>JARQOC010000005.1:251621338-252278285 GCA_033576535.1 Allobates femoralis
ATCCCACCCACCAGATCCTGCTACCTGATAGGGACAGCTGTGCAGAGAGCCCTGACAGGGGATTAACCCTTACAAGCTAGAATCATATGTTACATCAAATAGATATTTCTTTATTCATAATGGTAGATTAGATCTTGCCTGACATTTATGCCATGCGGGATGCTGGTGTTCAGTTGGTAGATCCACCATGTTTCCTGGCTTATCAGCTTTCTCTTATGGCCACTTTACACGTACCAACATCGGTCCGATGTTAGATACAACGACGCGGGAGTGCGCTTTTTTTGGGCAGAATGCCAAGATCGCATAAGAGCTGTTACACAGCGCGATATCGGCAGGCAACGCAACTGTGAACGACCATTTAACATGGGAGAGAATAGGGAAGTTGTACTCCAAATCATTGTTGGGCTTTTACACAGCACGATCCGGCCACATCGTCCATCCAATATCGGCCGTTGGAGAGCAGGCTCATTTTATCCCCGATATCGTTTTGGCATCGTTCTTGCATCGTATTGGATATTTACACCATACAACACATGAACGATATCGGGGCCAACGCATGAACCACGTGACTTTTTATCGGAGTTGGACGCCGATATCGGGACGTGTAAAGTGGCCATTACTATTACCACCTCTGGATGCAATTTTGACCTTCTCTATACCTGACACCTCAAAGGCGGACACATCCCCCATGACTAATAATAAAATGTTTTGAAATTGCTAAACTTTTCTTAATGATTTTGCTGGTGGCATCTGAGAGGTGACATCTTAAGGCCCAGTTACCCACACAGATAATTGTGCAGAGATTGTTCGCAGATCTCTGGTTGCAGTGAAATCATGGACATATTGTTCCATTTTATGGCCGTCCACAAATGGAATAATGTGTCCATGATTTCACTGCAACCAGAGATCTGCGAACAATCTCTGCACAATTATCTATGTGTGTAACTGGGCCTTTGTCCTGATTTTTAATGGCCCTCCTGTGCAGCCGACATATTGCAAGTCACACAAAGTGCATTGCTTGTGTTGTAGTTTATATATGAATTAATCATATACTCTTTATTTGCACATGAGGCAAAAGTTTTGGTGTTCATAAACTTGCAGCAGGTGCAGACACGGTGGCCACATTTGTATGACCCTCTGGTGCTGAGCCAATTGTCCTTTTTATTATTGTCACTGAGGTAGAGGCTGGGGGACAAAGTATCTTCCAAAGTGGAGGCTTTTTCACCAATAAACGTCACAGGATTTGTCAGGATTTTCTCCAGTTTTTTGTCCTGATATAATATAGGTAACCGTTTTTTGATGATGTTAGTAATATTTTTGAAGTATGGGCTGTAAATAGTTGTAAAAACAACTCCTTCATGTTTATTACCTACATAATTAGATCTACATTTATGACATTTTTTTCTTTCTCCTGTTTCTTTTAGGTCTCTCAATACTGATTGCTGATTAGTCCTCAGTCCTATCTAAGGCGGCCGTCACACGAACGCTACTTGCCGATCGTTAGCATCCCTTTGATCGCTTAAGCGATATCGGCAGATATCGTTGCATGTAAACAAGGTACACGATGGTAAATCGCATTGATCGTGACATCGCTGATCTGAGGTCGATTCTCAGATCTTCGATGAACGATGCACGATCATGCATCACGTGTGTGTAAACACCACATGACATCTCCCAGCGACCGCGCCTCATGCTGGAGATGGTAATATGGTACATGTGGTACTAAGCGACGCGGGGCCATAGTTACCCGATGGAACCATATACCATCAAGATGCGGCTCACATCGCTGTGAGTCTGTCTGTGTGTACATCTCACCAGCGATGTGACGATATTGTAACTTGCGCGTGCACGTGAATCGCTTACAATATCGCTAGAGAATTGTGCGTGACGGCCCACTAACACCATAGGAGTAACCTCGTCAGTCTGCTTGCCTATCTTACTTTTTCAGGTTCAAGTAAAGATTATGATGACGAGTACAAAATGCTCGGGTGCTCGAAGCTCGGGCCGAGCATCCCGAGATACTCGTGTACTCGGCCCGAGTACCGAGCCCAATATTATCCTATGGAGACCCGAGTATTTTTATGAAATAACTGCCGGCAGCATGTAGAAACCCTAAAAATGTCACAAAAGTCTCAGAAGAGTGCTCAAATGACATGGCAACACCATGGGGAAGACCCCTGGAAGCATTTCTCACTCAAAAGTCACAGTTGTGAACAATCTTGTCCGAGTTTCACGCCAATTTTACGGAGTCACCAGAAAACCTTCCAAAATGACACCAAAATGAATATTCAGGGTGGAAATGTTAAGGGCACATACCCAATAGTGAGATACAGCTGGTGTATGTTACTTTTTGTGATTACATGAAAGATTTTATGTGAAAACATTGTGCGGCACTCCGATGTCCCTGAGAAGAGACGTACATGAAGGCCTCTTGACATAATGTGCCCATTTTGAGGAACTGGGTCTATTGTAGTATTTTCCTTTGCCAGGGCAGTCCAAAATTGGAGGTTCACCAATGCCCCTGGATAGAGACGTGCATGAGGGCCTGTAAACCTGAAGTGCCCATTGTAAGGAAGTGGGTGTATTGTAGTATAGCCCTTTGACAGGGCAGCCAAAAATTGGGAGGCTCCATATTGTCCCTGGATAGAGACATGCATAAGGGCCTGTAAACCTGAAGTGGGTGTATTGTAGTATAGCCCTTTGGCCAGGGCAGCCAAAAATTGGGAGGCTCCACATTGTCCCTGGATAGAGATGTGGGTGTATTGTAGTATAGCCCTTTGGCAGGGCAGCCAAAAATTGGAAGGCTCCACATTGTCCCTGGATAGAGACGTGCAGGAGGGCCTGTAAACCTGAAGTGGGTGTATTGTAGTATAGCCCTTTGGTAGGGCAGCCAAAAATTGGGAGGCTCCACATTGTCCCTGGATAGAGACGTGCAGGAGGGCCTGTAAACCTGAAGTGGGTGTATTGTAGTATAGCCCTTTGGCCAGGGCAGCCAAAAATTGGGAGGCTCCACATTGTCCCTGGATAGAGACGTGGTCCATGTAGGGCAGCCAAAAATTGGGAGGCTCCACATTGTCCCTGGATAGAGACGTGCATGAGGGCCTCAAAACATTTTTCCCATTGAAAAGGAGCAGGTATCTTGTCGTTGTAATGCCCATTCAAAAAGAATGGGCGTAAAAATTTACCACTGGGGTATACCTGAAACAACAGCCTAACTATTGTAACGGTCATCATGGTGGCACATGAGGAGAAGGAGGAGCAGTCCAGCGATTAGCCAAGGAAGAGGAAGACGACGTGGTGGATGATCCAGTAGCTGACCCAACCTGGCAGGATATGCAGAGCGAGGACAGCAGTGCACAGGGGGAGGGAGCTAGCATCCCAACAGGCAGTACGAAGCAGGGTCGGGTCCGCAGGCAGAAGGCAGGCAACCGTTCCCCGGAACAACAACACGACACAAGGTGCCTGTGCAAATGTTAGGTCTTCCCGAGTCTGGCAGTTTTTTAAGTTGGCTCCAGATGACTCTAAAAAGGCCATTTGCAACACCTGCCATGCCAGCAGCAGGGGTACGAAAACTAGCAGCCTGACCACCACCAGCATGATCAGGCACATGTCAGCCAAGCACCCAACTTTGTGGGAAGTACAACAGAGTCGAGGAGCGGTGCTTGCTGATGTCACTGCTACGTCTTCGCGTGTTGTGCGTGCGAGCCAATCCCCTGTACATGCTGGCTGGGAACAAGCCTCCGGCCCTGCACCTGAAGTTGCCCACGCACAAATAACCCCACCATCAAGCACGTCCTTGTCCCAGCGCAGCGTTCAATTATCCATTCAGCAAACCTTTGAACGCAGGCGCAAATACGCTGCCAACGCCCCACATGCAACAGTCCTGAATTATCACATTTCGCGACTCATAGCGCTAGAAATGTTGCCTTTCCGGCTGGTGGAGACCGAAGCATTCCGCGACCTGATGGCGGCTGCTGTCCCACGTTACTCGGTCCCCAGCCACCACTATTTCTCCAGATGTGCCGTCCCCGCATTGCATAACCACGTGTCCAACAGCATCACACGTGCCCTGAACAACGCTGTTTCAGCCAAAGTCCACCTAACCACAGACACGTGGACAAGTGCTTGTGGGTAAGGCTGCTACATCTCCTTGACAAAACACTGGTTAATATTGTGGAGCTGGGACACAGTCTGAGCGAGGGACGGAACACGTCCTTCCCACAGCAAGGATAGCAGGCCCTACCTCTGGCAGGGTTTCACCAACACTCTACAGCTCCAGGAAGATGCATGCTCTTCAGCCTCCTCCTCCTGCGCATCCTCATCCACTGTACCCTCCACACCAGTCCTAAGCTGGAAGCACTGCAGCACTGCCTCTGCGATGCGGCAACAGGCTGTGCTGAAGCTAGTCTGCATAGGTGACAAACCCCACAATGCAGAAGAGGTGTGGACAGCTCTGAAACAGCAGGCAGATCACTGGCTCACACCTCTGAACCTAAAGCCAGGAAAGGTCGTTCCCTGAGGAAGGAGCTCGGGAGGAGGCTCCGAAACGCGTAGGAAAATAAAGGCTGTAGCTGTACCAGACATTCCCGTGTCTGTGTTTCTTTGATCCCGGAGCAGCAGCGCGGACACCGAAGCACTTTGTCCAAGAATCTACATCACGACCACGGTCACCGTTGAGAGTGCGGTCCCTGCAGCAGCTGCTTGTACGCTATTCTACCAGTTGTGGGTTTCACAACTGCTAAAGGTGAGCAATTCCACATCGACAAGTGAAAGTGTTTAATTGAGATAAGACCCTATATGCGCATTCTTTCTTTCACAAAGTCCACCTAACCACAGACACGTGGACAAGTGCTTGTGGGCAAGGCTGCTACATCTCCTTGACAAAACACTGGGTTAATATTGTGGAGGCTGGGACACAGTCTGAGCGAGGGACGGAACACGTCCTTCCCACAGCAAGGATAGCAGGCCCTACCTCTGGCAGGGTTTCACCAACACTCTACAGCTCCGGAATGTCATGCTCTTCAGCCTCCTCCTCCTCCTGCGCATCCTCATCCACTGTACCCTCCACACCAGTCTTAAGATGGAAGCACTGCAGCACTGCCTCTGCGATGCGGCAACAGGCTGTGCTGAAGCTCCTGCGCATCCTCATCCACTGTACCATCCACACCAGTCCTAAGCTGGAAGCACTGCAGCACTGCCTCTGCGATGCGGCAACAGGCTGTACTGAAGCTAGTCTGCATAGGTGACAAACCCCACAATGCAGAAAGAGGTGTGGACAGCTCTGAAACAGCAGGCAGATCACTGGCTCACACCTCTGAACCTAAAGCCAGGAAAGGTCGTGTGTGACAATGTCCGGAACCTGGTGGCAGCTTTGAGGCGAGGCCAGCTGACGCATGTTCCATGCGTGGGCCATATGCTCAACCTGGTGGTTCAGAGGTTTCTAAAGTCATACCCAGAGCTGTCTGAACAGCTGGTAAAAGTTTGCCGTCTGTCTGCACATTTTCGCAAGTCATCTGCTGCTTCAGCCGGCCTTGCCGGCTTTCAGCGCCGTTTTCGTCTTCCGGCCAACAGACTGGTGTGTGATATCCCCACGCGTTGGAATTCAACTCTGCACATGTTGATCAGGATATGTGAGCAGAAGAGGGCAGTTGTGGACTACCTGCATCACCTAAGCCGTCGGGAAATGGGTCAAACTCCACACATAACACCTGAGGAGTGGAGATGGATGTCCAACCTATGTACCGTCCTCCAAAACTTTGAGGACTACACCAAGATGGTGAGCGGCGATGACGCCATTATTAGCGTCACCATACCACTACTCTGCCTTCTAAAACGGTCTCTGCTGAAAAACAAAGAGGATGCATTGCAGGCCGAGCGCGATGACTTGGAGAAAGAAACAGTAGTGGGTGTGGGTGAAAACACACAGCCCAGCCTCATCTCATCACAACGTGCAGTGGAGGACTATGATGAGGAGGAGGAGGATGAAGACATGGAGCAACTCTCTGGCCAAATTGAGGATATGACATGCACACCAGTCATACCCTCGATTCTGCGTGGCTGGCCAGAGGACAGTGGAGATGAGGAGGAGGAGGAGGAGGAGGACAGCATGTTCAGTCATCGTGTTGGTCTGGATACTGAAGTGATGGCTGTTAAGAGTCTGGCGCACATGGCTGACTTTATGGTAAGCTGCCTGGCTCGTGACCCTCGCGTTCACAACATCTTGGCCGACAATCAGTACTGGTTGGCAACACTGTTAGACCCACGCTACAAGGAGAACTTTATGTCTCTCATTCCTGAGGCGGAGAGGTCAGCCAAAATGCAGCATTTCCAGAAGGCCATAGTCACGGAAGTAGGCAAATCATTCCCCTCAAAAAAAGCTAGCGGCATAGGTTAGGAATCGGTTGACAACCAAGGCGTACGGCCGAGAGGGGCACAAGTCCAATCCGCCAGAGGTAGGGGAACAGTCTTTACGATATGGGACAGTTTTCTCAGCCCCTCACGTACCACAGGCCCTGAGGTGTGGGGTAGTGCCACAAGAAATGCTAAGTTTGGCCAGATGCTGAAGGAGTACCTTGCAGATCAAACAACTGTACTGCTAGATTCCTCTGTGCATTACAATTATTGTGTCTCCAAGCTAGAGACGTGGCATGAATTGGCTCTCTACGTCTTGGAAGCCCTGGCCTGCCCTGCCGCTAGCGTTTTGTCAGAGTGTGTTTTCAGAGCCGCAGGTGGAATCATTACTGATAAACGCACCTGCCTGTCAACTGAAAATGCTGACAAGATGACTCTGATCAAGATGAACAAGGGTTGGATTGGGCCAGACTTCACCACACCACCAACAAATGACAACTGAATTTAAATTTTATTATGGGAATTTGCCATGTGCCTCCACTCACCCATGGGTACACACTTCTGGACTTCCGAGTGTCCAAGTGTGGGATCAGTAATGTTCGTGGACGTGTACTCGGCCTGGTGGTAGGAAGGAGGATCAGGTTGGGAAATGTGCGGTGCAGTATCACGGCTACTGACACTTGACCGTGTGGAAGACAGGGTGTTTGTGGAGGTGCCAATCAGACTTGAAGCATTATCCGCTATCCAAGTAACAACCTGTTGACACTGGTGTTGGATCAAGAGCGGTGTACTGCAGCGGCCCCCAAGAATTTGGGACAGGACGTGTGAGCGAGTAAATGTGCCCCTTTCTTGTTACGAAATTAGTGCTTGCACACGACCTCGGCCTCTGCCTGCACCACCATCACGTTCACTTCCTTGTTCCTTGCCAACGCCCTTGCGCATTTTGCTTGTATACAGCGACAACAGTCTGGTGACTGTAATGGTCACAGGAGAGTAGGATTTTAGTCCCTTACCTGTATCAAGGTAGTAAGTACACCAGTCTGGTGACTGTAATAGTCACAGGAGAGTAGGATTTTAGTCCCTTACCTGTATTAAGGTAGTAAGTACACCAGTCTGGTGACTGTAATGGTCACAGGAGATTAGGATTTTAGTCCCTAACCTGTATCAAGGTAGTAAGTACACCAGTCTGGTGAATGTAATGGTCACAGGAGATTAGGATTTTAGTCCCTAACCTGTATTAAGGTAGTAAGTACACCAGTCTGGTGACTGTAATGGTCACAGGAGAGTAGGATTTTAGTCCCTAACCTGTATCAAGGTAGTAAGTACACCAGTCTGGTGACTGTAATGGTCACAGGAGATTTGGATTTTAGTCCCTAACCTGGATCAAGGTAGTAAGTTCAACAGTCTGGTGACTGTTATGGTCACAGAAAAGCTTGGATTCCGATCTGTATCACCCTGCCTATATCCTCCTAGATTAGTCCTGAGAAGGACTGTTGTGGTCAGCAGCAGTTTGCAGCCCTGCTCCGGATCTACCTATGAGGGCCGCAAATCTGTCCCTAAGCAGCAGCAGACACTCTCCCTACACTCACTGTCTGGAAGCCTGTGTGCAGAGCACAGCGCGGCCGGGTCTTATAAAGGCTCGGTCACGCTGTGCAGGCCGGCCAATCACTGCAATGCCACAACTAACAGGGCTGTGGCATTGCAGTGGTCTGCCAGCCAATCCCTGCATGTGGGCTAGCTCTCTAAAGAGCGCCAACATGCAGGGATGAGGACCACGAGCACAGCACGAGTATCGCGAGATTACTCGGTGCTCGCCGAGTAGCCCGAGTACAGTGATACTCGTGCGAGTACCGAGTAGTGGCTCATCACTAGTAAAGATGAATTCCTTTTGTACCTGTACAGCTCTCCAAAGGGGACGTTCTTAATGACATTTTTCTGGTGACAGGACTGTGCCAATAGAGTGGAGTTTGTGGCTGTGCTCTTACGATAGGGTGACACTATAATTTTATTTGTGGAATCCAAACTAAGATTCACATCCAGAAAGTTAATGGAGCTGATTCCAATTGAATGAGTAAATCTCAGATTTATTGCATTGTCATTACAATGTTGAATAAATTCTGACGCGGATTCCACCATCGTGTCCTGCACCAGGAGGATGTCATCCATGTAGCGACCCATCCATCTGATGTGAGCGGAATGGGGATCCACACCAGAAAAAATAAAATTCTGCTCCCAGGCTGCCAGATATAAATTTGCAAGCGACGGTGAGAAAACTGCACTAATGGATCCTTTTTAGGCTTAGGGATCACTGTTACATGTGCTATATAGAATTTAGGTGGCATTTGTTTTCCTGCTAGTTATAACTACAGAAAAGACTTGATATGGGGGAGCAATGATTTAAAATATTTTTTATAGTGTAGGGCTGTATTGCCATCTGGTCCTGGGGCATTCCACCTTTTAGGGTTTTGACTACTGATGTCATTTTCCTCCTCCGTGATACGTGAGTGAAGTTGCAATTGTAGGTATTAATTTGGGCATATTTGATTTTGAGAGGAAGGAATGTAAAAGGTCAGGGGAATGCACTTTTGCGTTGGTATAAATATGCTGAAAGAATGAGTGAAACGTAGAAATATATTTTTGTGGATTACAGTACCCTTTGTCTCCTGAATAGTATGCACTGACTTAAGTGATTCTCTTTGTTTTAGTTGTCGAGCAAGTATTTTTACTTAGTTTGTTTGCTTGCTTATGGAAGTTAGCTTGTGTCCACTTCAGCACTTTTTCTGACCTGTTAGTGGGTATAATATCTATCTGAAGTTTAAGCTCCTGAATTTTTTTGGTGAGATAGATTGAGGAGGAAGACTGATTCTCCACCAGTTCTAGTTTTGCTAATCTAGTCTTTAGAAGAAATCTACAGCCTCCTCTCTTCCTACTCCAGTCTCTCTCTCCAGTTATCACGAATCACCTAACCAAAATCTTTAATTTCTCCCTGTCTTCTGGCATCTTTCCCTCCTCCTTCAAACACTCTATCATTATGCCATTATTAAAGAAAATGTCTCTTGACCTATCCTGCACAAATAACTACAGACCAGTCTCCAATCTCCCCTTCATCTCTAAACTCTTGGAGCACCTGGTCTACTCCTGCCTCACCTGTTACTTCTCCACTCACTCTCTTCTAGATCAATTCCTGTCTGGTTTGCACCCCCTGCACTCTACAGAAACTGCCCTCATCAAAGTGACCGCAAAACATAATGGTGACTACTCTATGCTTAACCTTCTTGAACTCTCTGCAGTTTTTCACACTGTTGACCACATCTCCTACTCAATATGCTGCACTCCATTGGCATATAGGACATTGCTCTCTTCTGGTTATTGTCCTATCTTTTTGACTGCTCCTTCAGTGTATCATTTGCTGGCTCACTTCTTCTCCTCTTCTTTTCACTAATGGGGTTATTGGGGTACATCCTTAGCCCCCTTTTCTTCTCTCTCTACATGGCTTCGATTGGACAGACCATCAGCAAATTTGGCTTCCAGTACCATCTTTATGCTGATGACACATAACTATACACCTTTTCCTCTGACCTTACCCCTGCTGTACTAAACAACACCAATAACTGTCTAGCTGCAGTTTCCAATTTCATGTCCACTCTTCATCTAACACTCAACCTTTCCAAAACTGAACTTCTTCTGCTCCTGCCCTCCACTAACCTTCCTAAATCTGACATCTCTCTCAGTGTGTGGCACCACGATAATGACTAGGCATCAGGTTCACTGTTATAGTGTTATGTTTGACACTGATCTTTCCTTCCCCCCTATATACAATCTCTCACCCGCTCTTGCCATTTGCACCTGAAGAACATCTCTAGAATCCAAACCTTTCTCACCATGGAAACAACAAAACCGTCACTGTGGCCCTGATCCATTCCGGCCTTGATTATTGTAATTCTTTATTAATTAGCCTCCCCTCACTAGGCTTTCCCCTCTCCAATCCATCCTTAATGCAGCCAGGGTCACCTATCTGGCTGTTACTTGAATGCTTCCTCTCTGTACCAGTCATTGCACTGGCTGCCCATACACTCTAGGATCCTATTCAAATTGTTTGTTCTCATCCACAAAGCTCTTCACAGTGCAGCACCTCCCTACCTCTCTACCCTCATCTCCGTCTATCACCCCACGAGTTCTCTTTGCTCTCAAAGTGACTTTAGAATAACATCTGCATTAATCCGAACCTCCCACTCTGGGGTCCAATACTTCTCCCAAACTGCACCAATTCTCTGGAATGCTCTACCCCAAAAAATTAGGACTATCCACAATTTACATAGTTTCAGGCCTCCCTAAAAACACATATTTTTAGGGCGGCCTATCATGCTCCCTAGTCAAAGTCATTTAGACATAGCCTATCATGCTCCATAGTCAAAGTCATTTAGACATACTCTATTCACTCAACCATACTCAAAAGCATTACAAATAATGGCTGGTGTCTGCTCATGCAGCTCTTATCTATTCCCCATTTCATCAAGTTGGCTGGACTATCATTGCAAATAAGCACCTGTAATTTGTGTTACCCCCACCTCATTGTAGATTGTAAGCTCTTATGAGCAGGGTCGTCATTATTTTGCTTTAATTATTGTATTTTTTCTTATAACTGTTACTTATGACTGTTTGTATATGAACCTCCGAATTGTAAAGCGCTGCGGAATATGTTGGTGCAACAGCCGCATAGGCCCGGGGTACTTGGTAGCCAGGCGGGTATCTGTTGGAGGTCACGGTGGCTGTGGCCATGCACCAATGAGGGTTTATTTACAGGGGATTATGAGTCTTTCGTGATGCCACCTGTGGTACCTGGTCATGGGTTACCAGCGCTACTATTTTGGAACTCTGGAACAGATGGTGCGGCAGCTGGGACGGTAACACTCCCCACAGGTGTAGCGAGACCGAAGTGTTGGTATTAAAGTGAATAGGGATGATGGGAGTCATTGATAGGGGGTGCAGGAGGCGGCAAGGAGGAGGCAAGAAATAACAGAAGGACACAAAGGTGCAGTTCTTTACCTTTACTGGCTGTTCTTAGTAGTTCGAGCTAAGCTGGGGTGCTGTGTCCTTCGTGTCAGCAATCTGGACAACTCCCAGGCAATCCAGGTCTACTTCACCAAGACCCCCTCCTGTATGCCTCTCCAGGTTGACCTTCTCTGCACTGGTTTACTCGCCACTACTGCCCGGCACCTTTGTGCTACAGTGTCCCAGGCTGATGGCTGCAGGCCCTGTTGAGCGACGGTCGATGCATCCTCTGACCCTAGGTCTAGCGACCGTCCTGCAGATTGTCCACAGTTGTTGACCAGTGCACATAAAGCCTAGTGGTAACCAATTTCCTGGTTCAACTTTCAAGTATTGTTGCCAGATTGGGGCTGGTCCCTTCCTGCAACCAGTTCTCCTAACAACGACCTACCTCAAAAGCAGTGGCAGATTCATGGTCCATCTGGCTAGGGTTTCTTCGGCCAACCTACCCACCGGTCCCGTTAGGCCCCAGCACTAGCCTCCCCTAGAGCTCCATCTCTCTTGGTGTCTCTCTGACTCCTACTACTCACTCACTGACTGACTCACTCTTCCTCTTCCTGCTCAGTTTTCTACTCTCTGTACCCACCCCCTCTGCCTATTCTCTCCTCCTGCCAGCAGATGGGGCTCCCCAAATGGGGTCACTTCAATCCCCTCTACCTCCTGGCCAGGAATTTGGAGTGGTGTTGCATGCAAGGGTGTGTGGCTCGGTATTGTCTCCCCAATTTACCAGGGAGTGGGATACCAAATCTATGGATTAGGTGCAGTATCTCTGTGGAGACCAGATCGCAGGGGCGCCACATTGGCGCTATATAAATAAAGATTATTATTATTAGTCTCAAGGCAGCTTTGTAATTTTTTTCTCTCTCTTTTCTTAGTGGAAGCTAGTTTAATAATTGTACCTGTAATTACTTTTTTTGTGTGCCATCCAGACATAACCCAGAGTTGTATCTGCTGTACAAATGATTGAGAAATAGTTATCTACCTCTTTTTTAATTTGTTCCCTAGTTAATGGGTTGGAAAGGAAGATTTTGTTTAGCCTTCATTTAAAAAGTCGGGAGGTTGTCAAATTAAATTTAAATACTGTTAGGATAGCATCATGTATGGACCAAGTCAATAATACATGTCGTGAATATAACACAGGTGGAGGAGAGGCTAAATTTGTTACAACTAGGTCAATCTTAGAGTACATTTTGTGAATAGGAAAGAAAAATGTGTAACCTCTATTGGTTCCACAATGTTGTCTCAATGTATCTGCGAGTTGGTGATCTCTAAAGAGGGGGTTCAATTTTATTCTATCTGATTTAGAGATATTCTCCCTTTTTAGAAGTCGTGCTGTCATGGCAATAAATAGTTAATAATTTATATAAGTTTATTGAAGCCAATTCAGAAACCTTCCAAAAGCATGTTTATATGAATTCTTGCACTTTTCTCTAGAATTATTCTGTCTCAGATTCTATATAATGAGTTAGATGTAGCAGTATGGAAGCTCTTATCTACATGTTCCCGGATCGACTGTACTAATCAAGACTGAATTGGAATACTAACTCACAGAATATAATTGAATGTTTTTTCAGAATAAATGTAGATTCAGCATAATATGATGCAATCACCTAGAAACACCCCTAAGGAATGCCCCTTTAATGATAAGTAATAAAACTGCTAACCCCTCCAAAAATAAAGGTCTTTGTCATTAAGCTCTACTTTGACATGGTTGTCAGCATGGTTCTTTCGGTGGTGTGCACACACTCAGACAAAGCATCCAATTTGGCGGCAGACAATTAAGACGACAGCCCACCCGAAAGGTGTGGAGGGCATCCATAAAGGTACCTTTACACGCCGCGACGGCAGGCTGGATACATCCCGCTACTCACGTGCACGAGCACGCTCAACCGTTACAAACGGTCAACGCACCCTCTTTACACGCTGCCAGAAGGTGCGCTACGCCACGCTACATCTATAGCTAGCTACATCGCCGGGTGTCTCAAGTACCAGCTGTAGCTCATTTACACACCACTAAACAGCTACTATGGCGTACCTGTGTAGCAGGCCAGCACATAGCGTGCCACAATTGTGATTACGAGCCGTCGTACGCTGATAGGACGAAGCAATAACATCCTGATTGGGCAGCAACGCAGAGGCTGAGTAATACAGCACGCTCGAGCGATTGGTAGTGTGAATCGTCAGCTCTTAAATATGCTCCCTATGCAGCGACTACAATCGTCATGCAGCAGCTTCCACCAATGATCGCACATGGCACAGTAACACGGAGCCAGGGTCACGCCTTAGCTACATTGCGCTACATCGCAGCTGTCCAAGTTCCCTTCCGTTGCTTCTTTACACGCCGATACAGCTCGCTACCATCGGCGTTGTAGCCATCAGTTTTCGAGTAGAGCTAGAACAGATGTATCTGTTGCCGCTGTAGCGTCACGTCTTCAGACGCCGCTACGACGGCTACATTGGCGCTACAAGCTACATTTGTAGCCTGTACGGATGTATCCAGCCTGCCGTCGCGGCGTGTAAAGGGCCTTTACAGTTGGCGTACCAGCTTGGGCTAGGACGGACGTCCAGGGACGACAGCCACACCTGATCCTCCATTCCCAAGACGGACCATACACGAGGGTAGACCTGCAGCACAAAGAGGTAAGAAAATGATTTATCTTACCTAAGACCCTCTTGTGTCTCTGTGCAGGGATGGAGGTAGCTGGCTGTCAGACTCGGACATAGATGACCGAATCTGAGAAGTCCTAGCCCTTGCAACCCGGTCCTGAGAATTCCTTAATTGTCTGCCTTATTTGTGTTCTTGCAAACCGGTCCTGAGTTTATCTGTGTTTATGTCACTGCTATCATTGCTGCAGTTTCAGTACAGAGAAAGAGAGAGAAAGGCACAGAGAGACGGAGCTGAGTGGGGAGATTCTGTTTCCCTGGTTTTCCAGCTCTATTCCCAGGGGATAGGGCTCATGGTTTTCCGACCCTTAATAGGGTTGATGGCTTTCCGGCCCCTGAAAGAGGGGCTGATGGCTTATTTCACTACTGGTTCCAGCCTCTGATACAGCTGATGGTTTTCCCACCCCGCGTGCGCAAGCTAAGGACGGAGTGTAGTGTTAGTAGTCCTGGCTGCGGTGGTGGACGGGTACGTAATTTACGTAAATTGATTGTAGTGATGATATTGTTCCGTCTCTCCAATGCCCCTTGTGTAGACAAGGTATAGACAAGGTATAGACAAGGTATAGAGCTAGAAATTACGCCCGCTGGCTGGATAATAAATTGTGTTACTGACGTGCCATATGCACATGAAGAAACTGGTTATATAGCAATCCCTGGCACTTCCCAGTACTCAAGGTGTTGAGACAAAATATACATGCCCATTTAACTATAGTGAATCCGCAAGGGGTTTGTTGCAAGAAGTATATGCAAGAAAGTTATATGACCCAGTTGTTGCCCCACTGAGGTGTAGAGGGGGCCGACACAGTTTGATGTTTTATCTGTTTTATCTGTTTGATGACAACCATTCCAGTCCCAGTCCTCAGACTGACTCTGACTGACTGACTCCAGTGACGCAACCAGTTCCAGTCCTCTGACTAATTGCCTTCCTAACACCACTGACTAGTTTCCATAACGTGCCCACAGTATAAGCAAAGTGTGAAGCTTGCTATTTCTGCTGACTTGGTTACAGACCAATTTCACCTCTCTTTCCTCCCCCCCAAGGTTTAGAGTGTTCAGAATAAACATTAATGCCTGGCTCACTGAAGGTATCCCAGTTGACTCCCCTGTATACAACCCTGCTAACAGTGGGGACCTTAGGGGTGGGCAGCCATAGCAAAGATAGAAGTACAGAAACTTGGGTTTAAGCTATAACATTACTGTTAATCAGTCAACACCTCAGCAAGTTACCCCCAAAAGACCTGGAGGCAGAGAAGGAAAGGGAAGAAGTATGTGAAATGGAAGAAGTATGTGAAGAATATGAAGGTCCTCTTAAAACTGATGGGATCCACAACCCATGGAGGACGCTTAGATGAGAAGGAGTGGAAGGAAGTGATAACAAGTAAAAGAGGGCTTTTGAAGGATGCAAAGGTTTTGGAAGATGCAGAAGCATGGTATAAGACATGACATTCCCCCAAGATGACACTGGCAGAAGCTGCTGTCTTAGCACAGACCAGACCCCGCTCTGCAGCAGTATCCGGAATATACATGAACAGGGATGGGGATGAAACAGGAGATGGAGAGGAGGAGGCTGCCGAAGAAGAATACCAGATGGCTTGGGGACAGGAGAATTTCCCAGTTGGGCCTGGAACTAGGCCAAAAATTCCACAGTATCTCTCCCCAGCCTTAATGGATCCCATCTCATCACTAGGAAATCATGGAGGCATGCCTTTAATGAAGACAGAACTGTCACAATTGGGAGCAGCAGGTGGAGATGAACAGACACATCACCGGCTACAGTCTACTTCCCCGGCACAGCACACTCCCCAGGATAGGGGAAGTGAGAGACAGACCTTATCAATGTACTGGGGTACGCAGGCCACAACAGGCAGCTCTATGGCTGAGATCAATCACACCGATTGGCACAGTATGAAGACACTCCACAGCATATTCCCCGTCGTAGGCGAGGCAGAAATGTTTCCTGGAAGCCTCTGGAAGCTGCCACATTGGTGAACACCTTACCGGACCCTGACAAGCAACCTATGCCCTTTCATCGGAAGATGAGCCAGATTCAGAAGACTCACGCTGCCTCATGGGAAGATCTTATGGGATTGGCTTCTACCTGCACCATGAGCGCCCGTCCTCCAGAGAGTCCGCAAATCTACAAAGCGCCCATGATCCCAAGGTGAAACTAAATGGGGTGAAAGTACCTGCTGAGCGGAGGGTTGAAAATGGGGTGAACGGCCACAGAATGGACATGACTCTGGCTGAACTGAAGGAGATGGCGGTGAGACAACAGCAGCAGATCGAGGCCCAGCAGATAATGCTGGCTACAAAGGAACAGCGCTTGAAGTACCTGAAGCAGCAGGACCAACGTCAGCAGCAGCAGGCCAGTGAGCAGGAAAAGCTGAAACGTCTGCAGGAGATTGCAGAAAATCAGGTGGCAAAGCTGAAGAAAGTGCGAGCCCTGAAGGGCCACGTGGAGCAGAAGAGGCTCAGCAATGGCAGGCTAGTTGAGGAAATCGAACAGATGAATAACATGTTCCAACAGAAGCAGAAAGAACTGATGGTGTCCATGACCAAAGTGGTAGAAATGAGTCGCCAGCTGGAAGTGCTGAAGAACGGACGTATCGAGGGCTATCACGACAACCAGTCTGCGGTCACTGAACTCGGCTGTCTCTACAAAGAGCTTCAGTTGAGAAACAAGCTGAATCAGGAGCATAATGCCAAACTGCAGCAGCAGCGGGAGAGCCTGAACAGGCGCAACTCCGAGATGGCCGCCATGGACAAGCGTGTCAACGAGCTGTGGGACCGTCTCTGGAAGAAGAAGGTGGCTATGCAGAAAAAGGAGAAAGTGTAGAGAAGTTTTACTACTCGCTGAATCAGATGTTCATAGATCTGGGATTTGATCACCATGAGAAGTCCCATAGCCAGATATGGATACAAGCCTTCGTCCAAGGTCTTCTTGAACCCATACAAAAGCAGGTCCAGACGACGAGATCTGAATACAGACGATTGGACCCAGATATTATATTTCGGGTGGCAAGGGGCATAGAAATGAACAGGCCTTCAAAACCTCCCCGAAACCGTAATGTTATGGTGTCGCAGAACCCAGGAAACAGGGGAGGACGAAGAAGTGGAGTCACCTGTTACGATTGTGGGAAGATAGGCCACATAATGAGGAACAGGATTTCCCTCAAACGCCACCCGCCCCCTCCACCCAGCTATAGGACATAGGCAAGCCGGATCCACCAACTTACAATATGCTCTGCAAAGCCAACAGACAAGCTTGCGGCCCGACTCCTACTGTATGTATGGAGGTAGAAGGAAGATCCATTCCCTTCTTAGTGGATACCGCTGCAGCCAGAAGCGTAATAGGATTTGCTGACTTACCTGACTCAGACTGCCACACAAAAGAAACCATCCCATGTGTGGGTGTTGATGGAGTCATCAAGTATACCCCTATGACCCGCCCATTGCGTGTCAGCCTGCAACCCACACAGAGCATGTTATCTCGATTGGTGGTGTCCAACACCTGTCCAGTGAATCTACTGAGAACTGACTTACTGAAGAAGTTACACGCCAACATCTCCTTCCAGGAAAATGGTACTCTCACCCTTACTACGGCTCTGGACCAGGAAGAGGTTTCACGGGTTTTCGGCCTCTTTCACTTTGCTGAGACAATACAACCTACGGATGCAGCCTGACTATCATAGATACCAGACATCCTGTGGGCCCAAGGCCCTGAAGACATTGGAAGGCTCCCAGTCCAGCCAGTGGAAATCAAGCTTAAACCAGGAGCCCGCTTACCCCATAAGCCCCAGTACCCTCTCTCCATTGCCCAATCGGATGCTATCACACAACAACTGACGCGAAAGTTAGAAGTTGGGGAGGGCACCACCAATGTATGTATATAATGGACTAGGGATCGCTGGGATAGTAGGAAATTATCAAAGTAAAGAGACAGAAAATCCCAAAAAGCGATACTACCTCAATATATATGTATCAATATTAATAAATTTATTTAATGAAAAGACTCACACTCAGATGAACACACAAGAATAAAAACACTTAAAAAGCCACATACGGCTTA
Organism: Allobates femoralis; assembly: GCA_033576535.1. NCBI lineage: Eukaryota > Metazoa > Chordata > Amphibia > Anura > Aromobatidae > Allobates > Allobates femoralis. Next base: position 251,639,472 of record JARQOC010000005.1, read on the forward strand.
TAACAATTCATATGAAAAATGGTATTTCATAGAACACATCAACACCCTGTGCAAAGATTGGTTACAGTAAATTACACTTCAGAAATTAAACATAGTATTGGATCATTGAGCCCATAATAAGTTCATATACATAAATAAATGTATGCATACAAAAAACATATTACAAAAACCTGCTGCTCATATGCAAACCAACTATAGAAGTGCAAATTTAAGGTTTAGAGAACCCCCTATACATATGAGGTTTAATCTGGATACCTCACTAAAGGAAATGGACAGTCAATTGCACCTGGTAACAGATATCATGCCCAGCAATACAGTACATACCCTTTTATTATAACACAATGGTTTAAGCAGCATAATGATTAAGAAGCATGATATCAAGGGTTAATAATACCTAATAAAAGTAGCAATTTGACCCAAACAAAGGTAAGATAGGAATCAGAGAGATTTTCATTGAAACCAGTGTATACAAACACATGGAGCAGGGGGAGGAAAAGGTTACAGGATCAAGTAACCAATTTACCAGTTCCTAAGGGCATCAGGGTGTGAGGGATGGCGCTCCCCACGCGTATCGCTGCCTGCGCCTGGCAGCTTCGACAGGGGAAGGTGTCAATCTCAGTCAGGAGTCATTTTTATAATGCACCAGTCTCAAATCATGGGAACGCACCCCAGCTGGGTGTAGGAGGAGATCGGGTGGCCAGTCCGTCCCTCCTACATCCAGAATGCGCAGGCGCAACCAGATGCAATTGACTGTTCATTTCCTTTAGTGAGGTATCCAGATTAAACCTTATATGTATAGGGGGTTCTCTAAACCATAAATTTGCACTTCTATAGTTGGTTTGCATATGAGCAGCCGGTTTTTGTAATATGTTTTTTGTATGCATACATTTATTTATGTATATGAACTTATTATGGGCTCAATGATCCAATACTATGTTTAATTTCTGAAGTGTAATTTACTGTAACCAATCTTTGCACAGGGTGTTGATGTGTTCTATGAAATACCATTTTTCATATGAATTGTTATAAGCCGTATGTGGCTTTTTAAGTGTTTTTATTCTTGTGTGTTCATCTGAGTGTGAGCCTTACGTCAAGAATGGAGCAGTCATCCCGACAAAGTCACCATGCAACACCCCGCTGTTTCCAGTCAAGAAGAAAACGCCAAAGGGACAACCTCCCAAGTTTCACATGGTGCAAGATCTACGGACAGTGAATGAAGCCATCATATGCTCTTCTGCCCTTGGACTCCCTGACTACAAGAATCCATTTTGCCTGTTTGTAATGGAGAAGAAAGGACATGCCACTGGAGTCCTAACACAGTCCCATGGGGAAGACAGCGCCCACTGGGATACTACTCTGCCAGATTGGATCCAGTTGCCTGTGGAGCACCTTCATGCCTGAGAGCAGTCTTTGCTACACACCTACTGCTGGATAAGACTGCTGATGTTATTCTGGGCCACTGCCTGAAGGTGAAGGCTCCACATGATATCACAGCCATTCTGGCCCAGACCCAACCTAAACATCTCTCTGCTGCACGTCACCTAAGGCTACAATGTTCCCTTCTACTCCCAGACAGCGTGACAATCTCCAGGTGTGATATCCTGAACCCGGCAACTCTCCTCCCTCTTCCAAGGGGGGAATGTGACATCTCTGACACTTCGGTAGAAGAGAAAGCCGACTTTGAAATGGCTCAGCACCACTGTCTTGCACTTATGAGACAAGAAACCTCCGGATTTGACACAGTCCCAGATACGCCGCTGGAAGACCCAGATTTACATAGTAACATAGTTTTTAAGGTTGAAGGAAGACTTTAGGTCCATCTAGTTCAACCCATAGCCTAACATGTTGATCCAGAGGAAGGCAAAAAAAAAACCCATGTGGCAACACTAAGCTCCACATTGGGGGAAAAAATTCCTTCCTGACTCCAGGTACGGCAATCAGACTAGTTCCCTGGATCAACGCCCTATCAAAGAATCTAGTATGTATAACTGGTAATATTATAGTTTTCAAGAAAGGCATCCAGGCCCTTCTTAAATGTTAGTAGTGACTCACTCATTACAACATCATGTGGCAGAAAGTTCCATAGTCTCACTGCTCTTACAGTAAAGAATCCGTGTCTGCGATTATGATTAAACCTTCTTTCCTCCAGACGTAGAGGATGCCCCCTTGTCCCAGTCTCAGGCCTAAGAGTAAAGAGATCATTAGAAAGGTCTCTGTACTGTCCCCTCATATATTTATACATTATTATAAGATCAGCCCTAAGCCTTTGTTTTTCCAAGCTAAATAACCCCAAGTTTAATAACCTGTCTTGGTATTGCAGACCCCTTAGTCCTCTAATGACCTTTGTCGCTCTTCTCTGGACCCGCTCTAGTTCAGCTATGTATTTCTTATACACCGGAGAACAGAATTGTACACAGTATTCTAAGTGTGGTCGCACTAGTGACTTGTATAGAGGTAAAATTATGTTCTCCTCATGAGCATCTATGCCTCTTTTAATGCATCCCATTATTTTATTTGCCTTTGCAGCAGCTGCCTGACACTGGCCACTAAATGTGAGTTTGTCATCTACCCATACACCCAGGTCTTTTTCAGTGACAGTTTTCCCAGTGTTTTACAATTAAGCACATAATTATACCTTTTCTTTCCTCTGCCCAAGTGCATTTATCCCCATTAAAGCTCATTTGCCATTTAGCAGCCCAAGCTTCTAGTTTACATAAATCCTCCTGTAATATAAAATTGTCCTCCTCTGTATTGATTACCCTGCAGAGTTTAGTGTCATCCGCAAATATTGAGATTCTACTCTGTATGCCCCCTACAAGGTCATTAATAAATATATTAATAGAAGCGGGCCCAACACTGACCCCTGTGGTACCCCACTGTTAACTGTGACCCATTCTGAGTGTGTTCCATTAATAACCACCCTTTGTTTCCTATCACTAAGCCAGTTCTTAACCCACTTACACATATTTTCCCCTATCCCCATTGCCCTCATTTTATGTATCAACCTTTTGTTGTGGCAACGTATCAAAAGCTTTTGAAAAGTCCATATACACCACATCCACTGCATTTCCTTGGTCCAGTCCAGAACTTACTTCTTCATAGAAGCTTATTAGATTAGTTTGACAGGAACGGTCCCTCGTAAAACCATGTTGATAATGGGTCATGAGGTTATTTTTCTTCAGATACTCCAGTATAGCATCTCTTAGAAAACCCTCTAGGATTTTACCCACAGTAGAGGTTAAGCTTACTGGCCTATAATTTCCAAGTTCAGTTTTTGTCCCCTTTTTGAATATTGGCACCACATTTGCTATACGCCAGTCCTGTGGTACAGACCCTGTTATTATGGAATCTTTATATATTAAAAATAATGGTCTATCTATGACAGTACTTAATTCCTGCAGCACTCTGGGGTGTATCCCATCCGGGCCCGGGGATTTGTCAATTTTAGTGATTTTTAGACGATGCCGTACTTCCTCTTGGGTTAAGCAGGTGACATTTAATTGAGAATTTTTGTTATCACTGATCATATTGTCTGTCATGGGATTTTCTTGTGTAAATACTGTTGAAAAAAAGTAATTTAGCATATTGGCTTTTTCCTCATCCTCATCCACCATTTCACCCAGATTATTTTTAAAGGGGCCAACACCATCAATTTTTAGTTTCTTACTCATTTATGTAGTTAAAAAATATTTTGGGATTCTTTTTACTTTCTCTGGCAATGAGTCTCTGTCTCAATCCTTGCTGCCTTGATTTGCTTTTTACAAATGTTATTTAATTTTCTGTATTTATTTAATGCCTCATCACTACCTACTTGCTTTAATTCCCTAAATGCTTTCTTTTTGTCACATATTGCACCTCTTACCTCTTTATTTAGCCATAGTGGTTTCCTCCTATTTCTAGCATGCTTATTCCCATAGGGTATATATTGTGCACAGGTCCTATTCAGGATGCTAATAAACATCTCCCATTTGTGTTGTGTACTTTTATGTCTCAGGACATCGTCCCAGTTTATTACACTAAGATCATCTCTCAACCGTTGGAAATTTGCCTTCCTGAAGTTTAGTGTCCTTGTAGCCCCTCTACTACACGTCTTAGTAAAGGATACTTGAAAGCTTATTAAGTTATGATCACTATTACCCAAGTGACCTCCAACCCGTATATTTGATATGCGGTCCGGCCTGTTGGTTAATATTAGGTCCAGCAGTGCCCCCCTTCTTGTTGGGTCCTGAACCAGTTGTGAAAGGTAATTGTCTCTCATAGTTTTCAAAAACTTATTACCCTTGCTGGAACTGCAGGTTTCTGATCCCCAATGTATTTCAGGGTAGTTGAAGTCCCCCACAATAATAACTTCTCCCTGAGTCGCTGCTTCATCTATTTGCTTTATGAGGATATTCTCCTCCACTTCCATTATTGTTGGGGACTTATAACAAACCCCTATCAGTAATTTATTATTTTTTCCCCCTCCCCTTATCTCCACCCACAGGGACTCTACATTTCCATTAGATTCACCTATATTATCACGCAGGATGGGTTTTAAGGATGATTTTACGTATAAACATACACCTCCTCCTCGCCTATTTGTACGGTCATTTCTGAACAGACAATAGCCCTGTAAATTAACAGCCCAGTCATGGCTCTCGTCCAGCCAAGTCTCCGAAATCCCCACCATGTCATAATTATTTTCAACAAAATCAATTCTAATTCCTCCATTTTGTTGGTGAGGCTTCTGGCATTAGTGTACATGCACTTTATGCATCTCTCTTTACCTCTATTCCTTCCTACTATATTGACTGTATATTTGACTCTCTTCATGGATGGATCAAGATATGCGGACCAAGAAGGATAGTTTCACACGGGTATGGCGGTGGTCACAGAAGATACTGTGTTGATGGCCAAACCACTACCCGCGTCCATGTCTGCACAGGAAGCAGAATTGGCTGCATTGACCGAAGGTTGCAAGATGGCAGCCCAGTAGAAAGCGAACAGTTATACCGATTCCCGCTATGGATTTGGCATCTGCCATGACTACGGGCCTATCTGGAGGGCAAGAGACTTCATTATAGCCAATGGAACTCCAATAGCCACCATAGAGCTGTGAAGGAATTGCTTGAGTCCTTGCTGATGCCAGAAAGAGTCACGGTACTTAACACTAGAACTACTGGGGTAGTTGTTTTGACTACTTCGCACTCTGTATTTCTATGTAGGTGTCACGAGTGCAGTAGTTCTAGTGTTAAGGTAAAGGCACACACTGGAGGGACCTCAAGAGAAGCCGTGGGGAATGACTTGACTGACAGGGCAGCTAAGGAAGCAGCAGTGAAGCCACTCATCACAGAACCCTCCAACTTGTATCTCTTGACAGACTCAGGACAAGAAGAAGACTCAGGACAAGAAGAAGATTAGGACACGAAGAAGACTCAGGACAAGAAGAAGATCCAGACAAGAAGAAGACGGATAAACAATCCTGGGAGAACATGGTCCTGACCCTGCAGAAGCAAACATCCAATGAAGAGAAGGAAAAATGGATCCAAGATGGAGCTGTGCAAGATAAGAAGCATCTGATACTAAAATGAAAACCATGCCTCCCACGAGCCCTCTACCCAATGATTGCCAGATGGACCCATGGCCCCACCCATCAATCAAAGATGAAGATGCACAATCTTGTGAGACAGTACTACCACGCACCTGGCTTTTCAACAATGGCAGCAAATTACACCAGAGGATGCCTAGTCTGTGCCCGGTGTAACCCAGGAAAAACAGAGAAAACTCCACAGAAGTATACACCTAGACCATTGTACCCCTTCCAACGCATACAGATTGACCACATTCAGATGCCATCCTCAGGAGGATGTGAATATGCACTGGTAGTCGTGGTCATATTCTCTGGATGGCCAGAAGCTTTCCCTGTGAAGAACCAATCGGCTAAAACCACTGCAAAGAAACTCCTCTCAGAGATAGGGTGCAGATATGGGGTCCCAGAGAAACCATAGAGAATGACCAAAGGCCAGCATTCACAGCCAATCTGACCAAAGAGATATGGTAGGCCCTGGGGACAGAGTTAGCTCTTCATACTCCATATCATCCCAAAAATTCAGGAAGGGTCGAGAGAGGAAATGGGGTATTAAAGGAAAACAAATTGCTGAAAGCAGCGCAGGAAATGGGGAAGCCATGGCATGAAAGTCTTCCCCTCGCATTGTTCAGTGTCAGACACACCCCAGCTAGTGTAACTAAGCTAAGTACCTATGAAATTCTCTTTGGAAGTGCCCCCATACTAGGGTTGTATTTCCCTCAACAGTTGACCCTACAGTATGACAGTTTGACTAAAATACATTCTCGAGTTTTTTCCTCTCTCCCAGATCCTCAAAGCTTGGAAGGAACCCATCAGATCCAGCCAGGAGATTGGGTTCTCATCAAAAGATTTTCAGTAGACGTGCTCTCGAGCCCAGATATGACGGCCTTTTCCAAGTCCTGCTGGTCACCTCCATGGCTGTGAAGGTTGAAGGAAGGTCTACATGGATCCACGCATCCCACTGCAAGAAGGCACCAGATCCAGAAGCAAAAAATTGTTGTTTTGCTCCTTAATCCTGATATATATACTCAGTATAAAGCAGGGGGAGCAGATCACAAGAGAATATGGGAGATCATACGGGAGGTCATGTTAGTACCACAGCTACAAGGGTCTCATATCAGTTTGACTTCTACACCATAGTAAACAGATGCACACGACACGAGATCTACAACAGCTATGGGTAATATGGGGGATATAGACCAGTCCAGGCAAAAGAACGCAAAGATAAATCGGGTAGAAGCCTGCCAGACCACATGATCCTGACCAAGGGTAGATGGGAGCATAGCCAAAGCCCTAAAAGGACTCACAAACCTGTTAGAAGAATTAGCTCATAATTCTGGTGTTAAGGATCCATGGGACACTTGGTTTGGGTGGTGGGATGGATGGCAGAGAGCACTTATCAAACTAGGTATAATAATCCTTTGTGTTCTATTCGTAGTGGCTCTAATTTCATGCTGTGTAATACCTTGCATCAAGAAGATGATGTCTAACGCCATGAAGGAGACAGTAACCACAATGTATGCAGATCTCAGAGGCTCTGATGATGAAGGAGAAATATACGCCTGAGAATGATGCCATTGCCATTGTCGCAAGATACCTTGGAGAAATACGAGAACTTGAGACCCATCTTAGAAGATAGAGTAGGGATAGTTTGGGTTGCGGCTAAGGCCAACTGCAAAGGGATTCCGACGTTACAGTTTGTCTCCATGTTGGTGAAGTCTCCTCCCCTTTCCTCTACCTTTTCCCCCTCCGCCGCCTAGGGCAAAGATTTAGGGTAAGATTTTGAATGTCTCCAAAGGGGGAAATGTCATGGCAATAAATAGTTAATAATTTATATAAGTTTATTGAAGCCATTCAGAAACCTTCCAAAAGCATGTTTATATGAATTCTTGCACTTTTCTCTAGAATTATTCTGTCTCAGATTCTATATTGTTTTGAGTTAGATGTAGCAGTGTGGAAGCTCTTATCTAGATGTTCCCGGACCGACTATACTAATCAAGGCTGAATTGGAATACTAACTTACAGAATATAATTGAATGTTTTTTCAGACTAAAATGGAGATTCAGCATAATATGATGCAATCATCTAGAAACACCCCTAAGGAATGCCCCTTTAATGATAAGTAAGAAAACTGCTAACCCCTCCAAAAATAAAGGTCTTTGTCATTAAGCTCTACTTTGACATGGTTGTCAGCGTGGTTCTTTTGGTGGCATGCACACACTCAGACAAAGCATCCAATTTGGCTGCAGACAATTAAGAGGACAGCCCACCCGAAAGGTGTGGAGGGCATCCATTACAGTGATATCCAGGCTGGGGCCTATCGTCATGTTAAAATCTCGTTTTCATTATTGGACAAAGATTTCCGGCAGATTGCTCAGATCTTCTTTGTATATCTGACGAAATGGACTCCTTTAATGTATACGATGGTTTCTTATGTAGCCAGACAATTCCTTGTATTTTGTTTATTACCTTGTGACAGCCACTCATTGTTCCTACAAGTCTTGTAGATACCTGGTAGTGTTTAACATTTGTAATGTCATTATCTCACCTCTTTGTCAGAGAAGGTCATGACACACAGAAAACTTAATTAGACTGAACGTCCATTGTATTACTTTGTATACTGCTAGGTGCTATGTAAACTATCTGTCTTTGAGTCTCCCTTGCCAGGACTGCAATACTACTAGAGATATTTTATAGGCAGCTTGAAATCCAGCCAATGAGAACACAGTCTTATTCCTCCAATTGTGATCAAGGGGATATAAGCAGACCTGTTCACTATTCAGGGTGATTTGTGTCTAGTGACCTCGGTCTAGGGACTTCCGCCCCAACTAGAGGTGCACAGGACTTGATACAGGGAGCTAATCTAGGATCTACAGGTCCGTTTGACAGGCCATAACCCCAGGCCTAGGCACTTCGGTGCCGACCAAGGGGATCAGAACCTGGCTTATAATACTACAAGGACTTCAGCATCGAATATTCGGATTCGGCTGAGATATCAAAAGACTGCAAAAGGAAGCAACACAGGTTGGGACAATCCAGGCACCTTGCTACAGACTTTGCTGTGATGGCTTTGAGACACAAATATTCTAATCCTTGGTGAGCCAGCGGAAGGATGAGACTCTGTTGCCTGTTACATTGTGTGTTTTGCTGGTTATGGTTTATATGCTGTTAACTGTTTGGGGATCCAATAAAGCCTTGTTTTATTTTATTGTGGTTCCCTCACCCTGTGTTGTCTGAGTAGTGTTCCACCCACGGGTAAGGAGCTTGGGCATTCAGTTTGGGATGAGCCCTGGTCTATGCTGTCTTTCGAAAGGCAGCTGGGCCAGCGGAAGAGAGCACCCACTGACCCCCGTGTCTCCACAATATCCTTGTATATTTCCCCCTTGATCACGATGTACATTTACAATAATATACGTGACACACTGTGTGGATTTATGAGATTGGACATGGAATTAGAATGCTTATAATGAGTATGTTGCGGGAAAGATTTTTTTGAGCAAGTTTTGGTGTCTGTAAATGTGTGCACAAGGGGTGGAGGAAAATGAACACTCCTTTCAGGATGTTTCTAAACATTGTAACAAACTTGGGGCATGAAAGCAATATGGGGATCATACACTCTTGTACACATGAATAATAGTTACTATCCCTTTTATAGATACATTGTTTCATTAAATATGAACCAATTTTGTATGGTGATATTGTAATATCTTGTCTTGGTGACATTTATCCTATTTGATAATCATAATGTGACAGTATCACTAAAAGAACAACAAATTTAAAACAAAAATAATAATAATAATCTAAAAAAAATGAATATAGATAAAAAAATCAAATACCATACTATGATATATGAATATTGTAGTTCAGTAACATTTATAATGGAACAAAACATATAAACAATAAAATAAACACACATATATACATAGGAAAAATGGAAGGGAAAAAAACAAACAAAATAAAGGAAAGAAAAGAATAAACAAAGTAAAAAATGTGAAGCTGTTCAAAGTGGTCCATATTAATAAAGGAATGTTATATATAAAACACAAAAAAGTAATGATAGACTACAAGAGCCATTGGCAACAACAATATAATTTTAATTTTTATTCTTAGATTATGTGTACAAAACAGTATATACCGTATATACTCGTGTATAAGCCGAGTTTTTCAGCCCAAAAATTGGGCTGAAAAGTCCCCCCCTCGGCTTATACACGGGTCAATACGGTATGCTGTGGGGGGGGGCTGTGACCGGGGGCTGGAGGAGGCAGGAGGGGGCCGCGGTGACCGCAGGCGGTCACGTGGGGCCGCCTCATTAGTGCAATGAATATGCACGGCATCCCCCCGTCCATCAGCGGCGGGGGGATGCCGTGCATATTGCACTACACAGCCCCCTCTCCTTAGTATGCGTCCCCCAGTAGTAATAAACAGCCCCCCCTCCTTATCATGTCCCCCCCGGCTGCGGCAGCTGTGAAAATAACAAACAGTGTATACATCACCTTCCGGCGCAGCTCTCCGCTCCTCGGTCCTCAGCATCTCCGCTCGCCGGCTTCTTCTTCCTTGTTGTGCCGGTGTCATGTGACCGGGCGCAGAAGATGACGTCATTTCCTGCGCGCGGTCACAAGCCGGCACATCAAGGAAGAAGAAGCAGCCGGCGAGCGGAGATGCTGAGGACCGGAGGAGCGGAGAGCTGCGCCGGAAGGTGATGTATACACTGTTTGTTATTTTCTCAGCTGCCGCAGCCGGGGGCGACATGATAAGGAGGGGGGGCTGTTTATTACTACTGGGGGACGCATATTAAGGAGGGGGGGCTGTGTACTACCACTGGGGCTGCTGGATACTACACTGGGGCTGTATATACCTCTGGGGCTGCTGTATACTACCACTGGGGCTGTATATACCACTGGGGCTGCTATATACTACCACTGGGGCTGTATACTACCTCTGGGGCTGCTGTATACTACCACTGGGGCTGCTGTATATACCTTTGGGGCTGCTGTATACTACCTCTGGGGCTGCTGTATACTACCTATGGGGCTGCTGTATACTACCTCTGGGGATGCTGTATACTACCACTGGGGCTGTATATACCTCTGGGGCTGCTGTATACTAACTACTGGAGCTGCTGCTGTATATACCACTGGGGCTGCTGCTGTATACTACCACTGGGGATGCTGCTGTATACTACCATTGGGGGGCCTGTATACCACACTGCTGGGGGCTGTATACCTGTGCTGGAGTCCACCCTCGGCTTATACACGAGTCAATAGGTTTTCCCAGGTTTTGGGGGCAAAAGTAGGGGGGTCGGCTTATACACGGGTCGGCTTATACACGAGTATATACGGTAAGTACTATTGGGAATACAAGATATATTGATAGGAATATAGATTTCATTAGCCTTGGTATGTCACCCACAACAATAAAAATAAACAGGGTTAGGTAACCTTTATAGAAAATAAGAAATACATATCATATCAAATAAAAAATAAAGATAAAGAAAGAGATAGTGGTTATAGCTTTCTCCATTCCCCATGTACCGGGTATACAATGCTATATGGTATAGTACATGATTAGTTTGTCCTCTTGCCAGAAATAAAAATCTTTTTCACTTGTCATATTTTCACGCTGTATTTAAATACTGTTTTTATGATGTCTTTTAAATTAGTGCTGTACCTGTGTCCATGACTGCATTTTGAATATTGTTGTTTTGAACTGTTCACAATGCTATGGGTTAACTACACTCCGGGTAGGAATGAAATTGTTAATTACAGAGAATGTGGGCGCCTTTATAAGGGATTATTTTACTGTGATGTATAAGTCGATGAGTAAGGAACTTCGTTCCGAAACGCGTCCGATCAGGATGCTTATTTTTTTATGTGGAATCTAATAAACGACCCCTGAAATCTACGAACTTGTGGCCCTGGTCTATCTCCTTTTGTTTTTTCAATTTAAATCTGTCTGATTTAGAGATATTCACCCTTTTAGAAGTTGTGCTATCCAGGCTGGGGCCTATCATCATTTTTTTTTTTTTTTTTGAACCATCTTTTTATTAGATTTTCAACATATGCAAACATTTCCAGAAATTTGACAAGTCCAGATATATACGTCCAACAGAAATGAATGGATACTGGTTACAAATCTTTGAAGACAAGGATATCTTCCAAATACAATTGTATACAATTATACCAATTACCCCACCCTCCACCCTCCCCTGAAAATCCTCCTTAGATTATGGCATTTTTATTTACCAAAAAGGAAAATGTTATGCAATTATTGTAAAGCATCTACTCTCGTCTGATTCAGCTAATTTCCACACTTCAATCTGCCCAATGTTCCTCCTAAGTCTTCTAACGCGTACCACTCTGAGGAACGGAAAGGTCTCATAAAATAGTCTATTTCACCATCTGTGAACTCTTTTTCAATAAATGGTTTCCACTTGAAGAAAAAACTTTTGGTTAGTTTATTTGGGTTACGTAGTGTATCTAGAGACTCAAGTGTCAAAGTGTGTCTCATCATGTTTTTGACCTGAGATAAGTCCGGGGGTCTATTGTTGAGCCAATGCTGGAGGAGAAGTCTTTTGGCTATCAATGCAATATAGTGCCATAAGATATGTGGGTATCTACCAATGTCAGAGCTTGACTGATAATGGAAAATCCATCGCATCGGGTCTAAATTCTCCATGTCCCCACATAATTCCTTAGCCCACACTTCTATCGCTTTCCAGAAATTTTGTGAGTCCGGGCAGGACCAAAGACCGTGTTCCAGGTCCGTCATGAATGTTTTGCATTTTGGACAATGGACCCATCTTCCCTGGTTGCTCTGTGAAGGAGGTATGTTAAAACCCTGAATAGTACCATGCATGATTCTAAATTGGGAATCTCTCCACCTCTCATTGATAATATAGCGTCTTACGAGCCTCCACCCTTCCAAGATCTTTTGAGTTAGTTCTGGATCCTTTATGTGTTTGCGCCATTTGTTAAAAAAAACCCATTCCTTTTTTGCGGTCGTAGAACCTGCTGTATTTTGGCATATAATGAAGTAATGGACACATCACATTCATTTATGTTCAGCAGTTCAGACCATAGATTATTGTCAATTTCTCCAGAAAGGTCCCGCAATTGTGAAAGGAGATGGTGTTTCAACTGGCGAAACTGTATGGCATGGAACTGGGGTAAATTATAAACTGATAACACCTCCTCCTCCGTCATCCATCTCTTTTCCTCCAAGTTCATAAGGTCTTCTAACGTATGGACACCTCTATCTCTCCAAGCTTTAAATAGGGAGTTTTCACGTCCTAGCGGGAAGGCCGGGCATCTCCATGGATTAAGTCGCCTAGAAATCTTCCACGCTAGTTTAAGCTTTTTCCTAATCTCTTTCCACGCTATAATGGTGTCCCTATATATCACCGTGTTTTTCAGGGTGGTAGGTATGCAAGATAATGGGGAGTGTAATAGAGCAGCTAGGTCCCAGGGTTTAGCCCATTCTCCTTCTAATTTTACATCTGAAAATCTACTTGTGCCTTTGGTCCAATCTAATACATTTCGTAAGATGCATGCTAGATTGTATCCCCTGATGTCTGGGAGTTGTAGACCTCCTTCTTGTTTGGATTGAATTAGGGTTCTAAAGTGTAACCTAGGTTTCTTACCCCCCAAAAAAAATCCAGAAAATGCTTTGTTAAGTCTCATTATATCGACATGTTTCAACAACATAGGGATAGTCTGAAGAGGATAGAGCAGTCTTGCAAAGCTAACCATTTTAAGTAAATGGCAGCGTCCCATCAGAGAGAGTGGCAGCCCCTCCCATCTCTTCAGTTCTTGTTCTATCTTTAAAATGATCGGTGAGAAATTAAGTCTATATGTTATTCCACTAGATCTGGCTATATGTACCCCTAGATATTTAATACTATCTTTTGTTATTGGCAGTCCACAGAAATTCTTCCCTTTCCGCGAATTTTCTCCCGTATTTATGAAAAGGATTTCACATTTATTTTTATTTAGTGAGAATCCTGAATGTTTGCCCCACGCCTCTATATCTGTCAGTATATCCGGAAGGTCTCTTTCTGGATTTTGTACATACAAGATCACATCATCCGCAAAAAGCGAGAGCTTAACCTCGTCCGCACCCACCTTGAAGCCTTCATAGGTGCTATGACATTCCAGATATAAGGCCAGAGGTTCTATGGCCAAATTAAAAAGAAGAGGTGATAATGGGCATCCCTGTCTGGTCCCCTTCTGGAGGGAGAAGGAATCCGACAGAAAGCCAGGTGTGCTAACACAAGCTTTAGGATTATTATAAAGTGCATAAATATACTGATGAAAGGGGCCTTCTAAACCTATGGAGTCTAACACCCTACCCAGCCATGACCATCTGACATTATCGAATGCTTTTTCAGCGTCTAGAGTAATCATGGCTGGGTTTCCCCCCTCTAATCTTATTTTCTTTCCCATGATATCTAACATAAGCATCGTTTTTCGTATGTTTGTGGTAGTTGATCTCCCTTTTATAAAGCCCGCCTGATGAGTGGGTATTAATTTGGGCAGAATCAGTGCCAATCTGTCAGCCAGTAATTTAGAAAGGAGTTTCAGATCCTGATTTATTAAAGAAATCGGTCTGTAACTCGCTGGGTCAGTGGGTGTTTTTCCTGCTTTGGGAATCAATTTGATATAGGCTAGATTCATTCTATCCGGTATGGGAGCCCCCTGTAGAAACCCATTATACAGATCACATAGGACCGGTGAGATCTGCTCCCTCAGTACCTTAAAGAAAGCCCCATTGTAGCCATCTGGTCCAGGGGCCTTACCCGTGTTCAAATTTTTAATAGCCATCTCAATTTCATCAGTCGTGACTGGGCTATTAAGAAACTGGATGTCTTCCTGTGAAATGATAGGCAGTTTGATTTTTTTTAACCAGGCAAGGCCCTCTGGGTCCTCAGTGTTCGCTTCCGTGTAAAGGGATTTATAAAATTTGCCTAGTACTCGAGAGATATTTTTAGGGTCGTTCCAGATATTACCATGTTGATCTTTTATAGCTTGGATAGGGGAGGAGTTGTGTCTACCTCTTGCTAGTCGTGATAGTAGACGCCCTGCCTTGTCTCCATATTTATGAAGTTCCAGTTCTAGTCTACTTTTATATATGTCTTCCCTTTTACCCGCCCAGACATCGAATTCCTTCTTTGCTTGCTGCCATGTATCTCTGTCAGGATCTGTCATTGTGGACTGGTACCTCACATATGCCTCTCTTACTTTCATACTGGACTTAACAAATTTTTCTTTAATCTGCCTTTTAATCCTCATACTATAGGCCATGATGTGTCCCCTCATAACTGTCTTTGCTGTCTCCCAATATAAGCCCGGATCTGATCTATGGTCCTTGTTGTCAATGGAGAAATGTGACCACCATTCTCCAAGTAGTGTAATGAAGTTTTCTTCCCTGACAAATGTGTCAGGGAATCTCCATAAATAATCGGACCCCTTTTCAAATTTATCCCTGGTCTCTAACAGCAACGGGCTATGGTCCGAGATCAGCATATCCTCAATTTTAATGTCCGTCATCTGCTGAAGTATTCTAGATGAAACGAAGAACATGTCTAATCTGTACCACGACCCGTGGGGGTGCGAGAAATGGGTAAACTCCCTACCCAGTGGATTCGCTACTCTCCATGCGTCGGTTAAATCAACTGTCCTAACCAAAGCTTCCAAAACACTCTCCGTTCCTAAGTCTCTCCCCCTTGTTTTTTCAACTGTGAGTGTGATGCCGTGCGTCTATCTTCCTCCACCCTCATAACCGTGTTTAAAATCTCCCCCTATTATCCTATTAGTCCCGTTGTCAATAAGTAGTTTATTTTGTAATTGTTGGAAGAAGGGTTTCTGCTTCCCATTGGGGGCATATATGTTGTAGACATTAAAGGTGTCATTTTGAATTTGTATAGTTATGTGGAGTATTCTGCCCTCTTCATCAGTTGAGGTAGAAAGAATTGAATGGGCTAACGACCTGTGGATCAGAATCAGGACTCCCGCTTTCTTTTCCACCGCACCCGACCCATAAACCTCACCCACCCATAACTTTTTAAGGCGAAAGAAATCTTCCTCGGTCAGGTGAGTCTCCTGGAGCAAAGCTATATCTACATGTAACTTCTTAAGATGGCGTAAAACCATCATGCGCTTTGCCGGGGAGCGCAGACCCTTAACATTCCAGGAGACCCACCTAACCATTAGAAGCCTCCCCTTGTGGGGCCCTCAATTTATCCGTCACTGATGCCAATAGACAGACGATGTCATCTAGTGTGGTCAAAAATAATGTGTGTCTAGTCGAGATGATGCCTTTTCTTAGGTTTTCATTTGCGAGGATAATTCCCATTTTTTCCCTCCCCCTATCACTCCAACTCCTTTCATTTTTCAAAGAAGGTGACTTCTCTTCTTCCCTCAGGTGTCACCACCGTGTATAGCCCCACCCGCCCCGGTCCTCCACCTTATTTATAGAGCTTAATGGAATAACAACATGTTTTATCTCCAACGCCATACCCGTGTACCACATTCAACTAGATGGGCGGCCCCCTTGCAGTAGCCGGTCAGGTTAACTTCTCGAGTGTCTATTATCAGGGCCATGATGGACCCATAATTCACTGCCCTCGTCAACAGCAATATTTCGTTTGATGGAAAGAGTCGACAAGTTTCTATACCCATTGAAGGTGACTCGTCTTTCCAGTAACATTATGAACGTTCATTTCAAATTTTCACAGTATAGAGGAATAATTTGTTACGTTTCCCTCAGCTTATATAAACTTTTGTACTATCACAAATCAGTAGTGAGGAAAAGATAGAAGGAGATAGATGAAGAAAATGAGAAATGAGAAGAAGAGGAAAAAGGGGGGAAAAAAAAAAAAAAAAAAAAAAAAAAACGGAAGCCACAGCCGTCACATAGCGTTTCCTCTCCCCTTTCTTCAACAGGGCATCTTCCTTTAAATATTAGGCAATGTAAGAGTCCAACAGTTTAGTTCCCTCTCTTCCTCACTTCTTCCTCTGCCATTTAGTTCCAGCCTGTCTCTGCTGCCTAGGGGTTCCCGGCATCGTTTTCTTCGGTGTCCCCTCACCAATTAGAGAATTTGATGTGAGTCTATAGGAGCTCACAGATTCCTTATCCGTCTCAGTCTCTGGGCCCAGAGTAGGGTTGAAATTCGCAGATGACCATTTGCAGTACGGGGCGGTGACTCTGTCCTCCTAGGGGAGACTGTACTTTCTCTGATGACAGTCATAGCTTCTTCTGGAAAGAGAAAGGGGGGGGACAAGAGGCGCAATAGTGCCCTTATCACTAGACACTAAAAACAGTAGGTGAGAAAAGATCCACTCACCTAATCCAGTTGTGTCACCCACAACTGGTTAGAAAGCCTGATAGAATAAGTATCCTGCTGGCTGCTGCTGGACTTCCACCGGTCTCCACTCGGGTAGACGAAGATTGAAGCTTTGGGAAAGAATGGTGTGTCACAGTCCGCGCTGCCAGGAAATCCGCTCGTAAATAACGCTAGTAGTCGGTATCCAAATCAATCCTCTTTATTCATCCTACGCGTTTCAACGCCTTCCTGGCGTCTTCCTCAGGGATCCCTGAGGAAGACGCCAGGAAGGCGTTGAAACGCGTAGGATGAATAAAGAGGATTGATTTGGATACCGACTACTAGCGTTATTTACGAGCGGATTTCCTGGCAGCGCGGACTGTGACACACCATTCTTTCCCAAAGCTTCATAGCTTCTTCTGGATCAGAGAAGATTAACATGGCTCCCTCTCTGGATCTGAATTTTAGTGTCGCTGGAAAGTTTAGTTGGAAGCGAATATTTTTCCTATGAAGCAGTGAGCACGCTTCACTAAAGGCCCTTCTACGACGCGTGACCTCAACAGAATAATCCGCAAACACCAGTACTCTCTGTCCATGCAGTAATAGAGGGTGCTTTTTAGCTTTGTAGGCACGCAGAATCTCTTCCTTGTCTCGGTGGTTAAGGAATTTTGCTATTGCATGTCTGGGTTTATTGGATTCTCTGGAAGCTGGGGCCGAGGCTGAATGTCTCAAGGATGTTGTCGTCTCCTGTAAGTCTCTAGGTGGGCCAAGTCTGTGGGCTCGTTCTGTCTTGCATCTATGAGTAAGGCCCAGGGCTTTGGGTAGATCCACTTCAAAAATTTCATCTAACTGGCTCACTGGAATAGTTTCTGGAAGACCTACTATTTTTAGATTGCTCCGTCTCGTTCTATTTTCAATGTCCTCCAATTTATTATGTGTATATGCCGAGTGTTTCTGCAGCGACAGTAACTGATCTTCCAGCTCCTGAATCCTATCCTCTGCTGCGCCAATTCTAGATTCAGCCTCTAGGAGCTGTTGCTCATGTGTCTCCACTTTTACACTCAAATCCTTAGTTGTTGCTGCAACCATTTCAGCCACTGTATGTTTAAACTCCTCTGCAAGGTGAATAGCCATTTCCTTTGCCAGTTTTTTATAGTCTAAATGCTGCGGACCCCAGCTTCCTACCATGTTTTCTTCCCCACTCTCTCCTCTTTGTCTCTCTCCTGAGCCAGCAGTTTGTGAATTTAGATAGAGCTGGGTCTGATGTTGGACACCTGTGGCATCTGGTCTTGGTGACTTCTGCCTGGAGGGATTTTTCCTGCCTCTTTTCTGCAGCCCCCTCCATGCTACTTTCAGCTGCTCCACCGCTCCTTCCCCTCCATCCTCTTTCTCTTTGTGTCCAGGCATCCTCCCCACATTTCCCTCCTGCTGCGATCTGTGTACATACTGTGCACTGTGATCTTTATGCGCGCCATTACTGTGCTCTTCACATGGCGTCCCGCCTCTGTCTCCCTCCTTGCCCCTCGTTATATACTTATCCATTGTGGACATCTTGGGCCGTTTCGGGATCGCGGCAGCCGCCTCTTCACTATGGCTGGATCAGAGGGCAGCGTTGGAGGCCGGATGACGGCAGATTGTGGCGGATTGCCGAGGCGGGGAGCGGAGCGGGGCTCAGACGCGGCTACACATAGAGGCGCCGGAACCGGAAGCCGCCTATCATCATTTTAAAATCACCACACGAAATCTTGTGTTGAAAATCACATATAGCCAGTTTTAACAGGACAGTTCTGTCGTGCAGCAGATAAATAGCTATTAACTTTACAAATATTAAGCCCTTTTAGCGTGCCTACTAGTATTAAGACGTTCCCCTCAAGAACGGAAAATGAGTCAGAAATTTGGAGTGGAAAAGTATTTTTTGTAAGAGTGGTTACACCTCTAGTCTTTTGTAAGTGCGATGCTGTATAGAATCTGGAGTACAATTGGTGGATTTACTAGGGGCTAGAGTTTGTAGAAAAATATATCATTACATCTGGAGTAGGTTTTGCATAAATCTGGGAAGGCTTTCTTCCACTTAACTGGTGAGCTGAAATCTTGAACATTGTGAGATAATATGCAGGTATTTCATCACCCATTTGCTGCCTTCTATTCTCTAACCAGGCGTGGAGGTCGTTGCTGCATCTGCAGTTGGGTACATGGTTGTAGACCTGATTTTTCCAGTTCTTTTAGTCTCTGTTTGAACTTACGAATTGAGAAGAACGGATCCTTATACGCGAGTAGAAGAGCAAAGGGGAATGCCCAATGATGTTTAACTTTTGTTGCCTGTAAAGCTAGTGTTATCTTTTTCTGTAGAGAGTTGCAGGGGAAAGATCTGCATATATGTGTACATTGCTCAGGAGTCCTGGGAGGGGAATTTTGTCCCTTGCTGCTTATAGTACCTGATCTCTGACATCTTCATGATGTAGTTTTAGTATAACGTCTCTTGGACTATCCTCCAATCATGGGGTCCCTAGGGCTCTGTGGAACTTGGTTATATGGAGCAATGTGGGGTTAACTTGTGGTTGTAGGATGCTGAATAACGATGCAGCTGTATCTTTTAAGGCAGTGTTGGCCTCTGGCAGTCCTTCAATATGAATGTTGCCCCTGATAAATCTGTTTTCCATAACCTCTAGTTTTAGTTCAAGAAGTTCCAGGCATTCCTCGTGTTGTTTGATCCTCTCTTGGTCTTCCTCTAGGACCCCTTCTACATCCTCCATTTTTTTTTCTAGTTTTTTTTGGATTTGCGCAGTGAGGGATTCTAGGGCTGTTGTAAGCTCTGATCTGAAAGTATCTTGGAGGCTTTTTAGTAGTCTGGCAGTATTGATCACCATTTCTTCAGACATCGATGTGGTGCTAATTGTTTGTGGATTATTCCCTTGTGATATCACGAGGGCGGGTGCTCCTGTTGTATTTGTAGATGAAGAATTAGATGGTTGCTGTGCTGATAAGAGTTCAGAGATTGGATGGGTGTTTGTTGTTGGTGGTTGAGCTCTTTTCCACATGGTGGCAATGATAGATTGCAATTGTATTCTACTGATTGCTATATACCGCAGTTAGGTATTTTGATATATTGTAATCTCATTCCAGGCTGGAATCCTAACCCATTCAGGGGGGTCCCACTTACATCTGCATATGCACTTTGATGCTAGATTTCCAAGACATATAGCTGGTCAATCAACCTCTGAGTCTTATCCGACTCTTGTGCTTTGTACGTATTTCCGGTGGTATAAGTTTTAGAATATTCGACTGTTGATTGCTCTCAGTGAGACAAACAAGATAACAATCTTGTAGTTGTGATACCTTTTAATGGCTAACAAAAATAAAATAAGTGATGTTACAAGGCAAGCTTTTGAGACATCTTAGGTCCCTTCATCAGGCATGGTATGACAAAATATTGAAAATAAACTTAAAATATATACATGCACAAGTCCTGTGGAGACTTTTCATGTTGGTGAGACTGGACAACGGCTAAGAGTAAGGATGAAGTCTCATCATCACACAATTACACACAAAAAAAATCAATTTTCCAGGAGGCAAACATTTTTCTAGTCAAGGACATAACATTGAAAATCTGAAAATTTAATTTTGAGAGGTAAATTGAAATCACAAAAACATTGAAGGGTCGTCTATGAATCAAAATTCTTTAGAACATTCAATTGTATCCAGGATGGGTTAAACCTAAGTGATGGATTTATGACTCATTATCACATCTGAAGAATTTTGTTCAAAGGCACTGAAGTCTTAAGACACCAGGTTTTCATATAAATTGGTGTCATAAAAACTTTGACATCACTAAGCCTGGCTGATAAAGGATCGTCCCCAGGCTCTGTTTTGTTTATTTAGTTAAATGTCCATTCATTCTAGATGTTCATGTATATATTTTTTAGTTTCTTTTCAATAATATGTTATACCATGCGTCTCTGAAGGGACCTAAGATGTCTCGAAAGCTTGCCTTGTAACATCACTTATTTTATTTTTGTTAGCCATTTAAAGGTATCACAACTACAAGATTGTTAACTTGTTTCTCTCACTGAGAGCAGTCAAAATTTTCTCAACTGGCTAACACAGTTCCAAAGTTTTTTCTTCTAAGAATATTCAAATGAGACCGAAGTAAGGGGCCTGTGATGCAAAGTTGAGCCTTTGTACAATGCTAGGTCATTTTCAGCCTCCATGTATGGGAATGAGCGGTGTTGTAAATTTATCACTGGGATGCCTCTTTATTTTTTTCCACTGCTAATTGGCCACAAAGATCTATCTGTGTAGATTAAATTGGAAATAGGTGACTTGATGATTCGTGGGCTATTCACAGAGTTTAAAGGGATCCTGTCACCTCCAAAAAGCCTCATTAACTACCAAAACATGTCCCTGCAGCATATTATCACTAATCTCACACTCCTTTTGTCTCCTAAAAGCATCCTGTGAAAGTGCATAAAAACGTTTCAATACTTACTCATTAGTGATTATAATTAGCAGGGGCTACATTCTTTAGCCCTTAGGGTGTTTGTTTTGCAGCCTGAATGATCAGCCTCTGTGTGTGCAGCTTCTGCTGAAGGCAGGACAAATGATTTGCATTCTGTGAGAGAGAGGGGGAGGGCAAAGCCTGTACATGCAAAGCAGCACAGAGAGAGGGTGGATCCTGGAGCCTGCAGAACATCATGCCCTAAGGGCTAAAAAATGTAGCCCCTGCTAATTATAATCCCTAATGAGTATTAAAATGTTTTTATGCACTTTCACAGGCTGCTTTTAGGAAACAAAGGAGCATGAGATTAGTGATAAGATGCTGCAGGAACATGTTTTGGTAGTTTATGAGGCGTTTTGGAGGTAATAGGATCCCTTTAGAGAGGACCTGTCACCCCCCTGGTGCATGGCAATCTAAATGCTCCACTGAATGCATGCTGCATTCAGTGGTGCAATTAGATTGCCATGCACCAGGGGGGTGACAAGTTCTCTTTAAGATATGAAGAAAAAATCTTTTGAACTTGATTATCTTTTCTTTTTATGGATCTTTTACTCTGCTCTGTTCAGCTTTCTCTAAGTAAGAGGCTTTATAGTTCAATAGGAAGGGCTATTTTATGTCCTTTTCTTGTATACCCATGATTTCCTTTGTGATGGGGTTAAATTATATATTTAACCTGTTATGTGCTCCTGTGTGTCCCCGCCATTCAATCCTGTCCTTGTGTTTCTCCCATGCTTGGGGTCTATCTTCCCCCTCCAGCCACCTGCAGTGGTATAACTATCCCGTGATCTCTCTGCAGCGTAGCACAGCACCTCTGTCCCCTGGGAGTCTGTGGGTGGAGCATGGCCTGAGGCAGGTGGAGGTCTCCGGACCGCCCTGGACACCAGGAACCACGAGATGGGTCAGTCGGGGAGGTTCTGGGAGAAATGTGCTATCCCGTGATGATTTTAATCACCACATCCCCACCGATCCTTAGAGTCGAACAGGAATCCTTCATGCTGCTACTGATGTCAGGTGATGTGAAGGAGGCGGCTGCCTCAGGACTTACTTCTGTACAGGCGTCTGTGGTTGAATTGCGGGTGGCAGCCGATGTAACGGTTTTCTCTTTGTGGATGGATGTGCCATAGATCAGCTTGGGGGCCTGATACTCCCTCATTCCCGGAGATCTGTGCTTATGGTTCTTGATCTCCAGCAGAGAGGGAGAGACCTGGGGGAAAATACGAAGCCCACATGAAGTCCAGGCCCATGTCGTCCACCTCAGGTAGGCCGCAGTATGGAAGCTGATGGGGCTCTATAGAGTCCTGATTTTGGTGGATTTCTTAGTCAGATGCAGGAGCTCTATCATGCAAGTCCTTCTGCATCGGCGGCCATCTTTGAACCTCCTATTTTTTTTTTATTGAAATTGTATTAAGTACTAGATAGCAACTTGAAAACAGCCTGAATAAGAGTGGTTACCTATTTTAACAGCTTGGTGTCTTTGAAAATCTGAAGCTGTTAAATGAAGCTCAAAAGCCTGAACATATGCACAAGTGAAGATGTTCATTCTTTTAGCATTTAATTAGCGCTTTTTCAAGCATGTTACAGAGAAGATCTGCCTTAAATAGATGTCGTGTGCACATACTCATAGTTTGACTTGTTCAGTCAGGGGTGTGAGCACTTAAAATGCTTAGGGCAGCATTTATGCCAAATACGGCCCTAGTGCTGGATGGAAAATAAAGTATAAAATAAAGTAGGCACTTTCAACTTAATAGTTGTTGTTTATTAAAGAACAGTACCAAAGTTTATGTGAGCAAAATATCTATATGAATATATAGCCTGCAGGTTAGTAAATGAAAAATAAAATGTACAATTTTGCATAATCATGTTATTTAGACAATACTGTAGGGCCTGTATACCGGCCAAAGAGAAGAATGCCCTGTGTTTTGTTGTGTTTTAGAATGAACAGGAAAGGGTGATTAACATTAAATTCCGTTTTGGTCATCAGGACTCTCTCTCGAATCACATCCGCTGCCTCAGTGCCTTCCTCTCCTATATCTATGCAAGCTTCATAAATTGCTTCTGACACAGACAGACCCTTCTTCTCCGACATTCCGGAAAAATCAGCCACTTCTTCGTTGAATGCATCATTTATGCCCAGACTTTTCATATTGTCCTTTAAGTTAAGAATGCTTGTTATCTTGAATTTAGGCAAACTCAACTTTACTTTGCTGTTGGCCATCATGCTTGGGTTGGTCCAGTTGACATAATTCTCATATGTCAGTTCATTTTCAAGCTAAAAGTATAAAAATAAACATCACAATTAGTAGAACACATGCTAAATAAGCCTTATCAAACAACCTGATTATTACCATGATTATTTATACCTACAAATTTGCACTTCACTAGTTAAGTTGAGAAACTCCAGTGCCACATTTAAGCAGCTTCCTCAAAGTCATAATCGCTTTCCAACAAACTTTTAATATGACAAAGGGATTTGAGCCAGATGAGAACCCCAAACTACAGACGCTGCGTTTCGGGTACCTGCCCCTCATCAGTGTAGTGTGTCGGATATTCTGATCTGGCTGTGTGAGTGGGCTAAGACAAGGTCTGGGAACTTGCTATCAACCTTATGGAGACAGCGAAGTAGGTGAGGAGATTGTAGCCACCTCCCTCCTCTCAGATATAATTATATTAAAATATTATAATTAATTATATACCGTATATACTCGTGTATAAGCGACCCGTGTATAAGCCGACCCCCCTACTTTTGCCCCAAAAATCTGTAAAAACCTATTGACTCGTGTATAAGCTGAGGGTGGACCCTAGCACAGGTATACAGCCCCCAGCAGTGTGGTATACAGGCCCCCCCAGTGGTATACAGGCCTCCCCAGTGGTAGTATATAGCAGCCCCAGTGGTAGTATACAGCAGCCCCAGTAGTAGTATACAGCAGCCCCAGTGGTAGTATACAGCAGCCCCAGTGGTAGTATACAGCAGCCCCAGTGGTAGTATACAGCAGCCCCAGTGGTAGTATACAGCAGCCCCAGTGGTAGTAACAGCAGCCCCGTGGTAGTATACAGCAGCCCCAGTGGTAGTATATAGCAGCCCCAGTGGTAGTATACAGCAGCCCCAGTGGTAGTATACAGCAGCCCCAGTGGTAGTATACAGCAGCCCCCAGTGGTTACAGCAGGCCCCCAGGGGTACATATAGCAGCCCCCAGGAGGTACCCAGCAGCCCCCTGGGGGTACACAGCAGCCACCCTGGGGGTCCCCAGCAGCCCCCTGGGGGTCCCCAGCAGCCCCCAAATGCTGGCACTCGCCCCCCCTTGCAAGGGCCCCCCCCCCCGCTTCTCTTACCATTCCGGACTTCTGATCCGCCGCTCCTCGGCGCTCCTCGCTGTTCCGTCCGTCCGTCTTCTACATCCGGGATCCCCGGCCGTCGCGCGATGACGTCATATGCCTGCGACGGCCGGAGATCCCGGATGTAGCAGACGGACGGAGCAGCGAGGAGCACCGAGGAGCGGCGCGGATCAGAAGTCCGGAATGGTAATATAACCATCGGGGGGGGGGCCCTTACAAGGGGGGGCGAGTGCCAGCATTTGGGGGCTATATGCACTGCTTCCCCCTGCCGCTGATTGACAGGGGGAAGCAGTGCATATTTAATGAGCGGCCCCACGTGACGGGGCCGCTCATACAGCAGCCCCCCCCGCCTCCTGCAGCCTCCACAGCCCCGGACACAGCCCCCCCCGTATTGACTCGTGTATAAGCCGAGGGGGAGACTTTTCAGCCCAAATTTTGGGCTGAAAAACTCGGCTTATACACAAGTATATACGGTATATATATATTTTAGTGAAGTGCAAATTTGCATATATCTGAGAGGAGGGAAGTGGCTACAATCTCCTCACCTACTTAGCTGTCTCCATAAGGTTGATAGCAAGTTCCCAGACCCTATTTATACCTAGAAATTCTGAATATAAAATTGGAGCGAAGGAATCACATTTATTGGATTGATTTTCATCTTCAAATAGAATTATTGAGCTGCATGTGTTTTTCACATTTGCTTTAATAATGTGAATCTTGTCCCATTTTTGTATCCCAATGTTGTTTTGTCATAAATAAAACCAATGAACAAAAAGTTTTTTATAAGTATTTAATGAGATGACAAATGTTAGGTAGAAAAATCGGATTGCATTTTCTATAAAGTGTCCAATAATATATTTTATATTATTCTATATTTATTTCTATTATTGTTTATTATAGCTTTCACCAGTACAAAAATACACTTACCGTATATACTCGTGTATAAGCCGAGTTTTTCAGCACAAAAAATGTGCTGAAAAGTCCCCCCTCGGCTTATACACGGGTCATATACGGTACTTAGTGGTATATAGCCCCCCCGTGGTATACAGGCCCCCCCCTTGCTTGTGGCAACCTGTAAAAGAAGATATCATCATACTTATCGTGTCGCCGCCGCGCCGCTCTGTCACAGTCACCGCGCTATTCCGGGTCTTCATGCTTCCTTCACCGACGCACAGGCAATGACGTCATTGTCTGTGCGCCGGAGAAGGAAGCTTGAAGACCCGGAATAGCACGGCGACGGTGACAGAGCGGCAGCGGCGGCGACACGATAAGTATAATGATATCTTCTTTTACAGGTTGCCACAAGCAAGGGGGGGGGCTGTATACCACTAGGTACCGCTGTATACAGCTGGGGCTGCTGTATACCCCTCTGGGGCTGCTGTATACAGCTCTGGGGCTGCTGTATACCTATGGGCTTCTGTATACTATGGGGCTGCTGTATACCTCTGGGGCTGCTGTATACCCCTCTGGGGCTGCTGTATACCCCTCTGGGGCTGCTGTATACCCCTCTGGGGCTGCTGTATATCTATGGGGCTGCTATATACCCCTCTGGGGCTGCTGTATACCCCTCTGGGGCTGCTGTATACCTCTCTGGGGCTGCTGTATACTATGGGCTGCTGTACCCTCTGGGGCTGCTGTATATGTGGCACCCAAAGGGTTAATATGCCACAGAATCAACACAGGTTTAATTCCCACACAACACTACACTAGAAAGTGGGAGGACCTTAGCTGGCACCTGCACTAGTGGGAGGAGCTAAAGTTGTTTACCACAGAGCAGAAGTGACAGTTAGTTCAGTTCAGAGGAGAGTTCAGAGGAGAGTTGAGTCTGGAGCAGGAGCAGAGCCAAGTGTCAGTGGAGGTCCTGAGAGGTCTGAGGAAAGGAGACAGATTAACAGAGGAACATACCCGGGATAAAGAGTTACCCCAAAAGCTAGATCCCGGGGAGACGCTTAAGACGGATACGGATCCGAGGCTGTGCCTGAGACAGAAGGACAGTAACACGGCAGTGAAGTCCACCATCTTCACCACACCATAGCAAGCAACACAAGGAGTCAGTGACACAGAGGACTCAAGTTGCCCAGCATATTGGTACCCGTGAGCAGAGACAGGGCCAGCAGTATAGCTACAAGCAGCAGCAGGGCCACACACAGCGTTTAAGTAGGAAGCCAAGAACCCGGTCAGGGTTGAGAGCAACCTGGTACAGACTCCGTGGACAATACTGTGTAATACCATCTGCCAGTAAAGACTTGAAGAACAACAGAAACCGTGAGTGTGTGTGTCATCCTTATGCTGAAGCCCCACTTGCCCTCATAGACTGCCATTGCCTCTACTCTTATCATCTCTACTGCTACCCCTACTCTCCTGCAGCATCAATAACATCCTCACAGACTTTAACTACCTCTACCACTGCCCCGGGGAACCCAGTTCTGCCCACAGGAACTATTCCATCCAAGCTGCTAACCCATCATCCCCGGAGGTTTTGCAGCAGCGGCGGCCCCATTACTGGCCGCATATGGGTGGCGTCACGAGTGACAAATCCCCTGTAAATAACCCCCCATTTTATTGTGCGGGCCTGGGACACGGTCCGGACCAGAACCGCCGTGACATCCCCCAGCAGCACCCCGGTCCGGCACCGAGTGCCCCGTCCCGAGGGGCTCCACATATACCTCTCTGGGGCTGCTGTATACCTATGGTGCTGCTGTGTATACCCTCTGGGGCTGCTGTATACCCCTCTGGGGCTGCTTGGTATACCCCTCTGGGGCTGCTGTATGCAGCTCTGGGGCTGCTGTATACAGCTCTGGGGCTGCAGTATACAGCTCTGGGGCTGCTGTATACAGCTCTGGGGTTGCTGTATACAGCTCTGGGGCTGCTGTATACCGCTCTGGGGCTGCTGTATACCGCTCTGGGGCTGCTGTATACAGCTCTGGGGCTGCTGTATACCGCTCTGGGGCTGATGTATATACCACTGGGGAGGCTGCTGTATACTACCACTGGGGAGGCTGCTGTATACTACCACTGGGGAGGCTGCTGTATACCACTGAGGGGGCCTGTATACCACACTGCTGGGGGCTGTATACCTGTGCTGGGGTCCACCCTCAGCTTATACACGAGTCAATAGGTTTTCCCAGGTTTTGGGGGCAAAAGTAGGGGGGTCGGCTTATACACGGGTCGGCTTATACACGAGTATATACGGTATTTATATTTGGCTTGATTTATCCACATGGATTACATTTAGTGCATACAGTGAAAAAAATTTGAGGTTAAGTACTATGGAACATGGGTATAATCCTTCGGGAAGCTAAGTAAAAAACTTTTCATTTCTTCACCATCCTAGTCTAACAGCGAAACTATCATTAAAGAGAACCTGTCATCAGGGTTCTGCATAGTAAACTAAAAGATATGCCCATAATGGAGCTGTTATACTGATTTAATACATACATTAAGTGAACAAATCCCTAGCCTGTTTTTTTTTGTTATTTAAATCATTAGAAGTTTTGGTCTCCATGCATTGGGGCAGGACTGTATGCAGGGTTTTTGTCTCTATCCCCCCTATGCCACAGCCCCAGGGCATCGAGAAGAGCCAGGCAAAGCACCAGGAATTGGCGCTTCTAGGAGTGTGCTAATTTCTGAAGCGGCTGAGGTTTGCTATTCTGTAGCCTGGGGGGACCAATAACTATGGGACCCAACACCCAGCTGCCTGTTTTTTTCCTTGGTAACTGAAAAAAAATGTGTGGGTTTGGCACTATTAAGTATTTATTTAAATAAATCTTTAAAAAATTTGCTCCGCTGTATTTTTGATTGCCAGCCAAGATAAAGTCAGGCAGCTGGGGGAGGCAGCCTGCAGCTTGCTGTTTTATCTGCGCTGAGAATAAAAAATATGCTAAAGCCCTACATTTTTTTTTTAATTATTCATTAATTTTTACAGCCCTATGATGGCAGATTCATAACAATGGCAACTAATCACAAATGCCAACACAATAGGTGAGGGGTGCAACAGCCTATCATATATGCTGTCACAGAGAGTGGGCATCTGTGATTGGCTGTTGGAGCCAGTGTAGTGAATAATCAGAAAGTTCAACCAATCATCTACTATGGCATATCCACTAAACCAGATAATGGTACCCAACCATGGCTTCTTCCTTTTGCATGGCCTATTTCTAACACCAATGTCCACCAAAAAGATAATTTGTATAATGTCTATAATTTTTTAAAAAATGTATATAATTTAAGTAATTTTAAAAGTCTACAGTGTTTCGTTAAATATGCTGTTAGTTACCTCTGATACCGTGTTTCCTAGAAAATGAGACTTACCCCGAAAATAAGCCCTGTCACGATATTTCAGCCTTTTTGGCTTATGCTTAAAATATTTGTCCTACTGTAAAAATAGGCCAAAGTTACAGATCATTATACTGAAAGTATCCTGAAATAGGGTTTGGACAGCTCCTTCAGGATATGTAACTTTTATTGATGTACATTGCCCCATTGTGTTGCTGCAAGCTCACAAATTTAGAGCTATACAGTTGTGGCCAAAAGTATTGACACCCCTGCAATTCTGTCAGATTATACTCAGTTTCTTCCTGAAAATGATTGCAATCACAAATTCTTTGGTATTATTATCTTCATTTCATTTGTCTTCAATGGAAAAAAACACAAAAAGAATTGTCCTAAAGCCAAATTGGACATAATTCCACACCAAACATTAAAAAGGAGGTGGAAAAAAGTATTGGCACTGTTAGAAAAATCATGTGATGCTTCTCTAATTTGTGTAATTAACAGCACCTGTAACTTACCTGTGGCACCTAACAGGTGTTGGCAATAACTAAATCACACTTGCAGCCAGTTGACATGGATTAAAATTGACTCAACCTCTGTCCTGTGTCCTTGTGTGTACCACATTGAGCATGGAGAAAAGAAAGAAGACCAAAGAACTGTCTGAGGCCTTGAGAAACCAAAGCAGTGAGGAAGCATGAGCAATCTCAAGGCTACAAGTCCATCTCCAAAGACCTGAATGTTCCTGTGTCTACCGTACGCAGTGTCATCAAGAAGTTTAAAGCCTATGGCACTGTGGCTAACCTCCCTAGATGTGGACGGAAAAGAAAAATTGACAAAAGATTTCAACGCAAGATTGTGCGGATGGTGGATAAAGAACCTCGACTAACATCCAAACAAGTTCAAGCTGCCCTGCAGTCCGAGGGTACAACAATGTCAACCCATACTATCCGTCGGTGCCTGAATGAAAAGGGACTGTATGGTAGGAGACCCAGGAAGACCCCACTTCTAACCCTGAGACATAACAAAGCCAGGCTGGAGTTTTTTTGAGAAAGCCTAAACCGTTTTGGAAGAATGTTCTCTGGTCAGATGAGACAAAAGTAGAGCTTTTTGGGCAAAGGCATCAACATAGAGTTTACAGGAGAAAAAAAAGGCATTCAAAGAAAAGAACACGGTCCCTACAGTCAAACATGGCGGAGATTCCCTGATGTTTTGGGATTGCTTAGCTGTCTCTGGCACTGGACTGCTTGACCGTGTGCATGGCATTATGAAGTCTGACGACTACCAACAAATTTTGCAGCATAATGTAGGGCCCAGTGTGAGAAAGCTGGGTCTCCACCAGAGGTCATGGGTCTTCCAGCAGGACAATGACCCAAAACACACTTCAAAAAGCACTAGAAAATTGTTTGAGAAAAAGCACTGGAGACTTCTAAGGTGGTCAGCAATGAGTCCAGACCTGAATCCCATAGAACACCTGTGGAGAGATCTAAAAATGGCAGTTTGGAGAAGGCACCCCTCAAATATCAGGGACCTGGAGCAGTTTGCCAAAGAAGAATGGTCTAAAATTCCAGCAGAGCATTGTAAGAAACTCATTGATGGTTACCGGTAGCGGTTGATCGCAGTTATTTTGGCTAAAGGTTGTGCAACCAAGTATTAGGCTGAGGGTGCCAATACTTTTGTCTGGCCCATTTTTGGAGTTTTGTGTGAAATGATCAATGTTTTGCTTTTTGCTTCATTCTCTTTTGTGTTTTTTCATTGAAGACAAATTAAATGAAGATAATAATACCAAAGAATTTGTGATTGCAATCATTTTCAGGAAGAAACTGAGTATTATGTGACAGAATTGCAGGGGTGTCAATACTTTTGGCCACAAATGTATGTCAGCTGCACCATTTGAAAGCTCAAAAGACGGATAGCCGAACATTTTAGCAATATTAACAATACGGTTGGTTCATATTTGGATGTCACTAAGCACTTTCTGACAGTTCACAATAGGAACACATAAATGGTTTGCTCTAATGGTATTGCAAAGGTTAAAGGGAACCTGTCACCTGAATCTAAGTCCCTACACTATCACTAGCTGTCCCTACACCTTCCTAGCTGCTCCCTATCTATCCCTTTCTCATCTAAAGTGTCCCAATTAAACATGTGAAAAATAAGTTTAAACTTACTGCAGTCCCCGAGGTAGATGGACTGGGAAGGCGTGGCCACGCTCCATTCACCACTCCTCCGTGGTGTAGTCCACGCCCCGCTGGGCGGCATTATTCTTTGTCCTCTCTGCCCCCACCATTTGGAATCTCCCGCCCTCTGTGTCATTCTATGCACCGGCAGGACGTCACATCCGGCGCGGTGCATTATTGGGCCGGTCACGTGATCGGCCCTAGTGCATTTTGGGGCCGGTCACGTGATCGGCCTCAGTGCATTATGGGCTTGATCACGTGATCGACCCGACTCCGTGCATGCACAATGCACTTTTTGAAGCTGGGCCGATCACGTGATCAAGCCCATAATGCACTGGGGCCGATCACGTGATCGGCCCCATAATGCACTAGGGCCGATCACGTGACCGGCCCCATAATGCACCGCGCCGGATGTGACATCCGGCCAGTGCATAGAATGACAGAGAGGGCGGAAAAATTCCAAATGGTGGGGGCAGAGAAGACAAAGAATAATGCCGCCCAGCGGGGCGTGCACTACACCATGGAGGAGTGGTGAATGGAGCGTGGCCATGCCTTCCCAGTCCCTCTACCTCGG
Organism: Allobates femoralis; assembly: GCA_033576535.1. Taxonomy (NCBI): domain Eukaryota; kingdom Metazoa; phylum Chordata; class Amphibia; order Anura; family Aromobatidae; genus Allobates; species Allobates femoralis. The sequence continues at coordinate 251,671,209 of JARQOC010000005.1, forward strand.
GGACTGCAGTAAGTTTAAACTTATTTTTCACATGTTTAATAGGGACACTTTAGATGAGAAACGGATAGATAGGGAGCAGCTAGGAAGGTGTAGGGACAGCTAGTGATAGTGTAGGGACTTAGATTCAGGTGACAGGTTCCCTTTAAATGTCCACCTAGGGGAGAAAATTGGCAGAAACATCTACACATGAGAGAAGTGTATTGGATACTTACACTGAACTTCAAATTTTCATATGGAATGAGTTTTAAAAATCTTGTATTTTACATTAAATAATGTAATGCTTTTGTGTATTTTTTGTAAATATTATTGGTTTCTTTCCTCTGTATATTATTTGATTTTTGTATTACTCTGTTCATTATTATGAAGTTTGACATTAGTTTTTTATTGACTGATAATTATGCTCATTTTGATTTCTTCTTTTTCATTTAAATAGGCTGTACTATTTCCTTTTTTCTATGCTATGATTAAGGATGGTTTTGCCAAAAATTTGACCGTAATATGCTTACCTATGAATTTTTTTATTCCTATTTTTTAATGGATTTAAAATAAATAATGTTCAATTTTATATTATCAAACAGAAGTGAAGATGTTCCTTCATTATATTGTTTTCTAATGGACTGAATATTCACCCCTTCCCCACACATAATTCCACCCACCCCTCTGCCAGCGTCAGTGATTGGAACTTGTGTTAATGAAAAAATGAATATTCACCCCATCACCCGCACACCCTAAAGGAGAAAAGAAGGTCTTCTGTAATGACGCGTACAACCATTGCTGTTGAAAAGATTTATTGAACAAGGTGATAACAGGAAAAAAAGTGACCATTTAAAAACAATTAAAAGCAATGATAATTCAATCCTGTCTGCCACATCAAACTGCAAAATTCATTCAGAGCTTATAGAGCAATACTGGGTATAAGGTGGAAACCGGCTGCAAGGAAGCATCACCCGCACACCCCTCTGCACCAGCATCAGTGATTTGCACAGACACTTACTACTGCCCAGAGATTGCAGCGTGATGCTTTAGCTGCCCAGCGGCTCCCCTCACCTGAGTGTGACAGCTGCATAGAAATACATGCTTACAGGCTTAAATGAGGTGACTATTCAAACAGCCAATCACAGATGCCCATTCTATGTGACAGTGTCTGTGATTGGCTGTTGCAGCCTGTAAAGTGAAGATCAACAGAAGATCCATAATGAGTGGCCTGGAAGTATATGCGGCAGGACAGCGCGACGGCAGGACGCAGACTGCGAGACCCGGTAAAGATAATGATATTGTTTGTTATTATACTTTCTTTTACAACTGCCCCCCCCCGTCTCATCCCGTAACTGTAATGTCCGAGTTCGCGGTTGGGACTTGAGTTTAAGTCACGTTTGGCCACGAACCCGGACTTTACAAAAAGTCTATCAAGTCCGCCGATCTCTAACATCAGTGGGTTCACCCATCACTAGTTCTTACCTATGGCGTGGATGAATGGGTCAGAGGGTAAGGCTGAGCTTGGAAAAAAAGAAAATAAACTTTGTAATTTGCATTATTTCAAGGTACTAACCTTTGGATTTCCACATAACAGGGCAGGTCAGAATAATGAATAGAAAACATTGAATAATTAATGAAGGTTAAGGTTAAGTGAGGATCAAATAAGTCATCTATTTCCATCTATTATGCAGATACTAAATATATTTTACTTTCAAAATACTAAGGGTGAAAAGGAAAAATCACGATAAATAGTTTATAATAAGTCAAGCAATTTTTTTACTTTATTTTCCTGTCATACTGTATTCTATATCATACTATTACCTTTTGTAGTCCATTACAGTCATCTTCAAAGCTTTTTGGCATTATAATGAGCATACTCATTTGCTTGCCTGCAAATGGGACATCCAGGATCATCAGATTCTGTTCATTCACTGTTCTAATGCCAAGTCGTGCATCCAGCTGCATCATTTGAACTGGTTTAGTTTCAGTCTAAATCAAAAGAAGTGACATGTTTTTTCTGTATTATTACTCATAGAAACGCAGTCATAATATAAAGAGTTTATTAGAATATAATAGTGTTTTTAGTATTTGATATTCCGACACTTTGAAGCACATACCACATCTAAATGGCTGTGAAAGGCTACCCATTACATAGAACGGCTCCTGCTTCAAGCCACTTATCATACAATCTCCCAGTAGACTAAAGCTGGCCATACAAATGACCTAGCTTTCGGATGAATATACATACATACAGTGCCTTGTGAAAGTATTTGGCCCCCTTGAACTTTTCAACCTTTTGTCACATTTCAGGCTTCAAACATAAAGATATAAATTCTAATTTTTTTGTGAAGAATCAACAACAAGTGGGACACAATCATGAAGTGGAACAAAATTTATTGGATATTTTAAACTTTTTTAACAAATAAAAAACTGAAAAGTGGCGCGTGCAATATTATTCGGTCCCCTTAAGTTAATACTTTGTAGCACCACCTTTTGCTCCGATTACAGCTGCAAGTCGCTTGGGGTATGTCTCTATCAGTTTTGCACATCGAGAGACTGAAATTCTTGCCCATTCTTCCTTGCAAAACAGCTGGAGCTCAGTGAGGTTGGATGGAGAGCGTTTGTGAACAGCAGTTTTCAGCTCTTTCCACAGATTCTCGATTGGATTCAGGTCTGGACTGTGACTTGGCCATTCTAACACCTGGATACGTTTATATTTGAACCATTTCATTGTAGATTTTGCTTTATGTTGGGGATCATTGTCTTGTTGGAAGATAAATCCCCGTCCCAGTCTCAGATCTTTTGCAGACTCCAACAGGTTTGCGTCCTGAATGGTCCTGTATTTGGCTCCGTCCATCTTCCCATCAATTTTAACCATATTCCCTGCCCCTGCTGAAGAAAAGCAGGCCCAAACCATGATGTTGCCACCACCATGTTTGACTGTGGGGATGGTGTTTTTTTTTTTATAATTTTTATTTTTCTTTTCATAGTTACAACAGAAAAAACGTACAGAGTCAATCATCTTACAAGTATAAGGCCGACATCATAGCCGAACACACTTCTCATGAATAAATTGCATGACGGTATCTGAGATACATTGAGCTTGAAAAGAATTCTCGATTAACTTATAACAATATTAGAACTTACTCCGATCAAAGAATCAAGCTATCTAGTAAAGTAAATCAATAATTGTTTGCCAGACAATATTATTAACCAACATTATCTATTCCATAGATATCTGCTTAATACCAATAGTAGAGAGAAGAAAAAATAAAAAGGAAAGCTAGAAAGCGCAGGAAGAAAGGCATGAGTATACCATAGGAATGATAGGATGGGTGGGAAAGGATTAAGAGGGAAGAAGGGGAGGGTAAAGGTATGGGTCCCGAGAAGTTTCTAAACCAATAGGATTAAATGTACTCTCTGTCGCCTCCATTGTGAATATCATCCATAAGAGCAAGCACTTTAGGTTCCTCTGTAAGTCTTATATAGATCGGATTGTTGGAAACTCATCCAGCTAAACCACGTGTTTCTAAACTTCTCATATGAGTCATGAATGGCTGATGTCAGGTCCTCAAGATACATTAGATCATTCACCTTCTCTATCCACATAGCCACTGAAGGACACGTCTCCTTTTTCCAAAGTATCGGTATACAGGATCTAGCCGCCATGACTAAGAACCTCAACAGAGAGTGTTTGTATTTGTTTGGAGGGATCCCACAGTGGTGTAGCATGAAGAGGCCCGGGTCTAAGTCCTCTGAGTATCCTGTAACTTGCCTTATAATCTTTGTCACCTCCGTCCAAAATGGTTGGAGCTTCGCACACTCCCAGAACATGTGAAGTAGTGTACCATCTACCCCACCACACCTCCAGCACTTCGGATCTACAGAAGGAAAGAGTCTATGCATATGAGCCGGGACTCTATACCATCTCGTCATTAATTTGTAATTTGCCTCCTGCAATCTTGAACTTATCGAAGTAGAGTGGGCTAGAGAATAAATTGCAGATCTCTGTTCCGGCGACAGCTTAAGACCCAAATCAGTCTCCCATCGCAGCATAAAAAGGGGAGTTGGAAGGTCTGGGGGAGAGATCAAGCACGCATATGTCTGTGATAGCGCATGTCTGCAGTCAACTGAGGTAGAACATAGGGATTCGAACAGTGTCTTAGGTCGTATATAAGACCTCTTAGGAGGGAGTCCATGAAGGTAATGTACAAGTTGTACACATCTCCAGAAACCCAGTGTCGTCGGAAATGTAATTGAATTAAGTTGTTCAATGGTTGGCCAGGTTTCTCCTTCACTCCATTTTTCAATCCTATCCAGACCTGCCTTTATCCATCGTTGGAATATAGGGTCACCAAGACTCGGTTTAAAGTCTGGGTGACTAAGAATCGGACTCAAGACAGAGGCATGTGGTATCATTAAGGATCTGACTAAAGCGTGATCACATATCTTAAGAGTGGACCCAATTGTCGGGTGATCATATAATGATTCTCCTTTCCGAAGTGACACCCAGGGTAATGTCTGGAGTCTGAAGGGAGTAGAATCTTGTTCAATTTGTACCCACAATTTGTTGGAACCATGTCTGCACCAATCTATTACCCGCGTAAGGTGGGTGGCTATATAATACAATTTAATATTGGGAAGATTGACTCCACCATCTTTTTTACGCCTGTGTAGTATTGCTCTCGCTATACGCGGTTTCGCGTTACTCCAGATGAATTTTGTCTGCAGTTGTGCAATTGTCTTAAAGAAGGATAATGGGATGGTAGTGGGTAATGTCTGTAGGTAGTACAATATCCTGGGGAGGATGTTCATTTTGAATAGTTGGCATCTACCCGACCACGTGAAAGTAGACAGAAGCCATCTCTCACAGTCAGTTTTAATCGACTGTATCAGTGAAGGAAAATTTGCTTTGTATAGATCCCTAACGTCTGGAGTGATCTGCACCCCCAAGTAGCGAAGGGCTTTAGGAGACCAATGAAATGTAAAGGCATTCTGTATACTACTCACCCGGTCTAGGGGAAGTGACACATTTAGGGCCTCAGATTTTGACCTATTTATTTTAAAGTTAGAAAGAGTATAATATGTCTCCAGTTCTTTCAGTAAGATGGGAAGTGAGATCTCTGGCTTTGTTAGAAAGAACAGGAGATCGTCTGCATATGCCGCAATTTTATGTACATCCGATTTTATCTGCAAGCCTGAAATATCTCCATTCATTCGGACTCGACGCAACATCGGCTCTAGAGTCAGAATAAAAATTAATGGGGACAACGGACATCCCTGACGCGTGCCATTTTTAATATCAAACGGGTCCGAAAGGATCCCGTTGACCCGCACTCTTGCCGATGGGACGGAGTACAGAGACAGCACCCAGCCAAGCATTTTAACTCCTAATCCGATGTGAGACAGTGTCTCTTTAATGAAAGACCAATGTACGCGGTCGAATGCTTTTTCTGCGTCTGTAGATAACAACATCAGTGGAGTTTTAGATGTCTTAGCAGAATAAATTAAGTCTATGGCTTTGGTGGTGTTGTCCCTGGCCTCCCGGCCCGTGACAAATCCCGTTTGGTCCGGGTGAATCAGGTCCGGTATGAACGGGGAGAGTCTTGTCGCCAATATTTTAGCAAAGATTTTTATGTCCACGTTCAATAAAGATATCGGGCGATAACTGGAGCATAGCAAAGGGTCTTTCCCCGCTTTGGGAATCACAGTTATATTAGCTCTTAGTGCATCTTTGGGTGGTGTAGATGTCGCCAGGGCATTAAAAAAGGCTTTCATGTGTGGTAGTAGAGATTCTTTTAATTTTTTATAGTAATTAACTGTAAACCCATCCGGGCCAGGTGCCTTCCCGGATTTGGATGAAGAGAGTGCCTCTTCGATCTCTTGGTCTGAGATGGGCAGCTCCAGAGATTGCGAAACTGAGTCCGTCAATTTCGGCATGGCCGAGGATATAATATACTTTCTTATACGTGATGTAAGTGTCTTTAAAGCTACAGGCGTTATATTCGTGTCTAGGTTATATAATGCGGTATAATAATGTTTGAATGCCTCAGCTATATCATGAGGAAACTTTGTGTGTTTTGAGGTACCGGGATGTGATATTTCGGAAACGTATGTAGTAGCTCTACTGATTCTAGCAGCCTTTGCCAGAGCTCTACCAGACTTATTCCCATATTCATAAAAATGTCTACGGTATCTGGTAAGAACTCCTTTTGCCTTTTGTAGTAAAGTAGAGCGTAATTTCTCTCTAACATCTAATAGTTCTTTCTTCAGTTCGTGGGAGGAGTGGCGTTTATGTCTAGTCTCAAGATCTCTCAATGTAGTCATAAGACTTTGGGTTTCTGCCTCTCTATTTTTCTTTAGTCTGGCTCCATGTTGTATTAAAAGCCCCCGAACCACACACTTGTGGGCCTCCCACACTCCCCCAGGTGTCACATCTGTGGAGATATTCAAATCAAAGTAATCCTTCAGTGTTTTAGAGACATCCGCCAAGACTACCGTGTCATCTAATAAAGAAGCATTTAGTCTCCATTGCCACTGTCTTGGAATCGGGGATTGGAGCATAAGAGAAATCTTAACCAGTGCATGGTCTGAAAAGGAGATCGGTTCGATAGAAGCATCCATCAGTTGCGTCAAATCCGTATGTCTCAGGAGAAAGAAGTCAAGTCTAGAATATACGTCATGAATTGGGGAATAGAAGGTGTAATCTTTAGAGGTAGGGAACAAAAGGCGCCACGCATCAATCAATTGGTGAACATGAAGCGCTCTGTTCACCTTTCTAATAGATGCCTTAGACAGACTGGACCTGCCTCGAGATGTGTCAAGGTCAGGGTCTAGTGTGACATTGAAATCTCCCCCCAGAACCAGCGTTCCCTCGGCAAAGACTTCGATTTTGTCCAAAAACTGCAGGAGCATTGTAGTCTGACCTGAATTAGGGAGGTATAGCGAGGCAAATGTATACAGTCTGGAGGCGATCTTACCTTTAACCATGAGGAGTCTTCCATGCTCACCACTGTAGGAGTCTAAGAATTCCCATGGAATCGACCTCGATATCACGATACTGGAGCCAGAAGAGTGTGAATTATTAGATAGACTGTGATACGATGAAGGAAACCAGTGATTGGAGAGTTTATAAGGCTTGTTCTCGCACATATGAGTCTCCTGAAGAAAGGCAATATGTATCTTGTTAGTTTTCAAATAATTAAACAAAATAGATCTCTTCCCTGCATCATGAAGACCTTGGACATTTAGCGTGCCAATTTGTATGGCGGATAGGGTGCTATGCGTCATATTGTTCACTTCTACAAATCTAGAACCTCACGGAGGAAAGTGGGTAAGGGATCAGGAGAGAGGGGGAGGTAAGAGGGGAAAAGGATGTAGAAGAGATTAAAACAAAAAGACTTAAAAGATAGGGGACAAAAAGGGGGAAAAAGACTATATCAGTCTAAGCCGGTCTAGCCAGCTAGTCAACTCCCTCTAGGAAAAAGGAAAGGAGAGTAAGAGAGAGTTGTAAGGACCGTAACTGACCAACGGCAACAAGCCGCAGACCCAGGACTCCTATATATCACCAAAGTCATCTCTTTACACCATAATATCTTCCAAAAAATCAACAAGAGAAAATTAAGACAAAAAGAAGAGATAAATAAAGCAATACAAAACCCTCAATAAATTGTTGCATATAATAATTACACTATCTTGTATAGTAATTCTTGACAGTCAGACCAGTCCAGAGTAATTCTGGGCGAAGTCTGGAACATCAAACCTTGTATAACTCAAACAGTTCCATCAAAGGTGGTCAAGCTGTTCAGGTTGGTAGGTCCTCATAGGAACTTCTCCTCTGACGTCTCGGACTCGAGGACCCAGACCCCCGAGATGACGGCCTCGGGCTGCGTCTGGCCCCTCTATTTTACCACGTAGGTCTCCTAAGTTGTACTGTGGGTCACGACGCAGCGCCGTGAATTTTTGGAGACCCTCCAGAGAAAGCCAGTCAGGAACCGGAATAGGCGGAATATGTAAAAAAGCAAAGAGTTCATCCAGGTCTTCTTTCCGCCATAAGTAGAACGTTTTCTTTCCCTTCCTCACGATCACATGAAAGGGATGTCCCCATCTATATGTAGCTCCAGCTTCTTTCACCTTGAGAAGCAGGGGACGGAGTTGTCGTCTCAGATATAGCGTAAGACTGGAAACGTCTGGGAACAGTCTAATGGTAGCGTCATCCTGTATTATATTTCCATATTGCCAAGCCGCTTGGACGATGGCGTCTTTGTCCGTGTAGTTATGTAACCTACACAGGACATCCCTAGGGTTGGCAGGGTCAACAGGTGTCGGTCTGGAAACTCTGTGAATTCTGTCAATTTTATATGTTGAGTCAGGAGGTTGCTGCATGATTTTATTGAAAATGTTCATAACAGTTTCTAGGAGGTCAGTTGCCAACACAGATTCAGGGATTCCTTTTAGCCTTATATTATTACGACGCTCTCTGTTTTCCTGATCGTCTGACTGTATAATGAAAGCAACTGTATAGGCATGTGATCGTGACATCTCCTTTTCCAAAGCAGCTACTCTGTCTTCTATGGTGACCAAGGATCCCTCTGTAGTGTTGGTTTTCTGTTTAAGGATATCAATGTCCTCTCTTATAGAGCACAGTGCTCTCTCTTGGGAAGCCTCCATACGTGCCACTATATTATCTATATCTTGTTTTGATGGGAGCATTGCGATCATGTCTCTGATCGCCTGTAATTCAGATTGAGGGCCACTTTGCAGTGTGGGGGATGATAACAACAAGGAAGTCTCCCTAGGGGGGACCCGCTTCCCCATCTCGGCGCCATCTTCCTCCCTCATGTCTGCAGACTTCAGGCTGCCTGCCTGAGTCTGCTGTGGCATCGCTCGCCTTACCGCTTCTCCTCCGGTCTGCTGTGTCTCCCTGTATTGACTCCCGGCTCCCGAGCACCGCGGTCCTCTCTGCTGGAGCGGCTGCTGTGACGGTGGGGTCTGTTTCAGAGCTGCTCCGGCCGCCATTACAGGAGAGCGCGCCTTTTTGCCACCCGCTGCCTGAAACAGCTTGGAGATATCCGAGCGGGTCTCTTGTCGTTTTTGTGGGCTGAATCGCCTGAGGGGTCATCCACCTTACGTCTCCTGGACATTTCAGGGTTGATAGTGGGTAAAATCCAAGTATTAGAGTCCCGGGTCTGCAGAGCTCAGCAAAGGCACGTCTTCACCCAGCCATGGTCAGGCCACGCCCCCCGGGGATGGTGTTTTGACGGTGATGAGCTGTGTTGCTTTTACACCAAACATATCGTTCGAATTTGGTTTCATCTGACCAGAGCACCTTATTCCACATGTTTGTTCTGTCTCCCAGGTGGCTTGTGGCAAACTTCAAACAAGACTTTTATGGATATCTCTGAGAAATGGCTTTCTTCTTGCCACTCTTCCATAAAGGCCAGATTTGTGCAGTGTATGACTGATTGTTGTCCTATTGACAGACTCGCCCACCTCAGCTGTAGATCTCTGCTGGTCATCCAGAGTGATCATGGGTAGTGATGGGCGAGTCCTAAATTACTCGGAATCGCTTGACTCTAGCGAGTCTGATCCCGGGACTCACTACTCGTTGCGAGTCTAGCGAGTCCAATGTTAATGAATGGGGAAGCGAGTAATAGCGAGTAATGTGCGATTTACAAATCACAGATGTGTCTTGGAAGCTTCAGGCTCTATCTGCATTTCCGCCCCCTACTGTGTGATGTGTGATGTAGCAGAGCTGAATGAGTTCAACAAGAAGAAGAAGGAAGACAGAAGAGAGAAGAAAGAAGAGAGAAGATCTGGGTCTTTGGAGGGATATGTGGTGGTAGTAAAGATGGAGTCCCTAATGGTGTCTGTGTCTTTATTTTTAATAAATAATTTTTCTCTGTGGTGTTTTTTTAACCCTTTATTGGAGATTCTTAGTGGCCGGGTCAAACCTGGCCTGACATTAAGAATCTCGGGCTTAAAACCAGCTTGTATAACAAAGCTGATATTAACCCCTTTATTACCCAGCGTGCCACCGCCACCAGGGCCGCTGGAAGAGCGGGGTTCAGCGCCAGAGGATGGCGCTTTAATGAACGCGCCATCTTCTGGGGCAGCTGCGGGCTGCAATTTGCAGCGGGGGGTGCCCAGAATGCTTGGGCCTCCCTGCGCTGCGGATTCCATCCCCCAGCTGCTTAGCTGTACCTGGCTAGACATAGAAATTGCGCGGAGCCCCACGCATTTTTTTTTAATTATTTCATGAAATTCATGAAATAATAAAAAAAAAGGGCTCCCCTATATTCTTGTGTCCGGCTAGGTGCAAATAGGCACCTGGGGGTTGAGGGCAGCCCGTCGCTGCCTGCTGGATTCGGTTGGTTACAGAAATACGGCGAAGCCCACGTCAAATGTTTTTCTGACAAATCCATAAAACAATATAAATAAAAGGGACTGCATCTTTATTAACCCCTGGACCATGGGCGAAGGGTTAATAAAGATGCAGTCCCTTTTTTAGGATTGTTTTATTGATTTTTCAGAAAAAAAATGACGTGGGCTTCGCCGTATTTCTGGAACCAGCCGGATCCAGCAGGCAGCGACGGGCTGCCCCTAGGTGCCTATTTGTACCTGGCCGGACACAAGGATATAGGGTAGCCCTTTTTTTTTTATTATTTCATGAATTTCATGAAATAATGAAAAAAAAAATGCGTGGGGCTCCGCGCAATTTCTATGTCTAACCAGGTACAGCTAAGCAGCTGGGGGCTGGAATCCACAGCGCAGGAAGGCCCAAGCTTTCTGGGCACCCCCCGCTGCAAATTGCAGCCCGTAGCCGCCCCAGAAGATGGCGCATTCATTGAAGCGCCATCCTCTGGCGCTGAACCCCGCTCTTCCAGTGGCCCTGGTGGCGGGTGGCTCACTGGGTAATAATGAGGTTAAGGCCAGCTTTGTATTATCAGCTGGCCCTAAGCCCGAAATTTATGGCGGTCACGCCAATATTAGACATGACTGCCATGAATTTCTATTAAATTGTTTTAAAAAAAACACAACACAGAGAAAAAATTTTTTATTAGAAATAAAAAAAAAAAGCCATTAGGGACTCCATCTTTATTTAAAAAAATCCTCTTCCGTCCGACGTAGTCCAAAACGCGATGTCCTCTCTGCTACATCCCTGTGCATAGATATAGATGTCTATGCACAGGGAGTGAGCAGACTGAAAACAATCTCAGCTCTGCTACATCATCTCTGTGCACAGACATTCATGTCTGTACACAGGGAGAGCGGGCGGGCTCTAGGACCCTGGAGCTGCGGCAGCCCGCAGGACCCGAGCCCGGCACAGAGCAGACAGCCGGACTCGTTACTGTGCGAGTTTCCCTGTGATTACTTGCACAGTAACGAGTCCAATGCAAGTCAATGGCAATCCTAGTTTTGTCAGAGTCTCAGACTCTGACAAAACTAGGATTGCCATTGATTTGCATTGGACTCGTTACTGTGCGAGTAATCGCTGGGAAACTCGCAGTGTACCGAGTCCTGCGAGTTCTTTACTACTCGCCGAGTAACGAGTCCTAGCGAGTAGACTCACCCATCCCTAATCATGGGCCTTTTGGCTGCATCTCTGATCAGTCTTCTCCTTGTTCGAGATGAAAGTTTAGAGGGACGGCCGGGTCTTGGTAGATTTGCAGTGGTCTGATACTCCATCCATTTCAATATGATCGCTTGCACAGTGCTCCTTGAGATGTTTAACACTTGGGAAATCTTTTTGTATCCAATCCAGCTTTAAACTTCACCACAACAGTATCTCGGACCTGCCTGGTGTGTTCCTTGGTCTTCATGATGCTCTCTGCACTTGAAACAGAACCCTGAGACTATCACAGAGCAGGTGCATTTATACAGAGACTTGATTACACACAGGTGGACACTATTTATCATTACCAGTCATTTAAGACAACATTGGATCATTCAGAGATCCTCACTGAACTTCTGGTGTGAGCTTGCTGCACTGAAAGTAAAAGGGCCGAATAATATTGCACGCCCCACTTTTCAGTTTTTTATTTGTTAAAAAAGTTTAAAATATCCACTAAATTTAGTTCCACTTCATGATTGTGTGCCACTTGTTGTTGATTCTTCACAAAAAACTTAGAATTTATATCTTTATGTTTGAAGCCTGAAATGTGGCAAAAGGTTGAAAAGTTGAAGGGGGCCGAATACTTTCACAACGCACTGTACATATGAACACACACCTTGGCCATGACAGATGTTACAAAGAAGACTTTTGGAAGATGGCAGTCATAAAAACAACCTGAAATTCAGGGACACCTACTGGTATCATTCTCAAATGGCTTTTCTGAGATTAATAGAAATGTATGCTAAATTGAGTAAACAGCACAACACTATAAGACAGCAATTACTTGACTAACAAATGTTCTGTCTCTTTAGTGCCATCTCTCTAGCCAGTCTAAGTTACTTCCCTGCAAGGGTCACAAAAATCACTGATCTCAGCAGTAATACTGAAACAGGCACCATTAAACTGCTCATGCCAAAGCAATGGTTAGTCTTCAGCATATGCCAATACAGACTTTGTGACTTCTAGCACAGTATCTTTATGGGTCCACATTTGTGAATGAGCCCTTAGGTAGAAAACAAATTAGTAACCTGCGTGTAGAAGCATTTCTCCCTTTTACCATGACTATTATGTCATAGTAGAAATAGGCCCAATGCTATTGCAACGGGAGGGCAGTCTTTGTGCCTGTGTCCCCTTGTATGCTCTCTCCTCTCTGTGCTGTCTCTTCCCCTGTGCGCTCTGTCTTACGTGTGCCTTTCTCTCTGCTCTGTGTGCTCTCAGCTCTTGTGTGCGCAGTCTCTCCCTGTGTGCGCTGTCTCTCCCCATGACTTTGCCTCCCCCTGTGCCTCTGCTTCCCCTCTGCATTCTGCCTCCCTTGTGGCTTGTGTGTCCCCTGTGCCTTCTCCCTCCCCTGTGCCCCTGCCTCCTCTGTGTCTTCTGGCTCCCGTGTGCCTGCCTCCCATCACTGAGCCACCATAAAATGCTCACTACTGAGCCACCATACAGTGCTAACCACTGAGCTACTGTAGAGTGCAGACCACTGAGCCACCATACAGTGCTGACTACTGAGCCACTGTACCATGCTTACCACTAAGCCACCATATACAGTGCTAACCACTGAGCCACTGCACAGTGCTAACCACTGAGCAACCATACAGTGCTAACCACTGAGCCACCATACAGTTCTAACCACTGAGCCACCTAAACACTGAGCCACCATACAGTGCTAACCACTCAGCCATATACAGTGCTAACCACTGAGCCACCATACAGTGCTAACTACTGGGCCACCATATACAATGCTAATCACTGGGCCACCATATACAGTGCAAACCACTGAGCCAACATACAGTGCTAACCACTGAGCCACCATATACAGTGCTAACCACTGAGCCTCCATACAGTGCTAACCACTGAGCCACCATACAGTGCTAACCACCGAACCACCATACAGAGCTAACCACTGAGCCACCATACAGTACTAACCACCGAGCTGAGCCAGCTTTAAATCTCCTGCCAATACCGCGCCGCTCAGCTGATTGGTCGAGAGCCGGGCAGTGCGTGACCAATCAGCAAAGCGGTGCACGGCTTGGCGGGAGATTTGCATCCCGTGCTGCTGATTGGCTAAGCGATGCAAGATTGAAATCTCCCACCAAGGTGCGAGCCACTTTGCTCATTGGTCGCCACTGACCGCGGCGACCAATCAGCAAAGCGCGATTTAAATCACGCGCCAAGAGCGCTGATTGGTTGGCATGGTAGGCGGCGACCAATTAGCGAAGCGGCACGCAGCTTGGCAGGATATTTGAATCCCGCGCCGCTGATTGGCTAAGCGGCGCGGTATTCAAATCTCCCACCAAGGTACCAGCCACTCCACTGATTGGTCGTCGTGGATCGTGCCGCTTATCTCCCGGCTGCGTCGCTGCTGACCTCCGTGTGTTGGGTGATGAGCCACTGATCTCCCAACGGTAACGATGAGGTCTGTGTCACTTACTTTTGTCACCTGTATTGCTATCCCACAATGGTGCCGCAGTGCATTGTGGGATAGGGACATAAGCGCCGGAAGTCTGTGACACATATTATTCGTGATTATATATTAGACTAGAAATAGGCCCGATGCGGCGACCAATAAGCCCTCTCGGCGCGTGACTTAAATCACGGCTCGCTGATTGGTCGCCACTGACCGCGCGGCGACCACCTTGGCGGGAGATTTGAATCCCGCTCCGCTCATTGGCTGAGCGGAATGGGATTCAAATCACGTGCCAAGAGCCGCCGGCGACCAATCAGCTGCCTCGGCGCGTGACCCTGGCTTTGGCGGGGGATTAGAATCCCAGCTGCCACAATGGAATACCCGTATTTATTGGGTGATCCAATATGGCAGTCGAGGGAATTCCGCTCTGAGCAGCCGGGAGATGAGCGCCGCGCACGGCGCTCATCTCCTGGCTGCTTCGGAGGCGCACTCCAAGGCACTGCTGCTCCAGCACTTCGGCGGCACGCTCCGAGGCACCGGTGTCACTTTCTCTCGGGGCCTGTGTCGCTATCCTGCAATGGCACTGCGGTGCATTGTGGGATATCGACATAAGCCCTTGAAGTCTGTGACAACTATTATTGGTGATTATATATTAGATGAACATGTCGGTATCATTGGCTCATTGAAGAACAGCTCCAGTCAAATTCTGAACACGTGAATGTATCCATGAGACAACCTTAAACTCAATTCTAAAAACATTTGTGATTTATCGCAACTTACTATCATGTAGGTTATTTAGAGCTACATTTTCTGTAAAAAAAAAAATAGATAAAATAAAAACAGCCAAATCGCAGACAAGTTGTAGGATGGCCAATCATATAGAAGTTAATACACAGTCCTTCAAAACAATGCACTTGTCTGTAAAGCAAAAAAAAGTTTGATTTTTTTTTTTTAATTATTATGACTGTAGTTTTTATCATCATTTTACGGTTGACAAGGAATAGAAAACCTGTTCACAAAGAGATATAGCCATAAAAAGAGTAAAAACAATTTCAAATCTTTATTTTATTAAAT
The DNA here is from genome assembly GCA_033576535.1 of Allobates femoralis. NCBI lineage: Eukaryota > Metazoa > Chordata > Amphibia > Anura > Aromobatidae > Allobates > Allobates femoralis. The sequence continues at coordinate 251,686,277 of JARQOC010000005.1, forward strand.
GCAATATAAAATTAAGATGGGTTTTAAGGGAAAGATATATACATACAAAAAAGCAACACCAAATAATAGAAGGAGATAGGATGTGTAACTATAGAAAAAGTCCATACAGGTGAGTACAGATATGTACAGTCCTGCTCATCGGTATTGGCACACATGAAGTTTACATTTATAATGTAGAATATCTCCTGAAAAAAATCAATCAAGTGAAACATCTGCTTTGTATAGAGCACTCGTGTTAACTACAATAGAGCAAATGATAAACAACAATGTAAAACAAAAAACAATGGGAGAGAAAAATAGACATTAAAATACATTAAATTAGTGTGGAATCACATTTTGACTCACCTGTGGTAAATCACAAATGAGAATCGCCTGTGATAAATTGTCGGTGCCCATGTAACATGAATTAGCCAATGAATGATGACTTCAGTGTTTTAAAAAGCCACATGATTTCTTTGTCACAGTGATGAAGACAAAGTAGCTGTCTGAGGACATCAGAACTGCTATTATTAGCAAAACACCAAGACTTCAGAAGGGTATATGGCCATCTCCAAAGACCTTGGCATCCCAGTTTCAATAGTGGGCAATGTTATTAAAAGGTTTGCCAAGCATGGAACTGAGAAGAACCTCCCTGGACACGGGGAAAGAGGAATATTGACAAGACATGTCTTCGAAGGTTGGTGCAAATGGTGTAAAAAAAAAACACCACGTCAAAACATCCAAAGATCTGTTGGACGTCATTGCCTGCGCCCATCGGAGGAAGCCGGAAGAAGACGGATGAAGCCGGAGGAGCGCGATGTCGGCAGCGGGGAGGCCACAGGTGTAAGTATAATGATCTTACTTTACAGGTTTGGGCTGCAAGCGGGGACCCTGGATACTGATGGGGGGGGCCTGTATATTGATGGTGGCGGGCGGCCTGTGTACTCGGCGTATATACTCGCGTATAAGCCGAGGGGGTACTTTTCAGCCCAATTTTTGGGCTGAAAAACTCGGCTTATACGCGAGTATATACGGTATTCTGATTTCATGTCAGATAGTGATAAAAGCATGAATATGTGTATTTTTATATAGTATGTGTAAACTTCTGGTTTCAACTGTAGATGACTTAAAATCATAAAGCACCACTCCAGAGTTTTGCTTTGTTTTGTTTTTTACCACTGCAGTGGTGATTTTAACTAAATGTCTCTGCCCCTACTGTTTACTCTCACTGTTCAGCATTTTCACCTTTTATCAGCGCCACTCTGGTTCGGCAGCGTCATCTTGTGACTGCAACTTCTGATTGTCCGGAAGTTAGAAGTTACGTTAAAAGCTCTCAATGCAACTCTATGAAGGCCAGAATGATGCTCTCATAGACTTGCATTTTAGAGTGACCTCTAGCTCGCCCTATGAACCACTGGAGCTGCCAGCAGGCCACTGCCACAGACCAATGGAGCAGCATTGATAAATTATGAAAACACCAGATGCAGAGTGTAAGAGTAGGAGCAGGGAACTTAGATTAAAGGCACCACTCCAAAGGTAAAATTTAAAGAACACAATAAAACACTGGACTGGTAATTTAATGGCTTTAATGATTTTTTATGCTTTTCCATGTGTCCGTAAAAAAAAGTTAGCTGTCAGTAATTTCTTGATAAGTTGCCAAGAAAAATTAAAAAATCAAGTTGACAACCAGTATAGATTGCGTGCGACTTTCATGATATATAAGAATATATTATTATATAAGACTACAGTTATAGGGCTTACATTTGAAGCACCACTACAGTGCTGAAAACAAAACAGCTGTAGTGGCGCTTTAAAAAAATTTAATAAATGCTCGGTCAGACAATGAAGCATACTACCAGAAAGAGTGAGAGAACAGCTGCTACTAGTGATGTGATTAACTAATGGCTGAAACACAAAGTCTATTTGAAATTTGTGTAACTTTAAATCAAACAATAAATGCACTTAATTTCAAAAAATATATAAAACCTATTATAGTCATAGAAAAATAATTACAATGTTCATACCTTGGTTACATGAAACTCGCATTCTTTTGTTTCGGATTCATTGAATTTATACAACCAACATCCTTTGTAGTATATGGCCCCCAACAATAGCATACTAGTATTTTCATTCAACAATCCCTCGGCCAATACATTTTCGATATTTCCTGCAGAATAAGAACATAAAAGCATGGAAAGAATTAAAGGGATATTCTCAAGTATGAAAGATATCCCTTGTCTATGGGTTAGGTGCAGGTGTCTACTGATAGTTTGGTATGGAGTGTGATCATGACTATGCCTGTGGAGGAGGTGATAACTAACGCTATTTTCAAATAGAGGCAGGGCCGTATTTAGCGTTACTGCCACCCTAGGCACTTTAGGTGGACGCGCCCCCCAACTGGTCAGTCAGACTAAGCGTATGTGCACAGACATAGCATTTTATTTTTCAGGCAGATCCGCTCAGCATTCTGCCTGAAAAAGCAACAAACAAATGTTAAAAGGAATGGACTCATGCACAGCAATGAAAAAACAACTTGCTGTTCATATACTCTGCACCCAATCTTAACTGAAAGAAACAGAAATGTAGAAATTTTTGAAAATGTATTAAAAAAGAAAAACTGAAATATCCTGTGGTCATAAGTATTCAGACCCTTTGCTCAAACAAATGTTATCCATTTCCTTGTGACCCTCCTTGAGATGGTTCTACTCCTTCATTGGAGTCCAGCTGTGTTTAATTAAACTGATAGGACTTGATTTGGAAAGGTTATAGGAATCACTGCACACGTACAAGGGAAATAGTGCTTTTTCGTGAGAATTTTATTTATAGTGTTTGTTCACTGCGACAAAAACTTGTTGCATCACTCCGAAGAGAACTCATGGCTGTACTAGATCGAAAGGGTATTTCTACTCAATACTGAGCAAAGGGTCTGAATACTTATGACCATGTGATATTTCAGTTTTTGTTTAATAATAAATTTGCAAAAATTTCTACATCTCTGTTTTCAGTCAAGATAGGGTGCTGAGTATATTAATGAGAAAAAAAAATAAACTTTTTGGATTTACCAAATGGCTGCAATGAAGGAAAGAGTGAAAAATGTAAAGGGGTCTGAATACTTTCCATACCCACTGTATGTTCAGTCTTTTGAGGTTTTTCTTTTTATCTGTGTGTCCTATCTTTCATCTGAATTCCATTACTCAGGGGGTTCACAGATGTCAGAATGCTCGTAGCCTTCAGATAGTAGTTAAGACCTCCATACACATGAGACTAAAGTTAGCTAAACCTGCGAGGACAGTTTAATGTTTATGGGGGGCTCTAACTGATGATTGGTCGAGGTAAAAAAGGATCCAGTGTGGCGTTCCCAGTTAGGGAGTGTAGTGCCCCTCTTCTCCAGGTGTTGGGAGGGTGCAGTTGAGCCCAAAAAGCACACACACAGTACACAATCCTTAGGTCCTGGGTCGGTGGGTGGACCCTAAGGGAGGACCCAAGTTCATATAAGGGGACAGAGAAGTGTCAGAGTAGTAAGTCAGAAAGTAGAAGGAGACTGGAGGAGTAACACCAACTGACGAGGAGTGGTAGTCAGGAGTGTAGAGGCGGTGTGGTGCTGACACCCATGGCCTGGAGCACCACCCGCTCGCCAATGGGAGGGAAATACTGACCGGCAGAGGAAGAAAAGAGCCCTTGGGGAGCGAAAGAGAGTGATTCCCCCATATCTGATGAGACAGATGGGTTTGTGGAGACAGGGACCCAGCCCTGAACATGGTGTGGATGCTGCAAGCCTCAGCCATTGAACTGGAGATCCCAAGCTTCTAATGGGAGGTGTGGCCAAACATCTGACACAACTTGGGGAAGGTGGCCGAACTAGAGAGCAATGCCTCGGAAGTGGGGACACAAGTAAGCACTCGTGGCTGCCGGTACTTGAGCTCTGTGTGCAGAGAGCATTGAGAGCCAGGGGGGCTGAGCGATGCTATGCTCGCCCCAGAAGAGAACTAATCTTTATAGCGCTGGGAGAGAGATAGACCACCAGAGATTGAGACACTTACAGAGAAAGGAAGGGCACCAACCGTGGCTTGACTGCACTAACCCGGCTCTAGAGAAAGAGGGAACCGGAAACTGGCAAGAATGTACCCGGTGGCCTTGTTCAACACCTGAGTAAAAGCAACGTAACTTCAGCTGTGGTGTGTGCGACCACTGGCCGCAGAGGCCGTCTGTAACACCAAAGGTTCTGTTGACCAAATGAACATCTGCCAAGGTACGGACTGAGAGAACTACTCTGCTGCCCTGGGGACTACGCTCCACCTGCAGGGAGCGACGCCATCCAAGATGCCGGTCACCATCCCCAGAGGCTCTGAAGCAGCGGTGGCCGCCCTGGCCGCATACTGCAGGAGGCTTTATGAATACCCCTTTCCCCTTAGACTTTCCCTTACATCTACCCCGTTTATTAAAATTACACCACCAGGGTCACGGGACTGGGTCTTGGCCCCCGTCTGTCCCCGTGAAAAGAACCGAAAAGAGGTGAGGAAGAACAACAAGTAACCGCTTGGTTCCCGAGTCTTCCCTAACCCTGGAGTAGGCATGTCACCAGTATGTCTGATAACAGGCTGTAGATCCTTTTGTCCTCTAAGTGATAAACCGCAGTCAGAGATGTATAGCAGCAGCTCCAATAGAGAACACAGGAACACTTGGAAGAATAAGTACTCCTGTACATGGGAGAGCTGAGCAAATTCGCTGCCAGACGAGCGATTGGACACCTATATATAGTGTTTGGGGGCTTTGGTTAATTGTTTGGCTAACATTCAGCTGTATTTTCAGTCACGCACACTTGCCCTATATTGTTTTAGGATCAGGTCTGTTAAGTTAAAGATTACAACATCCACATGACTACATCACCAGAACCACCAGCAATACTATAATACATCACTAGAACTCCTGTCAGGACATCACCAGAATCACTGGCAATACCATATCATATAATCAGAACCACCATCAATACATCACCAGAAAATTACGTCCCTTATAGAAATGTGTATGTAGATTAATTGGCATTTTGGGGGTAAAAGACTCCATTAAGATATCATCAATCATATACTGTCCTCCCCATAATTAATTATACCTACCACACCTTCCTCACTTATGAACTATGATCTCCACTCTATCCAGCCCTCTCTTCACTCTCCACCTCATGTTGCCCCAATTGTAGTGAGGCCCTTATGCTACACATTCTGCATATTGAGCCCTACCAGTCTTTTTACTGTGCTCTACCCATGCTACTCCATCTCCATACCGTGCCCCTCTCATGTTACATCTCTATACCGTGTCCCCCTCAGGCTACCCTTTCTCCATACTATGCCTTTCCAGTCTAACCCTTCAACATGCTGCACCCCCCATGTCCCATACTGCACATCTCCCCAACACCCTCATGTCCCATACAGCTTATCCTGCCCCCATACAGTGCCTACAAGTAGTCTTCAACCCCCTGCAGATTTAGCTGGTTGACACATGCGGAATTAACTTGGCATTGTGACATTTGGACTGTAGATCAGCCTGGAAGTGGGGAATGCACTGCAGCCAAAAAGATTTTTTTTTTTTTTTTTTTTTTTAAAGCGTTAAAAGTTAATTCAGAGGGTCATTTATTATTCAACCCCTCAAACCACCAGCATTCTGTTTGGTCCCCCTAAAGTATTAAGAAGTAGTTCAGGCACAAAGAACAATGAGCTTCACATGTGTGGATTAATTATCTCTGTTGCCAGCCTTTTCTGACTATTTAAGACCCTCCCCAAACTTGTGAACAGCACTTATACATGGTCAACATGGGAAAGACAAAGGAGCATTCCAAGGCCATCAGAGACAAGATCGTGGAGGGTCACAAGGCTGGCAAGGGGTACAAAACCCTTTCCAAGGAGTTGGGCCTACCTGTCTCCACTGTTGGGAGCATCATCCGGAAGTGGAAGGCTTATGGAACTACTGTTAGCCTTCCACGGCCTGGACAGCCTTTGAAAGTTTCCTCCCGTGCCGAGGCCAGGCTTGTCCGAAGAGTCAAGGCTAACTCAAGGAAAACAAGGAAGGAGCTCCGGGAAGATCTCATGGCAGTAGGGACATTGGTTTCAGTCAATACCATAAGTAACGTACTCCACCGCAATGGTCTCCGTTCCAGACGAGCCCGTAAGGTACCTTTACTTTCAAAGCGTCATGTCAAGGCTCGTCTACAGTTTGCTCATGATCACTTGGAGGACTCTGAGACAGACTGGTTCAAGGTTCTATGGTCTGATGAGACCAAGATCGAGATCTTTGGTGCCAACCACACACGTGACGTTTGGAGACTGGATGGCACTGCATATGACCCCAAGAATACCATCCCTACAGTCAAGCATGGTGGTGGCAGCATCATGCTGTGGGGCTGTTTCTCAGCCAAGGGGCCTGGCCATCTGGTCCGCATCCATGGGAAGATGGATAGCACGGCCTACCTGGAGATTTTGGCCAAGAACCTCCGCTCCTCCATCAAGGATCTTAAGATGGGTCGTAATTTCATCTTCCAACAAGACAACGACCCAAAGCACACAGCCAAGAAAACCAAGGCCTGGTTCAAGAGGGAAAAAATCAAGGTGATGGAGAGGCCTAGTCAGTCTCCTGACCTTAACCCAATTGAAAACTTGTGGAAGGAGCTCAAGATTAAAGTCCACATGAGACACCCAAAGAACCTAGATAACTTGGAGAAGATCTGCATGGAGGAGTGGGCCAAGATAACTCCAGAGACCTGTGCCGGCCTGATCAGGTCTTAAAAAAGACGATTATTAGCTGTAAATGCAAACAAGGGTTATTCCACAAAATATTAAACCTAGGGGTTGAATAAAAATTGACCCACACTTTTATGTTTAAAATTTATTAAAATTCAACTGAGCAACATAACTTTTTGGTTTGTAAGATTTATGCTTCTGTTAATAAATCCTACTCTCGTTTGCAGTTTGAAGGCTCTAACTTATTTGCATCTTATCAAACCACCTAAATCTGCAGGGGGTTGAAGACTACTTGCAGGCACTGTATGTTCCATACTGCTCTACCCCTCCATATGTCCCATGGTGCTCATCCTCCACCAATAAGTCCCATGCAGCTCATCCTTCACCCTATGTCCCATGCAGCTCATCCTCACCTACATTCCACTCAATCCCATGTTGCTTATCCCCCCATACGTTTCATGCAGCTCATTCTTCCCTTATCCCCCTTCCATCTTCCACGCAGCTTCTCCCCCCATGTTCTATGTAGCTTCTCCTCCCATCCTCCTCCATGTTCCATGCAGCTTCTCCCATCCTCCTTCTATGTTCCATGCAGCTTCTCACCCCATACCCCTTCCATGTTCCATGCAGCTAGTTCAGCACTTTTCATGTTCAACCACCCTCTTCTACTACTTTCTCCCTTTTCTTGTATCCTTGTCCCTTAGTTAGGTTTCCCCCTAAGTTTGTACTTGTGATTACCCGGCTTGTACAAAATCTCAATTTAAAGATGCAATAGCAGTAACTGGAGCCTAATAGGCCTTGATATAAAATTTGGAGCTGGCACCCCCTTCCTGCATGTTGGTCAGATGTATTGGCCTTTGTAGCATTCTAAATCCTAAAAGGACATATGTGTCCCCCCATAGCCATGTCCCCTCCACATAGTCACGCTCACTCATCCATAGCCATGTCCCCTCCATATTGCCATGCCCACTCAACTATAGCCATTCCTAATTCAGACAGCCACTCCCTTCCACATAGCTCCACCCACTCCCAGTGGCCCCTCCCCCTCCAAATAGTTCCACCCCACCACACGTAGCTCTTCTCTGAAACTATATGAAGGGAGGCACTAAGTGGAGTGGGAGGGGCTAAGTGGAGAAGACAGGGCTATATGAAGTGAGTTGGGCTACAGGGAGGTGCAAAGTTAAGAAGGGATGTGTCTATGTGTAGGCGTCAGAGCTACCAGGAGAGGCGGAGCTATGATACATACATACACACATATATACATTACCATAAATGTGGGGGTTTTACCATATATGGGCATTACGCCTGGGCAACGATGTCTCTACAGCTAGTGTAGTGATATATACATATATACCTTGGTCCCTCCAGGTATATATGTGCCCCATACAAAGCCACTTCCTGTTATATATGTCCCCCATCCTGATATATATGTCCCATGTGGCACCCCACTGGTTGGGACGCCAGATAGGGGTACTGCATCCACAAGAGAGTGTGTGGTATCCCTGTGGCCAGGGAACATGGGATGTCACATAAGTGACCCTCATTACACCCATCGACACACCTTATACCAGGGGACCAATGGGTTAACCCATTGCTTAGGAACCGGTCCGGGTGGGAGGAGCGGGAAGAAGAAGTTAGTGAGTGAATAGAGAGGAAGAAGTGGGGTTGGTGAGAACCCTGCGAGGAGTGCACCGGAGGGTACCTTAGGAGAGGGGGCCCAGACAGAAAGGGGATCCTAGGGTGTTGTGGTGCACCCGAATCCGAACCGGTGCGACCACTGGCCAGAGGGACCCAGTCCAGGAACGAAAAACCGGCTCCAAGAACGGTGCAGGCGTTTATCCCCAAGCTGCCGAACAAGAGGGCCACGAGATTCTTAGGGGAGTCCTGGCCGACACCCGGCATACTACCCAAAAGGTCCCGTATAGGGTCTAGAGGCCTAACAGAGGAACCTTCCAGAAAGGATCCGTGGGAGCCGGCTGAGGGCTCTGCACGTGGGACCGCTAAAGGGAGTAAGAGAGGGAGAGCACAGTAAGGGACAAGGAAAGTAACGGCAGGCACACCACCATGGGTCCCAAGTGAGATGTCCCAGTTCCCTGGTGACTACCCAGGCCAGTATTACCCCTGAACTGTAAGAACTGTATGCTGCCTGAAGTTACCAGTAAAACCCGTGCAGAGACTGTGTGACGTGTCCATTTGTCTGCGCCGGAGGAGCTGCATGCTTTTTCCCTCAACACAGACTGTGTGCCAACGCCTCGCCTGACGAGCTGCCTCCCTGTGTAAAAATCTCTATTCACCACAACTGCCCCGGGATCCAGCTCCATCTACGGGGGAGCATTACCAATGAGCTGCCCCATCACCCAGGGCCGGCGTTAGCACCCGGCACACCCGGGCAAGTGCCAGGGCCTTTAAGTGCCTGAGGGAGCCCATGCCGTCAGCCGCAGGACAGAGTCCCCTGCCCTGTATTCTTTGATGGTTGTGGGCCCCAGGGCACTGTATATGTGTCCCTCATGGTTGGCCCCCAGGAGCCCCCTGTGCACCCGAAACACCCGGGCAAGTGCCAGGGCCTTTAAGTGCCTGAAGGAGCCCATGTCGTCAGCCGCAGGACAGAGTCCCCTGCCCTGTATTCTTTGATGGTTGTGGGCTCCAGGGTGCTGTATATGTGTCCCTCATGGTTGGCCCCCAGGAGCCCCCTGTGTGCTCCTGCGGCCCCCCTCCCACTCTCCCTCTGAACCTGTGTGGCAGATGCGATATCAGACAGTCACATGCCCTGTCTGCACTGAGTTGGGAGCTAAACTCTTTCATCTCTTGCATTCTATGGTCTCCGCTCCGGCAGGAAGTACAAGAGATCATAGAGTTTAGCTCCCGGCTCAGAGCAGAGGGGCATGTGACTGTCTGATATCGCATGATCTGCCATACAAGTTAGGTTAGGTAGGGAGAGTGGGAGGGGGGCCGTAGCAGCACACTGGGGGCGAGCTCTGCAGAGTGTGTGGGCAGAGCTCTGCAGAGTGTGTGGGCAGAGCTCTGCAGAGTGTTTGCGCAGAGCCCTGCAGAGTGAGTGTGCCAGAGCCCTGCAGAGTGTGTGCGCAGAGCCCCGCAGAGTGAGTGTGCGCAGAGCCCTGCAGAGTGAGTGTGCACAGAGCCCTGCAGAGTGAGTGAGCGAGTGCACAGAAAGGAAGGAGATGGGGGATATAGACAGTGTACAAGGGGAGACAGACACAGAGAGGGAAAACAGCGCACATGGGGGAGAGAGATCATACATGGAAGAGACAGATACTGGGGAGAGTCAGCGCACAGGGGGAGACAGGCACAGAGAGGGGGATACACAGTACACAGGGGGGAGACAGGCACAGAGAGATGAGACAGCACACACGAGGGAGAGACATCATACAGGGGAGAGACACAGAGCACAGGGGGGAGACAGGCACAAGGCAGGCAGGCAAGGTCTGCAAGCAGCAACGGTATAATTATTTTATTTTAACCCCTTTTTCAGTGACCGCCAGGGCCACGGAACCAGGCAACAGGCCCTGTGACATCCCCAACTAGATCAACGCCTGGAACTGGGTACCCCACGGCCCTGGGGCAAGCCATCCCACATGTTGGGACCCTTCCTGGTATATATGTCCACCAACCTGGTGTATATGTGTGGCGCCCCGCAACGAGTGCGTCACAAGAGGGTATTGCAGCCATAAATGCAGCCGCAATATTCTCTGACTCAGCAATGATCTGGTTAATTTAGAAATCCAACCCTGCATGCATCACCTAGAACAGAGGGCCAATCCTAGGTCCTGGTGGGTGGAGTGTTAGGGAAGTGTAGTAGAACACACAATAATCTAGACAGAACAGACAGAGAATAGAAGGAGTCTGGAATCTAGAGCAGAGCCTAGAACACAGAACTTGGAGAGGAGCGGGGGCTCCCCACCCCGTGCGGGCCCCTGGGCCGTCACCGGTCGGGTGTCAGCACCTGAGGCCTTAACTACCGGGATTGGGCATCATCACACGGGTCCCCAAAAGACTCCCGTGCCCACAACTCACAGCCGGTTCACTGGTACCGAAGCTGGCAGCAGTTCACCTCTGCTACGCGAACCAGAAGCGTGGAGGAGCAGCTTTACAGGAGCACCCCACACCAGCCAACTTCCAGTCGTCTAACCAGCGGTGTACCCACTGAGGGATCCAAGGCTCCCCAAAACATCCAGAACGTACATCATGCAAAGGGCATTGAAGCAGCCTCCCCGTACCCGACCTGGTATTCCTGGGCGACACTGGCAACAAATTAGTTAGAATGAAGGAACACTGCGGATTTCTAAGGGACACCATCACTGCTGAGTCCACCTGGTCTACTACTCAACCACTGTATGCCATGTATTGCCTGCTGGTTACAGTAAAGACCCGTTGCAGAGACTTTGTGTCCGTGCTTCCTTATGAACTGTCCGTCCGCACTACAAGGTAACCGCAGCTGCCGCACAACATCTTGAGCAGCTCCAGCCTCCGGGGATCACCGCTCAGACCTGTGGGGAGCGTAACATCTTGCTGCTGTCCATCCCCCGGGGGCTCCGCAGCGTCGGTAGTCCTTACCGAATCTACTCATAGGTGGCGTCACGAATAAATTAAAAACCCCTTTAATCTGTTCCACCAAAGACGTCTTCAACACTTTTGATCTGCACTACACCGGGCCCCGATACCGGCAGGCGCGGTCCACCCGTGACAAGGAGGAAGGAAGCATCGCCTGTCTAAACCGGAGTCCCGGCCACGTTGAGTCATATGTCCCCCATACTGAGTCATCTCCAGGTATATACATCCCCCTTCCTGATATATATGTTCCCCATCCTGGTATATACCAGCATGTCCCCCATTTTGGGCCCCTTCCAGGTATATATGTCCACCCTTCTGGCATCCTGGTCTACTCTAGGTAAATTTGTTCTCCAAGTTGGGACCCTTCTAAGTATATATGTCACCCTATTCTAGTATTTATGTCCCTCATTCTGGGCTGCTTCCTTGTATATATGTCCCCCATTCTGCCACAACCATGCAATGCCAATGCCTGACACACCTACTCTATATGCACCACGCTGGGGACTGCAGCAGCCGTGATATGCTTTTATAGTGGTTGTGACTCTCACAACCACACAAGGTGAGCCTATGATGCCTATTTAGGTAATATTTTATCTCTCAGACCCTTCATTCTCCCTACTTTAATATTCTGAGATAATGACCTTTGGGTTTTCGTTGGCTAAAAGCCATAATCATCAACATTAACAGAAATAAACACTTGAAATATGTCTCTCTGTAATGACTCTGTATATAATTAATGTGCTTCACTTTTTTTATTAAATGATTTAATAAAATTAACTTTTTGATGATATTCTAATACATTTAGATGTCATTGTACAAGCAAGTAGAAGTTTGTGCAATGGTTTTAAAGAATAGCTGTCACTAGGTCAACAGTGGTCAGTTTTTGTTTTTATGTTATACCTAATTCTCTCCTGAGTGTTCCATTTATTTATTTTTTTTCTTAAAATTGCCATATGGTTTAGGGCAAATGTTTGTGATCTCTACCATAGGGTGGTTATCACAGGGTAAAAATGCAAAGCAGAATAATAAAATGCCACCAGAGATTACTGTGAGCCATGCCCATATGCTTGGAAAAGTATTGCAAAGTATTGGAAAATATTTTTTTTTTTTAAATTGAATACTCAGGGTAATACTGAGCAGAATAAAAATACCAAAATGTTTGACTTCCTAACAGGTCCTCTTTAAATACAATACAGAAGGCCTTCAGGAGGAGACAAAATACAGTTTTCTCAGTTGCAGTTCTAGCAGAGCTGTGTATAACCCCGTCCACACCACAGTTTACTGTGTATAATGTGCAATGACAGAGAGCTCCTAATCACTGATGGCAGTGTGGTTGGACTAGGATGCATGAGGCCAGTTGTCCTGTAATGATAATCTCTTGCTGATAAAATACTGATTGAATTGAACAGCAAAACCCAGTCCTCTAACTTGACACATCACTGAAACCAGGGGCTCTGCTCCTTCATTATGGTGCTCTCAGATTATAAAGCAAAAAAATGCTAAATTCTCTTTAAAATAAAAGCCTGCATTGAATGTCTTTACTGTTCTCTTAAAATAAACGTATTTCCAAAACAGCTTTTTTACATAAGACTAGGATGTATTCAGTATCAATTTGGCCTCAGACCATTTAGCACAATTACAATGCTACAAATGTTCCTTTTGTATTATAATTGGCTATACCGATCTGTAAAATAGTTTTTTTGAATGGAGAGTTAGAAGAAAAAAAGGTGCTGCAAAGTATTTTTGAGATAAAATAGGATTTATTAATGTCAGTATGAAATGTAATATTAACTTACCAGCAGTGAGGTCTTTCACAGAGGTATTTATCTGGCTCCTGGCTTCTTCTACTTGGCATTTTATGTCTATTACTTCCAGTTCGGATGGATATGGTTTCTTCGTTAAATTTCTAAATTCCTAGGAAAAAAAAAGATTTCTTGAATATTTCATCTTTTTGTGATATTGTTAAACTCTTACCACAAATCTCCCTGCATCTTGAAAGGTGTCATGATTCCTCCTACCGTGGTGTCTTGACACATTAACAGTTCAGCCTTCCAATCGGAGACAGAGGCATGCTGAGATGTCAGTATGATGATAGATAGCTTAGCCACCCAATCAGGGCTGGGACATGCGAGGTTTCCTCCACGTGCCTCCTGTTTGTAGTGACTACCTTGCTATTTAGCTGCCTCTCTGCCTTCAATTACTGCCAGTTGTAGCTTTACCTTGGTGGGTGCCTGTTGCTCCTGTGCTCAGTCTGACTTTATTGTTTTCCTGACATTGCACCTTGCTTCTCATGATCCATTTGCCTAGCTCCTTTGTCTTAATCTGCTACCTTCCTGGAATCTTCACCTCTGACTGTGATCTGAGTACGCTTTGTGTCACCCCTTTGTTTATTGCTTGCCCTCCTGGTATCTGACCCTGGACCTCTTGACTACACAGCTAACACATAAGTAGTGGCCAGCATCACATTACAAGTGGCCCGCCATTTTTTTACTTTACATCAGTATGGATTGTATTTGTACACTCAACAATTAGGTGAAAAATCTGACCTTAGTGGTTCAGGATCTGACCAGCAAGTACCAGAGGCTAATAATGTTGCAGTCCCAGTTGCAGGGTCAGTTATGTAGTGTGATGGATGCCTCCCATAGAACTCTGCTTTCAGCAGTAGCTTTGACACATGTATCTTATGATGTGCAGAGCCAGCAATGACCTTCCCTTCTAAATTTTCATCAGTGTAAGGTGTTCAGGAAGAGCTGTAAGCTATTTTTTCCCTGCAACCCCAGTTATCAGAGATCAGAAATCTCAGTGGGAGGGAATAATCATGCCCCTACTGCAAGGGGGGTCCTCAGAATTGGGCCTTTTTTTGCAGCCACAAGTCTCAAAATGGTCACCTGTTTACACCTTTTTTAACACTTTAGTGTTCAATTATGATGAACCTGAGAGAATCCAAGTTGCAGAAATAAAGTTCATGAACCTGACATGGGGAAGAGGGGGAACACACCACTGAAAACCTAAGTACCAATTTCCAGCAGTGGCCAACAGAGGTTCTGTGGAATGACGCAGCTCTCAGGTGTGTTTTGATGTGGCCTTTCAGATACACTTAAGGATGTGATGAGCAACAGGTGGTTTCAGCTAATTTCATCCACTTACCTAAGGCAGAATTTCTGGAAGTTGAAGCTGCCAGCTTTTAGAACTCAGAGAGGAGATATCTACGTGATCTCGAACTCTGCCTCTACTGTGGTTGCGCTGGGCATTTTTTAAAGGACTTCCTGAGATGCCCTCAAACAAGCAAGCCATCGGGAAATGTCTAAGTCAGGAGTGATTGTGGAGGAAGTCTCCCAGACTTGCAGATAACCTTTCCCCTCAGATAAAGTACTCCTGAATGTGGAACTAGTTTTCCATGATCAGTTATTATCTTCATTTACTTTGATTGATTGACTGTGGGTCTGCAGACGTCATTGATTCAGGACTGGTTCTAAGTTTAGGATTAGGTACAGTAAAGGCCCCGTCTCACGCTTCAATGGTCGAACGATGTGATCAACGATCCAACTTGACCTAGATCGCTTGAACGACGTTCAATGATCGCTAGTGAAATGTCACACGTATAGATATTGTTAACGACGCAGCAACGATTTCGCGACAAGCAAACGATACTTGCGGTCGTTAGCTCGCTTATGTCCTTCACTTCTCAATAGGCGAAGTCGTTAACGGCATCATTATCAAGGTGTCACACACCTATGCTGCAGGTTGGATGGACGATCATTGTTTGGTTTAAGGTCCAATTCACAAATCTCTCATCAACGATCTGCCCGATTATAGTTGATCGGATGTACATGTCACACTGAATGACGTTGTTAGAATGACTGAAAACCCGTGATGTTACAACAATATCGTTAACGATATCGTAGTGTGTGATGGGGCCTTAAGAGTGGAACAACCCATTCAATTTGTTGCCATAGACTGGACGACTTAATTCCAGTATCTTGTCTCAGATGGTAACAGTGGAATTCACACTTAAAGTGGGAATACTCTCAATCCAAGTCCATCTCCTACTGTGTTTTGGATAACCTACCTTCTGGTTTGGTATTGGGATTTCCATGGCTGCGTATTCACAATCCTGTCATTAATTGGTTTCGGAAGGATATTATTAAGTGGAGCCCCAATTGTCATAAGAGATGTTTCAGTTCATACAGGTTTTCTTTGCTTTTTTGAAAAATACTTGAAATACTTCAGTGTTGTGTTCTTGGAAAAGTAGGCAGAGATATTACCTCCCTATTGTCCTTATGACTTTGCTATAAATCTTATCCCTAATGCCAAATTACCAAAAGCTCGCCTGTATAATTTATCAGGTCCTAAATGTACCGACATAAAATAATATCTTAATGAAAGTTTAAGGAAGAGTCACATCCATCCTTCCTTGTCTTGAGACATTTCCACTGAAGTTGCATCATCCTGCTATTTGATTTTCCACTTTTGAGTATCAATCCAAATCCAGACCACCGTGGGATATTAATTTTGATTTACATTGATCATTTTTATGTTTTATAATTCTCAACACCATCCGCTATGCAATGAATAAAGATTTGGATTGTTTCATTCATTGAGATGTAGGATGTGGTAATTTTAGTGTTTCCTTTATTTTTTTGATCAATGCATATATTCAAGTTAATGACCCACCAGAATGAAAAATAACAGAAATTAGAACTACTGGAATCAGGGAAATTGGTTCCTGACCAATTCCTCCATCCTCCTTTTCTTCATTTGAGGACAGAAATTGGACTAAGGTCCACCCACAAAGCGTAACTGTCAATAACCAGACACATGAGTCCAGTGGGCGATAGACATATGGTAAAAAGGATAAAGCTTGATCTATTCTGTTAAGTTATTCACTGTAGTGTTGGTTGGGGGTGGGAGAGGGTCATCAGGGAAGTCAACCAAATAAGGAAAGTAAAGTCCATCTTGGGCCGGATCCTACAATAGTTGATCACACCGTCTCGAACATTGTGGCAGGGGTGGGAACCTTTTTGTGTTGCATCATGCATAATTAATTGTAACAGATATCTGCAAACATCTGTAATCTCTGTAGTGTTGGAAATCAGCTTTTTACCCATTTATCCAATACACGTAGATATGAACAATGCAAAGCTATGGTGAAGTATGGTGGTTAGCAGCCCTATAGGATAACTACTGAGACCAGGAGGAGCAATAGTGGTCTCCTTAGATTCAGTGGTACTTGAGAGAAAGGAAGCCAGCCAGAGCCTTTGTTGTAGTCGCTATTGAGACAGGAAAATCTGTGCAGCCACATGGGACATAGTGTCCTGTCCAGTCCCGGTAGTGCCCAACTGCCAGACAATGATAGTTAGGGATCAACATGAAGAGGTGAGGGTGTGTGTGGAGAACTGCCTTGATGAGATCCCGAGTTGTCAGCAGTGGGAAGAAAGCCAGAAGGCTAGTCTAGCTCCCAGCAGGCTGCAAGTTAAAACCTCACAGGTGAAAACCTAGTCCTATTATCATTATTCACATCAAGCCTTCTGCATGTGCATGTGTAGTTTAGGCTGTGTCAGCCGCACTGAAGGAAATAAGTAGTTGTATTTATAGACACTGTAGATACCTGTTACCATTATGCACAGTCTACATATATTACTGTGATATATACTATACACCCTGCTTAACAGCAGGTGTCATGTGTTGGCTGCACCAAAGTAATAATTAGCTGTTTATAGACACCAGAGATACTAATTACCATCTAGCATACATTTTATCATCTAATTTTTAGGGGTATTATGATAAGCTACTATATTAATGATTCTTAAAGACACCTATAAATTTGAATATATATTACAATTTTTGTCAATTGGTTTTACTAGTGGCATATTTCATCTACCTTAAATTGCGGTGTTTTTGATAGAAGAATATAGTATATTGCCCTGTATACTGACAATAATACTCTCACATATGGGGAGGTTCTGTTAGACATAGGACACCTTGTGGGTTTATCACTTGGACAATCCTGCCCTTAAATGATATATACCATATACAATACTTGCTGTGAATTGTGTATGACAGCTATTGTTGGAATATAAGTGAAGTTGAAATATACTAAGATAATTGGATTCTGAGATGTAAAATTTATGTATATTTGCACAAAGCTGGTAGATAGGACCATAAAATGTTTACACCATATACTTAAATTATATTGATTGGTATTAAATTGTCAAGCACATCTTTAAAATAAAGTTTTTTCACCTTTTGATAAAATTGGGCTGTTTGATCATTTTTTCCTTCTGGTTCTTTTAGATTTCATAGTGCCTGGAGATCTGGATGCATTTGGGAGGGCGGCTTTCTTTGTGAGCAGTCATTTGCCTCATTAGACTTAGTGTAGACTGTGATGTACCTGTGTTGGCCCCCCGGAAGAAGCGGGTAGCGAAACAGTTGTAGGGGAGGAGGGACCACAGACGCTGATCGTGCTTACAAACAGGTATGAGCCTTGCCTTGTAATAAGAGATAAAAACATCTTAAATAGGCTGAAATTGATGTAGATGGATGGTGGGAGTACTATAAGACTAAAGCACTAAGTTCTTAGGGAGTTATGAGAGACCTCTGTAACATTGAGTGAATTAGAGAGTGTTTGGCCCTATTACTATATTCCTGATATGACTACCATTGTGCATTAAGAGGATGATGGATATGTAATATGCTTACTATATACATACGCTTTTACTGAGGCAATGGTGTTATTTATACAATTGTGTTGTAAATATACGTTAAGTCTCTGTTGTGTTCCCCCGGTTGGAATGTTCTGAATTTTAATGTATTTTTTAATCACTTGAAGTAATAAAGGATAATTTAATAATGATCTAGATTGTGGAATCTTTCCTTAAGATTAGGGGTAATCCTGATCTTTTTTTATATTGATTAATAAGGGAAGCAATTTTTAAGGGACTTGTTTTAAGTTTAACTCATTAGACTTAGTGTAGACTGTGATGTACCTGTGTTGGCCTAATGCATATTGATCTGTATGTATTGCAACAACTATTGTTTGTTTAATATGAGGTGATTTTATGTCTGCATGCATATTGTTCAGATGTCAACAAAGTTAAAAAAAAAAAAAAAAAAAGGTCCTCAGTCAGAGACAGGATGTCCCTCCCCTGCTACCTGCATGCACATTCTAGTGTGGAGCTGAAAGCTGAAAGTCACAGCAGATCTCTCTCTCCCTCTCCAGAAACCAGATTGATCCTATTCTCATGTTATAAGCTGGATGTTGTTAATTTTGAATAAATGAACATTCTCTGTAGCTCGCTGTGGACATCACGCTGATTAACATGCTGCTAACAACCTGGGTCATCTGTGTTGACCGGATAGGGATGGAAATCCACAGAGGAAAAATAACGGATATCCTCAGAGTAAAGGTGACACTCAAGTTCTTGCACATGATTTCCTTAGGTCGCATTGAGACTCCAAGCTTTAGCTTGGTGGTGTCAGCATGCCTGCTATTCCTGTGCTCAGTCTGATCTATTGTGTAAATTACCAAACATTGGACCTTGCTTCTAATGATCCACTTGGTAGCCCCTTCGTCTTGATCTGCAACCTTCCTGGAATTTTGACCCCGACCATGACCTAACTATGCCTTTGTATAAGCCCTCTGTTTATTGCTTGCCCTCCTGGTATCTGACCCTGAACCTATTGACTGCCCAGTCTCATGGCTAGCCCATGAGTAGTAACTAGCATCACAACGGACTTACTGATAACTAAACAATTTCATTAACTTGGAGATCAAAATAAAAAAGTTTTCAAATTAATGAATAGGTAATTAATATTAGATGTAGGGATTCAGCTCTGGTCACTCACAGTGATCAGCTGACTGAAGGGACCACTACCAATAGATGTGTCTTTTTTATTGTTCAAATGTTATAACTCTGTACATTGCGAGACTGATAAAATGGTAGCTCACATTTTGACCAAGCCATTGCCACGACCTAGGTTCCAAGAATTGAGAACCGCTATGGGACTAACAGAATAAGTAGTTGTTGAGTGGGGGTGTTGGCCTAATGCATATTGATCTGTATGTATTGCAACAACTATTGTTTGTTTAATATGATGTGATTTTATGTCTGCATGCATATTGTTCAGATGTCAACAAAGTTAAAAAAAAAAAAAAAAAAAGGTCCTCAGTCAGAGACAGGATGTCCCTGCTCCATGCATGCACATTCTAGTGTGGAGCTGAAAGCTGAAAGTCACACAGCAGATCTCTCTCTCCCTCTCCAGAAACCAGATTGATCCTATTCTCATGTTATAAGCTGGATGTTGTTAATTCTGAATAAATGAACATTCTCTGTTGCTCGCTGTGGACATCACGCTGATTAACACGCTGCTAACAGGTTAGGAGCCCAGGAGTCGCAGAAGTCCCAAACCTCCAGAGCACAGAGATTGAATGACAACAGCAAACTGAGAAGAAGTAAATATGGCCACTACCAGCAGCTCAGCAATGTTTACAGTGCCAAGCCTGAATAACCAGAACTCCCAATCCTGGAAATTCAAGGTGAAGATGCTGCTGATAAGAGAAGGTACGTGGAAATACACTCAGGAGCCCAAGCCTGACCCAGTACCACAGGACTGGCAAGAGATGGATCAGAGAGCACAGAGCACCATATCACTCAGCATAGATGATGGTCAGATTGTGCATGTGTGTAAGTGTGAATCTGCAAAGGAAATGTGGGAGCAGCTGCAGAAAGTACATGAGAGGATAAATCTAAGTAACAAACTCTATCTAATGAGAAAGCTATATCAGTCTAAGCTACACAGTGACCAGGACAGTGCAGGACTACATTATATGCACTATAGAGACTGTAGAGCACCTGCGGGGCATTGGGGAAGATATGAAGGACTTCCATGTAGCAGCACTACTACTTAGTGGTCTCCCAGAAAGCTATGACACGCTTGTAACTGCACTAGATGCACGCCCAGATGATGAGCTTACATTGGAGTACGTCATAGGAAAGCTTGTAGATGAATATAAGAGAAAGGCAGAAAGTGTGAGCAGCAAAGTTTGCAACAAGGAAACTGCTTTACAAGCACAGAATGAGCCCACCAGCAGAAACCATCCTAAAGAAACACATGAATGTTTTGTATGCAAGAAGCCAGGTCATTTAAAAGCTGAATGCAGAGTCTGGAAAGCTAAAATGAATCAGCTGAAGAAGCAAATCAGTAAACAAAGAGTTAAGAGCGCTATATTTGAAAATAATGATCCTGTAAATACTGAGGCTGCATTCACATTAGTCAATGCATTTAAATCAAAGCATTGTGTGTGGTGTATAGAGACAGAGACTTCTTTACTAAGCTTAACCAAAGCAAGTCAGAGAAAGTGATAATGGCGAATGGTCAGTGTATGAACTCAGAAGGCATAGGAGATGGTTATATTGATTGTAACATCTCTGCAACGCAAAGCAGAAGGATTCCTGTGAAGGATGTGCTATATGTGCCTAGTCTTGAAAGTAATCTATTATCTGTGAAAAAGCTCACAAAACAAGGGAATGAAGTTATGTTTAAGCACAATAGCTGCATCATCTCAAAGGAGGGTCACACACTAGCAAAAGGAGAAATCAAAGATGAACTGTATCAGTTGAAATGTAAAGAGTGTGTATGCACAGCTAAGCAAGAAATGCACAAGAACTGTATTCATGTATGGCACAGACGGCTTGCGCATAGAGACCGAGAAGCAATAAGAAAGTTATTTCAAGAGCACTTAGCTGATGATATTACAATTGATCCATGTAACCAGACAATGAGGTGTACCAGCTGTATCAAAGGGAAAATGTCCAGAAAGGCCTTTCCTAAGAAAAGTACTACAAGAACAGAACAGCCACTAGATTTAATACACACAGACATCAGTGGCCCAATGCATATTCAGAACCCTGGAAAGAAGAGATATTTTCTTACATTCATTGATGACAATTCAAGATATACAGTTGTCTATCTACTTCACAGCAAGAATGAAGTTCCAGAGAAACTTGAAATATATCTAGCTGAAGTATATAACAAGTTTGGGAGAATGCCAAAAATTCTATGTGCAGATAATGGGACTGAATATACAAGTAATGAGACACAGAGCATTTTAAAGAAAAATTTAATCATATTTCAGACTACTGTACCATACAACCCTGAGCAAAATGGTGTAGCAGAAAGAAGGAACCGAACACTCTGTGAAAGCGGAAGGAGTATGTTATTTGATGCAAATCTGCCTACAGTATATTGGGGCGAAGTTTTATGACGGCTTGCTATCTTCAGAACAGACTACCAGGTAAAGCGACAGAGAAAACTCCATTTGAGCAATGGAATAATGCAAAGCCAAAACTACAGCACATAAGGATTTTCGGAAGCAAAGCATTTGCATACATTCCCAAAGAAAACCGAACTAAGTGGGAATCTCACGCTAAGGAAGGCATTCTGGTAGGTTACAGTGAAACCCAGAAAGGTTATAGAATTCTACATCCAGAGACAAACAAGGTCACAATAAGCAAAGATGTAGTGATTGATGAGAATTTTGTGTCACCCAAGTTTTGTGATATTATGCCAGTAGTCCAGATGAAGCAACAACAATCTCAGTCACAATCACAAGACAACGAAAGGGAGAATGTAGAAGTCTGGCTAGATTCTTCAACCACTGAAGGAACAACAAGAAGCCTAAGTGAACCTGAAATCAGACGATCGTCGAGATCAAGCAAAGGAATACCAGCTAAACGTCTATCCTACATTGTCAAGACACTACCTGAGTCAGAGCCACAGTCATGGGATGAAATGCAAAAACTACCTGCTCATGACAGAAGCCAAAGGTGTATCAACAGAAGCCAATGGAATCATCCTACCTGAAGCTGGAAGAAGATGACCTGTTGCCTAACAATGAGAAATATCGACAGGCAGTGGGGGCACTTATATAAATATCGACTATGACTCGACCAGATATTACAACAGCAGTTGGAATATTGTGCAGATGTGTGGAGAAACCGCGCCAAAAGGACTAGAACACCGTTAAAAGAGTTCTCCGATATTTAAAAGAGACACAAGGGGTAAATTTAAAATTGTCTGCAGCAGGAAATCTAAAACTCACCGGCTATGCTGACGCAGATTGGGCTGGTGATTTGCATGATCGTAAATCCACAAGTGGATACGTATTTAAACTTGGAGAAAGTTCAATCTCCTGGTCTAGTAGAAAACAAGTATCTGTTGCTTTGTCATCCACAGAAGCTGAGTATGTGTCCGCAGCCTATGCAAGTCAGGAGATCATTTGGCTAAGACAACTGATGGATGATCTTGTTAAACCGTTAACTCAGCCAACGGTGATGTATGAGGACAACCAAGGATGCATTAAACTTGCATGCAGTGAGAAGATCAGTGCTAGAACTAAGCACATCGACGTCAGATGTCATCATCTACGTGATTTGATAGATCGTGGCATAATTGAGTTTGTTTATTGTGAGACTGATAAGATGGTAGCTGACATTTTGACCAAGCCATTGCCACGACCTAGGTTCCAAGAATTGAGAACCGCTATGGGACTAACAGAATAAGTAGTTGTTGAGTGGGGGTGTTGGCCTAATGCATATTGATCTGTATGTATTGCATCAACTATTGTTTGTTTAATATGATGTGATTTTATGTCTGCATGCATATTGTTCAGATGTCAACAAAGTTAAAAAAAAAAAAGGTCCTCAGTCAGAGACAGGATGTCCCTCCCCCTGCTACCTGCATGCACATTCTAGTGTGGAGCTGAAAGCTGAAAGTCACAGCAGATCTCTCTCTCCCTCTCCAGAAACCAGATTGATCCTATTCTCATGTTATAAGCTGGATGTTGTTAATTTTGAATAAATGAACATTCTCTGTTGCTCGCTGTGGACATCATGCTGATTAATATGCTGCTAACAACCTGGGTCATCTGTGTTGACCGGATAGGGATGGAGATCCACAGAAGAAAAATAACGGGTATCCTCAGAGTAAAGGTGACACTCAAGTTCTTGCACAGGATTTCCTTAGGTCGCATTGAGACTCCAAGCTTTAGCTTGGTGGTGTCAGCATGCCTGCTATTCCTGTGCTCAGTCTGATCTATTGTTTACCAAACATTGGACCTTGCTTCTAATGATCCACTTGGTAGCCCCTTCGTCTTGATCTGCAACCTTCCTGGAATTTTGACCCCGACCATGACCTAACTATGCCTTTGTATAAGCCCTCTGTTTATTGCTTGCCCTCCTGGTATCTGACTCTGTACCTATTGACTGCCCAGTCTCATGGCTAGCCCATGAGTAGTAACTAGCATCACAACGGACTTACTGATATCTAAACAATTTCGTTAACTTGGAGATCAAAATAAAAAGGTTTCCAAATTAATGAATACGTAATTAATGTTAGATTGGTAGGGATTCAGCTCTGGTCACTCACAGTGATCAGCTGACTGAAGGGACCACTACAAATAGATGTGTCCCTTTTATTGTTCAAATGTTATAACTCTGTACATTTTTCATGAAGAAATTAAAGTGATTTCTTTATAACGATGTACATGTATAAAGTATAAACCAAGAGAAAGCCAAATCTATATACAGTAACTGTACTCTTAACAAGAGCAAATATTTCTTAAATTCAAACATATCTTTAACCCCTCCCCGACCTGTGAAGTAGGAGGATGTCATGGACCGGTAAGGGGTGTTTGATGTGAGTTCCGGCGCGGAGCTCACATCAAAGCCCCGACATCTCAGCTGATCTCATCAGCTGAGATGTCAGGGTAACAGCGCCGATCGAATCCGGGATCCGATCGGCGTTGTTAACCCCTTGGATCCCGCTGTCAATCACTGACAGCGGGATCCAAGGCGGCTGCGGCGGGGAACGCGCTGTTCCCCGCCTGCTCCGGAGATCCCGCAATAGTATCGCGGGATCTCCAGTGCTCACGTGACAGCCCGGGGTCCTGGCTAGACTACGGATGCTGTCACAGAGCAGTTTCCTGCTGTGGTTGGCAGGCGCTGGTTGGCAATTTCAAGACTGCTGCATCCCTCTGCAAGACATCTCACAATTTTAGAGTTTTCAGAGCCCGTCAAATCTCTCTTCAGACCCATTTTGCCAAAGGAAAGTAAGTTGCCTAATAATTAGGCACACCTTATATAGGGTGTTGATGTCATTAGACCACAACCCTCCTCATTACAGAGATGCACATCACCTGATTTATTTAATTGGTAGTTGGCTCCAGGCCCGGACTGGCCATAGGGCCTACCGGGAGTTTTCCCGGTGGGCTGAAGGGAAATTGGGCCGTTGCGGCCACTCTTTACCTTTAAGAGGTCGCCTGCGGAACCTTTAAGTCTTTATGCGGCCGCCGGCCGGGCACAGCCAGGGAGCTGCACAGCAGACGCAGAGGTGTTTCCGGCGGCGGGGAGCTTCCTTCCGGCTGTGTTCCTGCAGCAGCTTCTTTGAGGAGGAGTGTGACAGCTCCTCCACTCCTCAGCAGCTCCAGCTGCAGGATGCCTCCCTGCTCCCTGACCCTGCTGTACAACCTGCTGACCGGGAGCCCGGGGCCTGCACTTCCTACACTGTCAGCTGCTGCAGGGCTCCTTCACATGCCTCTCCTTCCTGGCCGACTTCATCTGAGCTCATCCTGGGCGGTAAGAGGAGATATTTTGCCACCTGGGCAGAAGGTTTCTGCACAGTTTGATGTCAGGATTGTGTCTTGTGGCTGCGGTCTCCGTCTGAGGCAAAGAGGATTTATGACAACTGATTGAACTTTCACTGCAAGACGCCCGATCTGTGGAATCTCAACCAGCTGCTATAAATCCCATCAATCCCACAGACGGATTGACCGACCACAGAGAAATGTACTGGACAGATAACTGTGACTTGGGCAGCAGAACAGCACTGATAACACCCTGTGTCTCCCTCCTTGTCTATGCATAATAATGTGTGTGTGTGTATGTACTGTAAATGTGTGTACATACGGATGTGTGTATGTGTATATATATACACACTGTGTGTGTGTACATATGAATATGTGTATACATATGAAATATATCAGTAGCGTAGCTAGCGGGGGATCGAGCACCCGGGCCCCCCCGACATGAGGGGCCCATTGTCCGCTCCCTGGGGGGGCCCCGCGCCCCCTGGGGGGCCCTGTGCTGGCAGCCGGCCGCCGTGACGGCCGGAGAGGAGGGAGGACGGGACTTCCTGTCTTGCAGCTCTGCCCGCCCCTCCTCACCTCCTCCTTACAGCAGACGCACCCGGCGGCCGCGGTGAGTGTGCAACGGCCCCCCCCGGTCCTTCAACAAGAGGTGTGTGTGAGAGGGGTGGAGAGGGTGGCAGGCTGTGCACGGGGATGAAGGATACAGGGAGTCTGGAGGATGGAAACTGCAGGGGACAGTGGATGGAAACTGTAGGGGGACAGAGGATGGAATCTGCAGGGGACAGAGGATGGGATCTGCAGGGGGACAGAGGATGGAATCTGCAGGGGAGAGAGGATGGAATCTGCAGGGGGAGAGAGGATGGAATCTGCAGGGGGAGAGAGGATGGAATCTGCAGGGGGAGAGAGGATGGCATCTGCAGGGGGACAGAGGATGGAATCTGCAGGGGCAGAGAGGATGGAATCTGCAGGGGGAGAGAGGATGGCATCTGCAGGGGGACAGAGGATGGAATCTGCAGGGGGACAGAGGATGGAATCTGCAGGGGACAGAGGATGGGATCTGCAGGGGGACAGAGGATGGAATCTGCAGGGGGACAGAGGATGGAATCTGCAGGGGGACAGAGGATGGAATCTGCAGGGGACAGAGGATGGGATCTGCAGGGGGACAGAGGATGGAATCTGCAGGGGACAGAGGATGGGATCTGCAGGGGGACAGAGGATGGATCTGCAGGGGGACAGAGGATGGAATCTGCAGGGGGACAGAGGATGGAATCTGCAGGGGGACAGAGGATGGAATCTGCAGGGGGACAGAGGATGGAATCTGCAGGGTGACAGAGGATGGAATCTGCAGGGTGACAGAGGATGGAATCTGCAGGGTGACAGAGGATGGAATCTGCAGGGGGACAGAGGATGGAATCTGCAGGGGACAGAGGATGGGATCTGCAGGGGACAGAGGATGGGATCTGCAGGGGACAGAGGATGGGATCTGCAGGGGATAGAGGATGGAAACTGCAGGGCATAGAGGATAGAGAGTGCAGGAGGATAGAGGATGGAGAGCGCAGGAGGATGGAGGATAGAGAGCGCAGGAGGATGGAGAACGCAGAAGAATGGGGACTGCAGGAGGATGGGGAGTGCAGGAGGACGGAGGATGGAGAGCGCAGGAGGATGGAGGATAGAGAGCGCAGGAGGATGGAGAGCGCAGAAGAATGGGGACTGCAGGAGGATGGGGAGTGCAGGAGGACGGAGGACATGGAATGCAAGAGGATGGAGAGCGCAGGTGGATGGAGGGTGCTAGAGGATGGTGGATGGGGAGTGCAGGAGGATGGGGAGTGCAGGAGGATGGAGAGCGCAAGAGGATGGAGAGCGCAAGAGGATGGAGCACACAGAAGGATGGAGTGCGCAGGTGGATGGGGAGCGCAGGAGGATGGAGGGTGCAGGAGGATGGAGGGTGCAGGAGATGGAGGGTGCAGGAGGATGGAGGGTGCAGGAGGATGGAGGGTGCAGGAGGATGGGGAGCGCAGGAGGATGGAGGGTGCAGGAGGATGGAGGGTGCAGGAGGATGGAGGGTGCAGGAGGATGGGAAGTGCAGGAGGATGGAGGATGGGGAGTGCAGAAGGATGGAGAGTTCTGGAGGTGAGTGGCCATTTGGCCCAATTCTTAGGGGCGGCAGCTGCGGCAATTTTTTCGACCGCCCCGGGCACCACAAGCAGTTGCTACGCCACTGCCTCAGTTGATGGGGTGGCACGAGAATTCTCTGCCAGCACCCCTCCCCACCCCCGCTCTTCACATGGGGGCCCTGGGTGCAGATCTCGCCCCCGGGCCCAGAGCAGGCTAGCTACTCCACTGAAATATATATATAGATATATATATATATATATATATATATATATATAATGGATGTGTGTGTACAAATTGATGTGTGTGTATATATATATATATATATATATATATATATATATATATATATATTTATACAATTACTGTGTGTGTGTATATACCGTGTGTTTACATAATGGTGTGTGTGTATATAGTGTATACATAATGTATGCGTGTATATATAATGTGTATGCCTACATATGGATGTGTGTGTATATATACTCTGCACAGTACCACTTCTCCTGTCCTGTATACTGAGAGTTGGTATTGGATTTTCAGCATTTAAATGTTGTTTAAATTGATTATCCTCAATATGGAGTCATCACTTCTCTTCTGTATAGGTGATGATTTGCCCTTCACTGTGGATCTGACAGCTGGGACCCCGCAATCCTGAGAAACATGCCTGTGAAGAGTAACATGTGAATGGAGCTGTGGTTCATTTCCCTCTGCCCCGCCATTCACATGTGGCTCTTCAGATAACTCCTTTAAGAAAGTGATGAGGCCACGACAGCGTAAAAGCAAATTTCACTGATCGGGGCTGATGGGTGATATAGTGTGTGGGCTGGCAGGGTTTTTTCTCCAGGGCTGCTTTTTGGTCCCAGTCCGGCCCTGGTTGGCTCTCAAGCCTATACAGCTTGGAGTAGGACAACATGTATAAAAAGTATCATGTGATCAAAATACTCATTTGCCTAAGAAATCTGCACACAGTGTATGTGTCCAGTGTGCATATGTTTCCTGTGTGTGTTATTATGGAGAAGTGCAGTATGTGTGTGCATATGTGTCCTGTGTGTGTGTTATTATGGAGAAGTGCATATATGTCCTGTGTGTGTTATTATGGAGAAGTGCAGTGTGTATTCGTGTGTGTGTGACAGTAATGGTTTCTCATGTAGGTAAAATTCTAGGTAAAATTAATTTCCAACCCCTCCTCTATTATGTATAGTGCTATGTCATGTAAAGCGCTGCACATCAAGGGAAAAAAATAGCATGGCATGCTATAGGCAAAACTGTCTTTGTCCTTTTGTATCTACAGATCTGCACCAAAGCACCTGTGCATTAATCACGTAACCTATCACATGATTTATCAAAAAGGGGATTATGTGATAAGTCACATGATTAGTGATGGGCGAATCCTAAATTACTCGGAATCGCTTGACTCTAGCGAGTCCGAGCACAGGACTCGCTACTCGTTGCTAGTCTAGCGAGTCCAATGTTAATGAATGGGGAAGCGAGTAATAGCGAGTAGTGTGAGATTTACAAATCGCAGATGTGTCTCGGAAGCTTCAGCCTGAAGCAATCCTAGTTTTGTCATTTATTTGCATTGGACTCGTTTACTTTGCAACTGTAATCGCTGGGAAACTCGCACAGATAAGAGTCCTGTCTCCTCAGTGTGCTGGCTGCCACAGCTCCAGGGTCCTAGAGCCTGCCTGCTGCTTGATGTAGCAGTGCTGAGATTGTTCTCAGTCTGCTCATTCCCTGTGTACAGACATGAATGTCTGTGCACAGAGATGATGTAGCAGAGCTGAGATTGTTCTCAGTCTGCTCATTCCCTGTGTACAGACATGAATGTCTGTGCACAGAGATGATGTAGCAGAGCTGAGATTGTTCTCAGTCTGCTCATTCCCTGTGTACAGACATGAATGTCTGTGCACAGAGATGATGTAGCAGAGCTGAGATTGTTCTCAGTCTGCTTATTCCCTGTGCATAGACATCTATATTTATGCACAGGGGATGTAGCAGAGAGGACATCGCGTTTTGGACTGCGTCGGACGGAAGAGGATTTTTTTAATTAAAGATGGAGTCCCTAATGGCTTTTTTTTTTATTTCTAATAAAAAATTTTCCTTGTGTTGTGTTTTTTTTAAAACAATTTCATAGAAATTCATGGCGGTCATGTCTAATATTGGCGTGACCGCCATAAATTTCGGGCTTAGGGCCAGCTGATAATACAAAGCTGGCCCTAACCTCTTTATTACCCAGCGTGCCACCGCTACCAGGGCCGCTGGAAGAGCGGGGTTCAGCGCCAGAGGATGGCGCTTCAATGAACGCGCCATCTCCTGGGGCGGCTGCGGGCTGCAATTTGCAGCGGGGGGTGCCCAGAAAGCTTGGGCATCCCTGCGCTGCGGATTCCAGCCCCCAGCTGCTTAGCTGTACCTGGCTAGACATAGAAATTGCGCGGAGCCCCACGCATTTTTTTTTTATTATTTCATGAATTTCAGAGTCAGAGTCTCAGAGTCAGAGTCAGAATCTCAGAATTTCATGAAATAATTTAAAAAAAATGCGTGGGGCTCCGCGCAATTTCTATGTCTAGCCAGGTACAGCTAAGCAGCTGGGGGCTGGAATCCGCAGCGCAGGGATGCCCAAGCTTTCTGGGCACCCCCCGCTGCAAATTGCAGCCCGCAGCCGCCCCAGAAGATGGCGCGTTCATTGAAGCGCCATCCTCTGGCGCTGAACCCCGCTCTTCCAGCGGCCCTGGTAGCAATGGCACGCTGGGTAATAAAGAGGTTAGGGCCAGCTTTGTATTATCAGCTGGCCCTAAGCCCGAAATTTATGGCGGTCACGCCAATATTAGACATGACCGCCATGAATTTCTATTAAATTGTTTTAAAAAAAACACAACACAAGGAAATTTTTTTTATTAGAAATAAAAAAAAAAGCCATTAGGGACTCCATCTTTAATTAAAAAAATCCTCTTCCGTCCGACGCAGTCCAAAACGCGATGTCCTCTCTGCTACATCCCCTGTGCATAAATATAGATGTCTATGCACAGGGAATAAGCAGACTGAGAACAATCTCAGCTCTGCTACATCATCTCTGTGCACAGACATTCATGTCTGTACACAGGGAATGAGCAGACTGAGAACAATCTCAGCTCTGCTACATCATCTCTGTGCACAGACATTCATGTCTGTACACAGGGAATGAGCAGACTGAGAACAATCTCAGCTCTGCTACATCATCTCTGTGCACAGACATTCATGTCTGTACACAGGGAATGAGCAGACTGAGAACAATCTCAGCTCTGCTACATCATCTCTGTGCACAGACATTCATGTCTGTACACAGGGAATGAGCAGACTGAGAACAATCTCAGCACTGCTACATCATCTCTGTGCACAGACATTCATGTCTGTACACAGGGAATGAGCAGACTGAGAACAATCTCAGCACTGCTACATAATGTCTGTGAGCAGGCGGGCTCTAGGACCCTGGAGCTGCACAGAGAAGACAGCTGGACTCGGCTCGCAAAGAAACAGCAGTTATCTGCGAGTTTCCCTGCTATCACTGGCACAGTAGCCAGTGTTTACTCGCACGAGTCTAATGCAAACAATGGCAATCCTAGTTTTGTCAGCGTTTCTGACAAAACTAGGATTGATATTGATTTGCATTGGACTCGTGCGAGTAATCACTGGGAAACTCGCAGAGTACCGAGTCCTGCGAGTCCCTTACTACTCGCCGAGTAACGAGTCCTAGCGAGTAGATTCGCCCATCCCTACACATGATGCATTTGCTTGGGGGTGCCTCTCCTCCTACCAATTTTTTTTATTATTTATTTAAATCATTTTTTTTAATTATGTGCTTTCCTGTACTTTGATTGCCAGCGAAGTTATTGGCCGGCAGCTTGGGGTGGCAGCCCTTAGCTGTCTGCTTTATCTGTGCTAAGAATCAAAACTACAGCAAAACTCTACATAAGTCTTTTTAATTTATTTTCACAGTACTATGATGTTGGTTGTGATGGTGTGATATGGTGGGTTAAATTTTACAAGTGTTGTTCCTATACTGCATATTTAGCCCTTCCCCCCTCCCC
Source organism: Allobates femoralis (assembly GCA_033576535.1). Lineage (NCBI taxonomy): Eukaryota > Metazoa > Chordata > Amphibia > Anura > Aromobatidae > Allobates > Allobates femoralis. The sequence goes on from JARQOC010000005.1 coordinate 251,717,374, forward strand.
CCCCCTTGCTATGTACTCATTATACTCCAGAGGGTCAAACAATTGAATTCCTGCCTGTAAATGTTTGTACTACCCACATGGAGTCTGTCAATAAACCTGGATTGATGACTGGGAGGTGGTTGGGGGAGGTGAGTGAGTTAGATTTGAGTCTTTCTGTGAAGAGGCAGTTTAATTCTGTCTGTGTCTGTGGGACGCTGAGTTTAGTCCAGCTCCACAAAGGGATTTAGAGAAACTTGTATTAGCTGGACATACAATATATTGCTGGATTGTTTTATGGATTTTTATGTTTTTCAAGCAATAAAAGGGCTGTTCACACATCTCTCGCTCTGATGATTGTGGGATACCAGAGAAGGACCCCGTGACATCAGTCAATGGGTGAGGGACCCAACAGTCAATCACAGGCGCTGTCAAAGAGAATGGTCGTCTATGATTGTTGTTGGAGTAACCTGAAAAGAGCCTATACATTCTAGCATCTAGCATTATAGAATGTATGGGCTGATTCCAGATTACTCCAACAGCAATCACAGACGACCATTCTCTGTGACAGCATTCTGTGATTGGATTGTTGTGTCCCTCTGGAGTGAATATCCAGGAAGCTAATAAGCGGTCTGGAAGTACAAGTGGGCGGATGCCGTTAAGTATAATGTTGATGTTTAATCACAGTCTTGTTTCTTTTTACAGCTCATAAATTTAAAGTCCGAGTTCAGGGTTCAGACTCAAATTCGAGTCACGTCCAGCCTCAAACTCATATTTTAGAAAAAGTCCAGTTGGGTCCGCCGAACCTGAGCACAGGCGGGTTCACCCATCACTAATTATAACCTCCACAATCCATAAGGACTTATAGTAAGAAGCACAAGCACAGTACAAATATCAATAAATAATGAGAACTAATATGAGAAGCGCAATGTATTAAAAATATGAATGCTTCAGTGACATTTCAATAAATAAATACATTAATTACGGTACATCTGAGCTACATAGTAACTCTTTATAGCACAACTGATTGAATATAACTATTTAGCTGTAGTACAAAGCAATACATTGAGTTGTATGCAATTTGGTGGACCGCAGCTGCCCATAAGGTTTTGTGCACATGTTTAGAATTTGGTACAGATATTTTTTGCAACAAATCCGCATCTCCTGGCAGGAAAATGCATTAAAAACGCAATACATTTTTCAAGCGTTTATATTGCGTTTTGCATGCATTTATGTTTAGTTATCTTCCATGCGTTATTCTGTCAAATAAATGACAGGTTAAAACAGACAGAGAGTGGAGGGGGAATTAATTATGTATTTATCCTTGTTCTGTAACATAATTTAACGCACTGCGTTTTTTGCAGTGTTTTTCATCAGTTCATTGAAGTCAATGGGTGAAAATACAATGCAAGATCATCCCAACAATCAATTTTTTCTGCACCAAATCTGCAAGAAAAAATAAGCAACACATGCACAAAACTTCCTATTTCTCATTAGGTTTGCTGGCATAAGGATAGGCATGCAGATTTATGACAAAACTTCACAAAAAACCTGCACTGTGTGCACATAGCCTGACAGTTAAAAATCAAATTAATAGTGCCACACTTAGTGTAGCACTGGCCAAAATCATACAATATGTCAATGCTGTCCAGCAAAAGATATAGGATGACATCTAGTGGTCAAACACTAATATTACAGGCAAATGTGGTTGTCATTGATAGAGCAAATTATGCAACAAAGAAAGCAAACAATTGACAAGATCCACATGTGAACAGAAGAATGAACTGCTGATCAATAAGAACCTCTGGACTAAACCGTTTTCTGCCGGAATCGGCAGATCACAGCTGCAGCTGCTGAAATTTCAAGATCCTGAAATCTCTGCAGGGGACAGCTCCAGGTGCTGAAGTTTAGCAGTGCTCGTTGCTAAACTTCAGCAGCCGGCATCTGTGAGCGCATCTGATTTTATGTCGGATCCGGCGCTATAGACTTCCATATAAGGGGGCGCCAGTTTGCGTCGGATCCAGGAGGATCCGATTTGTGCCGATTTTTGCACCGGTCACAAAAATGCTGCAAGAAACGTTTTTGTGTCCAGGACAAAAAACGAATGCAGCCTGATGCTGCCGGACAGGGACAAGATCGGATGGCAAATAACTGCCATCTGGCCCTGTCCAGCACCATAGGCATATATTGTGACAAAATCGGGTCCGGGGCTGTCAGGTTCACACCGGACAGCCCCGTACCTGATTACACCGTGGTGTGAAGTCGGCCTAAAGGCCCCGTTACACGCTTCAATGTCCCAGCGATCTCACCAACGATCAATATCGCTTGGACATTGAAGGCTGATCACTAGTGAGCTGTCACACAGGCAGACTCACCAGTGATCCAGACCAGCGAGCATGCTGGTATGCAAGGTAAACAGCTGGTAACTAAGCACCCAGCGTTGCTGTGCGGTGCTGGGAGCTCGCTGATCGTTGGTCTCCTGCTGTCACACGTAGCGATGCTGTACGTTCAGCGGGCGACCAACGATAGATTTATGAATAGTTTCATAAACCTGCGATCAACGATCAACGACTTATCATTGATAGGTGTCACACGGAACAATGTCGTTTAGACATCACAGCAACGTCACCAAACCGGTGACGTTGCAACAATATCGTTACCGATATCGTTGTGTGTGACGGGCCCTTTAGTCTTTTCTTAGATATCTGATTGTCACTCAGCTCACTAGCAGGAATGGTCTGAGTTGAACTATTAGGTATAGACATATATATACACATATAGGCCATATACACTGATCTGTAAACATTGAAGGAAACATTATACCTGTACAACTGACCAGTGCTATACCAAGATTTGGACCCCCTGGATTTCATATCAATGTCGTGTTGGAGAGACAGACCATCACTTTTTTAAATCCCCAGATACCCCTTTTGAAAGAAGCTTTTGATAACCTTGTTTAAGAACAATTATATTTATATATAAAGAACCTCATAATTTTGTACAACCCCTTTTTAGTGAAAGGGCCTGAAAGATCTGCTGATTAAAGAGTGGGGGCACAACAATTGCGGTCGTAGGGAGTGTGACGGGGCCCCTCGATTCCAGGAACTATTTCAGCTCAAAGAGCAACTGACATTGGCATGGAAGCCACTGGCCGGGTCTAAAGGTACTGTTACACACAGAGATATCTGTGCAGTCATTGCTTACAACTCACTGGTTGCAGTGAAATCATGGACACATTGTTCCATTTTGTTGCTGTGTACAAAATGGAGCTATGTGTCCATGATTTCAATTCAACCAGTGAGTTGCGAGCAATGTCTGCACAGATATCTCTGTGTGTAATGGTACCTTAAGGGGGAAGCTTTTCTCCTTGTGGAGATTGACACCAATCTGGTATGCCAGTACGGAGGAGATTTATAGCTGCAATGCTCCTCTGGAAAATATAAAAATAGGATGATGAGACCATCATTAGAGGAAAGGGGCATAGGATGGAAGACATTATACTTGGAAGGGTTCCAGGATGGGGAACATTATTACTGAAATGGGCCAGGATAAAGGACATTTTTTTCCAGGAAAGGTGCACAAGATGAGAGACATTAGTACAGAAATAGGCCAGGATGAGGGACATTATTACAGGGAAGGGGTCAGAATCAGGAAAATTATTACAGGATGGAGTAAATTGTTGCAAGAGACAGTTAAAACGTATGTCTTCACATTATTTGAAATGCTCCAAGTGCCCATACTTCTGACGAAAATACAGGTGGATCTCCAAGTCCAAATTTTGCACCAGGGCTCATCGGACTCTTGTGGCGCCCCTGCGTCCAGGAGGCCACAAAAGGGAACTGCAGTCAGGCAGGTAGGACACTTGTTGCACAACAACACCCTCACAGCCCACACAACCCACGTACAGTAGGTGGCAGCATCCAGCCCTGAGATTAGATACTCTATGAGATTGAGGGGTGGTGGATTTGGAGGAGTGGGTTGGGCACACACGTAGTCAGGTGACTTGACAGTATATAGGAAAGGGAGAGGAGGAAGGAGTCAGTAGGCCGAGGTAGGCTGAGAGGCAAAGACTGGAAATCACACGTCCTGTGAGTGTAAGGTGTAGGAGCGCAGAATCTGTACTGAGCCAGTGCGAGCCGGAGGAGAGAGAAAGCCCGTCAGAAGCTGATACCACCAGGAGTGTGAGAGGACTGAGAGGGACGGTGATACCCGGGCCCTAAAGGACAGCCGAGACGACCAGACTGCAGGCAGAGAAGTCCCTCCTATGATACCGAGAGGAACAGAGAGAAAGGAGCCTGGTAGAGCCTCACACTTGAGGACTGCTGGAGGCTGGGCTGAGTAGAGTGTCGGCTCTAAAGGGAACCGTAGTTTACCCGGCATTCCCAGATACCGACGGGGGACCACAGCTACACGTTAGGGTCCCTACCCCAAAGGACAGGCAGCTCAGTGACAAACTGAAGGACCCACAGGGCCCAAGTCACCGCCATACTGTCCAGTGTCGCACAACACGAAGTAAAGCTGAGAACGTTAATAGCCCGGAAAGGACACAGAGACTGTGTGAGGGGTCACAGAGAGAGTCCTGGCTGCAGAGCAAAGGGAACCTGGAGAGGAGAGTGAACCCGTGTACTGAGCTGAACTTTGTAAGAACTGTAACTGACTTGTGAACTGTCTGAAGAACTGAGAGTAAACACGGAAAACCCTGAGATTGCTTCCCTTGTGTCTCTGCATGAAAGCGATTCTCTCCATACAGGATTACAGAAAGCCCTCCACCTGCAGAGTCACAGCACAGCCTGTCAGCACCAGCACTGAGGAGAGATCCCTGCAGCGTCTGCAAAGTAAGTGTGCCACACACTCCACAATAGACTTAACCCTTACTTCCCCGGGGAACACAGTTCTGCCCACTGGAACTATTACACCTAAGCTGCCATCCCATCATCCCCAGAGGTTCTGCAGCAGCGGCGGCCCCATCATTAGCCGCATATAGTGGTGGCGTCACGACTGACAACCCCTGTAAATATCCTATTTCATTGCCGAGCCTGGGACACGGACTGGACCAGGACCACCCGTGACTTCCCCAGCAGCAGACCGGTCCGGTACCGAGTACCCCCGTCTCAGTGGGCCCGACACTCTAGTTATCCACTACTGAAGGGCATCCAACTGCTGAAATTATTTACAGAGTATCCCCTGAATTCAGGTATTGCACATCTTTCAACTTGTATAACAAGTCTGTGATTTCACTAAAAGAATCACAGAATTACCAAAACTACACCTAAAAAATTAATTTTTTGCATACTAGCTGTAGAGCCTGGCGTTGCCCGGGTATAGTAACTGACTGCTCTTAGTTAGAATAGAACGAATATTTCGGACATAAAAGTCTGCCTCTAGCTCCTCCCCCTCCATAGAATATTGTCTGGTCCTGCCTCTAGATCCTCCCCCTCCATAGAATGTTTTCTGGTCCTGCCTCTAGATCCTCCTCCTCCATAGAATATTGTCTGATTTTGCATATATAGCTCCTTTATCTCCATAGAATGTTGCCTTGTTCTGCCTCTAGCTCCTCTCCTGCCAGATTGCTGTCTGGTTTGCCTCTAGCTGCTCACTCTCCATAGAATGTTGTCTGGTTCTGCCTCTAGATCCTCCCCCTCCATAGAATGTTGTCTGGTTCTGCCTCTAGATCCTCCATCTCCATAGAATGTTGTCTGGTTCTACGTGTAGCTCCTTCCCCTCCATAAAATGTTGTTTTGTTCTCGGTCTAGCTCCTTTTCCACCAAAGAATGTTGTCTGGTTCTGCCTCTAGCTCCTCCATAGAATGTTGTCTAGCTCTGCCTCTAGCTCCTCCCCCTCCATAGAATGTTGTCTTGTTCTGCTTCTAGCTCCTTTTCCGCCATAGAATATTGTCTGGTGTTGCCTCTATCTCCTCCCTCTGCATAGAATGTTGTCTGGTGGTTCTGCCTCTAGCTTCTCCCTCTGCATAGAATGTTGTCTGGTGGTTCTGCCTCTAGCTCCTCCCTCTCCATAGAATGTTGTCTGGTGGATCTGCCTCTAGCTCCTCTCCCTCCATAGAATGTTGTCTAGTTCTGCCTCTAGCTCCTCTCCCTCCATAGAATGTTGTCTGCTGGTTCTGCCTCTTGCTCCTCTCCCAGCATAGAATGTTGTAAGGTTCTGCCTCTAGCTCCTCCCCCTCTATAGAATGGTGTTTTATGGCACCCCAGAGTCCGGTTGCTACAGTGGCATTGCCTCCCTCGGGGGAGTAATGCCGTGCTTGGAAGCAAGGAGAGGTATCCACACTAAGTAAGCCCACCACACACAACACCTTTCCTGATGCCAGACCAGAAGGGGGAGCTCTGAAACACGAGTTCAGGGAGGTCCTCTATAAATTCTGGCCTGGGGGCTGCGTTAGGCACTTCAGTTCCTAGGAAGACTGTGAAGAGGTCCCTTGGACTGGAGCGGAGCAAGGCTCGTCACGGGACAGAGACTAGCCAGCATGAGGGACCCGTAGGAGAGAGTCTGAGGAAGTGGAGAAGCAGGCCTGGGGAGTGGAGCCGGTTGCCTGGCTCACTCCAGTGCAGAGCGCCAGAAGCCGACACTGGAGTCAAGGTTGTGAGGGTAGTCCAGGCCAGCAGCCAAAACCGGAGGGCAGGAGATTCCAAGTCTTCCATCCACACCAAAGCCCAGGAGGCACAGCAGTTTCAGAGAGCTCAGGAACAGTAGCCAGAGAGTGGTACCTGGAAAGGGTTCAAGCTGCCTGCTATACGGGTGAGAGACTACGCAGGAAGAAAAGGTCGCAGATTAGCTACAGGCAGCCAGGACCTGCCAACAGTAGCGCAAAAAGGAGACCTCAGAACTCACCAGGTGAGGAGATCCCCAACTTGCTCCCAGGCCACCCGGATTCCTAACATCTCTTGTGGATGGTACCCTGGATTAAACCTGCTACTACTGCCAGTAAAGGTAATGGAGACTTCAACCTGTGTGTCTGTCGGTTCTTCTGCGCCCTCAGTCCTGCACCCTCAACGGCCTATCACTACCATAGACTTTCCCGGTTGCCCTGGGGATCCGCTCCACCCGTGGGGAGCGAAAACACCACAGTTGCACTCCCATCATCCTGAGTAGTCCCACACCGCAACAACAGCCACTAATAGCCGCATACCACAGGTGGCGTCACAACAATCAATCCCTAAATCCCAATTCACCACCCCAAGAAGCTTTTAAACTTGACACCCATGGCCACGGAGCCGGCCCTCGACCTCCGTGATTCCCCCAGCAGAACCGTCAGCCCGGCCTCTGAATACCCCGCAGCCCTGGGGTGCGTCAGTTCCTGGCATCACAAACAGAATCTCGTGCCCGATATTAACGGGTACTGTGTGCCTTAAACTATATTGAACTGTGAACAGTTACTATTGTTATCCCCCGAGGAGCGCAGGAAGACGAGGGGGTGTGCTGTTGTGGGCGGAACCTTGGAAAGGGCACAAAGGGAGACAAAGGTCCGCGCTCGGACATCAGTCAATGGGACGCAGGTAGTCATGCACCGTAAATCCCTCGCAAGTGCGATCCCCTGCCTGAGGAGCGGTAGACTGATCAACTGATAGACAGAAAGGGCCGGATCTCGGTTCGCTAAGGTGGAACGATGTCTGATTCAGAGGGAAGAGACCCCACAGTGTATCCGGCAGCCACTCCAGCAGAGGCCGCTGCCCAAGCCGAGCCCGAAGCCCAAGCTGCCAGCGCAAACCTGGTTGAGCCCTTAGTAGCCACTGCAGCTGTGACCCCTGCAGCAGCACCAGTCATGCCGTTCATCCCGGGAGCGACCTGGCTACCGCAGTATTCTGGAGAGGCTGATACCCTGAACGATTTCAAAGAGAGACTGAAAAGTTTATTCGGGGTGTATTCCATGACAGAGGAACAGATGGTGACAATGCTGATAGGCCAATTGACTGGTGCAGCCCAACGGGAGGTAAAGTCCTGGCTAGATACCAACAAACGAACAGATAAACAAATATTTGCCAGGTTAAAGGAAGCATTTGACACCCGAACGGCAGGAGAAGTAAAAGTGAGATTCTTTGGGTGTAAACAAGGGGTGCAGGATAATATATGGGACTATGCATTGAATCTGCAAGAGGCGCTGAGGGCCATGCAACAAGTAGACCCTGACAACACCCAGGATGAGAATAAGCTGCTGACAGAACAATTTATTGAGGGGCTTTGGTCTCATGGTCACCGGATCCAGCTGCATATCTTGGCCCTGCAGAACCCTGACCTGGACTTTGTGCAATTTAAAGACCGGGCCATATGTGTGCTGAAAGAGTCACCTACCAGTTGTCCAGAACCCTCTCAGCGGCTGGCTCTAACCTACCTATCCCGGAGGTGGCACCCCCTTCCCTGGCCACTGTGGGGGCCAGCGAACAAACCTTAGAAACTATTACCTCTGAGGCCTTGCAATTACAAGTGCAGCAGCTGACTAAAGGGATAGCCAACCTGACTAAGGCTGTCCAGTCAATTCAAGGATCCAAGTCATCGGAGAGGATACTGTTGGCCTCCAGCCCTGATAATGTCCCATGGCTACACCAGAGGAGATACCCTGCCGGCCTAGGACTATCCACCGACCGCTACGTTGCCGCAGGATAACCCATCTGCCGCCGCTGAAATGAGGCGGGCCACCTTGTCAGATCCTGCACTTTAAACGAGAAACCCCTGGGGCAGCGGGCCACCCCCCAGGAATGAGCCTGACTGGCCCACAGAACTGGCGCAACAGGTATGTGAGAGGATGACCAGTCCTGCCTGTCATGCTAGATGGCATCCCCATGAACGCTTTATTGGACACTGGTTCGCAGGTGACAACGATGCCGTATATCCTTTACAAACGGTACTGGGCCAATTGTGGCATTACCCGCCGCCCAGATGACAGCTTCACCATATATGCTAGTAATGGTCAGCCCTTACCACAAGTGGGGTTCAAAGAAGTAACAATCAAGATCGGTCGTGTAGAGCTCAGCACCCAGGGTATGGTGGTTGTTGATGTAGACCGGCGAGCAAGTAACCCAATGCTCACTCTAGGCACTAATGTAATTGAAAATTGTCTGGGAGAGGTTATTGTCTTGTTACAACAGGTGGCCAAAACTACCAACTTTGGGCAACAGAGAGTCCTGCAGAAAGAAATAAAGGTCCTGATGCTGAGGCAGCAGGTGGAGCTGTCTGGTGGAGAAGTTGGCAGTGTAAGAGTAAGTGACTCGGTCCCCATTGCAATACCCCCGAGAAGTAAAATGTTAATCTGGTGTAGGGGAGCAATAGGCCTCAGAGGTCAGGATTATCAGGCTTTGGTAGAGCCTGTGTACTCAGATAGCAAGCCCACTGTCCTGACAGCCAGGGAGGTAGTTGATGTCCGCAAGGGGAGGGTACCTGTACGTATCTTGAACTGTGCGGAGGAGGTCAAACTGCCTAGGTATGCTACCATTGCAAACTGTACACTGTTAGTAACAACGCCATCATGGCAGTGGAGCCCTTGAACCCGTCTGACCAGGCACAGGACAATGGCTCTGAGGGAAGATGGATGACTGGTGCCAGAAGCTATATGTAGGTACACACTCCACCCCTTCACACCATATGCATGGAGTATACGGTATATCAAGAATATAAATGGTCTCAAAGATGTTGTAGCCCTGGCAATCCACTAGTTCTGTAAAGAAGAAAGTAGTACATGAAATGTGTGTTGATACAAACGATTAATTGCATTACACATAAGGTGCTTACCCGTTACCAGAATTGAAGAATCATAGCTGCAATGAGAATGCTAACTATTTCTACTTAGATCTCGCAGGGTATTCGCTGGTTCCCGTAGCAGAGGCGGACGAGAGAAGACTGCATTCACAACACCAATGGGATGTGAGTTTAACTTCTTGGTTTGAACTTTGTAATGCACTGGGAATGTCCAGAACTGATGGAGTGCTGCCCGGGATATAAACTTTGAACCGTGCTACTGTACTGGATGATGTCATAGTTATCAGGCGTATTAAGACACTTGAAGCACTGGCTGAAGTATTTGAGACATTGTCCAAGTTTCCCATGAAAGTGAAGCCTTCAAGTGCACTACTGAGCCCAAGTACAATACTAGGACGTGGTCAATGCTGAGTGTGGCACAGATCTGACAAGGTCACAGAAATCAAGGACTGGCCGAGGCTCACCACCATCAAAGAGGTACAACAGTTCCTGGGACTGGTAGGTTACTACCGGAGGTTTATCAAGGGCTTCACAAAGATAGCAGTGCTTTTGCAAGACCACCTGGTAGGCCAGTTCAAGAAGGCCAAGGGCCTGAGTCCCCTGCTTGAGTGGGGCGACAGAGTAGAAGACTCCTTCAACCAGTTGAAGTGGGTTCTGGCAGGGCATGAGATCCAGGCCTACCCTGACTATGGCCAGCCGTTTGTGCTCTACACAGATGCAAGCAACGTGGGATTGGGAGCCGTGTTATCTCAGGTGCAGAGAGCAGGCCCGGACTGACAGGGGGAGGGGCGGGACTTTTCCCTATGGGCCGCCCACTAATGTGGTGCGTGGGCCGCCCGCTCCTATGGCCGCACACTGCCAGAGGAGTAAGGCCAGAAGTGTGTGGCCTCTGGCCGCATTAAATCATTTGCCGACGAGCAAGCACATCATTCAGGGGGCGGGCCACGGACGTGAAGGGGGCGGGGCCGTTAACCTAAAGCAGGCACCCTCTCACACCAATCAAGATGAAAGGTGCAGTACCCAGACCCTCCACCTCAGCTGATCATGTGACCCCTGATGACTTCCCTCCATGTGACATCATGACAGGTCCTGTGTGTGAGTATCATATCTGTGTCTGTCTGAGTGTCTATCTGTCTGTCTGTCTGTCTTTACACAACACTAAATAGTATATACAGGTCTACACTACATGCTCTACTAGTGTGCTTATATATATGTATATATATAGTGTGGACCTGTATATACAGTATAGTGCTGAGTATACAAGATATACAGCAGCACTCCAAAATGTGTACAGAGCCCCAAGTGTTTAATGTGCAGAGCCCGCAGTGTGTAATGTGCAGAGCCCGCAGTGTGTAATGTGCAGAGCCCGCAGTGTGTAATGTGCAGAGCCCGCAGTGTGTAATGTGCAGAGCCCGCAGTGTGTAATGTGCAGAGCCGCAGTGTGTAATGTGCAGAGCCCGCAGTGTGTAATGTACAGAGCCCGCAGTGTGTGATGTGCAGAGCCTGCAGTGTGTAATGTGCAGAGCCCGCAGTGTGTAATGTGCAGAGCCCGCAGTGTGTAATGTGCAGAGCCCGCAATGTGTAATGTGCAGAGCCCGCAGTGTGTAATGTGCAGAGCCCGCAGTGTGTAATGTACAGAGCCCGCAGTGTGTAATGTGCAGAGCCCGCAGTGTGTAATGTGCAGAGCCCGCAGTGTGTAATGTGCCAGAGCCCGCAGTGTGTAATGTGCACAGAACCCGCAGTGTGTAATGTACAGAGCCCGCAGTGTGTAATGTGCAGAGCCCGCAGTGTGAATGTGCAGCATCAGAAAGTTTTCACTGCGGCAGAGCTTTGCGCTCTTTTCTTCGGGTGCCTCCATGGATTCTGTTCCTCTCTGCGCCCAGCACTGGACTTCAAGCCCGCAGTCACCTTTCATCTTTCTTGTCTTGGCTATCTCTATAGCACAGCCTCCTGGGTATGCTGGGTATAATTCTCCTGTCTACTGAGTCTAATACTCAGTATCTGTATTATGTGTGTATATTATAATACACTGCACAGTACCACTTCTCCTGTCCTGTATAAAGGGTGTAATCCTCAGTATCTGTATTATTCTGTATATATACACTGCACAGTGCCACTTCTCCTGTCCTGTATACTGGGTGTAATCCTCAGTATCTGTATTATTCTGTATATATACACTGCACAGTACCACTTCTCCTGTCCTGTATACTGGGTGTAATCCTCAGTATCTGTATTATTCTGTATATATACACTGCACAGTACCACTTCTCCTGTCCTGTATACTGGGTGTAATCCTCAGTATCTGTATTATTCTGTATATATACACTGCAGAGTACCACTTCTCCTGTCCTGTATACGGGTATAATCCTCAGTATCTGTATTATTCTGTATATATACACTGCACAGTACCACTTCTCCTGCCCTGTATACTGGGTATAATCCTCAGTATATGTATTATTCTGTATATATACACTGCACAGTACCATTTCTCCTGTCCTGTATACTGGGTGTAATCCTCAGTATCTGTATTATTTGTATATATACACTGCACAGTACCACTTCTCCTGTCCTATATACTGGGTGTAATCCTCAGTATCTGTATTATTCTGTATATATACACTGCACAGTACCACTTCTCCTGTCCTGTATACTGGGTGTAAGCCTCAGTATCTGTATTATTCTGTATATATACATGCACAGCACCACTTCTCCTGTCCTGTATACTGGGTGTAATCCTCAGTATCTGTATTATTCTGTATATATACACTGCACAGTACCACTTCTCCTGTCCTGTATACTGGGTGTAATCCTCAGTGTCTGTATTATTCTGTACATATACACTGCACAGTACCACTTCTCCTGTCCTGTATACTGGGTGTAATCCTCAGTATCTGTATTATTCTGTATATATACACTGCACAGTACCACTTCTCCTGTCCTGTATACTGGGTGTAATCCTCAGTGTCTGCATTATTCTGTATATATACACTGCACAGTACCACTTCTCCTGTCCTGTATACTGGGTATAATCCTCAGTATCTGTATTATTCTGTATATATACACTGCACAGTACCACTTCTCCTGTCCTGTATACTGGGTGTAATCCTCAGTATCTGTATTATTCTGTATATATACACTGCACAGTACCACTTCTCCTGTCCTGTATACTGGGTGTAATCCTCAGTATCTGTATTATTCTGTATATATACACTGCACAGTACCACTTCTCCTGCCTATGTACTGGGTGTAATCCTCAGTATCTGTATTATTCTGTATATATACACTGCACAGTACCACTTCTCCTGTCCTGTATACTGGGTGTAATCCTCAGTATCTGCATTATTCTGTATATATACACTGCACAGTACCACTTCTCCTGTCCTGTATATTGGGTGTAATCCTCAGTATCTGTATTATTCTGTATATATACACTGCACAGTACCACTTCTCCTGTCCTGTATACTGGGTGTAATCCTCAGTGTCTGTATTATTCTGTATATATACACTGCACAGCACCACTTCTCCTGTCCTGTATACTGGGTGTAATCCTCAGTATATGTATTATTCTGTATATATACACTGCAAAGTACCACTTCTCCTGTCCTGTATACTGGGTGTAATCCTCAGTATCTGTATTATTCTGCATATATACACTGCAGAGTACCACTTCTCCTGTCCTGTATACAGGGTGTAATCCTCAGTATTGTATTATTCTGTATATATACACTGCACAGTACCACTTCTCCTGTCCTGTATACTGGGTATAATCCTCAGTATATGTATTATGCTGTATATATACGCTGCACAGTACCATTTCTCCTGTCCTGTATACTGGGTGTAATCCTCAGTATCTGTATTATTATGTATATATACACTGCACAGTACCACTTCTCCTGTCCTATATACTGGGTGTAATCCTCAGTATCTGTATTATTCTGTATATATACACTGCACAGTACCACTTCTCCTGTCCTGTATACTGGGTGTAAGCCTCAGTATCTGTATTATTCTGTATATATACAATGCACAGCACCACTTCTCCTGTCCTGTATACTGGGTGTAATCCTCAGTATCTGTATTATTCTGTATATATACACTGCACAGTACCACTTCTCCTGTCCTGTATACTGGGTGTAATCCTCAGTGTCTGTATTATTCTGTACATATCACTGCACAGTACCACTTCTCCTGTCCTGTATACTGGGTGTAATCCTCAGTATCTGTATTATTCTGTATATATACACTGCACAGTACCACTTCTCCTGTCCTGTATACTGGGTGTAATCCTCAGTGTCTGCATTATTCTGTATATATACACTGCACAGTACCACTTCTCCTGTCCTGTATACTGGGTATAATCCTCAGTATCTGTATTATTCTGTATATATACACTGCACAGTACCACTTCTGCTGTCCTGTATACTGGGTGTAATCCTCAGTATCTGTATTATTCTGCATATATACACTGCAGAGTACCACTTCTCCTGTCCTGTATACAGGGTGTAATCCTCAGTATCTGTATTATTCTGTATATATACACTGCACAGTACCACTTCTCCTGTCCTGTATACTGGGTATAATCCTCAGTATATGTATTATGCTGTATATATACGCTGCACAGTACCATTTCTCCTGTCCTGTATACTGGGTGTAATCCTCAGTATCTGTATTATTATGTATATATACACTGCACAGTACCACTTCTCCTGTCCTATATACTGGGTGTAATCCTCAGTATCTGTATTATTCTGTATATATACACTGCACAGTACCACTTCTCCTGTCCTGTATACTGGGTGTAAGCCTCAGTATCTGTATTATTCTGTATATATACAATGCACAGCACCACTTCTCCTGTCCTGTATACTGGGTGTAATCCTCAGTATCTGTATTATTCTGTATATATACACTGCACAGTACCACTTCTCCTGTCCTGTATACTGGGTGTAATCCTCAGTGTCTGTATTATTCTGTACATATACACTGCACAGTACCACTTCTCCTGTCCTGTATACTGGGTGTAATCCTCAGTATCTGTATTATTCTGTATATATACACTGCACAGTACCACTTCTCCTGTCCTGTATACTGGGTGTAATCCTCAGTGTCTGCATTATTCTGTTATATATACACTGCACAGTACCACTTCTCCTGTCCTGTATACTGGGTATAATCCTCAGTATCTGTATTATTCTGTATATATACACTGCACAGTACCACTTCTCCTGTCCTGTATACTGGGTGTAATCCTCAGTATCTGTATTATTCTGTATATATACACTGCACAGTACCACTTCTCCTGTCCTGTATACTGGGTGTAATCCTCAGTATCTGTATAATTCTGTATATATACACTGCACAGTACCACTTCTCCTGCCTATGTACTGGGTGTAATCCTCAGTATCTGTATTATTCTGTATATATACACTGCACAGTACCACTTCTCCTGTCCTGTATACTGGGTGTAATCCTCAGTATCTGTATTATTCTGTATATATACACTGCACAGTACCACTTCTCCTGTCCTGTATATTGGGTGTAATCCTCAGTATCTGTATTATTCTGTATATATACACTGCACAGTACCACTTCTCCTGTCCTGTATACTGGGTGTAATCCTCAGTGTCTGTATTATTCTGTATATATACACTGCACAGCACCACTTCTCCTGTCCTGTATACTGGGTGTAATCCTCAGTATATGTATTATTCTGTATATATACACTGCAAAGTACCACTTCTCCTGTCCTGTATACTGGGTGTAATCCTCAGTATCTGTATTATTCTGCATATATACACTGCAGAGTACCACTTCTCCTGTCCTGTATACAGGGTGTAATCCTCAGTATCTGTATTATTCTGTATATATACACTGCACAGTACCACTTCTCCTGTCCTGTATACTGGGTATAATCCTCAGTATATGTATTATGCTGTATACAGTTAGGGCCAGAAATATTTGGACAGTGACACAATTTTGGCGAGTTGGGCTCTGCATGCCACCACATTGGATTTGAAATGAAACCTCCACAACAGAATTCAAGTGCAGATTCTAACGTTTAATTTGAAGAGTTGAACAAAAATATCTGATAGAAAATGTAGGAATTGTACACATTTCTTTACAAACACTCCACATTTTAGGAGGTCAAAAGTAATTGGACAAATAAACATAACCCAAACAAAATATTTTTATTTTCAATATTTTGTTGCGAATCCTTTGGAGGCAATCACTGCCTTAAGTCTGGAACCCATGGACATCACCAAACGCTGGGTTTCCTCCTTCTTAATGCTTTGCCAGGCCTTTACAGCCGCAGCCTTCAGGTCTTGCTTGTTTGTGGGTCTTTCCGTCTTAAGTCTGGATTTGAGCAAGTGAAATGCGGCTCAATTGGGTTAAGATCTGGTGATTGACTTGGCCATTGCAGAATGTTCCACTTTTTTGCACTCATGAACTCCTGGGTAGCTTTGGCTGTATGCTTGGGGTCATTGTCCATCTGTACTATGAAGCGCCGTCCAATCAACTTTGCAGCATTTGGCTGAATCTGGGCTGAAAGTATATCCCGGTACACTACAGAATTCATCCGGCTACTCTTGTCTGCTGTTATGTCATCAATAAACACAAGTGACCCAGTGCCATTGAAAGCCATGCATGCCTATGCCATCAAGTTGCCTCCACCATGTTTTACAGAGGATGTGGTGTGCCTTGGATCATGTGCCGTTCCCTTTCTTCTCCAAACTTTTTTCTTCCCATCATTCTGGTACAGGTTGATCATTGTCTCATCTGTCCATAGAATACTTTTCCAGAACTGAGCTGGCTTCTTGAGGTGTTTTCAGCAAATTTAACTCTGGCCTGTCTATTTTTGGAATTGATGAATGGTTTGCATCTAGATGTGAACCCTTTGTAGTTACTGTCATGGAGTCTTCTCTTTACTGTTGACTTAGAGACAGATACACCTACTTCACTGAGAGTGTTCTGGACTTCAGTTGATGTTGTGAACGGGTTCTTCTTCACCAATAAAGTATGCGGCGATCATCCACCACTGTTGTCATCCGTGGACGCCCAGGCCTTTTACAGTTCCCAAGCTCACCAGTCAATTCCTTTTTTCTCAGAATGTACCCAACTGTTGATTTTGCTACTCCAAGCATGTCTGCTATCTCTCTGATGGATTTTTTCATTTTTTTCAGCCTCAGGATGTTCTGCTTCACCTGAATTGAGAGTTCCTTTGACTGCATGTTGTCTGGTCACAGCAACAGCTTCCAAATGCAAAACCACACACCTGGAATCCACCCCTGACCTTTTAACTACTTCATTGATTACAGGTCAACGAGGGAGACGCCTTCAGAGTCAATTGCAGCCCTTAGAGTCCATTGTCCAATTACTTTTGGTCCCTTGAAAAAGAGGAGGCTATGCATTACAGAGCTATGATTCCTAAACCCTTTCTCCGATTTGGATGTGGAAACTCTCATATTGCAGCTGGGAGTGTGCACTTTCAGCCCATATTATATATACAATTGTATTTCTGAACATGTTTTTGTAAACAGCTAAAATAACAAAACTTGTGTCACTGTCCAAATATATTCTGGCCCTAACTGTATATACACTGCACAGTACCATTTCTCCTGTCCTGTATACTGGGTGTAATCCTCAGTATCTGTATTATTATGTATATATACACTGCACAGTACCACTTCTCCTGTCCTATATACTGGGTGTAATCCTCAGTATCTGTATTTTTCTGTATATATACACTGCACAGTACCACTTCTCCTGTCCTGTATACTGGGTGTAAGCCTCAGTATCTGTATTATTCTGTATATATACAATGCACAGCACCACTTCTCCTGTCCTGTATACTGGGTGTAATCCCCAGTATCTGTATTATTCTGTATATATACACTGCACAGTACCACTTCTCCTGTCCTGTATACTGGGTGTAATCCTCAGTATCTGTATTATTCTGTATATATACACTGCACAGTACCACTTCTCCTGTCCTGTATACTGGGTGTAATCCTCAGTGTCTGCATTATTCTGTATATATACACTGCACAGTACCACTTCTCCTGTCCAGTATACTGGGTATAATCCTCAGTATCTGTATTATTCTGTATCTATACACTGCACAGTACCACTTCTCCTGTCCTGTATACTGGGTGTAATCCTCAGTATCTGTATTATTCTGTATATATACACTGCACAGTACCACTTCTCCTGTCCTGTATACTGGGTGTAATCCTCAGTATCTGTATTATTCTGTATATATACACTGCACAGTACCACTTCTCCTGCCCTATATACTGGGTGTAATCCTCAGTATCTGTATTATTCTGTACATATACACTGCACAGTACCACTTCTCCTGTCCTGTATACTGGGTGTAATCCTCAGTATCTGTATTATTCTGCATATATACACTGCAGAGTACCACTTCTCCTGTCCTGTATACAGGGTGTAATCCTCAGTATCTGTATTATTCTGTATATATACACTGCACAGTACCACTTCTCCTGTCCTGTATACTGGGTATAATCCTCAGTATATGTATTATTTGTATATATACACTGCACAGTACCATTTCTCCTGTCCTGTATACTGAGTGTAATCCTCAGTATCTGTATTATTATGTATATATACACTGCACAGTACCACTTCTCCTGTCCTATATACTGGGTGTAATCCTCAGTATCTGTATTGTTCTGTATATATACACTGCACAGTACCACTTCTCCTGTCCTGTATATGGGTGTAAGCCTCAGTATCTGTATTATTCTGTATATATACAATGCACAGCACCACTTCTCCTGTCCTGTATACTGGGTGTAATCCCCAGTATCTGTATTATTCTGTATATATTACACTGCACAGTACCACTTCTCCTGTCCTGTATACTGGTGTGTAATCCTCAGTATCTGTATTATTCTGTATATATACACTGCACAGTACCACTTCTCCTGTCCTGTATACTGGGTGTAATCCTCAGTGTCTGCATTATTCTGTATATATACACTGCACAGTACCACTTCTCCTGTCCAGTATACTGGGTATAATCCTCAGTATCTGTATTATTCTGTATCTATACACTGCACAGTACCACTTCTCCTGTCCTGTATACTGGGTGTAATCCTCAGTATCTGTATTATTCTGTATATATACACTGCACAGTACCACTTCTCCTGTCCTGTATACTGGGTGTAATCCTCAGTATCTGTATTATTCTGTATATATACACTGCACAGTACCACTTCTCCTGTCCTATATACTGGGTGTAATCCTCAGTATCTGTATTATTCTGTACATATACACTGCACAGTACCACTTCTCCTGTCCTGTATACTGGGTGTAATCCTCAGTATCTGTATTATTCTGTATATATACACTGCACAGTACCACTTCTCCTGTCCTGTATATTGGGTGTAATCCTCAGTATCTGTATTATTCTGTATATATACGCTGCACAGTACCACTTCTCCTGTCCTGTATACTGGGTGTAATCCTCAGTGTCTGTATTATTCTGTATATATACACTGCACAGTACCACTTCTCCTGTCCTGTATACTGGGTATAATCCTCAGTATCTGTATTATTCTGTATATATACACTGCACAGTACCACCTCTCCTGTCCTGTATATTGGGTGTAATCCTCAGTATCTGTATATATACACTGCACAGTACCACTCCTCCTGTCCTGTATACTGGGTGTAATCCTCAGTATCTGTATTATTCTGTATATACACTGCACAGTACCACTTCTCCTGTCCTGTTGTCAGAGAGGCGGTATTGGATTTTGATTTTCAGCATTTAACTTTTGTCTAAATTGATTATCCCAAATATAGAAGTCATCATTTCTCTTCTGTCAGGTGATAACTTGCCCTTCGCTCTGGATCTGACCGCTGGGACCCCACAATCGTGAGAAATGTGGCTTTGTAGAGTAACATGTAAATGGAGCTGCGGTTGATTTCCCTTTGCTGCACCATTCACATGTGGCTCTTCAGATAACTCCTTTGAGAAAGAGATGAGGCCATGACAACGCGAAAGCAAATTTCACTGATCGGCGCTGATGGGTGATATGGTACGTGGGCTGGTGGAGCTTGTTTTCCAGGGCTGCTTTTTGGTCCCAGTCCGGCCCTGGCAGAGAGGCAAGGAAAGAGTGACTGCCTATGCCAACAAGAAGTTCCATCCTACAGAAAGAAACCCCAACAACTATAGTTAGTTCAAGCTAGAGTTTCTCGCAGTGGTCTGGGCAGTAACTGAACGGTTTAAGTATTACCTGGCTTCAGCAAAGTTTACCGATTCTGTGTATAGCTCCTCTCCCTCCATAGAATGTTATCTTATTCTGCATATAGCTCCTCCCACTCCATAGCATGTAGTCTGGTTTTGTGGGGAGGTGGGCTATGAAGTGGGCATGGCTAACTGGAGTGGGTGTGGCTATGTGGAGTGGGTGGGGCTTGATACACACACACATACATACACTCAGCTTTATATACAGGGTGGCCATCTATATGGATACACTAAATAAAATGGGAATGGTTGGTGATATCAACTTCCTGTTTTTGGCACATTAGTATATGGGAGGGGGAAAACTTTTCCAGTTTGGTAGTGACCATGGCAGCCATTTTGAAGTTGGCCGTTTTGGATACAACTTTATTTTTTTCAATGGGAAGAGGGTCATGTGACACATCAACGTTATTGAGAATTTCATAAGAAAAACAATGGTGAGCTTGGTTTTAACGTAACTTTATTCTTTCATGAATTATTTCAAGTTGATATCACCATTCATTCCCTTTTTATTTACAGTGATGTGCAAATTAATTGGTACAAAGCATTTTTAAGTAAAATTGTAAGTTGGGGTTACCAGTCAGTGATTCAAACCAGTTTTAACTGCTTTGAACAGGTGTGAGTGTACAACCTTGAGTAACAAAATGTGGTTTGACTGGTTTTAGTCAGAAAATAACAGCTAGCTGCCCCCTCAGCGTCAGTTGAGAGCTTGTTTCTGTGAGGAGTGGTTTAGTGTACTTTTTCTCTCAGTGTGATTCGTGCCTGTAAAAATGGATGTTACACCATGGGAGAGGTCTAGAATTATTACTCGTAATGAACATACAAGTCTGACTGTAAGAGAAATCGCTTCCACCGTTGGTATTGGAAAATGAAACTGGATCGTTTTCTCCAAAACGAAAAGGGAAATGTGGAAATAAAAAGAAAACAACACCAAGAACTGATAAAACACTTATCAGTAATAGTAAAACTAATGCAAGAAAAACAAGTAAAGACTTGCTTTGTCCCAATTAATTTGCACAGCACTGTAGGTGTATCCATATAAATGGCCCACGCAGGCAATTGGGCCATTTATATGGATACACCTAAATAACATGGGAATGAATGGTGATATCAACTGGAAATAACTCATGAAAGAATAAAGTTATGTTAAAACCAAGCACACCATTGTTTTTCTTATGAATTCTCAATAAGTTTGATGTGCAAGTTGGATCCAAAATGGCCGACTTCAAAATGGCCACCATGGTCACCACCCATCTGGAAAAGTTTTCCCCCTCCCATATACTAATGTGCCACAAACAGGAAGTTGATATCATCAACCATTCCCATTTTATTTAGGTGCATCCATATAGATGGCCCACCCTGTATTTATATAGATTGTTAAAAATGGTGCATGGTGAATACCAACATTACATAGATACAAATGTTACAAAAAAACAGACAGTACAGATCAACTCTCCCTATCATACGCTGCCTAGTTACATACCTGGCTAATAGAAGGGGTTGCCCCTAGAGACCCACTCCCATGGCGCCTCTACTCCACGATGACTGACCCTGCTGGCCATATGTAACCTTAAACAATTATAGCAATTATAGGATAAAGCATGAGCTAAACAGTGCAGAGAAACTGGTAGTTGTAAGGCAGGAGCAGTGATACTAGAAAGCAAACACCACATATAAATGACTGTGTGAATGGTGAATATATAGTGATATCTAGCATAAAAGGAAATATAATGTCCCAACTAAATGACCTGATGCGCTTCCCCTCTTGGGAAGAGTTTCCTCAGGGTTCTGAGCCTGGAGATAATAAAAAACATAAACTCTGAGATGGTATCCAACAAATACATAAATCTAATAGATCTCCAACTATATGCAAGGGCCAATGCACTGTGTGCACAATTTATTGAGCCATTTAGGTATTGATTATTGGATGGTCAATAGATTTAATACTGTAAGACCTTAATAAATATACATAACAGAGAAAATGTATATAGTGTTTTTTGAAGAAAGTCCTAATATTAAACAATAGCAGGTTCCAATGGGCTGCTTAGGTCCAAAGATGAGGTCCAAAAAGAAGGTTCTATTAATGATGCAGAACTGTGGACTGGTAACACCTCCAGAGGACCTATAGGACTTGCTCATAATAAAGCATGTCATTTACTCATGTTGGAACTAGAAAAAAGTCCTGTCCAATGATATGGTTCACCATATGATGGAACGAATGATATCCTGACTTCATTATTATGAGCAAATCCTACCAGTCCACAGTTCTGCATCAATAAGTAAAACCTTCTTTTTGGATATCATCTACGAACATTGGAACTTGCTATTGTTTTATATTAGGACTTCAAAAAACACTAAAGGTACCATCACACGAGGCGACGGCGCTGGAGATGTTGGCGGCAACTGGCGGAAGCGCGCACGTTTTTGGCACCCCGCCAGCGTCGCCGTCCCCCATTTAAATGGGGCGACACCTCCAGCGCCGCGCCGGCGAGCTGAAAGGCGGCATCGCGGCTGGGGTGTCTCAAAACCCCAGCGGCGATGCAGTACAATGGGAGCCTATGGCTCCCACCGCCTGTCAGGTCGCCGGCGGACGATTACATGGGGTGATGTGTGCACATCGCCCCAGATCAGCTGCCTGGTGTCAGAGCACTGCTCTGAAACCAGACGACCAGGAAATGGCGTCGCCCTCGCCCATTCACATTAGGTGCCGATAGGCCACGCCCCTGCATCGCCTAATATAATGGCGGTACCGTCGCCTCATGTGACAGTACCTCAAGGGTTTCTATATACATTTCCTAAGTAATGCATAATATTAAGGTCTTAACGTATTTAATCGGTTGACCATTTAATAATCAATGCTTAAATAGCTCAGTATAATGTGCACATAATTGGAGATTTATTATATTTATGAATTTATTGGATACCATCTTGGAGAATATATTTATTATCTCCAGACTCAGACCCCTGAGGAACCTCTTCCCAAGAGGGGAAGTGCATTAGGTCATTTAGTTGGGACATTATATTTCCTTTTATACTAGATATCACTATATATTCACCATAGACACAGCCATTTGTATGTGGTGTTATTATTTCCTCCTGGAATGCATTCTGGTTTTCATCACTGTGCCTGCCTTACACCTACCAATTTTCCTGCACTGTTTAGCCCTGTTTAGGATCAATGTTTGATCCTATAATTGATTTGGGGTCACACAGGGTCAGCAGCGTCAGCCATCGAGAAGTAGGGGCATCATGGGCGTGGGACTTTAGAGTGTCTGTTAGGCAAGTATGTAACTAGGCAACATATGATAGGGAGAGTTAAAGGGCAACTCTGAGGAGAGATTTTTTTTTTTAGTACTATCCCTACCCTCTTACATGATGAACTGTCAAATGCAGTTCTAAGATTTTTAAATCACTTATAAATCAATAAAATCATATCTGCTCCTCAGCACTCGCCCCTCCGTCAAGAGACAATAGGTCATAGAGCATATTTAGCCTCATACTGCAGATAGCAGGGGGCTGTGGTGGGGGCATGGCCACTGGTGGGGTACATGATTATCCTACTACATTCCTGCTCCTTCATATTTCTTGCTAGTGTAATGAAAAGGAGTTCGGCCCTCTGCTTTCACTATATACCAGCTCCCACTCTATAAGCCTGCTGTATGTCTCACATGACTCTCTTGAGCTGAGTGACAGAGTGTATGTTTGTGCAGCTGTCATTGTTATCTCAGGAGAGTGGTGCATTACATACAGCAGGCATATAGAGTGGGGGCTGGCATTTAGTGAGAACAGGGAGCATGGCCACTGATTCTGATGTGCACACTCTAGGCCAACCCTCACTCTATATGCCTACTGTATGTATCGCACAACTCTCCTGAGCTGTGTGACAGTGTGTATGTTTGTGCAGCTGTCACTTTTAGCTCAGGAGACCACAGCAACACATACAGCAGACATATAGAGTGATGTCTAGCATATAGTGAGAGCAGTGGGGTGTGTTCATCACACTACCAAGAAGTATGAGGGGGCAGGAATGTAGGCTGATCATATGACCCCTGGTGCTCATGCCACCTGTTCTCACTATATGCCAGTTCCCACTCTATATGCCAGCTGTATGTATTGCGCGACTCTCCTGAGCTGAGAGGACACTGTGAAAGTTTGTGCAGCGGTCACTGTTAGGTCACGAGAGTACAACAATACATACAGCAGACATGTAGAGTGTGGGCTGGCATGTAGCGAGAACAGGGGGTGTAGCAGGGGAATGGCCATTGTGGTCTACATGATCATCCTTCATCCCTGCCCACTCATTCTTCTTGCTAGTATAATGAAAAGGAGACATGGTCACCTCCCCTGCCCTCACAATATGGCACTTACTCTCTATATGCCTGCTGTATGTCTCACATGTATGTCCTGAGCTGAGTGACAGTGTGTATTTGTGCAGCTGTCACTGTTAGCTCATGAGAGTTGTGTCAGACATACAGCAAGCCTATAGAGTTGGGGCTGGAGTATAGTAAGAGCATGAGACTTGCGGCTATGGCCCTTGTTAATTACACTAGCTAGAAGTATGAAAGTCTGGAATATAGGATGATCATGGTCTTGCCAACACCACACACCCCTGCTCTCTGCCACAGTCTAATGCTGAATCTGCTCTATGATATATAGTCCCCTGAGGTAGGGGTGAGTGATGAGAAGCTGATTTTATGAATTTACTAGTAAAAAGGCCCGATGCAATTGCATCGGGAGCAGGGTGAAATGAATTGTGTGTATACAGGCGGGCCAGTGGGTAGCAGAGTATACAGGGGGCTCTGTGGGTAGCAGAGTATACAGGCGGGTCTGTGGGTAGCAGAGTATACAGACGGCTCTGAGGGTAGGAGATTATACAGGTGACTCTGTGGGTAGTAAAGTATACAGGCGGCTCTGTGGGTAGAAGAGTATACAGGTGGGTCTGTGGGTAGTGGAGTATACAGGCGTGTGTGGTGGTGGTGGCAGAGTATACAGGTGTGTGTGGTGGTGGTGGCAGAGTATACAGGCGTGTGTGGTGGTGGCAGAGTATACAGGCGTCTGTGCTGGTGGCGGCAGAGTATACAGGCGTGTGTGGTGGTGGCAGAGTGTACAGGCGTGTGTGGTGGTGGCAGAGTGTACAGGTGTGTGTGGTGGTGGCAGAGTGTACAGGCGTGTGTGGTGGTGGGAGAGTGTACCGGCGTGTGTGGTGGTGGCGGCAGAGTGTACAGGCGTCTGTGCTGGTGGCGGCAGAGTATACAGGCATGTGTGGTGGTGGCAGAGTATACAGGCGTCTGTGCTGGTGGCGGCAGAGTATACAGGCATGTGTGGTGGTGGCAGAGTATACAGGCGTCTGTGCTGGTGGCGGCAGAGTATACAGGCGTCTGTGCTGGTGGCGGCAGAGTATACAGGCGTCTGTGCTGGTGGCGGCAGAGTATACAGGCAGGTGTGGTGGTGGCGGCAGAGTATACAGGCGTCTGTGGTGGTGGCAGAGTGTACTGGTGTGTGTGGTGGTGGCAGAGTGTACAGGTGTGTGTGGTGGTGGGAGAGTATACAGGCGTGTGTGGTGGTGGCAGAGTATACAGGCGTGTGTGGTGGTGGCAGAGTATACAGGCGTGTGTGGTGGTGGCAGAGTATACAGGCGTGTGTGGTGGTGGCAGAGTATACAGGCGTGTGTGGTGGTGGCAGAGTATACAGGCGTGTGTGGTGGTGGCAGAGTATACAGGCGTGTGTGGTGGTGGCAGAGTATACAGGCGTCTGTGCTGGTGGCGGCAGAGTATACAGGCGTGTGTGGTGGTGGCAGAGTGTACAGGCGTGTGTGGTGGTGGCAGAGTGTACAGGTGTGTGTGGTGGTGGCAGAGTGTACAGGCGTGTGTGGTGGTGGGAGAGTATACCGGCGTGTGTGGTGGTGGCGGCAGAGTGTACAGGCGTCTGTGCTGGTGGCGGCAGAGTATACAGGCATGTGTGGTGGTGGCAGAGTATACAGGCGTCTGTGCTGGTGGCGGCAGAGTATACAGGCATGTGTGGTGGTGGCAGAGTATACAGGCGTCTGTACTGGTGGCGGCAGAGTATACAGGCGTCTGTGCTGGTGGCGGCAGAGTATACAGGCGTCTGTGCTGGTGGCGGCAGAGTATACAGGCAGGTGTGGTGGTGGCGGCAGAGTATACAGGCGTCTGTGGTGGTGGCAGAGTGTACAGGTGTGTGTGGTGGTGGCAGAGTGTACAGGTGTGTGTGGTGGTGGCAGAGTGTACAGGCGTGTGTGGTGGTGGCAGAGTGTACAGGCGTGTGTGGTGGTGGCAGAGTGTACAGGCGTGTGTGGTGGTGGCAGAGTGTACAAGCGTGTGTGGTGGCGGCAGAGTGTACAGGCGTGTGTGGTGGCGGCAGAGTGTACAGGCGTGTGTGGTGGCGGCAGAGTATACAGGCGTGTGGTGGTGGCAGAGTGTACAGGCGTGTGTGGTGGTGGCAGAGTGTACAGGCGTGTGTGGTGGTGGCAGAGTGTACAGGCGTGTGTGGTGGTGGCAGAGTGTACAGGCGTGTGTGGTGGTGGCGGCAGATTATACAGGCATGTGTGGTGGTGGCAGAGTATACAGGCGTCTGTGCTGGTGGCAGAGTGTACAGGCGTGTGTGGTGGTGGCAGAGTATACAGGCGTGTGTGGTGGTGGCGGCAGAGTATACAGGCGTGTGTGGTGGTGGCGGCAGAGTATACAGGCGTGTGTGGTGGTGGCGGCAGAGTATACAGGCGTGTGTGGTGGTGGCGGCACAGTATACAGGCGGGTGTGGTGGTGGCGGCAGAGTATACAGGCGTCTGTGGTGGTGGCAGAGTATACAGGCATGTGTGGTGGTGGCAGAGTATACAGGCGTCTGTGCTGGTGGCGGCAGAGTATACAGGCGTGTGTGGTGGTGGCAGAGTATACAGGCGTGTGTGGTGGTGGCGGCAGAGTATACAGGCGTGTGTGGTGGTGGCGGCAGAGTATACAGGCGTGTGTGGTGGTGGCGGCACAGTATACAGGCGGGTGTGGTGGTGGCGGCAGAGTGTACAGGCGGGTGTGGTGGTGGCGGCAGAGTGTACAGGCGTGTGTGGTGGTGGCGGCAGAGTGTACAGGCGTGTGTGGTGGTGGCAGAGTGTACAGGCGTGTGTGGTGGTGGCAGAGTGTACAGGCGTGTGTGGTGGTGGCAGAGTGTACAGGCGTGTGTGGTGGTGGCAGAGTGTACAGGCGTGTGTGGTGGTGGCAGAGTATACAGGCGTGTGTGGTGGTGGCGGCAGAGTGTACAGGCGTGTGTGGTGGCGGCAGAGTATAGAGGCGTGTGTGGTGGTGGCGGCAGAGTGTACAGGCGTGTGTGGTGGTGGCGGCAGAGTGTACAGGCGTCTGTGCTGGTGGCGGCAGAGTATACAGGCATGTGTGGTGGTGGCAGAGTATACAGGCGTCTGTGCTGGTGGCGGCAGAGTATACAGGCATGTGTGGTGGCGGCAGAGTATACAGGCGTCTGTGCTGGTGGCGGCAGAGTATACAGGCGTCTGTGCTGGTGGCGGCAGAGTATACAGGCAGGTGTGGTGGTGGCGGCAGAGTATACAGGCGTCTGTGGTGGTGGCAGAGTGTACAGGTGTGTGTGGTGGTGGCAGAGTGTACAGGTGTGTGTGGTGGTGGCAGAGTGTACAGGCGTGTGTGGTGGTGGCAGAGTGTACAGGCGTGTGTGGTGGTGGCAGAGTGTACAGGCGTGTGTGGTGGTGGCAGAGTGTACAGGCGTGTGTGGTGGCGGCAGAGTGTACAGGCATGTGTGGTGGCGGCAGAGTGTACAGGCGTGTGTGGTGGCGGCAGAGTGTACAGGCGTGTGTGGTGGCGGCAGAGTGTACAGGCGTGTGTGGTGGTGGCAGAGTGTACAGGCGTGTGTGGTGGTGGCAGAGTGTACAGGTGTGTGTGGTGGTGGCAGAGTGTACAGGCGTGTGTGGTGGTGGCAGAGTGTACAGGCGTGTGTGGTGGTGGCAGAGTGTACAGGCGTGTGTGGTGGTGGCAGAGTGTACAGGAGTGTGTGGTGGCGGCAGAGTGTACAGGCGTGTGTGTGTGGCGGCAGAGTGTACAGGCGTGTGTGGTGGCGGCAGAGTGTACAGGCGTGTGTGGTGGCGGCAGAGTGTACAGGCGTGTGTGTGTGGCGGCAGAGTGTACAGGCGTGTGTGGTGGTGGCAGAGTGTACAGGCGTGTGTGGTGGTGGCAGAGTGTACAGGCGTGTGTGGTGGTGGCAGAGTGTACAGGCGTGTGTGGTGGTGGCAGAGTGTACAGGCGTGTGTGGTGGTGGCAGAGTGTACAGGCGTGTGTGGTGGTGGCGGCAGAGTGTACAGGCGTGTGTGGTGGTGGCGGCAGAGTGTACAGGCGTGTGTGGTGGTGGCGGCAGAGTGTACAGGCGTGTGTGGTGGTGGCGGCAGAGTGTACAGGCGTGTGTGGTGGTGGCGGCAGAGTGTACAGGCGTGTGTGGTGGTGGCGGCAGAGTGTACAGGCGTGTGTGGTGGTGGCGGCAGAGTGTACAGGTGTGTGTGGTGGTGGCGGCAGAGTGTACAGGCGTGTGTGGTGGCAGAGTGTACAGGCGTGTGTGGTGGCAGAGTGTACAGGCGTGTGTGGTGGCAGAGTATACAGGCGTGTGTGGTGGTGGAGTATACAGGCGTCTGTGGTGGTGGCAGAGTGTACAGGCGTGTGT
Source organism: Allobates femoralis (assembly GCA_033576535.1). Classification (NCBI taxonomy): domain Eukaryota; kingdom Metazoa; phylum Chordata; class Amphibia; order Anura; family Aromobatidae; genus Allobates; species Allobates femoralis. The sequence continues at coordinate 251,746,010 of JARQOC010000005.1, forward strand.
GGTGGCAGAGTGTACAGGCGTGTGTGGTGGCAGAGTATACAGGCTTGTGTGGTGGTGGAGTATACAGGCGTCTGTGGTGGTGGCAGAGTGTACAGGCGTGTGTGGTGGTGGAGTATACAGGTGTCTGTGGTGCGCTCGTGCAAGGCAGGGGTTAAAAAAAATAAAAAAAGATTATGCTCACCTCACCCCGAGCCCCCGCCGTCTTCTGCCGTGTTCCGCCGTCTTCTGCCGTGTTCCGCTAGGCTCCCGGTGGCTGTGCAGGCTCCCGGTGCCTGCAGTGATCTTCTATCTACTGAGAGTGAAGGACCTGTGGTGATGTCAGAGTCACGTGACCCGCGATTTGCCTGGAGTAAGCTGGTGTCACGTGACTCTGACATCACCACAGGTCCTTCACTCTCAGTAGATAGAAGATCACTGCAGGCACCGGGAGCCTGCACAGCCACCGGGAGCCTAGCGGAACACGGCAGAAGACGGCGGGAGACAGCGCGGGCTCGGGTAGAGGTGAGGATTTATTATTTTTTTAGAGTAGTGCGGGTCTGCGGCTCGTGATGACGCTGCGCGTCATCACTCGCAGTCCTGCGCAAAGCATGTTGGGATTCGGCTACAACGCCCGAAATCCCAACTGCGGATTATATAAGTAGATAAGCGATCTATACATTCCTAGAACTGTAGTGGACAGCTCAGCTTCATGTAGGAGGGCAGGGACAGCACAAAAAAATTCTTTAGTGCCAGAATTCCGAACTGTCCAATTATTTGTAGCTTTTATATATTTGTAATGTTGGTGCTCAGCATGCACCATTTTTAACAAGTTGTAATAAAATTCATTTATTAGGAGTTGGTTTGTTAATTCTGTGATCCTTTTGGCACATAGCCACTCTGATGATTTTCCGTGCTTTGACTATTAGTGTGGGGAACCTCTTAAGATGAATGGATAGTGGGTGTTAGAAAAAATACTACCATATACATTAGTCATATAAATATTACTGTAAACCTGTGTACTCACTTTAGTGGGGTTGAAGGAACTGTCCACATAAAGACGTTTGACTATTTTTATGGAAGATGAAGAACTAATTCTACTAACGTCTGATGTCAACGTTTGAAATCCAAAGTCATAATCTTTGACATTTTCAAAGTGAAGAACCTGTAAAGAAAAAAAAAAAAAATAATAAACTTTTCAAATTATTTAACACAGGTAAACTATATATACGGTAACACATACTTACATTAATATATTTCTAAAGGGATCCACTGTCTTTGGAAAAATCTATTCATTGATTATTCTTTTTATGCTATCTCAAGTGAACTTTAAATTCATTTTGTTCATATTTATGTTTATGCTTTTTAGCACATGAGCAACAGTCATGGTCCTATATTCAGTTCAAGAGAACCAAGCAGCATGTTTTAGGTCTATAAAGTGAGGCCACTACTTTACAGGCTCTGGGATACTGAGTACAATCATACCTTTACCTCAATGATTACATGATTCAATGATCTCTGAAATAAATGTTATAGAAGTCCTTAGAATGTGTGCAGCAGGGGAACGAAGTTTGCAGCACATTAGCATAAGAGGGGCTGAGCTTCTTTGTATTACTGCCCTGTTTTCTCTAAGCCAAACCCTCCCCCCTCCATCTCCCTGCTTGACTGTGATATCACAAGCAGTAGAAGCCACCTCCAATCTTTACACGTCTTGATTGTCTCCTCTCACATATCTGGACAGATCCCCACTATTGTCATTACAGATCACAGATGGGGAACTGTCCATGGAGCATGCTGGGAGTTGTAGTGTCTCTAGATCTGCAGATCGTGTGATGGAGCATGCTTGGGGTTTTAGTGTCTTTGGATGTACAGACTGTGTGATGGTGCATGCCGGGGGTTGTAGTGTCTTTGGATCTGCAGATTCTGAGCCAGTGACACTACAACTCCCAGCATGCTCGATCACACAGTCTGCAGATCCAGAGACACTACAACCCCCAGCATGCTCCATCACACAGTCTGCAGATCCCAGAGACACTACAACTCCCAGTATGCTCCATCACACAGTCTGCACATCCAGAGACACTACAACTCCCAGCATGCTCCATAGACAGATCCCCTTCTGTGATCTTTCATCTGTGATCTGTGATGACAATAGCAGGGTTCTGTGCAGATCTGTGAGAGGAGACAAATCAGGATGTGTAGAGACTGGAGGGGGCAGAGGCGTCTCCTGCTTGTGAGGATCACAGGCAGGGAGATGGAGAGAGGGAGAGGGGGAGGATTTGGCTTAGGCCGGTTTCATACTGCGGTGTGATCAACCGGACAGCCCAGGACCCGATTTTCAAACAGAATGGAAGAGCAAATATGCCCTCCGATCCAGTTTGCAGCTGGATGCAGCTGCAGCTGCTGAAAGTTCAAGATCGCAGCTAGTGGGGAGCTGGCCGCAGTCCTGAAATCTCTGCAGGGGACAGCTCCTGGTGCTGAGGTTTAGCAGCGCTTGCTGCTAAACTCCAGCACCCAGCATCCAGCACCCGAATCCGATGTTATGTCGGATCCGGTGCAATCCGGCGCCATAGACCCCCATGTTAGGGGGCGCCGGATCCCAGAGGATCCAGGAGCATCTTATTTTCTCCGATTTTTTTCTACAGATCCTCCCCGAATCCTCCTGGACAGATGGGAACCGGATGGCAAATAGCTGCCATGCGGCTCCATCCTGCCCCATAGGAATACTATGGGGCCGAAATCTGATCCGGGGCTGTCTGGTGTGTCAGATAAACCGTGATGTGAAACCGGCCATAGAGAAAACAGGACAGTAATAAAATGAAACTCAGCCCCTCTTATGCTAATTGCTGCACACTCCGTTCCTCTGCTGCACACTTTCTAAGGACTTCTATAACATTTATCTCAGCAATCATACATGTAATCATTGAAGTAAAGGTATGATTGCACTCAGCATCCCAGAGCCTGGAAGGTAGTGGCTTCACTTTATAGACCTAAATCCTGCTGGTTGGCACTCTTTAAGCAAAGCTGTATGCAGAAACTATGGTGTGTGTTCAGGCATCTAAGGGCCCTTTCACATCAGCGGTATTTTCAAATCGCGGCAGATGTGGTGAAAAAACCGCATCTGCCGCGATTACCGTATAACCGCGACACTTGCGGCACACTTGCAGCAAGCCCCATGCAATGTCTATGGAGCTTGCGGTAAGGGTGCGGCAGGTGCGGCAAGTGCGGTTTCGGTTGCGGTTTCGGCAGGTGTGGCCGCGAAAAAAAACGCTGCAAGCAGCGTTTTTTTTCGCGGCCGCACCTGCCGCAAGTGCCGAAACCGCACTTGCCGCACCTGCCGCACCCTTACCGCAAGCCCCATAGACATTGCATGGGGCTTGCCGCAAGTGTGCCGCAAGTGTCGCGGTTATGCGGTAATCGCGGCAGATGCGTTTTTTTCACCGCATCTGCCGCGATTTGAAAATACCGCTGATGTGAAAGGGCCCTAAGATCAGATTTATGCATAAACTCTGCAAAGTGGCCAGCACTTAAAACAGAGAACAATGGTCATATTTGTCAATGTTATCTAAATGTAAAGCTCCCATAAAATGGAATACCCTATTGTTCTGCAGGCAGTGATCTCAGCCAATTCATGTCTGGTGTTGCCCTATCTCCAGGAGAACAAAACAAGATTCGGAGATTCCAACATCAGTTATGCCCAATCAATATCTTTGCCAACATCAGTTGTCCCGGACAGTCCACAGACATTGGACTGTTGGTTAATATGTATCAGGCTGGGCCTTAGATGAGACGTGGTTACTTGGCCAAGTGTTTCAATTGAATTTTAATCTCTGATTTAAAAAAAAAGAAAAATAACCAATATAGTTGATGTTTTTATGAAAAACAAATTCTGCAGGAGCTACAATAGCACTTAAAATAAAAAACCTGTCCATTTGCAACCAAGGAGCTGGCCTTTGGATTTCTTTTTATGAACTGCAACTAGAAGAGGAAAGTCCACATGGAATTGGTGAACTGATGTTACAAAGGTTTTTCTACTTTTAAAGCAAACATATCTATTTATTTTATTTAATATATTTATTTCATCTGTGCATTTTTTATGATTAAAAAACTGATGCTTTATTTCAAGAGGGACTAGTGTATCTTGTAACTCACTGCCTTAGGGGAAATTTTAACCTTGTGCTTTACAGTCATGCGCCCAAAAATGCCTTATTTACTGATTGTATATATGAAGTAATAGATACTGCCTTGCCTGTTTTGACAGCCTGGATATTTATCAGGTGGTCTGTAGCAACAAATCACAGTTCAGCTTCTGATTCATTGCTATAGGCAACAAAGGACATTCATTGTATAACACAGCTTATCATTGTCCGTGAGACATTCAGGGAAACTTGCCATCGGCAAGGACTTCTGGAAAATGCCGCACACTGAGACATGACTGTCAGTGAAGCAGCAGCCACACAAAACACAAAGCAACTAAAACACCTCTTTGCTATTCTTCTAACAACCTCCTGCACACAGCCCTCAGTATACAGCAGGAGCCCACACAGCCCCCCTTATACAGCAGAAACCCACACACCGCCCCTAGTATACAGCAAGAGTGTAAAGCCTTCGTAATGGGGCTTTCCATTCACTGCTATCCACTCCCATGCAGCGTCCACAAAAATTACCACAGACACAGGTCTCTGGGATAACAGTTGCGTTTACTTTCGCAGGGACAGGTAAATATAGCATGGAGTAAATTCTTCACAGTTCACGTGGGTAGTCCATGGCAAATACAGATCAGAGTTAGATTCTAAAATGGAATTGAGGTACTGAAGCTTTAAGAACCTGATTCTTTAGATGTAGAGCTTATAAGTTGATATAGAGAGGTTCAGAGTGATTTTGTAGCTTTATCCAGAAGATTATATAGCAAGAGTATTATACTGATTTGGGAGTCCTAGGGTAATTTCACAGCTTGTCACCAGGGCCGTATTTGGAGTTCCTGCTGCCCTAGGCACTGTCAGTGGTCGCCCCCCCCCCCCATCACAGCTCCTCCCCCCGCTGCAGCCCCTCCCCATCATGGCTCCTCCCCCATTGTGGCCACTCCCCCATCACGGACAATCTTCCCCCTTAGTCGCGGCCATCCCCCCAAGCTTCATGTAGCTTCTCCCTCCCACATTTCATCATGTAGTACATATAAAAGGTTTGTCCAACCACACTCCAGAGACATACTGATAGGATGTTTACATTGTGAGCCCCAATGGGGACAGTGTTGATGATGTATGTAAAGTGCTGTGGAGTTCATAGTGTAATATAAGTGCAAAAGATATTATTCTTAATATTATATCACAATACCAGGATCTGAGGATCTTCTATTTTGAGGTCAGGGGCTCTCTGATGCCGTGTCGCTGCCTGTCTTGCTGTCTTCCTCTTTTGACACTGAAGTGCGGTGGACAAGAGAGCATTAACTGGTTAATAACATGAAGTATGGAGTGTACTAACTGAGCCATACACCCTCCCCATACCATGAAGTATGGTGTGTACTAACTGAGCCATAAACCCTCCCCATACCATGTCCAGCAGACATTGTAGAATTACTACCGGTATATGGATTTTATAATTGGGGTCTGGACACACTGGCATGAAACTCAGACAAGTGCAATGTGTGATTTTATCGCATTGCACTCAGACCAATGTTAACCAATGTCTGAGAGCAGATTGTCGAGTGTTGGACGCTTTTTTTCTCAGCCAGATTCTGGATGAGAAAAAAGTCGCAACATTCTGCGACAGTCTGCGATTCACGCGCGAGACTCACCAATGCAAGTCTATGGGTCCGACAAAATCACGGACCGCACACGGACCATCCAAGAGGCCTAAGTTATTTCCATGGATACATTATCATTCTGTAACTGAGAACACTGTAACATGTTCCTGTAAATGATTATGCAGTAATAGCTGCTGAGGAAAGAACAGATTGCACACAGATCTGAGAGAAATGTCGGACACTCGCACAGCAGTTGCCAAATGGACCAAAAACGGATGTCACTTGTCCGACTCCTGGATGAGAAACAGACCGATTTTAAGGCGGCGGGAGACTGTGCACCACCGTGTCCTCAGCTCCGTGCTGTGCACAATGTACCACCTTGTCCTCAGCTACGTGCTGTGCATAGACAGTGTACCACCATGTCCTCAGCTCCGTGCTGTGCACAGACAGTGTGCCACCATGTCCTCAGCCCCGTGCTGTGCACAGTGTGCCACCTTGTCCTCAGCTCCGTGCTGTGCATAAACAGTGTGCCACCTTGTCCTCAGCTCCGTGCTGGGCATAAACAGTGTACCACCATGTCCTCAGCTCCGTGCTGGGCACAGACAGTGTACCACCATGTCCTCAGCCCCGTGCTGTGCACAGTGTGCCACCTTGTCCTCAGCTCCGTGCTGTGCATAAACAGTGTACCACCATGTCCTCAGCTCCGTGCTGGGCACAGACAGTGTACCACCATGTCCTCAGCCCCGTGCTGTGCACAGTGTACCACCATGTCCTCAGCCCCGTGCTGTGCACAGTGTACCATGTCCTCAGCTCCGTGCTGTGAATAGACAGTGTAGCATCATGTCCTCAGCTCTGTGCACAGTGTACCACCATGTCCCCAGCTCCCTGCTGTGCACAGTGTACCACCATGTCCTCAGCTCCGTGCTATGCACAGACAGTGTACCACCATGTCCTCAGCTCCGTGCTGTGCACGGACAGTGCACCACCGTGTCCTCTGCTCTATGCTGTGCACAAACAGTGCACCACCATGTCCTCAGCTCTGTCCTGTGCACAGACAGTGTACGGTACACTGTCTGTGCACAGCACGGAGCTGTGGATATGGTGGTACACTGCACAGCACAGAGCTGAGGACATGGTGGTACACTGTGCACAGCACGGAGCTGAGGACATGGTGGTACATTGTGCACAGCACGAAGCTGAGGACATGGTGGTACACTGTGCACAGCACAGAGCTGAGGACATGGTGATACACTGTCTGTGCACAGCACAGAGCTGAGGACATGGTGATACACTGTCTGTGCACAGCACAGAGCTGACGACATGGTGGTACACTGTGTATGCACAGCACGGAGCTGGGGATATGGTGGCAAACTGTCTATGCACAGCACGGAGCTGGGGACATGGTGGTACACTGTGCACAGCAGGGAGCTGGGGACATGGTGGTACACTGTCTGTGAACAGCACAGAGCTGAGGACATCCCAGAAGAGACAGACAGGCCACAGACAGGCGGCGGGACAACACTGAGCCCACCTGGGAGAACAACTCCCAGCACCCAACATCCTGGGACAGGCAGGAAAACTACAACTCCCAGCATGCCACACCCTGCCAACACAGGATGGTGGTGGCAGCTGCATGGAGGCAGACACATGGTACAGCCGTCATGGTGCACCCCTGTCCTCCTCTCCTCTGTCCCTCCTGCTGCTCCATTGTCCTCCTGCACCCCTGTCCTCCTCTCCTCTGTCCCTCCTGCTGCTCTTCTGTCCTTTTGCACCTCCGTCCTCCTCTCCTCTGCCCCTCCTGCTGCTCCTCTCTCCTCCTGCACCCTTATCCTCCTCTCCTCTGTCCCTCCTGTTGCTCTTCTATCCTCCTCTCCTCTGCCCCTCCTGCTGCTCCTCTGTCCTCCTGCACCCCTGTCCACCTCTCCTCTGTCCCTCCTGCTGCTCTTCTGTCCTTTTGCACCTCTGTCCTCCTCTCCTCTGCCCCTCCTGCTGCTCCTCTCTCCTCCTGCACCCTTATCCTCCTCTCCTCTGTCCTCTCCTGCTGCTCCTCTATTCTCCTCTCCTCTGCCCCTCCTGCTGCTCCTCTGTCCTCCTGCACCCCCATCCTCCTCTCCTCTGCCCCTCCTGCTGCTTCTCTATTCTCCTGCACCCCCGTCCTCTCCTCTGTCCTCCTGCACCCCCATCCTCCTCTCCTCTGTCCCTCCAGCTGCTCCTCTGTCCTGCACCCCGGTCCTCCTCTGATCTGTCCCTCCAGCTGCTCCTCTGTCCTCCTGTGCCCCCGTCCATCTCTCATCTGTCCCTCCTGCACCCCTGTCGTTCTCTCTCCTCTGTCCCTGCTGCTGCTCCTCTATCCTCCTGCACCCCTGTCCTCCTCTCCTCTGTCCCTCCTGCTGCTCTTCTTTCCCTCCTGCACCCCTGTCCTCCTGCACCCCCGTCCTCCTCTCATCTATCTTCCTGCTGCTCCTTTGTCCTCCTGCACCCCGGTCCTCCTCTCCTCTGTCCCTCCTGCTGCTCCTCTGTCCTCCTGCACACCCATCCTCCTCTCCTCTGTCCCTCCTGCACCCCTGTCCTCCTCTCCTCTGTCCCTCCTGCTTCTCCTCTGTCCTCCTGCACCCCCATCCTCCTCTCCTCTGTCCCTCCTGCACCCCCGTCCTCCTCTCCTCTGTCCCTCCTGCACCCCCGTCCTCCTCTCCTTTGCCCCTCCTGCACCCCCATCCTTCTCTGCCCCTCCTGCTGCTCCTCTATCCTCCTACACCCCTGTCCTCCTCTCCTATGTCCCTCCTGCACCCCTGTCCTCCTCTCTTCTGTCCCTCCTGCTGCTCCTCTGTCCTCCTGCACCCCGGTCCTCCTCTCATCTGTCCCTCCTGCTGCTCCTCTGTCCTGCACCCCCATCCTCCTCTCCTCTGTCCCTACTGCTGCTTCTCTTATCCTCTATCCCCTGAGTGAGCACAGATCCCGCTGGTGTGGACAGATCCCCCCGTTGTGGACAAATCACCTACTGTTTGTAGCCCCATCTCCTCCCCGGTGTTCCTGTTCCCGCCCCCTTCACGGTGTCCGAGCCTCACCGTGTTTGCACAGTCTCCTCCAGGTTGTGCTGAGGATCTGGGGGAACTTCCGGCACAGCAGGGCGAGCAGCGGCAGCTCAGTGCCGGGCAGGCAGGGGAGGATCTCCGCCAGGATCTCCGGCAGTAGCTGCAGTGGAGTGCGGGGTCCCCGGCTGTGCCTCCACCAGCTGCACCTCCGCCGGCTCCCCATCCTCCGGATCCATCTCACCGGCGCCACCGCGGGACAGGAAGGAACAGAGCTGTACGGAACCGGAAGTGCGGGTTCCGTACAGCTCCCAGTCCCAGCAACTTCCTGCCTGAGCGCTCTCACCGTCGGGGCACATGCGGGCGGCAGTGCAATGCCGGCACTGCACTCTGCAACGGCGGTGACACCCCCCACAAAGACTCCGTTTTCATATGGAGTCTCGGGGAGGGGAGGGAAGTAAAAAAAAATTAAAAAAAAAAAAAAACCTCTCCCCTGGCGCGGCCCCCTGCGACCTGCCGCCCTAGGCACCGGCCCTCAAGTGCCTAACTGTAAATACGGCCCTGCTTGTCACAACACATGCAGAAATACGTCTGGTGAAGCACATGTAGATCCAGACAGCGAGGAACCAGGGTAGAAAGCTTTTAGCAGACTGCCTGTGGAAGCCAGAGAAGCAATAGAAGAATCACAGGCTTTGGGGTCTACCAGGAAATTTTGTGGTAAGGGAGTCTCCACTGTGGCATCTTGTTTTAAACTGGGATTTCCCATCTCTGCCTGGTCTAGAATAGGCAGAAACTAGAATTACTCCTCCTATTGAAACCTCAATTCTCATGTAAAAAATGTACATTCTAAAGTAATATAAATCATACATTTCAACAGCAGATGGTGCTGGAACACAACAAAGGAGAAAATACCTGGAAAAATACATGGATTCAAATGAAAGCACATATCTGATAAAATCTGAACAGAAGATCAAGCCCAAAGGTACTGAGCACGACAACAGATATTTAAAATATATATATATATATACATATACAGTACAGACCAAATGTTTGGACACACCTTCTCATTCAAAGAGTTTTCTTTATGAAAATTGTTTATTCACACTGAAGGCATCAAAACTATGAATTAAGACATGTGGAATTATATACTTAACAAAAAAGTGTGAATCAACTGAAAATATACCTTACTTTCTAGGTTCTTCAAAGTAGCCACCTTTTTGCTATGATTACTGCTTTACACACTCTTGGCATTCTCTTGATGAGATTCAAGAGGTAGTCACCGGAAATGGTCTTCCAACAGTCTTGAAGGAGTTCCCAGAGATACTTAGCACTTGTTAGCCCTTTTGCCTTCACTCTGGGTCCAGCTCACCCCAAACCATCTCGATTGGGTTCAGGTCTGGTGACTGTGGAGGCCAGGTCATCTGGCGTAGCACCCCATCACCATCACACCTCCTCCTCCATGCTTCACAGTGGGAACCAGGCATGTAGAGTCCATCCGTTCACCTTTTCTGCGTCGCACATACACGGTGGTTGGAACCAAAGATCTCAAATTTAGACTCATCAGACCAAAGCACAGATTTCCACTGGGCTAATGTCCATTCCTTGTATTCTTTAGCCCAAACAAATCTCTTCTGCTTGTTTCCTGTCCTTAGCAGTGGTTTCCTAGCAGCTATTTTACCATGTAGGCCTGCTGCACAAAGTCTCCTCATAACAGTTGTTGAAGAGATGTGTCTGCTGCTAGAACTCTGTGTGGCATTGACCTGGTCTCTAATCTGAGCTGCTGTTAACCTGTGATCTCTGAGACTGGTGACTCAGATGAACTTATCCTCCGCAGCAGAGGTGACTATTGGTCTTCCTTTCTTGGGGCGGTCCTCATGTGAGCCAGTTTCTTTGTAGCGCTTGATGGTTTTTGCAACTGCACTTGGGGACACTTTCAAAGTTTTCCCAATTTTTCGGACTGACTGACCTTCATTTCTTAAAGTAATAATGGTCACTCATTTTTCTTAACTTAACTGCTTTTTCTTGCCATAATACAAATTCTAAAGGTACCGTCACACGTAACGATAATGTTGCCGTGATTGTTCAAAAGTTAGGTGTTTTGTGACGCTTGAAGGATGTCAAAAAAACATCGTTGTGTGTGACAATACAAACAATGAACGATCAGTCCGCTGATCGTTAATCGTTTGATTTGAGGACAGGACCTCAAATCTACTGTTGGTCGCCCGGTGGACACGCAGCATCGCTGCGTGTGACACCGGCAGACGACCGATAAGCCAGCTCCCAGCGCCTCTCTGCAAGCGCTGAGAGCTGATCTCCAAGGTAAACAGTGGGTATCTAGGCAGCGCGCTCGGCCTAGATACGTGAAGTATACCTTGGTTACCAGCCTTCTCCGCTCACGGGCTGGTATCCAAGGTATGGATACCAGCCAGTGAGCAGAGAAGGCTGGTAACCAGGGTATACTTCGGGTATCTAGGCTGCCTAGATGCCCGCTGTTTACCTTGGAGACTAGCCTGCTCCCGCTTACCACAGCCTGGCAGCGGGAGCAAGACATCGTGGAAACGATATTTAAATAATTTCCACGATGTCGGTGGTCCACTGATCCCTGGTGAGCCTGCCTGTGTGACAGCTCACCAGCGATCTGAACGATTTTGTTAGCGATCATGCGTGCATGTGATCGCTAACAAAATCATTCATTACATTGATGCATGTGACATGGCCTTAATAGTCTATTTAGTAGGACTATCAGCTGTGTATCCACCAGACTTCTGCACAACACAACTGATGGTCCCAACCCCATTTATAAGGCAAGAAATCTCACTTATTAAACCTGACATGGCACACCTGTGAAGTGAAAACCATTTCCGATGACTACCTCTTGAAGCTCATCAAGAGAATGTCAAGAGTGTGCAAAGCAGTAATCAAAGCAAAAGGTGGCTACATTTAAGAACCTAGAATATAAGACATATTTTCAGTTGTTTCACGCTTTTTTGTTAAGTATATAATTCCACATGTGTTAATTCATGGTTTTGGTGCCTTCTGTGTGAATCTATAAATTTCATAGTCATGAAAATAAAGAAAACTCTTTGAATGAGAAGATGTGTCCAAACTTTTGGTCTCACCTTCCGGCGGCTTCATCATTTTTCATCCCTGGCGCTATCTTGTACCAGTAACTTCTGAATGTCATGCTGGACTAAGGGGGGTGACTGGCTACCATGTATGACAGTGGTGCACAGAGCAATGATGTCTGGTGCTCAACACAAACCAACAGATGGGGAGACATTAGGAAGGACAAATACAATGGAGGGCCCTGCTTATAGGAAACAGGGGAGAGATAACCTAAGCTGTGCCATTATCTCCCTACTATCCCTATATGGGTTCTTTCAACCCGTCACTGAGAAGGATACATAGCCCCTCGCTGGCCCTCATGTTAGCCCTCAATAGGGAAAAGGTTGGCAGGAGCACTAGTCACAACCACTGTAATAATAACAACAAGAGGGTAGGGGAGACAGATAGGAGAACAACAAGGCAACTTCACACTTGCTGCCTCACTCCTTGGCAGCAGATGGCTAAGCAGTAGTCAGCTCTCCAGAAAGCCTGCTTTACCTCACGAACTTTGGCCAGGAATTACATCAATCACCAACAAAGCATGATGGAACCATGTGACCATATAACGGGGATGGGAGTAATCACAGAGAAGCCACACCTGGACAAGACTTGCTAGCAAACAGAAACTGACATTAACTCCTCAACTGCCAAAGGAAAGAAACGAGGTTTAATATGAAGTCCCAATACAGACATGAAACAGAGGTTCCAAACCAGTCACAAGTCTCCCAGAGAAGAGAGACCATTGTGACACTGACTGTCTGAAAGACAGAAGATATGTCACAAGTGCTCAGTACAACTCTATGAGAGCCAGTGCAAGGCCATAACAAGGTTCCCATAGAGATGTGTTGAGTTGTGACCATAGCGTGCTCCATGAAACACTAAAGCAGCTGTCAAGTCACAAATTACTGGCAACCAACTAGAACAGCAGTGATAGAAGGTGAGAATAAGGGTACTTACATTTTAAAGCCCCATTATAGCAGTGCAATAAAAGATAAAATGTTGTATTGGTGCTTTTAGAAGAATTAATGAACACCTTGGGGCTTTCTTTAAAACATGGTTCATGCATGCAGGGAGCTGTTCATGATAACAGATTTGTTTCCTAGTACAAGTCATAAAAACAAATTTCTTTAACAGCCAGGATGGGGTAACTCCAGCAGAGAGCAGTGCACAGAATGGCATCCAGAGCCGACTCTGGGGTAAACGTTTAAATTCAATCTAAATAAAAGATTTTTATTTAAAATAATCCATATCTCCTATAACCTCCATTTTTGTGGACGCTGGATCTTCTTGTTTCGGTTCTATTGTTTAGATTTGTTTTTTGCAAGACTTATGGTTTTTTTTATCCATACCTTAACAGAAAAATGCAATTCCAAACTGTGTTGTGAACCCAGGCAGGCACGGTGGCTCAAGTGGTTAGCACTGCAGCCTTTGCAGCACTGAGGTTCCAAGGTCCTGGGTTCAATTCCCATCAAGGATACCAAGGACAATGTCTGCAAGGAGTTTGTATGTTCTCCCTGTGTTTGTGTAGGTTTCCTCTAGGCACTCCAGTTTCCTCCAACATTGTAAAGACATACTTATAGGATGTTTAGATTGTGAGCCTCAATAGGGACAGCATTACTGATGTATGTAAAGTGCTATGGAATTGATAGCACTACATAAATTAATAAATTTTATAGTATTAACCTTCAACCCCTGGCAAAAATTATGCAATCACCTTGCTCGGAGGATGTCCATTCAGTTGTTTAATTTTGTAGAAAAAAAGCAGATCACAGACATGGCACAAAACTAAAGTAATTTCAAATGGCAACTCTCTGCCTTGTAGTCCACGGCTGTCTGGGTCATCCCGGATCACGCCGCAGTGTGAAGCGGCCCTAAGAACACTGTTAGGGTGCAGTCGTACGATGGAATAACTCATCTGATGATTGCATTGTAATGCTCAGACTGGCTATCAGCCTCCTGACCCAAGCATGACAGATGCATATAAATATTATATGCAAATTGCCTCTTTAAAGAGGACTTAAATTCTAGCGCCACCTATTGGTAGTTTCAATCCTAAAAGTAAATATTGACCCTTTAAAGGGAACCTGTCAGGTTGTTTTATCCCCCTATGCTACCACTACCTGTCCCTGAAGCTTGCTAGCTGATCCCTAACCATCCCTCTCTGACCTAAAAGTGCCCCATAAAGCTTCAGAAAAATGCTTAAATGTGATCAAATAAAGGAAGATGAGCAGAAGGAATGATGATGCCCAGCAGGGCGTGCTAGCAGCCAGAGAGGGTGGTACAATGGAGCCCGCCTTTCCAGTCTCCGAGACATGTAAGTTTATAAAGCATTTTTCTGAATCTTTATAGGGCACTTTTAGGTCAGAGAGAGATTGTTAGTGATGAGCTAGCAAGGTGCAGGGAGAAGTAGTGGTAGAATAGGGGGGTAGAACGAGCTCACAGGTTCGCTTTAATGAGCCTTATTATATGACCAAGGATATAAGCCAAATCATAGTCTCAATTTGCAGACACGGTGTTTTGAGTGCTTGTGCCCCATTAGTGGAAAGTATGAGATATGGTTTGGCTAGTTGAGAGGCGTAAGGCCCCGTCTCATGCTTCAATGTGTCGGCGAACCAACCAAGGATCCAACTTGACCTAGATCGCTTGAACATCGTTAATTGATCGCTAGTGAAGTGCCACACGTACAGATATCTTTAACGATGCAGCAACAATTCCACGACAAGCGAACGATACCTGGGGTCATTTTATCGCCTACGTCCTCCAGTTATGAATAGGCGAAGTTGTTAACAACATCGTAATCCAGTTATCACACACACCGATGCTGCAGGTTGGACGGACGATCATCGTTTGGTTTAAGGTCCGGTTCACCAACCTCCCATCAACGATCTGGCCGATTATCGTCAATCGTTTGTACATGTCACACTGAACCACGTCATTACGACGTCGTTTGAACGACTGCAAACCCATGACGTTTCAACGATATCGTTAGCAATGTCATTATGTGAGACGGGGGTCTTAAGACTGGGGTTCTAAGCTCTAACATTTGTCCTTATGGAGAGATGACATGTCAGGTCCGGCATGTCAGTATTTAAAAAGACTTAAATGCCTTGCATGCTCCTCTGGGAAATTTTAATTGCAAATTGCCTCTTTAAAGAGGACTTGAAATCTAGTGCCACCTGTTGGTAGTAGCAATCCTAAAAGTCTATATCGACCCTCTAACGAGCCCCCTTGTGCTGCCCACCTCCCCTAACACTGACCCTGCAACTAGTCTCTGACATTCTTAACTACTATAGACTCGCCATTTGGCTATAAAAATACAGGCTGCAGTCACTCATAATTTGCATGTAGATCTATAGTGATAGTCATGTGCGATTTAAGACCTAAAATCCAACAAGTCACATTTGATCACAAATCATATTGGACCCCATTGACAGCTATTAAATGCCATATTGCAATGCACCCTAGTGATCTTCAGATTGCGCGTTATAACCCTAGACTTTTATCTGTGATCAAACTTGCATTTAGTAGACATTATGTAAGACAATCACAGAGAAATAAGAGAATAAAGAAAGAAAGCATTGCTATTTAAAAGCAGTTTCATGTAAAGAAAAAAAGCATTTCAGATCCCTGAAAAATGGTTCCTTTTTTTAGCAGTCTAGTAATTAAACTGTCTTCCAAATCATCTTATACATTTTGTACAAAATCTTTCATTTTAGATTGCATGGATCTGGTGGTCATGTGACTGTACTTAACTATTTATTAGTCTTCTTTGTAGTCTAGTCACAGCCCTTTAGTCAATGGACTCCTGTGTTGAAGAACAAAGAAAGAATTGGAACAGTAAGCACATGGGAAAGGATTTTTTTTAATGGATATATTCTATGGGCGTTAATCAAACACTCAAATCCTGCGCTACCCTTTTAATTACTCTGGATGTATATGTTTATACAGAATGCCTAACCCAATTATTTTTGATTGCCACCCTTCTTAATCCATATGTTCACATTAAAGAAAGCTGACATAGCAAACATATTTAATATTATAGGATAAAGGCAAATTAGAAATACCCTGGCGATCAAAATTAGAGAGCAATGCATGATCATTTGTCTTTTTCAGATGGAAAGTAATCTATATTGATCAACATTTGAAGGGTTTTTTGTGTAAGGGGTACACTATGCCACTACAACAGTGTTTTCCAAAATAACTAAAGTTTGTCAACTTAAAACCTTTATTTTACACAAAATGTGATGATCATAATTAGAGAACAGCAATGACTGTAGCACAGTGTAAGATTAGAACTAACTTTTGTGAAGGTTACAACAGTCACCAATCAGTAGGAAGTGTACAGACCTTTGCTTTGTACAGTCCTTTACTGTGAATGACTTCAGCACATCTGCAGCCACAGAGGATTATTAGTCTCTCACACTGCTCTGGTGTGATTTTGGCCCACTCTTCTTGACTCACCGTAGCCGGGGGTACACGTAGCGGGCGTTGTCTCTCCTCCAGTCACGGAACCGCGCCTGCGGTGGTGTAGGCCCGGTGGTCCAGATCAATAGGGGAAAGGCGGAACAGTAGGGGTGATTTGTCTTCGTGACGCCACCTGCGGGTGTTCTGGTAACTTTACCAGCGCTGTTCGGGTCTCCGGGGGATGTTATACAGCGAGATGGAACGCTCCCCACAGGATGAGCGGGAGTCCCCGGAGCCAGGAGCTGCGCAAGATGTTGTGAGGCAGCTGCGGTAATGCTGCTATTAGGCCAGGATTCAGACACAGACACACCAAAGTCTTTTAAGTACCTTTTACTGGTGATATTCAGGTACGCCAGACCGGGTTCGTCAAGTCTAGCAATCCTGGAGATTCACAGCAAGCAGTTTGTATAGGCTTCCTTCTCTCTACATCTGGTACTAAGGTCGGGTGGATGTGGAATCCAGCCGGACCGGGGAGTATGTTCAATAGAACGGATTTCACCTGGTTGTCAGTACTGAGGGCACTCTAAAAGGGTGATGATAATTCTACCTTCTTCCCTGGGCTCTCGTTGGTAGGTGCGACGGGTGAACAGGGGGCTAGACTCCCTGTGAAGTATGCTGGTTCTCTGCGGTGGCTATGTAGCTTCCACAGCTTCGGTTCCAGTAACCGGTTATTAAGGGAGAGAGTTATGATCACTCTGGTGTCCCTGAGAGGTGCTTCTCCTTGTCCTCTAACCCCAATTGCAAGGGTTTCCTCACTGGCTGGATGACTGGTTGGGCCTAGTGTGTGTCTCATAGAGTGGAGATCACACACACCCTGCAGCTCTCCTAGCGTCTGCACACTCTGGTGTTTCTCCCTCCAAGACTCTATTTATAGGGGGAACTGGTTCAAAGTGACCAGTGGAGCTCCCCTAGAGGCTCGGGGTGAAACCAGGTGTTCTAAGTGTTGTTGTGGTGTTTTGTGAGCTTTGCTTTGCTGTTAATACTCCATTCATGCCCTAAGGATTTCTGTGGTGCCCAACAGGTGCCAGGGTGCCACATTCCCCCTTAGTTAAACTCAGTTCTCCTGGCTGAGCAAAAAGTTCTTTTTTTTACAAGTTAACACTAAGCATTTTATAAACAGTTAGTTACAGAGTCTTCAAGAAAACACAAAAATCACTGAAAAGGAAGTGAAAAATATGAAAAAGGTAAAAAGCAGTCCGTACGGCACTAGTCCATCTGCCGCAGGCTGGAAAAGAGGTAAAGTTAGTGGTCACACAAGTCCTGTGACAATTGTCTAAAGTTTATGAAAAGGGAAAAGGTAAAGTCCAGGGATACACGGTTAACTTTATACATTCCCTACGGGTGTCTCTGCTTGGGAGGCCGGTACTAACCTTCTATACCTTACCAGGCGCTTTCTGTCCCCAACTTAGTATACTTGGGACAGAGTCCAGTTCCTCCACCCTTCTGTACACTACTTTTTACAGGTTTTGAAAACTGGTTACTATTTACAACACTTACAGGTTACATTTTCCACTACATTTTTAAACCCATTCTCCAAGTTTGTGTGGGGATTGACCTAATGTACTACGTGTGGATCTGCGTAGTGTGGGTGTTTCCAAAGCTGTTGGTGTAGTGTACGAAGTGGTTGGTAGTTCTCTATGTCTGCTTTTTGGTAGACCATAGTAAGTGCGGAGTCTATCAACTGGACTAACCTCTGTAGGTAGTTGAGTAGGAATGGCTTCTCTTACTGTGGGACTAGCAGGTTGACCGATTACAGGAATCTCAGGTTCCAATATAACAGGCTGCAATTCTTGCACTTGGACTTGTTCTTGTTGGACTTGTTGGATTGGATTTGGTTTTGGCTGATCTTCAACAGGTTGGTAGAAATGCGTAACTGGTATGAGGAATGCTTCACCTATTTGTGGCCAATCAGCTGGTAAGTATCCAATATCTGTAAGAACTAGGTTTTCTTTTGTTTCTTCATCTTTAGTTACAGTAGGGTAACTGGTTGCTTGTGTGATTAACTGTGGCGGACAGTTCTTCAAATGATCCCTTGAAACAGTCGCAATAGTATTCCCATTGTCTTTGCTAATAACACAAGTTTTTGAGTTGTCATAGTGTGACGGCATAACGGTGTAGGGTACAGATTCCCAACTGTTATCCAATTTGTTGGTTTTTCTTTTTCTTTTAAGCACTACGTCTCCTGTAGCCAAAGGTTCAGCTGAGGCGTGCTTGTTAAAGTCTTTTTCTTGCTTGGTTCTGCTGATTTCTAGGTTTCTTTCCACGCTTTCTTGTACTTTCCTGTACTTCTCTTGGCGTTGGCTGACCCAGTCTTCATCAGAAGAATCTTCTGTGGGTTCGATGGTTCCCATCTGTAAATCAATAGGCAATTTACCTGGTCTTGCTCTCATCAAGTAAGCAGGTGTGTAGTTTGTCGAACTGACAGGTGTGTGGTTGTAGATGTCCACGAGATCTGGAAGTTTCTCTGGCCATTGATTTCTCTCTTCAACTGGTAAGGTCTTGAGCATGTCAATGACTATGTGGTTCATCTTCTCACATAAACCGTTCGTCTGAGGATGATAAGGTGTTGTGCGGATTTTCTTGCACCCATATAGCCCTAAGAATTCTTGGAACAGAGCTGATTCGAAGGCTGGCCCTTGGTCAGTCAAGACTTGGTCTGGATACCCATGGGGGCGACAGAAGTAACTCTGGAACGCTTTGGCTGCTACCTCAGCAGTTAAATCCTTAACTGGAACGACTACCAGGAATCTTGAGTAGTGATCGACGATGGTGAGAGCGTAAGTGTACCCGGTTCGACTTGGGGTAAGCTTCACATGGTCGAGAGCAACTATTTCAAGAGGTTTGGTGGTAACAATTGGCTGCAACGGAGCTTTCTGAGTCAGATGGTCTTTCCTTCGAAGGTGACATGGTCCACAATTTTTACACCACTTGTCAATGGAGCCTCGCATACCGACCCAGTAGAACCGATCCTTCAGGAGTCTCTCCAGCTTCTTCCATCCAAAGTGTCCTGCATCATCATGGTATGCTTCAAGGATCATCTGGACTTCAGTCTTGGGAACTACAATCTGCCAGATTAGTTCATGGGTTCTCGGATTGAGGTATCTTCTGCATAGTTTACCTTGGTAGACGAACAACCTTCCTTTCTCCTTCCACAGGCGCTTAGCATTTGATGAGGCATCAGAGTCCATGTTGGCGTGTTCTTGAGTGATCAGATCCCTTACCAGGCTGACATCTGGGTCGTTGGCTTGAGCCTCCCTCCAGTCATGGTGAGGTAACGGGTTCACGGTCCTCTCTACACGGGTCTGGTTTCTCTGATGACATGTTGCTGTACCCGAACGGTGGAAAGCAGGTAGTTCAATCTCTTCCAGGTCATCTATGTCTTCTCCCTCTTCGGGAAGATGAGGCATTCGGGACAGGGCATCAGCATTGCCGTTCTTGTGACCTGCCCGGTACTTTACAGTGAAGTCGTAGTTAGCGAGTCTCGCTACCCAACGCTGTTCTAGGGCTCCCAGCTTTGCTGTCTCCAAATGTGTTAGAGGATTGTTATCTGTGAAAGCGGTGAACGGGGCGGATGCCAGGTAATGTTTGAAATGCTCTGTGATCGCCCAGACCAGGGCCAGGAACTCCAGCTTGAAGGAGCTGTAATTCTCCGGGTTCCTTTCGGTGGGACGGAGCTTTCTGCTGGCGTAGGCTATCACCTTCTCTTTGCCCTGCTGACGTTGAGATAGGACTGCTCCTAAACCTTCATTGCTTGTGTCTGTGTACAGTAAAAACGGTAGATTGTAGTCAGGGTAGGCCAGGATTTCTTCTCCAGTTAAAGCTTCTTTCAGCGTTTGGAAGGATTTGTCCTGTTCTGGTCCCCAGTGGAACGGGGGTCCCCTGATCTTGCCGTTTTTGGATTGACCTACTAAGAGATCTTGCATGGGGGCGGCTATCTTGGTATAGCCTTTGATGAATCGTCGGTAGTACCCGACCAGTCCTAGAAATTGACGTACCTCTTTGTGATTGATTGGTGCTGGCCAGTCCTTGATGACGGTGACCTTATCCGGATCCGGTGCTACGCCTTCGGCGCTGACCACATGTCCTAGGTATTGGACCTTGGGTTTCAGCAGGTGGCACTTGGACGGTTTCAGTTTCATCCCGTACTTGGACAGTGACTTGAACACTTCACTCAGGTGCTGGAGGTGATCTTCATAGGTCTGAGAGTAGACAATGACATCATCAAGGTATAACAAGACAGTCTCAAAGTTCTTGTGGCCCAAACAACACTCCATAAGTCTCTGAAATGTTCCTGGGGAGTTACACAACCCGAATGGCATACTGTTGAATTCGCATAAGCCCATAGGAGTAGTGAAGGCTGTCTTCTCACGATCCTCCTCTGCAACGGCAACCTGCCAGTACCCACTAGTAAGATCTAACGTGGAGAAGTAGTTGGCAGATTTAAGTGCAGCTAGTGACTCTTCTATGCGTGGTAACGGGTATGCATCCTTGTGTGTGACTTTGTTGATTTGCCTATAGTCTACGCACATCCTCATATTACCATCTTTCTTTTTGACTAGGACGAGTGGTGCGGCCCAGGGACTACAGCTATCCCTAATGACTCCTGCATTTTTCATGTCCTGAAGCATCTCTTTTGCTTTCTGGTAGTGAGTGGGCGGTATAGGCCTGTACCTTTCTTTGATGGGTGTATGGTTGTTTGTTGGGATATGATGTTGTACTCCTCTAATCCTCCCAAAGTCAAGTGGGTGTTTGCTGAACACTTGCTCATACTCCCTAACTACCCGGTATACTCCATTTTTCTGGTGAGAGGGTGTATTGTCAGTTCCTACACTGAGGTCTTGACACCATTTCTCTAACTGATCTTTGGAGTGAGGGGGTTCATCAGTGACTGTTTGGTTTGAGGATTTTACATCAATCACAGCATCATCTTTTACTTGGTACAATTTTGCGACAGTTGCATATCTTGGCAGTCTGACTTCATCTTCACCATAATTCAATATGCGTACGGGGACCCTCCCCTTTCTTACGTCGACTAGCCCTCTGGCTGTCAAGAGCGTAGGACTACTATCGGACATTACAGGTTCTACTACAGCTTGGTAGTCCTGCCCTCTGAGGCCTATGGCTGCTCGACACCAGATCATCATTTCACTTCTGGGTGGTACCACAATTGGAATGGGATCTGTAACCCTTACTCTGCCAATCTCACCGTTTGACAATGTTACCTGTTGTTGATACACCAGAGCTCTGATCTGCTTTTGGATAGTCCTCTTTTCTCTGGGTTTACCGGCTTCAGCACTCTGTTGGAGTAAAAACAACACTTCATCGAGGCATTTGATCATGACATTGGTACCCATTATGATATATGGATCCTTGTGGTTAGGCTTATCCTGGACCACTAAGATACCCTGGTTTTTCAACTGCACCCTCCCCACCTTTACTGGAGTTTCCCACTGTCCCTCTATGGTAACCAGTATACCATTAGTGGCTTCAAGGTTCATCTCGGGGTTAGGGGGTTCTAGCTTAACATCTGGCCAGAACTGCTTGTAAAGGGTACTAGGGATGGATGTCACCTGGGATCCAGTATCTATCAAGGCGGATATAGCGATGCCATCGATGACGATTGGTAAGTATGGACAGTCTCCCACATACTTGTGTTCCCAGCTGGACGTAGGGCCTGGACAGTCTACTCCTGGGGTTGGCCCTTCTCGCCCAGTGGTCGCTCGTTTAAAGGACGGGATTGCAGGTTGCGTCCTCCTAAGTCGTTCTGCTGACTGTTGCGGCGTCTGTCAGGACTGCGGCGGTCTGCAGGTTTTCCTCGCGACGGCTGTGTCTTTCTCCTCATCCACGGGACGTCGTCAGGGCTGTCGGCGAGTTGAATCTTGTCCGATGGCCTTGCATCTGTCTTGGGTCTTCTCCCAGCTTGTAGCTTGGCCACGTCTTTCATCAGCTGCTCGACATTAGCACACAGTTGATCAAACCGGTCAGGCGTCACAGTCTGTGCACTGGATTGAATCGCAGGGATTGGAGATGCTGCTGCCGACACGGAAGGGGTGTCGGTGTACTGCTGCTGCTGTGAAGCGGGATCAGGTACTTCAGCGAGCCGTTGTCCCCAAACTGTTAAGTCTCTCAAGGTGTCAAACTCTGCGCCTGGA
This sequence comes from Allobates femoralis, assembly GCA_033576535.1. Lineage (NCBI taxonomy): Eukaryota > Metazoa > Chordata > Amphibia > Anura > Aromobatidae > Allobates > Allobates femoralis. Next base: position 251,768,479 of record JARQOC010000005.1, read on the forward strand.
TTTTGTATGGACCACCAGCTTGCTTGCTTTCTATCCTCAGATAGTTTAAGGCCCACAATAAATTGTCCAATTAACGCTTTGTTCTCATCTCGGACACCATCAGGATCAACTTGTTTTAACTGTCTGTATGCTTCTTGCAAGCGCAGTGAATAATCAAGGACACTTTCTTGTGCCCCTTGGTTACAACGATAGAATGACAGTCTTAACTCAGCTTCGGTATGGCGCTCAAAGACCCGGGTTAATCTAGCGAATATCTGCTCCACAGATTCCTGAGTTTCTACAGGCCAGCTGCGGCTCTGCAGTTCGGCTGCATCGGTTAACTGTCCCATAACAACTGAAGCTCTTTGCTTACCGGTCATCGGGTACATGTCCAGCGCCTGGCATATCTTCCTCTGGAAGTTCTCCAAGGTGCTGGGTACACCGCTGTACTTGGGTAACCAGGTCGCACTAGGACCGTAGGGTAGAGACATCTGCATAATCGGAGCGGGTTGCGGTGGCATACCGCCGACTGGTTGCTGTCCATCAAGAGGTAGATTTTGGGGTGCCGCTTGGTCTAGCGGGGGCACCGCGTGATCGGGTGCCGGGTTACTCATGGTCGCTCCCCCTTAGTTAAGTGTAGCCTTTCCCTCGGTTGCAAACGGAAGTGTCGGCCTCGCGGTGAGGAGTGAGGCACCACGGGAGTTTCTGGTTCCTGCTGCGTACGGAGGAAATCGTCAGAGCGTGGGGGCGGGGCCAATCTTCGCGCCCTCTGCACAGTCACGCCCCTTCTTTTCCCGCCTTTTCGCGCAGCAATGGCGGACCAAATGTACAGTTCGATATTTATAGTCAATAAATAGCACACAATACCCGTGATAACGGGCCTGCTCGTATCCTGTTCGTGACGCCAAATTATGACTCACCGTAGCCGGGGGTACACGTAGCGGGCGTTGTCTCTCCTCCAGTCACGGAACCGTGCCTGCGGTGGTGTAGGCCCGGTGGTCCAGATCAATAGGGGAATGGCGGAACAGTAGGGGTGATTTGTCTTCGTGACGCCACCTGCGGGTGTTCTGGTAACTTCACCAGCGCTGTTCGGGTCTCCGGGGGATGTTATACAGCGAGATGGAACGCTCCCCACAGGATGAGCGGGAGTCCCCGGAGCCAGGAGCTGCGCAAGATGTTGTGAGGCAGCTGCGGTAATGCTGCTATTAGGCCAGGATTCAGACACAGACACACCAAAGTCTTTTAAGTACCTTTTACTGGTGATATTCAGGTACGCCAGACCGGGTTCGTCAAGTTTAGCAATCCTGGAGATTCACAGCAAGCAGTTTGTATAGGCTTCCTTCTCTCTACATCTGGTACTAAGGTCAGGTGGATGTGGAATCCAGCCGGACCTTGGCAGTATGTTCAATAGAACGGATTTCACCTGGTTGTCAGCACTGAGGGCACTGTAAAAGGGTGATGATAATTCTACCTTCTTCCTGGGCTCTCGTTGGTAGGTGCGACGGGTGAACAGGGGGCTAGACTCCCTGTGAAGTATGCTGGTTCTCTGCGGTGGCTATGTAGCTTCCACAGCTTCGGTTCCAGTAACCGGTTATTAAGGGAGAGAGTTATGATCACTCTGGTGTCCCTGAGAGGTGCTTCTCCTTGTCCTCTAACCCCAATTGCAAGGGTTTCCTCACTGGCTGGATGACTGGTTGGGCCTAGTGTGTGTCTCATAGAGTGGAGATCACACACACCCTGCAGCTCTCCTAGCGTCTGCACACTCTGGTGTTTCTCCCTCCAAGACTCTATTTATAGGGGGAACTGGTTCAAAGTGACCAGTGGAGCTCCCCCTAGAGGCTCGGGGTGAAACCAGGTGTTCTAAGTGTTGTTGTGGTGTTTTGTGAGCTTCGCTTTGCTGTTAATACTCCATTCATGCCCTAAGGATTTCTGTGGTGCCCAACAGGTGCCAGGGTGCCACATTCTTCCATTCTCTTCCATAGTTGTGACTGTTGTGTGTTTCTTGGCCATAACCTTGTCACCAAGGATTTTCTAGAGGTTTACTATTAGGTTTAGATCAAGACTCTGTTCTGGCCATTTCATTATTTTGATGTTTTCTGTTTCAAAGAACTGCTTTACCCATTTTGCTGAGTTGCAGGAAGCATTTTTTTAAACAAAAAAGAGAAGAAAATTGGTCTGCACCACTTACCCAGACATGAAACAGGTTGGACATTCGGCATAAAGTCACGGTCAATATAACTGTGAGAGTGGCAAATGGCAAACAGGTGGTGCTCACTCAGATTCAGACTTGTCAACACATTGCAAAAATAGAAAAAGTTGCCCTGATCCTGTTCTTGACCTAAAATACCTTTTTTTTGTTGCATGTCCTTAAAAATAAGCAGGTACAGAAGGACATTCACAGCATTGTACAAAGATTACAGCAGTTTCGTGCTATCTTGGCACTTCAAAAGATCCTAAGTTAGGAAGGTTAGGATCTGTTGAAGTGCCCAGCTAGCACAAAACAGCTGTAATCCTTGTACAATGCTGTGAGCATCCTTCTGTACCTGCTTATTTTTAAGGACGTGCAACAAAAAAAAGTTATTTTAAGTCACAAACAGGATTAGTGCCGCTTTTTCTATGATTGTGTGCTGAACGCAAGTAAGGAACCACATGTTGTTGAAGAAGGGTCTGATACACACAGGCATTCACTCTGCCATGCAGCTAAATGATAAGTCCAACCTCTGCAGCAGAAAATATTCCCCAAACTATAACACTTTCTTCACCACCTTTCACTGATTTCTTTACACACCTCGGGTTAAGTCTTTCCCCACTTTGTCGGCGAACATAACGTTTCCCAACAGACCCAGTTAAACTAAATTTGTTTTCTTTACTAAAAATGAACTATAGACCACTTCTCCTCTGTCCACACAACATGCTCCTCACCAAAAGTGAGTCTAGCCTTATGATTCTTTCTGCTATATTCAATTCATGAAATAAGTTTCAAATACTGATATTTTACTCATGTTGGATATTTTAACATAGGACAACAGAAAGACCTTAACATGAAGAAAAATATGTGTTGTTCTCTAATTTTGATCACCAGTGTAGTTGAAACAGATAAAACACAGCAGATATTGCTGCCATTTGTACATCAGAGGCGGCCGTCACACTCATCAATATTGTGAGCGATATTGTAAGCCATCACGTGCACGCGCGATCGCTAACGATATCGCTCACATCGCTGGTGAGCTGTCACACAGGCAGACTCACCAGCGATGTGGACCAGCGAGATCGCTGGTAACTATGGTACACATCGGGTTACTAGGCGCCGCGCGGCGCTTAGTAACCCGACGTTTACCATAGATACCATCTCCCAGCATAGGCTCTGCCGCTGGGAGATCGTTCATCGTGGTGTCATACACCACGATGATGCAGATTGATCAAGCGTTTATCGCTTGATATGAGCTCCGGCTCTCATATCTGCGATGTCACGATCAAGCGATTTTACATTGTAAAATCGCTTGATTGCACGCAGCGATACACAAAAGATATCGCTTAAGCGATCAAAAAGCAGATCACTTAAGCGATATCGTGCATTATATTGAAGCGTGTGACGGCCGCCAGAGAGACACTGCCACAATGAAGTGCAGGATAAGAGTTAGGCTATGTTCACACAGTGCGTTTTTACTGCATTTTTGCTACAGATTTGCCTTGGTTTTATGTAAATCTATGCTAATCCTTTCTTGCTTCTTTGGTTAACATCAAAACCTATGTAATTTCAGGAAAAGCTGTCTACACACATTGTTTTTTGGTGCAGAAAGTGGAAACTCCACAGGTTTTGCAGCATTTTTGAAAGAATGAGCATGTCAATTCTTTGCTTTGTTTTGCTATTGTTTCTATTGTAAATCTGGAGCAAAAATGCAGCAGCCAAATCCACAGCAAAAATGCAGTAAAAATGCACCAAAAACACAGCCAATCTCCTGCCAGGAATAAAAATAATATTTGCTGTGGATTTGCTGCTTTTTTGCCAAACAAAAAAACAATATGTGTGGACTTAGCATAAAGCGTAACCATCATTTAAATTTTTATTTATTAGTAATGTAGAGCAAGTGATTATAATCAACTTTCACCTATACATTAATAATGAAATCAGGAAGGAACGCATTAAAATAACCTTCCACAAGATGTCCTCAGCAGGCTGTGTGTGAAGCTAATTCTCCTCACCTTCATCTTCAGGGGGTGTGCCCTAGCTGTGTTCACAATACAGATAAGGTACTGTCATATTACCTCATGCGGGCACCCTGCTGAGGTCAAACAGCTGCTTGGAGATCTTATCTGACTTCTCTGCTCTACTGGGTGTTATCACAGAGCAGAGGCCATGTGAACAGAGAAGTCGGATAAGATCTCCCAGCAGCTGTTTGAGCCCAGCAGAATGTCGGCATGAGGTAATTTGACAGTATCTTATCTGTATTGTGAATGCAGCTTGGCCATGCCCCCTGAAGCCAGAGGTGAGGAGAGAGAGCTTCACACACATTCTGCTGAGGACATCTTGTAGACTTGTTTTTAATGGTTTCCTTCCTGATTTCATCATTAATGTATATGTGAAAGTTGATTATATTCACTTGCTCTACATTACTATTCAATAAAAATTTAAATGACGGTAACGCTTTAAAGATACACCAAGGAGTTATACGACTATGTTCACATGACATTTTATCGGCTCCTCAGTGGATCCATATGGTTTATGTCTGGATCCTCAAAGAAGAACTTTGGACATATGTGCTGACAGGGCCATCAACTTCATTGTTGCAGAGGGCGTCATTATATGCTTTGCCAGACATACTTTCTGCCCACTTGAAGTCAGCACCAAAAGGTAATTGACAATGCTTTGGATGCTACTTGTAATAGGCGGATACTGGTAAACATGAAGCATATAGTGACGAAATGATTATCACTGACAATGACAATGAGAAACATGATATGAACCCGCCCTAAAACTAAATGAAATGTTGCTGAATACTTGATGTAAGGCTATGTGCTGTCGCTGTTTTATAAGTGCAGAATGTTTCTGCAGTAAAAACACTACAAAACTGTACTCTATGGCTGAAAAATGCACCACAAAACGCATGCGTTTTTGATGCATTTTTGGTGCAGATCATGGTCATGGCTGGTAGGGCTGAAAAACAAGATTGACATAGGCTAGGGTCACACTTGGCATGCGTTTTTTTAAGGTGCTTTTTCCCAGCATGCGTTTTTGCACTTAGGTGTGGGGGACCCTTAAAAAACGCATGCAAAAACGCATGGTACCATTTAGTGCCATTCAATAACGCATGTGGAAACACATGGTACCATTTATTGCCATTCAAAAACGCATGCAATTCCTATAGGGCCCCATGTTAAAAAAAAAACGCATGTGTTTTTGGCTCAGCACCAAAAAACGCTGCTTGCAGTATTTTTTGGTGCTGAGCCAAAAACGCATCCCAAAAACGTATGGTACATTCAGACATGCGTTTTTGCTATTGGGGCATGCGTTTTTTGCATGGGGGCCTATGAATGTGTTTTTGCCTGCGTTTTCACAAAACGCAAGTCTCAAAAACGCATTTAATATCTGCAAGTGTGACCCTAGCTCATACTCATTCTTTTGTCCTGACCACAATCTGCACATAAACTGCATCATTGGCACAGCACTTCAGAATTATCATAGAGTTTGCTGGGGAAAGGATAAACATGAAGTTTTGTGACAAAAGGTGACAAAAGAATGCAGCAAAAAACGCAGCGTCAGCACAGGGCCTAAGAGTTATCAAGGGTCAAAGTCAAGTATTAAAGTGAGATATCAGAGTCAGATATCAGATGTCAGGGGTCAAGGTGATATACGTGTATTAAATTTACATTATTTTGACAGCACTGTGATGTCACACTAAATATCAAAGTAAGGCTGGAATCACAAGAGCGTATAGCATCCATTGCAAGAACATCAGATGCAATATACAGTACTAATGACACGCAGCTCAGTTTCTGTTGCGAGAATGAGCCGATTGTCACTATCCTGTGATCCAATTCTCTCTAATTAGAGAATCAATTTACAGGTACGGAGAAGAAGGAGAAATTAATCTCTCCATCTCCTGCATTGTCTGTCTCTGCATATATTGCACTGCCCTAGGATGTCATCCGAGTGCAGTCCGATGTTTCACACACACCCATAGACTTGTATTGATGCTCGAGATCAAATTTAGGGTGGCTTCACACTTGTGTTTGCCTGCACTGCGTATTGCGACGGGCGAACACAAGCAAAGTGAAAACACCGCCCATCCCTATGTTTACCATGGGGACGCACGGTGTATGCGCTCAGGTGCGGATGGCCATGCGCACCCATTGCCCGCCATGTGTGATTTGTACCCCCGCCCGGTGCTGTCTATGCCCCCAGCCTCCGCTGTGATGGATTTGCCTCCAGCCCCTCCTATGATCTACTTTAGCCACATTTCCTCTGTGATGTATACACTGCAGTCTCAGTGTGTATGGTGCAGCCTTGTTTGCTTGCAGTGACAGCCATCAACCAGCACAGCCTGCACAGCCACCTACCCGGGAGGAGCTGGACGGAAGACAAGCGGAGGAGGTGAGTGAAGCTGCTGTCGGCTTCCTCATGTTAAAAATATCTACAGGTGCATCTCAATGAATTAGAATATTATCAATAAGTTAATTTATTTCAGTAATTCAATACATAAAGAGAAACCCATATATTATATAGAGTCATTATAGAGTGATTTGTTTCAACTGTTTATTTCTCTTAATATTGATTATCATGGCTTACAGCAAATGAAAACCCAAACGTCATTATCTCAGAAAATTAAAGTAGGGAGGATGAAAGGTCTGAGAGATAAAATATTAACTAAATAGGTATCCAGAGGCTTCACCTTGTGTGGTTGTGAGAGTCACAACCACTATAATAGCATATATAATGGCTGCTGCAATCCCAGCGTGGTGCATATATTGCAGGGAGGATGAAGGGTTAAAAATTGTGCTGCCATATTCCATGAGACGTCAAAGGCTGAATATATCATTGATTTATTAGTCAACATGTTTCAGGGGTTCCTGGCCCCTTCCTCAGGACAAATCAATATCATATTGCCATGTTTCTGGGCATTTCAGGGAGCCCTGAAACGCGTCGAGCTCAGAATGCAGCAGAGGGGGGACAGATTTCACTGGGCTAACCAAGTTTCAGGGTGTTTCAGCGAGTCCTGAAATGCATTGACTAGTAAATTAATATTATATTCCCCCTTTGATGTCTCGTGGAATACGGCAGTACGGTTTTTAACCCTTCATCCTCCCCACTTTAATTTTCTGAGATAATGACCTTTGGGCTCTCATTGGCTGTAAGCCATAATCATCAACATTTACAGAAATAAACACTTGAAATAGATCACTCTGTAATAACTCTATATAATATATGTGTTTCACTTTTTGTATTGAATTACTGAAATAAATGATCTTTTTGATAATATTCTAATTCATCGACATGCACCTGTATATCATAAAAGCAGAGATATAGTGAATGGTACAGAAAACCACAATCAATAGTACAAAACAAACTAAAAGAAAAATTATAAAATTTCTCAGAAATATGTGCAAGGTTGAGAGAGCCAATTAATATCCTTAAAGTACTACCCAAGCCCACTATAATCTACCAGGTAAAAAAGAACACAAAATAACCAACAAAATAGAAGATATTAGATTTCTATGGTTTAAAAGTCCCAAACAAAGGATAATCCAGATATTCCTAGATATTTAAGCAATCCAGAGTAGCAGATATAAGAATAGGGATTTGTGGCCGCGCTCCTGCTCCAAAATAATCCAGGCATCAAAGATGTTTGAATTCATATGGTGTGATTTATTTCTATGTGTTTCAGGGTAAACCCCTTCCTCAGGATATCACAACAAGCAAAAATTATCACACTATGACATACCATGTGACCTTGAAGCACCAGCCAGAACCTCTTGCAAGCGGCGTGTTTTCCCATCTATGTTCATCAGAGAGGATATGAGCAATATGTCACCAATTTGTTCATTCCGTACCTAGAAGACTTGGTGCAGTCCTTAAAAATGATGGCGGTCATACAAAATACTAATGTAGTTTTTGAATGTGGTTAGGTGTATTTATCAATTAATCATAAGTTGAGTAAAACTTGAAGATTTTGTAATGAAAGTATATTTTTATATAATCACGATGGTTTTTTTTCCCCATTTTTGAGTCCGCTCGTGCTGCGAGTCAATGTCGTCAGTGGATAACGGGCGAAGCATTGTCGACGCAGCGGCCATTGCGAGCAGTTTCTAAGGCGACTCGCTATGCCCGCGCAGCGGGCATGGCGAGTCAGAGACTCGCTCTGCTAGAATCCCGATGCATCTGCATCGGGCACCCAGCATAGTCTATTTATATTACAATTAACCCTGATTTCACTGTTATGTATTAAATAACTATACTATGAAGGTCAGTCTTGTCAAAATTTTGGAAATTGTTTTCTGTTCAGTGAGATATTGATTAAAATTGAGCTCATTTAGGTGGAGCACTGCATATCTTCAAAAGAATAACAGTAATAAATGTAGATTATTAGGAAACAACACTGGTATTGAGCTGGTTATCTATTTCAATTGTAAAGCTCATAAGAAAGACTCACACACCAAGGAATTGTACAACTGATAGTTACGTACCTTTTCTATCTCTGTTGCAGTATTTCCTTTGCTCCTTTAAGAGCTAAAGCCAAAGTAGATGAAATACATAATGGCGAGAAGATAAAATTTCCTTCTTACACTTTTCAGTTAACTTGTGGAGAATGTCTATGGCCAGCTTTCATTTGCTAGACGGAAAGCATCCATTATCTGAAAAGTAAAGTAGTTCATGAAAATATTACGTGATAGCATATACAGTTAGAGCATTACAAGGAGAATCTTATGAGAGATGTATGGAATATCCTTGGACCCTTACAAAAACAGACGAAAATAAAATGACCTGATTTAAAGTGAAGAGTTGCGGGGCCGAGGCATGTACAGGGAAGAAACTTCTTTTGCTATTCCAACAGATGTCCATGTAAAGAACATGTCCACAGATAGATACAACCAATGATCATCAGCTTGCATGGTCAAGTAGTAATCACCGTACTGATAGCTGTAATGAAATTAACTATCTCTGATGTAAGTACCCTTAACATGTGAAGGCGGTGTACTGAAAAAGTGTCATCTATTGTAACACAGAAGTTTCAGTGAATGCTTTAGTAGGGATGAGCGAGTAGTGAAATATTCGGAATCGTTATACTCGTAACGGGTAGGCCCTAATACTCGGGTACTCGTTACCCAATGTTAGTCCAATGTAAGTCATTGGGAAATGTGAGTACTTTCACAGTTTATCTATATACACTGTGAAAGTAAAATAAAAGTTAATAAAAGGTGTTAAAAATAAAAAAATAACATACTCACCTATCCGACAGCTGTCCCGGGACCCAAAAGAACACATCTACTGGCCTGCCGGACCTCAAGTCTGATAGCCAATCAGATGGCCGGTAGCAATCAGGTGGTGTGTGATATCACACACCACCTGATCGTTACCGGCAATTTGATTGGCCATCAGACATAAGGTCCTGGCAGGCCAGTAGATATGTTCTTTTCGGGTCTCAGGGACAGCCATTGGATAGGTGAGTATGTTATTTTTTTACTTTTAATACCTTTTATTAACTTTTATTTCACTTTTGCAGTGTATATAGATACACTGTAAAGTTAATGTACTACTCAGTACTCCTAACGAGCAATCGCAAGAAAACTCGTAGAGTGGCGAGTAGCCCGAATACCGTACTATTTGGCGAGTACCGAATAGTTACGAGTATACTCGCTCATCCCTATGCCTTAGCATTTACAATATTTACAAAATGAAAAAAAAAACTGCATTTTGTCATATTTGGTTTTGTTGTGTCTGTGAGCCATAGTCACTATCTTTTGATAAAGTACAAAAATCTAGGACAGATTGTGTAGGTTTCCTTTCTCTTAAACGTGACACACCCATATGAGTAATTGAACACTGCCCGAAGATATTGAACATAATTCAAGTAATGTGTCTCCTGAAATAACTGTTTCCTTGCTGCTTAAAGAGGACCTTTCACCAAATTTTTCAGGTTGAACTGGACATACAATGTTAGGTCTCGGTTCAACTAGTGTAGGATATGGTAATGACACTCGGCTCAAGTTCTGCTGCTAGCGTGAGCTGAATATCATGCAACTTTGATCTTATCCTGTAATCAAATCACAGGTGCAGAAGAGAGGGAGAGGTTAATCTCTCCTTCTCCACTGCCTTTTATTAGTGTATGTCACACTGCACTTAAATGCCATCTGAGTATAGGGCGATGTTAGACACACACCAATACAGTTGTATGTCTGCGTGTGATCAGAGACTTTCTGCCAAGCGCATGCTGAGATCTTTTTTCATGCCGATTAGATGGACGCTGGCTCATGGTTTAACAATGGTGCTAGTGCAATCCGATGTTTATCGGATTGTACTCATCCATTGTAATTGCAAGTGGAACTGAGGCCTCATAATCTTCTGATATGAGTAAAACAATTGTAAGTTCACCTTTCCAATGTGAAGATGTTAGTAATTAAAGTATTTGACACCTAATAAGTTGACTTTTATTAAAGGGAATCTGTCACCCACTTTGGCCATTTTAAACTGTGCCCACCAGCTTAAACATGATGTAAATGGGGTTCTTGTAACCCCTCCATGTGCCCAGATGTCCCCCTCATACCTGAGAAGTCAACTTTTATTCTCTGCCTCGCTGAATCATAAAAGATCCAGGAGATATGTGAAGTCTCACGTGATTTGTGAAATCTCGCAAGACTTTCGGCACTATCTTCAAAGTAGCACAGTGACCTGCTGCACTGCGCAGGCACAAGTGCTCCTGTCACTCAGCGGCCGTCCACAGGAGGGGGCGGCAGTTTTAAAAATGCAAGGCGGGTTTTGCTGGCAAGGGCTGCGAGGACCTTTTAGGATGCAGCGAGGCAGAGAATAAAATTGATTTCTCAGATATGAGGGGGACGTCTGGACACATAGAGGGGTTTCAAGAACCCCATTTACATTATGTGTAAGCTGGTAGGCACAGTTTAAAATGCCCAAAGGGGGAGACAGGTTCCCTTTAAGTCCAAGTGAGTGTTATCATATAGTTTTCATTAGGGGGGTGTACTCCCAGCATTCTCTAACCATGCAGAAGTTAGACCATGATGTCACGGCTGTCTGTCATATATCTCTAACATCATCACACATTGAGTAACCTGCTATAAGTTATTGTGTGGGATGCTCTTCTTTCTACTGAACGCTTATGATTGCTCAGCAATCAGCATCATATAGAGAGTACACATCCCCAGTAAAACTATCTGATAACACCCATTTGGCTGTAACAAAAGTTAACTAATTAGGCGCCAAATAATTTGCTAATATCTCAATAATGGACAGGTAAAAATTAAAAAAAAGAGTGTGTTTTATTCTGCTCCACAAGCACAATTACATCATGTGTCCAGTTCAACATAAAAAAATCTTTTAAAAAAAGTTGGTGAAAGGTTCTCTACCATTATGTGGTCAACATTTGTATAAAAGTAATCATTAAGTGTGATTATTGGGTGAAAGAATGTAAAATTATACAAAACCCACACAAACAAATGGAGAACATAAGAAAGTAGATGTTGTCTTTAGCTACAGCCAGTTCTGTATGGTAATCAAGATGCTATGCTATAGTTTTTTTGTTCAGATCTACAAGTATATATCAGAGAAGATATTTATGCAGAAAGTAAATAGATTAGACTACAGATTATTTTCAAGGACGAAGTCCTCTTCATGTCTGTTTGGGACATATGGAAGAATGATTGGAGAGAAAAGATGAGTATTACCATGAGTCCTGTGTCTCAGGGTGCTTTACAGCCTCCTTAGACCATTCATGTGTGGGCTTGTTTTTCATCGAAGGTAATAATGGGCTCATTCACAATTTTACCTTAGAACACTGCCATTAATAAAAGAACGGTAACTAAAGATCCTCCATGAGCAAATTCTACCAATGATCCAGGATAAATTTTAGACGCATTTGATTGAAAACATGTTTAATCCTTAAAGGGATCCTGTCACCCCCAAAACACCTCAAAGCTATTAAAAGATGTCCTTAGAGCATATTCACACTTACCTACACTCCTTTTAGCTCCTAAATGCATCTATTGAAAATGAAGATAAACGTTTTAAACTACCTCATACGATGTTAATGAGTGACTACTGTATGCATAGTCACCCAGGCAGGCTCTCCCTCTTCATAATATCACGCCTCAATAGGCGTGATCTTCAACTCAGATTCAAATGCGCGCCTCCCCGCTCTCCTATGCCGGCCGGGCTGCAGTGTGCGGCTGTATGACGCGAATCGCGTCATTTCCGACTTCGGGTGACATATGTACACCCGCGCCGCTCTGTTATGCCTCCAGCACGCATGCGCAGTGCGGGACTTGAAGCTAACAGAGTGGCGCCGGTGTACATATGTCACCCGAAGTCGAAAATGACGCGATTTGCGTCATACAGCCGCCACTGCAGCCCGGCCGGCATAGGAGAGCGGGGAGGCGCTCATTTGAATCTGAGTTGAAGATCACGCCTATTGAGCGTGATATTATGAAGAGGGAGAGCCTGCCTGGGTGACTATGTATACAGTAGTCACTCATTAACATCGCTAATGAGGTAGTTTAATAAAGTTTATCTTCATTTTCAATAGATGCATTTAGGAGCTAAAAGGAGTGTAGGGTAAGTGTGAATATGCTCTAGGGACATCTTTTAATAGCTTTGAGGTGTTTTGGGGGTGACAGGATCCCTTTAAAAAGCGGGTGGACAAACAAAGCCCAGAAATTGGGATGAAATTGAAAGCGTGAATTAGGGTGGGGTCACACTTGGGCTGGGAGCCATGTTTCTAGGCAGCGCTAAATCTTAGCAATTTCTGCCGTAGTGGACAGCGTTAACGGCAAGCACTGCCTGGCAACGGGGCCACATAGAAACCCTAGTTTACCTTAGTAGCACCCGCACACAGAGCTTTTCAACAGCACACAAAAAAACACTGCAGGCAGCGTTTCCTGTGTGCTCAGCTAAAGCGCCCGTCCTGGAGCTCTGTGTGCAGCTGCTACTAAGGTAATCTACAGGCTTCTAGGGGCCAGTTGCCAGGCAGCACTTGCCGTTAACGCTGTTCGCTATGGCAGAAATTGCTAAGATTTTAGTGCTGTCTAGAAAAGTGACTCCCATCCCAAGTGTGACCCCAGCCTTAGTAAGAATGATTTGCCATCAGTCATGATTTGGCCCAGAACCGGATATCCAACATACAAGGTCGTCTTGCAGAAGTTTTGAAAAATAAGGGTCAACATTTTAAACTTTGAAACTTAACTATACTATGTGATGTGTTTCAAGAAAGTTTAAAAGCCATGAAATGTTTACACTGTGTGCAGAATAATTAGGCAAGTTGTATTTTAGAGGATTATTTTTATTATTGATCAACAACTACGTTCTCAATCAACCCAACAGACTCATAAATATCAAAGCTTAATATTTTTGGAAGTTGGAGTGTTTTTTTTTTTTTTAGATTTGGCTATCTTAGGAGGATATTTTTTATGAAGGTAACTATTACTGTGCAGAATTATTAGGCAACTTAATAAAAACCTAATATATTCCCATCTCACTTGTTATTTTCACCAGGTAAACTAATATAACTGCACAAAATTTAGAAAAAAAACATTTCTGACATGCAAAAACAAAACCCAACAATATTACTGATCCAAAATAGTCACCTTTCTTTATGATGACACTCAACAGCCTTCCATCCATAGATTCTGTCAGTTGCTTGATCTGTTTACAATAAACATGCGTGCAGCAGCCACCACAGCCTCCCAGACACTGTTCCGAGAGGTGTACTGTTTTCCCTCCCTGTAGATCTCACATTTTAGGAGGGACCACATGTTCTCTATGGGGTTCAGATCAGGTGCACAAGGGGGCCATGTCATTATTTTTTCTTCTTTTAGACCTATACTGGCCAGCCATGCTGTGGAGTAGTTGGATGCATGTGATGGAGCATTGTCCTGCCTGAAAATCATGTTTTTCTTGAACGATATCGACTTTTTCCTGCTCCACTGCTTGAAGAAGTTGTCTTCCAGAAACTGGCCGTAGGTCCGGGAGTTGAGCTTCACTCCATCCTCAACCCGAAAAGGTCCCACGAGTTCATCTTTGATGATACCAGCCCATACCAGTACCCCACCTCCACCTTGCTGGCATCTGAGTTGGATTGGAGCTCTCTGCCCTTTACTGATCCAGCCTCTGGCCCATCCATCTGGCCTATCAAGAGTCACTCTCATTTCATCAGTCCATAAAACCTTTGAAAAATTAGTCTTAAGATATTTCTTGGCCCAGTCTTGATGTTTTATCTTATGTATCTTGTTCAAAGGTGGTCGTTTTTCAGCCTTCCTTACCTTGGCCCTGTCCCTGAGTATGGCACACCTTGTGCTTTTTGATACTCCAGTAATTGCAGCTCTGAAATATGGCATAACTGGTGGCAAATGGCATCTTGGCAGCTTCACGCTTGATTTTCGTCAGTTCATGAGCAGTTATTTTGCGCCTTTTTGCCCAACACACTTCTTGCGACCCTGTTGTCTATTTGCCATGAAACACTTGATTGATCGGTGATCATGCTTCAAATGTTTGGCAATTTCAAGACTGCTGCATCCCTCTGCAAGACATCTCACAATTTTGGACTTTTCAGAGCCCGTCAAATCTCTCTTCTGACCCATTTTGCCTAAGGAAAGGCATTTGCCTAATAATTAAGCACACCTTATATAGGGTGTTGTTGTCATTAGACCACACCCCTCCTCAGTACAAGATGCACATCACCTGATTTACTTAATTGGTAGTTGGCTCTCAAACCTATACAGCTTGGAGTAGGACAACATGTATAAAAAGTATCATGTGATCAAAATACTAATTTGCCTAATAATTCTGCACACAGTGTATAATTGAACTTCAGTAACAAGAGAAACATCTGACTAAAAGAGCTAAAAACACTGAAGCAGCAAACTTTAGGAAAACCAAAATTTGTGTCAGTCTCAAAAGTTTTGACCTTGACTGTACAGTCCTTTATCTAATTCACTTGTTCTCCAATAATAAACTCTTGATGTGTTAATATTGTAATTCATCTGCCAGTATAGTTTCAGCTTATACTGCTGACTCTACAGTTATTGACCCAATTTTTCCTCACTAACCTGTTGTTCAAAAATGTCAGCCAGCTTTAGTTTTTCATTTAGTTTAAGTGTGCAATAAAATGTTTAAATCGCTTTTAAGTGGCCGACTAATACATAGGTTCTCACCAACCTTACCTGGCTCCTCTATACTCTGCATATGCTTAAATATATGGAAATATATGGATGTTTTTGGCACTTGCTTTCTTAAAGGTGTTGCCTTTTCAAGATGTGAAGGAAGGTACCCTGTTTGGTATCCTCCTCAGTTAGCCAGAAAATGCAGTAAATATAAGGCACCTGTAAATCGAGTGGATCAAGGAATGTCAGCAATTTAGCATCACAATTTCCCTATAGTAGTCATTACAAATATAATAAAATAATAATAACTTTATTTATATAGCGCCAACATATTCCACAGCGCAATATATGGCTTGTCACAGTTTTCCCTGACAATAACATCTGTTAGCTGTGGATTTATGAAACCATGCCACTCTTTTCACCCCTTTTAACAGTTTTGGGTTTATGTCTCATAATTAGCAAACTTTAAAGAGGTTGTCCCCTACTGGGCAATCAGTTCTTAAAGCGAACCTGTCACCCCCCCGGGCATCAAAAGCTAAAATAGCCACCTTCTGCAGCACTAAGGCTGCATTCAGGGAAGGTGGCTATAGGCTTTTGATGCCCTTTATACTATGAAATATGTAGTTAGGTAAATGCTCACACTTCTGAAGACCAAAGACCGGGAGGCGGGGTTTCACACTCCTCTGACCCGCCCCTCTTGTCAGTCATGATGCTCACCTGCTGCTGCCTCCCCTGACTGTGTAAAATGATCGCGCATCTCCGTTCTCCTGTACGGAGCCGCGCATGCGCTGTGCGCCCGGTGTCCAGGAAGTCATCGGCAGCGCGCACAGCGCATGCGCGGCGCCATACAGGAGAACGGAGGCGCGCGTTCATTTCACACAGTCAGGGGAGGCAGCAGCAGGCGAGCACCATGACTGACAAGAGGGGGCGGGTCAGAGGAGCGTGAAACCCCGCCTCCCGGTCTTTGGTCTTCAGAAGTGTGAGCAATTACCTAACTACATATTTCATAGTATAAAGGGCATCAAAAGCCTATAGCCACCTTCCCTGAATGCAGCCTTAGTGCCCGGGGGGTGGGTGACAGGTTCGCTTTAAAGTAGATCTATTACTAAATCAAAAGTATTAAGTTTTCCCTATTTTAAACCAACTGCTTCTTTGAGTATTTGTTTATTGGTGGATTTTTTTTGTTTATCCATCATAGGTTTTCAGAGGTATTATGCTTTTTATTTAGTCCTTATTGTCATGGTTTGTACAAGAGGTATTTGCGTAGGATGCTTTCACATCACGTTTTTTGCACATCCGTGGACAGGCACGAATCTGTGCCAACCGATGCCACTGATACCCACGGATCCGTGTTTTCCACGGATCCGTCCTTAGTTAGCAGAGATAGGGCTTTACCTTGCTTCTGAGCATGCGCAGTACAGCAAATCGGATCGGTTTTGATCCATCACCATAGAGCTCCATGCTATTTGAAACGACAGCTACGGATCCGTTTCTGTCTGATTTTTTCAAGGTAGGCCAAAATCGGAGCAGGCTCCGATTTTGGGGACGGCAAAAAAATCTGACACAAAATCTGACACAAACAGATCCATCACAAAACTAACACAATCGGATGCCAATAAGGACCAATCCGTGCACTTCCATGCCCATAGGGATACATGGAGACCAAATCGGATCCGTGGCTATCAGTTTTACAACGGATAGGCGCAGATGAACAAAAATCGTGATGTGAAAGCAGCTTTACAGAGTAATCATTTGTAGTAAATGCCTAAAAACACGCCACAAGAGAATACAGTGAGCGTCACTTTCTTGGTAAAGACCCCTGGTTCTATTTAAATGCTATTGTTCCCTATATAAATAAAATATAAAAAACAGCATGCAGACCCTATTTAAAAAGATTTCTCAAAAACGCAATTTGTTAAACGGATTGCACTTTTGCACACTTTTGCAATGCGTTTTATCGCATTGGAGAGCGTTAACGCATGTGTTTTTCAAGATCTCAAAATGACAAAACTGGATCCAGTAACTGGATTGCAGACGCAAGTGTGGCCTGGCCTTACTCTGAGTAGGACATTTCATGATTCCAGTAAATACAATCAAGGTCTCCAGTAACAGACCCAACAAAGCAACCTCACAGCATTATGAATTCTTCACCGTGCTTAACTGTAGGTAGGGTGTTCTTTTCTTGATAAGGTTCATTGCCGTCTGTAAACAAACTGTTGCATTGCCTTGTCAAAAATGTCTGTTTTTGTTTTAGCTGTACAACAGAACATTTTCCCAAAAGGATTGTGGTTTGTCAAGGTACTCTTTGGCAAAGATCAGTCATTCCTTTTTATGTCTTCAGCAACTGTTTCTTGCTTGGCCTTTGCCCATAAATCTCTGCTTGGTTTAATGTGTGGGGTATGATACTTGTTGAAACCATGACCCCAGACTGTTCCAGGTTGGCCTTCAGGTCTTTGGATGTTTGATGTGTTGTTTTTTCCACCATTCGCATCAACGTTTGAAGATATCTCTTGTCAATATTCCTCTTTCCTCCATATTGAGGGAGGTTCTTTACGATTCCAAGCTTGGCAAACCTCTTAATAACATTGCACACTTTTGAAACTTGGATATCAAGCTGTTTGGAGATGGCCTTATACCCTATGGAAGTCTTGTGTTTGCTAATAATAGCAGTTCTATTTTCCTCAGATAGCTGCTTTGAATTCACCATTGTGACAAAAGAACAGAGCCTAACATTTGGCTCTTTAAAACACTGAAGTCATCATTCATTAGCTAATTCATGTCACATGGGCACTGACAATTTATCTCTGATGATTCTCATTTGTGATTTACCACAAGCAAGTCAAAATGTGTTTCCATACTAATTTAATGTAAAGGGTGCCAATACCAGTGTCACAGCAAGCTTCAGATTTTTTTTATTTTTCCCTCCCATTGTTTTTTGTTTTAAATTGTTGTTTATAATTTGTTCTTTTCTATGTAACATGAGTGCTCTGTACAAAAAAGCTGCTTGACCTGATTCTGGAGACCCAGCAACGGAATTGCGGAAATCATGCTGATTTGGGAGTTGAGAACATATTGTTTCATTTATTTTATGTGGGGCCAAAAAAATTAAAGAAGTGGTTGGCTATTAGTGGATAACCTGAAATATAGCAACTAGTTAGGTCACTTTTGGTAAGTTTGCAAACATAATATAAAGAGATGAAGTAAAACTCCTTTATCCATATTAGTTTCACAAGCCCTTCTTTTCATTGTGCTTCAGACATATGAAAGATTCTGCAATATTTCTCTATAGAGTGAAATAAATGAGGTAAAGCAAGATAACTACTTTACCACTTTTGGCATTTTGAGTGACTCAAGAACAATACTCTCAAAATATTTTTTGTTTGCATTTAGATTGTGCCATATTGTTGGAAAAAGTTTTAACTTAAATATTCTGGTATGTAAGGCACAATACTTTGTGAGACTGGCATAGATTCCAAGTTTACATGATTTTATAACACTCGGACTTGGCATACTTCATGAACAGGATTCATCAATATCGGGGAGCCTCCCTGTAGGTTTTAGTTAATGATTAATTCAAATTAGTTGTCTGCAGTCTCTATAATCCATGTTTACAAATTACGTAAAGATAAATGATATATAAGCATATTGCTAGATGTTCACATCATTAGTGTTAGTGCTGAATATGAAGTGTTAAGTAGTAATATGATATGCATATGCAATACAGGGGAGTTATGAAAAACTAAATGTATGCACCTTATCCATTCAATAATTCATTAGTTTTTTTCTGTTTGTACAGCATTTACACTGTTTGTCAATGTGTGTGTGTATATACATATGAATATCTATATATATCTACATGTATACATAAACATAGACATATAGGTATTAGCATATATTGAAGATAGCCCACCTAATTCTATCCGGTTGAGAATGTTCCACAGAAGAGTTGTGTAGTCCTGCTGCTGCTGCTGCCCTGAAGAGCTGGATAATCTGTACTTGTACCTGAACACAGGGAACACACCCACTAACATGAAGGAAGGCATGCATGAGTCAGTTTTCTTCCTTCACAAAAAAAAATGATAAGTATTGGCAGCATTTCCTAAATGGACTCCAGCAGTTACTCCTTGAAGCTAGTGCTACAAAGAGAAACATGCTTCTGCAAGAATATTGCTGTCTGTCAGTTCTCTTGTGAAATCCAAAATTCTGCATTCATTCATTCATTCAACTAGTAGAATAATGTCATAATCTATACCAGGGATCTCAAACACGCGGCCCAGGGTCGCATGCAGTGAGTGAGTCACGATGGGGGCAAACTCTATGGTGCTGGGGGCGACAGCTGTGTCTCCCCCTTGTTCTCCCCCCCATATTGTCTTATCCCCTCTGTGCTCTCTCATTTGACTTGTCTTCCCCCTGTGCGTAGCTCAAACGCGCACTGTATAGCCTATTAGCTGTCTTCCTCCTGTGCGCTGTCTCCCCTCTATGCTGCCTCTCTCTCCCCCATGTGCTGTGTTCTCCCCTCTGTTCTCTCTCATTTGAGCTGTCTCCCCCTTGTGTGCTCTCTCTCTCCCCCTCTGCACTTGCTCCGCATTGTGTGCTCTCTCTGCCCCCTGTACGCTCTTTCTGGCACACTTTGTGCTCTCTCTGCCATCATGTGTGCTCTCTCTGGCCGCTGTATGCTCGCCCCTCCCCCTGTGCACTCACCCCACTTCCCTGTGTGCTCTCTCTGCCCCTTTTTCTGCACTTTCTGCCCCATGTGCACTCTCTCTACTCCCTGTGCAGTCTCACTACCTCCTGTGTGTTCTCGCTGCCTTCCTGTGTGCTCCTTATGCCCCTTGTGCTCTCCTCCTCTGTGGTGTGCAAAGATGGTGGCGGTGTAAGTAAGCATGCATGCACCGGGTCACACCGCTGCAATCTTTGTTTACCCAGGTATCCAAAGAGGGTGGCTGCCTGAGTAAGTGCACATGCGTGCCTGGTATACACATGCACACTTACTCAGGCAGTGATGTGTCAGCGGCAGCTTCAAGGGATAGCGGCTGTAACTTCAGGTGTCGGCCTGAGTAAATGCGCATGTGCATATGTGGTGCGCACATGCGCAGTTCCTTAGGCTTCTGCCATCTTTGGACATCCGGGTGTCCAAAGATGTCAGCCACATGAGTAACTGCACAGGGGTGCCGGGTACGCACATGCGCAGTTACTCATGTGGCGCAAAGTGGTGATTAGGTGCAACAGGGATGGGGCGGTGGTGTGGAGCAGTGGTGATAAGTGCCGATGAAGTGTCTTGGCTTCAAGTGATGATGGCTGTGGCACCGCTGGCGGTACTGTGCTCCACTCCCTCAGCCTTAAGTAATTCTGCTTCTCTCCACCAGATATCACAGATAGAGTTCATTTCTACTTGGACCCCATGCTATGCTGAGCTGTGGATCCTGATGTACCTAAGCAGTTGGTGAATGTAATTTCCCATACAAGCCCATCTGCAGTTCATCAGGTTGGGAGGTCTTGTTTCTTTTGTGGCCAAGCTGATCACTTTATTAGGGTCTGTCCATACTGGGCTAAACCCATTTCTCAGCCGCAGACATCCCCTGAGGAAAATCACCTGAGTACTACTGTCTCTGCCGTGTTCATCAGGGCTGCTCCTCTGTCTCCAGTGGAGGTAGTTAATGACCTACTGGAGAATAGGGGTAAAGCCTAGCCTACACCTCAGATTGAAGCTGGGCTCAGGTGTTATGGCCACTTTACACACACCAACTTATCTGTCCAACTTCTGACCAACTTATTGGTTGCAGTGAAATCATGGACACATTGTTCCATTTGTACACAGCCACAAAATGGAGAAATGTGTCCATGATTTCACTGCAACCAGTAAGTTGGTAAGAAGTTGGACAGATAAGTTGGTGTGTAAAGTGGCCCTTATCCTGAGAAGTGTGGTAAGGGGAGGGTGGCGACTCCCATTAAGCCTTCTGTGAGAAAGTCTACAGAGAAGACACAGGGAGACGTCTCTACTGTTTGTCCTCCTGAGAATGAACCCTCTGTCTGTAACCACAGGAAAATTAGACCGTTACCCGAAGTGTGTCCAGAGGCCTCTTATAAAGGCGAGGGATACTGTCACATGTTGACTGCGTTGCAGTCCATGAGTGCTACTGTGATTAAACTGAGTTTTTTTTTTCTTTTAGTCTATGTTTTGCGGCTCTGCATTTGGAGGAAAAGCTGACGGGGTGTGTTTGAACTTTCAGCTGTCCATTCCCTCAGCTTTAAAGGGATCCTGTCACCTACAAAACGCCTCCTAAACTAGCAAAACATGTCCCTGCAGCATCCATTCACTAATCTCACACTCCTTTTGTCTCCTAAAAGCATCCTGTGAAAGTGCATAAAAACGTTTTAATACTTACTCATTAGTGATTATAATTAGCAGTGGCTATATTCTTTAGTCACCAAGGCGGGCTGTTTTGCAGCCTGAATGATCCACCCTGTTCCTGTCTGTGCTGCTGTGATGTGCAGCTGAAGGCAGGACTAATGATTTGCATTCTGTGAGTGATAGAGAGGGGGGAGGGTAAAGTCTGCACAAGCAGAGCCCAAGCAGAGCAAACAGACAGAGAGAGGGAGGATCCTGGAGCCTGCAAAACAGCCCGCCCTGGTGACTAAAGAATATGGTCACTGCTAATTATAATCACTAATGAGTGAGTATTAAAACGTTTTTATGCACTTTCATAGGATGCTTTTAGGAGACAAAAGAAGTGTGAGATTAGTGATAGGATGCTGCAGGGACATGTTTTGCGTGTGACACTACAAACGATGAATAATCAGTCGGCTGATCATTCATCGTTTAATTTGAGGTCCTGTCCTCAAATCAATCGTTGGTCGCCCGGTGGAAACGCAGCATCGCTGCGTGTGACACCGGGAGACGACCGATAAGCCAGCTCCCAGCGCCTCTCTGCAAGCGCTGGGAGCTGGTATCCAAGGTAAACTGTCGGTAACTAGGCAGCGCGCGCTGCCTAGATACCTGATGTATACCTTGGTTACCAGCCTTCTCCGCTCACTCGCTGGTATCCAAGGTACACAGTGGGTAACTAGGGACCCTAACTACACACTGTGTACCTTGGATACCTTGGATACCAGCCGGTGAGCGAAGAAGGCTGGTAACCAAGATATACATCGGGTATCTAGGCAGCGCGCGCTGCCTAGTTACCCGCAGTTTACCTTAGAGACCAGCCTGCTCCCGCTTACCGCAGGCTGGCAGCGGGGCAAGACATTGTCGAAACTAAATTTAAATAGTTTCCACGATGTCTCTGGTCCATTGATCGCTGGTGAGTCTGCCTGTGTGACAGCTCTCCAGCGATCTGAACGATATTGTTAGCGATCGCGCATGCATGTGATCACTAACAATATCGTTCTTGCAATTGATGCGTGTAACAGCACCGTTAGCCTTGGACTGTTCAGGAGCAAAGGGCTAGGGTGGTGACCCAGACCTCTCTGTCACCTGGGGTACCTCGGGGAACAGGGTCAGTTAGGAAACCTCAGTCTAAGGGTCAGATTAGCTTCTCTGAACGCCTTTGCCCATCTTAACAGCTTGTTTCCTGATTCCCTATCCGTTATACCAGACCGTGACAACAGGCTACTGAAATATTTTAATTCATTTTTTAGTGTACAGACATAAAATTAATAGAATTTTTACTATTCCAAATCTACAGAGTTTACATTTAATCCTACAAGACCTATAATAATATATATAATATGATATATTAATGTACATTTGAAGCTAGGATATAAAAAGAAGTATATGTCATGAATTAAAGAGGTTGTCCGGTGAAAACAAGTTATCACCTATCTGTTGGATAAGTGATAACTTAAAGGGGTTGTCCGAGCTTTTTGGATAATTTCTATGTGTATCTAGGCTACAAAATGTTGACAATTTGTAATATACATCCTGTCAACATTTTGCATTGTCACCCAGATATCACCTATTTGCGACTGCCAGAGAATGACCAGCAGGCCGTGTTTATGTTGGAGCCTGCATGTAAATGGAGAACTATCTTTATGTCCACTCTCCTCCAAACATGCCCCCTCCCTCAGTCTCAGTATGCCCAGCCACCCCCAGACTTCTACAGGCCCGCCCCAACCCCTAATATGACCCCCACCCCCGTTGCACACAGCGGTCCCCTCCTCCACTGACACAGTGTGCCGAATCCTCAGCTGTGTGAAGTAGATTGTGTCAGTGCAGGAGGGGACCACTGAATGTATAGCAATATAGTGTGTGCGCTCACCTAGTCCTCTTTGGCCTCTCTTTGGAGCCCAGGACCGTAGCTGCCAGCTCTCTATGCCTCACTCTGTGCAGTGGAGAAGATGCTCCTTGTCAGGAAAATATTAATTTTTGTCATGGTTTTAAAATGTTGAAAGGACAGCCAGAGATTTCTTAATTCCCGCCTTGTTCGTTGTAAGGGAGATACATAGATCTCTGCTTTACTTTCCCCAGTCAGATTTTACGACTAGCCATAAAACTCTGAGCTGAGCAGAATTCAGCTAGTCTAATCTGGTTTTGTCCCTGTGATATCCCTTTGTCTTAATTTACAGTCTTTTAACATCAAATTTCATAAGACTGGTTCATACCACAAATACATAAATCCTATTTTTGGAATGTTTACCTTTTTTCAGTTATGATGGTATATCTTTTATATCTATGTAACCTGGGAAATGGGTTCTGACCTTCTGAACATCATAGATATATCATATAATTGATATAATTTTCATGTACATTCCCGAGGGAAAACATGATGTCCATGGTTTTGACGTGGCAGCAGCCCAACCAAAGATATGAAAAATTGAGGTTTTTGGAGAATTGTGAAACAGCTGGGTTTCAGAGAACCAGCCCACAAGGGAGGTGAACACAAGTGGAAGTTCCTGGATTTTATGCCCCATTACATAAAACCAAATGTCACACTTCCGGGGAAGCGCCCTAGAGTGGACCCACTGGGCCGTTGTACCGAACTCCCCTGGCTGAGCTGGACCTAGTTTAACTAACCCTATACAGGGATTTTCAGGGGCAAGCCCAGCGGGTCTAAATACCACGGCTCATAGTACCAGGGGGGCGGCTCGTAAGGTTAGCCTATGCTATGGCACAGGTAAGGATTCCGGGTAACGGTACAAGGCTAGACGAACAGGAATGGTGCTACCAGGGAAGAGCACAGCTAGGGTTCCAGGTAACAGGGTACAAGGAAGGCCTGACCAACAGTCAGCAAGGCAGAAGCAAACTAACTTAATAATCAGGCACCACCCATCAGTGGAGGTGGCCTGATATACCAGAGGAAGAGCAGCTATTGGTCAAGGGGAGTGTCAGGCTTACCGTGCCGGCCCCTACAGTCACAGGGGAGGAGTACACCTAGTGCACCGCTGATTGGTCACATAAATTCGATCATTGTAATGTGCTCATGTGTGAGTCCGGTGGTCAGCTGACAGGGAGGGAACCCGGCGACCGCTCCAAGACACAGTACGCCTGGACGCCGGATGCCCGGTCGCAGAGGAGCAGAGGAGCAAGGATGTCACCAGGAGAGGTGAGCTGGGAGCGGTGCCAGGGACAACAGTACCCCCTCCTCGCCCCTTCTCCAAGGTGTGCTAAGAAATCACCAGAATGCATGGACACATGTTCTCCGTGGCTCCCAGGACTCTCTCAGACGAAGCCAACCCAGTCAATCAAGAAGAGGTTTTGCCTTTATCTTCTTCATGGCAAGGATGTTCTTGACCTCATAGACATTCTCGAAGCTGAGAGGCCATGGCACGGTGCCGGAGGATGTATGGAAATGATTAAGCACCACCAGTTTCAACAACGAGACACGAAAGGAATTGGGGATGCGAAGTGAGGCAGGCAATCTCAACTTGTAGGCAATGTTGTTGATGCGTCCAGGGACTTCGAAAGGACTGATATAACGCGGCCATAACTTGTAGGACGGCACCTTCAGCCTGACGTATCTGGAAGAAAGCCACACTTTATCGCCCGGGAGATAAGACGGTGCATCTAAGCATCTCTTATCGGCATGTCTTTTCATCCTCCGGAGGCTTGTGTAAGGGTGTCTCTGGTCTCACTCCAGATCTTGGTAAAGTCCACGGACAATGCATCGGCTTCCGGGTTGCCGGACGCTGAGGAGAACGGAAAAGGTAAACCAGGATGTTGCCTGAATACCACGACAAAGGGAGATTTAGCTGACGACTCACTAGAGTGATTGTTGTAAGAGAATTCCGCCCAAGGAAGGAGACTGGTCCAGCTATCATGATGAGCATTGGCAAAGTGCCGGGGGTAGGTGGTGAGGACTTGGTTAAAGCGCTCCACCTGCCCGTTGGACTGCGGATGATAAGCCGAGTAGAAGTCCAACGTGATGTCCATATGCTTGCACAGCGCCCTCAGAACTGGGAAGTGAACTGAACTCCCCTATCGGACACCATATGACGAGGAAATCCGTGGAGCCGGAAGATCTGTTTGATGAATATCTTGGTAACTCAGGAGCGGATGGTAGGCCGGGCAAAGGAACGAAATGAGCCATTTAGAGAAGCGATCCACGACTATGGCCGTACAGCGGAGAAGCAGGGTAGATCCGTAATGAAATCCATAGCCATGTGTTGCCAAGGAGCCGATGGGACCAGGAGAGGCAGTAGACGTCCAGCCGGTAACTCTCTGGACTCCTTATTTCTAGCACAGGACGGACATGAAGGAACAAAGTCGTGGACGTCTTGACGTATAGTAGGCCACCAATAGTGACGAGAGATCAAAAGGAGAGACTTCTTAACTCCTAGTGACCAGCAATTCTCGATGAGTGTCCCCATGCCAGGACCGCCCTCTTCTGATCCTGTGCTACGAAGGTCTTCCCCGGCGGAAGTCCAACTACACGTAAGATAGCCACGGTGATTATACTTGCTAGGATCGACGATATGGAAGGTCTCTTCTTCCACATCCGACTGCTGGAAGGACCTTGATAGAGCATCAGCCTTGACGTTTTTACTGCCCGACCGGAAATGCAGTTCAAAGTTGAAACGGGCAAAGAACAGGGAGCACCGGAACTGCCGGGGTTGAGCCTCTGGGCTGACTGGAGATAAGCCAGATTCTTGTGGTCTGTGAAGATAATGAACGGATGAACGGCCCCCTCAAGAAGTTGTCGCCACTCCTCCAATGCCAATTTGATGGCCAGCAATTCACGATCCCCAATAGAGTAGTTACACTCCAATGAGGTAAATGTTTGGAAGAAAAACCCGCAGGTGACTAACCGCCCTGAAGAGGATTTCTAGGAGAGGACAGCCCCCGCTCCTATGGAGGAGGCATCTACCTGTACAATGAACTGTCTGTTTACCTCTGGTCGGTGCAAGGCAGGAGCCTCGGAGAAGGAGCCCTTTAAGGTGGAAAAGGCGCTCTCAGCCTCTGGGTCCAGTCGCAGGCTTTTGCTCCCTTACAGATGAGAGCTGTGATGGGCTTGATCAAGGACGAGAAATGGGGAATGAATTGCCTGTAATAATTTGCAAAACCAAGGAACCGCTGAATAGCCTTAGTCCCCACAGGACGGGGCCACTTCTGCACGGCTGAGAGCTTCTCAGGATCCATCCGTAATCCGGAGTCAGAGATGATGTATCCAAGAAAGAGCAAAGAGGTCTGCTCAAAGACACATTTCTCCATCTTGGCATACAACCGATTCCTCCTCAGTCGCAGGAGGACTTGCAGCACGTCCCTCTATGAGAGGACAAATACGGGGAGAAGATGAGGATATGTCCAGATATACCCCACACACGTGTAGAACAGATCACGAAAGATGACATTGATGAACTCCTGAACACTGTGGGAGCGTTACACAACCCGTACGGCATGACTAAATACTCATAATGGCTGTCCGTGGTGATGAAAGCCGTCTTCCATTCGTCTCCGGCATGTATGCGAACCAGGTTGTATGCTCCTCGGAGGTCTAATTTCATAAAGATGCGAGCCCTTTGAGCCTGTCAAAGAGCTCTGGAATAAGCGGCAGGGGGTATTTGTTCTTGACGGTGATGGCATTCAAGCAAGGGTGCCCTCCTTCTTCTTCACAAAGAAAAACCCAGCACCAGCAGGGGACGTGGATTTTTGAATGAACCCCTAGCCAAGCTGTCCGTGATGTACTC
Source organism: Allobates femoralis (assembly GCA_033576535.1). Classification (NCBI taxonomy): domain Eukaryota; kingdom Metazoa; phylum Chordata; class Amphibia; order Anura; family Aromobatidae; genus Allobates; species Allobates femoralis. Next base: position 251,795,905 of record JARQOC010000005.1, read on the forward strand.
AGACATGGCTTGTGACTCGGCTGGAGACAATGGGTAAATTCGTCCCTTGGGTGGAGTAGCACCAGGAACCAGATCAATAGGGCAATCATACGGCCAATGAGGCGGGAGGACCTCTGCCTCTGTTTTGTTGAAGACATCCGCGTACTGCCAATAGGCAGTTGGTAAACCAGGAAGAGCAGAAGCCGGTTGTGGGGAACGGGTGGCAGAACAGACTTCAGGCATCTCTCATGGCAGAGAGGACCCCACCGCAGCACATCCCCTGAGCGCCAGTCCAGGACAGGTTCATGAACCCGAAGCCAGGGAAGCCTAAGGAGCAGGGCATGGGAGAAACCAGTCATGACGATAGAAAGCAATCTTTTCACGGTGTAGAGCCCCGATCTGCACCTCCACTTCCTCTGTCACTTTGGTGACGATCTCCTGCAGCGGTCTGTCATCCACCGATGCAATCACACGAGGCGTCACCAGAGGTATTACAGAGATTCCAAGTCGAGTCACCGCTTCCTGCCGAATGAAATTTCCTGCTGCCCCAGAATCCACGTAGGCTAGCTCAGAAAAGCATCTCTGCGGAGTATCACCTGCACGGGCAAGGTGAGGGGTTGAGAGGCATCGCCTAGGACAGCTTCCCTTATGTGACATAGGTGGAGGACTTCTCCTGGTCTTTCAGGACAATATCGGCACCGGACAGATCTCCTTTCCCTGGCGGTTTCACGGGAGCGCTCTTAGAAACGCAAGTCGATGCGAGTGGCTAGTGAGATCAAGTCCTCCAGCTTTCTGGGATATCCCGACCCATGAGTTCGTCCTTTATCCTGCCGAACAGGCCACGCCAGAAAGCTCCGGTCAGTGCTTCATTATTCCATCTCACCTTGGAGGAGAGGATGCGGAAACGAATGGCGTATTCCCAACTGTGAGCGTCCCTTGACGGAGGTTGAAGAGTGACTCCGTAGCAGATGCGACCCGACCGGGTTCATCGAAGTCCCTCCGGAATGTCTCCAAAAGGTCGACAAGTGGGAGACCGCTGGGTCATCACGCTCCCATAGAGGGTTAACCCACGCCAGAGACTCGCCCTCGAGGTGGGGCACCACTAAAGCCATCTTGGCCCGTTCGGGGGGTACTGCTGTGGCAGTAGTTCAAAGTGTAAGCGACACTGGTTGAGGAAGCCACGGCACATCTTGGGGTCTCCGCTGTATCTAGGTGGTCTCCCGAGGCGAAGCGGAGGGTTCGGGACCACCCGGGGACCAGTCATAGGATGCGGCCTGAGCCGAGGCCGTTGTTGCAGACTGCACGGAGTTCAGATGATCGTGCACAGAGGATATGTATGACAGCCTGCAGGACTGCATGTCTCATTGTGCTGCCAGCTCCTGCTGTAGGTTCGCAGGCTGGGTGGCGGATGCCGGGTCGGAGATTTTCAGGAGACTAACCGGTTATCCATTGGACTGAAGACAAGCCGTTATACGCTCCAACTCTCCCAAATATAAGCCAGCTCCTTTTGCGCTGAGAGCAAGTACCTGCGGGGTCCATGGCCTGATTATTCTGTCACGCTCTCAGGGGAAGACGCCATAGAGTGGACCCACTGGGTCGTGGTACCGAACTCCCTGGTGAGCTGGACCTAGTTTAACCAACCCCTATACAGAGATTGTCAGGGCAAGCCCAGGGGGTCTAAATACCACGGCTCATAGTTCCAAGGGGGGCGGCTCGTAAGGTTAGCCTATGCTACGGCACAGCTAAGGATTCCGGGTAACGGTACAAGGCAAGACGAACAGGAATGGTGCTACCAGGGAAGAGCACAGCTAGGGTTCCTGGTAACAGGGTACAAGGAAGGCCTGACCAACAGTCAGCAGGCAGAAGCAAACTAACTAAATAATCAGGCACCTCCCATCAGTGGAGGTGGCCTGATATACCAGAGGAAGAGCAGCTATTGGTCAAGGGGAGTGTGAGGTTGGACCGTGCCGGCCCTAGAGTCACAGGGGAGGAGTGCACCTAGTGCACCGCTGATTGGCCACAAGAATGTGACCATTGCAATGTGCTCATGTGTGAGCCTGGTGGTTAGCTGACAGGAAGGGAACCAGGCGACGGCTCCGAGACACAGTACGCCTGGACGCCTGATGCCCGGTAGCAGAGAAGCAGAGGATGCCAACCAGGAGAGGTGAGCTGGGGAGCGGTGCCAGGGGATCTAACACCATTTTGTGACCATTTTGGGGGCATTCCACCCTGGGATGTCAGACGCCGAACCACACGCTGCGTGGAGGAATCACACATAATATCTGGAGAGCCGTCCCCCCACAGAATCTGAGTTTGTCACCACGTGGCACAGGTTTTGTACCTTTCTCATTTAATTCCCTTTTATTTTAATAACTGTTTTATGCATATATGTACATTATCTCTTTTGTAATATCTTGTATATCTTTTTGTAAACAATGCCAACTTTCTGGAGTAAAACTTTATAAATTTACTTAGTTTTGTTCTTCTTGTTCTACGATAAGCTAACACGCATCCCCGCTTTTCACGTTACCAAACAGGTTACCAATCCACCTGAAAGAGGTCGGTGGTGGCAGCATAATTTTTGCATTTATGTAATATTGTGGCCTGAGGATGACTGGATCGAGATATATATACGTTCCTGGCAGGAACTGGTGGTGTATATACATCCCATAACATCACGTGCTGCAGTAGGCCACATAAATTAGAAAACAAGAAATTTTAATCACAGATAAGACACCTTTATCCCCTTTATAAAATGGAGCTTTAAATCCGCGGCCAACTGCCCTTCTAGTCATTCTTTATGGAGTGACAAAAAAAGTCAAGAGCAGTGCTCAGCTGTCCCAAGAATGGATAGGGGAGCAGTAGCCGAGCATGTTCACTGCCATTCCATTGTAATGGGGATAAAAGACACAGTTTCATAAGTCATGTGTGAAGGAACTCTAGTGCCCTGCTAAGGCTGGCTTCACACCACAATTTTTAGGATCTGGGGCTGTCCGGTATGAACCGGACAGCCCCAGATCCGATTTTGGCCCCACATTGATCCTATGGGGCTGGATGGCAGTGATTTGCCATCCGGTTCTCTTCTGTTAGGGAGATCCGGCAGAATTAGTCTTTTTTCCTCGGACACAAAATCGCAGCTTGCAGCGTTTTTGTGTCCAGGGAAAATATCTGACAACATGGGAGGCTATGGGCGCCGGATTGCCCAGGATCCGACAGAAAATCGGATCTCGCTGCCGGATGCTGAAATTCAGCGGTGGTCGGCGCTGAACTTCAGCACTTGCAGAGCTCCTGCCTGAAATTTCAGAACCGTGGCTAGCTCCCAGCTAGATGTGATCCTAAAATTTCAGGACTGGACTGCGGCAGCAGCCGCGCACTGCCTAATCCAGCAGAAAACAGGACCGCAGGGGGTTCTGTACTGTCCGAGCTATCAGGCTGTGTCTGGTCCATCCAGCAAAACACCAGACATAGCATGCTCAGTACACTAAAATCAGGTCCGAGAAACGATCCTGTGTTTTATCTGACCCGTGCTCCATTGACTCCCATGTTAAAGGCCGCGGATTGGGTCGGATTTGGCCTAATTGCCATTCGATTTTGTGGGATCCGATTTGTGTCCAATTTTTTTCTGTGCCCAAAATGCGACAAAATCGGATGGCAATTAGGCAAAATCTGATCCGTTCCGATCCCCATAGGATAACATGGGGCCAAATCGAATTTGTGGCTGTCCGTTTTACAACGGACAGCCACGGATCCTCTAAAATCGCAATGTGAAAGTAGCCTAAGCCCTCGCTGACCCTGAACTTACACTTATTAGTGAGTAGACCAGCATGACACTAATTCCATAACTACAATTTTGCTTTCTTTTTCAGCCCCCAACCCTTACTATGATCACTTTACAGTCATTTTTCAGCACAGAAGTTCAGGTCCCCATTGGCTGCTATGGGGTTTAGGGTCCGGGGCCAAGTTACGATCTATTCCGGGTCCTAATCCAAACATTTTTGTTTTTAAAGTCCAGACAAATCTGGCAATCCCAAACATTCACAGGTCAGCTAATCACTTGTCACGAGTGTTTATTTTATGTTCAATCTTTCTTTATTAACCATCAAAATTAATTTTACATTGTTTGAGTAAAATGTAACATATAAAGCTAAACAACTCGATACATTACCTTATTAGACTGTTAGGAAAACTGGTCAGACCCCATGTCATGTCAGTTGAGTCCAGAAAAGGTCTGGTATGTCATAGTCCAGTGCAAGTCTTGTTCTTTACTGCCCAATAGGACTATAAACTTTTTTAGTTCCAAATAAAGAGGTGTTAAGATGTACACAAAAGACCTGGTTAAGGTTCATAACAGAAACATGTAATCAAACTTACATATTAATGATGTGGCCAGGGCTAGGGGTACTCAGACACCGGGTCAGATGGTTCTTAGATGGGGAATCACGGGTAGTCGGGATCCTGGTTCTGTGCCCTGGTTATCATTTGAGTAGATGGTGGGGGAGATGGGAGTATTTACAGGGGATCGTGACACCACCTGTAGTTCCCGGTAATATAGGTACCGGCACTGCAAGCCGGCCGCTGAGGTGATGGTGGGTGCAGCAGAGTGTAGTCCAGCTCCCCACAGGTGGAGCTATTACCTCAGGGCAGCGGTGAGGAGGATGGGGATGATGAGTGGGATGATGGGGATTGTTGGTCTTAATGGTGTTGCAGTTCTTACCCCTCTGCTGAGCTGCTGATGGTGCTGAGCCCTCCGGGCACCACAATAAGGATTACTGAAACCAATTCAACTTTACTGCACTTTAATGGGTACCGGCAGATGGTGATGGTATATGGTACAGTCTGGTTTACCGGGGGTCTGTCACCAGTTCCAGGTTCCCTGTTATGGAGTCTCTAGATGTTCTTCCTTTTATGGCTTTCTGGGTCTAATTTACTCTTCTTAACTCTACCACCCTCGCAGAGCTCTCCCGCCAGTCCCTTGATCCCTCACGGTGGAGCACGGTTGTCCTGTACCGGTTCTGACAGGGCCAGTTCTCCACCCACCATCGGGACTCGGGCCGTTAATCCTGTGATCTTGGATCTAATGTGGTCCTGAGGGGTGAGGTACCTTGTGGTGCTGTCAACTACCCCTTTAGTGATGGGTCTGCAGCTCGTCGGTCTGCGGCCAAAGATAAACGTCTGACCTCTACAGCTACCCACACTGCCGATGCTTCCCCAAAAGTGACCAGCCGGCTCCAACCAGTCCTGGCCCGTTGCCCTCTGTCCTGGTTCCCCCTTGAAGGTTGGGGTTCCTCTCAGCAGCGTTGCTGTCAGGCTCGTCCTTACTGACTGCCTTCCCAGCACTAACTGTCTAACTAACTAAACTTCCCTCCCACTACTCTATCCTAGGCTCCACCCCCCTTTTGTGGGACCTACTAAATTATCGCCCCCCCTTATTCTAAGTGGTGTGGTCCTAGGTGGGTGTAAAAATAGACTCCATAAAGTGAACCTTGAACTGATAACTTCACTGGGTTAACACATTATTATTAAGGTGCAATGTATTATTAAGGGAATGTATGAAGGGAGGGAAGGGAGACACTACCATGAGAAGAAAGGTAGTGGGAGAAAGGGAAAAGTATAGGGGAAATGTATGAGCACCCCCCACTCATGAGGGGTCGAAAACCTCAAGGAACCTTGGAGACCTAGCACCCTAGGAATATCACCCCGCAGCTCCAGGTAGCGACAAATTTGTCATTGAGGCCCTTGAGCTCTGCAATAAGGTCCTCCATCTTACAGAAGTTAGTCATCTCTGCCAACCAGTCCATCATGGGAGGGCAAACCGCAGATCTCCAATATCTCGGGATAACTGTCTGGGCAGCTGCCATGCAAAACTTAAGGATGTCTTTTTTTGAGATTTAATGGAGCCTGGGAACATGGACAGTAAGGCAATCTGAGGGGATCTTTCCACATCATTGCCACTAATTGTCTGGCATGCTGAGAATACCCTCTCCCAAAAGAGCTGAAGCTTGGTGCAACTCCAGCATATGTGGGTCATCGTTCCCCTCTCAGCATTGCAGCACCAGCACCTGTCTCACACCAATTAGAAAGCAGCATGCAGGTCTGCCCGACATCCATACCACATAGTTAATATATTTTTTTTTTTAAATATTTCTTTATTAAAGTTTTTCAGTTACAGAAAATCAATGTATAACAGTAAATATAAAACATTATTTTTTCAGGAGAGATTAAGACATATAATGTCAGATGAAAACAAATCGCAATTACAGAACGAAATCATTGCGGTTTAAAAGAAAGAACAAACTCTCCTGAGCTCATGACTAAGATATATCTCCTCAAAACAAAGAAGATAAAATAGAAGTCTCTATCTCTTAATAATAAAAAAGAATAACAAGAATTTATTTACAAGGTCGTAAACATGAATTCATTGACCTTAGTTAGTCCAACAGGGGGATAGTGGGGGGGAATGTCACAGTGACCGGAAAAGGAGAACAAGAGAGGGAGACCAGAAGGAAGAGAGAGAGAAAAAAAAAAAAAAAAAAAAAAAAAAAAAAAAAAAAGGGGGGGTGATAAAGTGTAAGGGGAGGGATGAGGTAAAGGGAAAGAAAGGCGAAGGAGTAAGACATAGATAATGAAATAAGGAGAGTAGAAGACAAAGATGAGCAAGGTGTTATAAAATGTCAGGTGGGTGACGATAATAGAAAGAGAGTAGTGCAGGCGTTCCACCATTCAAGTGAAGAAGTCGCTAAAATTAGGGGTTTCTTTAAACAAGAGCCAATCTGTCCAGGTAAATATATATTCTGTTTGGGTTTGAAACAGATCGGCAGAAATCTCTTCATATCGTCGGAGGTTCTCCATCTCGGTAAACCACTCCAGAATGGAAGGGGGTGACTGTTCCCTCCAATGTCGGGGGATTACATTGCGTGCTGCGCAAAGGCAGAATCGGAGGATATCCTTCCTCTGTCTTTTCCAGGATCCAGGGAGCAATGAGAGCAGGGCCATCTCGGGGGAACCCTCAACATGCCTACCTGTGACTAGGTTATAGTTACGGATTACCTTCGTCCAGAAATCTTTGATCAGGGAGCAACTCCACCAGATATGTATCATCGTGCCTACTTCAAGACCGCATCTCCAACAGAGGGGGGAGGTGGAAGGGGAAAACCGATGTAGTCTGTCTGGGGTGAGATACCATCGAAGGCGTATCTTGTAGCCCTTTTCAAGCGCTTCACAAGAGCCTGAGGTTTTATGAGACATCACAAAGCACTTCTCCCAATCCTGAGTATCAATCGTCTTTCCCAGGTCAGTCTCCCAGGCTCGTTGATAGCCGTGGGCTTCAGTCGCAGCTGCTCTAGATAAGATGGAGTATAAAGCCGAGATTCCTCTGACAGGGCCCTGGATGGAAGCAAATATCTTCTCAAGGGGGGATAGTGTGTTTTCCGGTACTTGTCGGAGGGATAAAGAGCGCACAAAAGAACGAAGTTGGAGGTATTCCCACCATCTCAGCTTTGTGGCTGGTGAAGACGTCTGTAATTCAGTAAACAAAGGGAGCTCACCATTGATGAGAATCTGGCCCACACGTGTATCATCCGCAGCCCGCCATACAAGAAGCGATTTTTGGGCCATACCCGGGGGAAATGCCGGGTTTTGGAAAATTGGGGTCAGGGTGCTAGTTGAAGTTTTCCCGATTGAGTCTCCCCATGCCACTCTCCATGCGTTCAGTAGCTCTACAGTCACGTAAGCTAATTGATGGGAGGGGGACAGGGCATCTTTCGGAATCCACTGTAGATGACGCAGGGGGATTGCGCTAGTGGATTGCTCAATCTGTATCCATTGTTTCGAATCTACTTTGAAATGCCAATCGAGCAATCTTACAAGTATGGCGGCTAAGCAATAACGCCGTAGATCCGGTAGCCCCATACCTCCCTTTTCCTTCAAAGATGACAAAACCCCGTAACCTACTCGCGGTTTCATTCCGTTCCAAATAAATTTAGAAATTAATTTGCGAATGGTGCGGAAAGAACGTCCCGTGGGGCCAAATGGGCACCGCCTGAAAAACATATAGGAATCTCGGAAGAATATCCATAGTTATCACATGAATTCTCCCTAGCCAAGATATCCTCAAGGGTCTGTAGGACTCCAGCAAGGCACCTACTCGGTCCAAAAGAGCTTTGTGGTTCAAGTGGAAGGCATTGTGCAGATCGGCTGGCAAGTTAATACCAAGGTACGAAATGTGGCCCCTTCTCCAACGAAAGGAGAACCCTTAGAGAGGGAGGACACTTCAGAGTTGGGCAAGGAGATATTCAGCGCCTCGGATTTAGAATAATTCACTTTAAAGTTGCTAAGGTCACCAAACCTATCAAATTCTTGTAACAAGGCGGGGAAGGTCTCCGAGGGGCGAGTGACGTACAAGAGGACGTCATCAGCAAATAAAGCCGTTTTATGATGGGAATCACCGACTGATAACCCATGAATGTCTCCATTGTCTCTAATGGCTTTCGCCAGATGCTCCATGACAATGACATAGAGCAATGGGGAAAGTGGGCAACCTTGTCTTGTTCCATTCTTTACGAGGAATGATCCAGACAGGCAACCGTTAATGCGCACCTTGGCAGAGGGGCAGGAGTACAGTGAAGAAATGCCACTCATGAATTTACTGCCTAGACCAATGTGTTTCAACGCCTCCCACAAGAAACTCCAGTGGACCCTATCAAAGGCCTTTTCTGCATCGATGGAAAGCAGACATAGAGGGGACTTACACATCTTAGCCCTGTCAATAAGAAGGAGGGATCTAATGATGTTGTCCCGCGCCTCTCGGCCCTTAACAAAGCCCACTTGGTCAAGATGGACAATCGAGGGAAGCCTCGAAGATAGTCTGTCGGCTAGAATCTTGGCGAATAATTTGACATCTATATTTAATAAAGATATCGGTCGATAACTTGCTGCCTCCGTATGGTCCTTGTTTGGCTTGGGGATCACACAAATGTGTGCCTCCAAGGCCTGCGGCGGAAAAGTTCCACCGTCTGAAAGTGTTTTAAATGCTGAGAGCATATGAGGCCGCAAGTCGTCGATTAGGGTCTTATAGAAAATGGGAGTGTAGCCGTCTGGGCCTGAACTCCTGGATGTTGGGGTTGACCTAATAACGTTAGTTACCTCCTCTTCTGTGATGTCCCCTTCCAGAGCGAGAATATCGTCGTCGGACAGTGATGGGATATCAACCCCAGAAATATACGTCCGAATTTTAGTTCGAAGGGTGTCGGGGTGCATGTCATAAAACTTCCCCTTCAAGGAGTAAAGATCTGCATAGAAATTTTGAAATACCCCTGCTATATCCTCCGTGGTATGGACCATCTTACCCGTGGGGGTTTTAATATGGGGGATGTACGCAGGGCCACATCGGGGGTGTAATAGCCTAGCAAGGGGTCGTCCACAACTATTGGCTTTCTTGTAAAAAAACGCCCTCGATCTCTCCTTAAATCTATCGTATTTGTTATCTAATAGATTTTTTAACTCTAAACGCTTGGATGTGAGTTCGACCAGGACCCCATGACTCCTCGAGGACTTATGTGCCGTTTCCAATCGGCCTATTTGGGAAAGCAGTTCACTCACCCGTTCAGCTTGGAGCTTCTTTATCCTCGCCCATGTTTAATAAGCGTTCCCCTAAGAATACATTTAAGTGCTTCCCACTTAATGGTTGGAGAGGACGTGTCTGATTCATGAGTCTGCGAGAATGTCTTGATGTCAGATTTTAAATTCTCCAAACAGACCACATCGGATAAAAGATGGCTATTTAGCCTCCAGGACCATTCTTTCCTACTCAGGCCAGGGACCTCCATGGATAAGAAAATGGGACTGTGATCCGAATGGAGAACATTGCCTATAGAGGCCTTCGGTGCCCATGAGAGGATCCCATGGCTGACCAGGAACAGATCGATACGACTATAAGAGTCATGTACATTTGAGTAAAAAGTGTAATCCTTAACAGAAGGATTAAGGACTCTCCAAACATCGACTAACTGGAGTCTACACAAAAGTCTTTGGAGCGCCACGACACGTCTACGCGGAATCGCCCCCCGACCGGACGTGGTATCCATGGGAGGGTCAAAAGCAAAGTTGAAATCCCCCCCGATGATGACCCGCCCCTCCGCAAAGTCAGACAACCTCGTCAGGAGGTGCTTACACACCCTCGTCTGCTCCCTGTTAGGGAGATACCAATTGACTAAAGTCAATAGTGTTCCAGAAACCGACAGTTTGAGAAAGATATAACGACCTCCTTTGTCAATCATTGAGTCCAGAATTTTGTATGGCAGGTTCTTATGAAGGGCTATAGAAACCCCTTTGGTTCTGGACTCAGGATTCACGCAATGTATCCATTCGGAAAACTGCCCCCCTCCAAAGGATGGAACATGGCCCTCTTTGAAATGTGTTTCTTGGAGGAGCAACACCTGCACTCCTCGTTTTTGCATATCAGAAATGATATGTTGTCGTTTTTTGGGGGGTGTTAAAGCCCCTGACATTTAGGGACCCTATTTTCAGGGACCCACCCGCCATATTGATCCTACTAAGCACTTACTCTAGAAACTAAAGTAGGCTGTCTTTAACACCCCCTTGCAAGAAAAAGAGAGAGAGAGAGAAAAAAAAAAAAAAAAAAAAAAAAAAAAAATTAGAGGAAAAAGAGGGGGGGAAAGGATGGGAATAGAGAGGGAGAAGTGATAAAGGAAACCTGTTGGACTAATAAGGTCCCCGAATTTTAACCACGTGGGGAAATTTTGTTTGTATGTTTTATAATAGCGTCACACTTTGAGAGTTATGTGACGTCCCCGCGGGAAGTGACCTTTCCAAATGTAAGGAAGCCTTGGATATTTGCAAACCCAGGAAACTATGTCTAAGGAATGCAAATACTTTAGAATTAAAGAAAATATACAAACTTTAGATAGCCAAGAGAAGCCATCTCCCGGCCTGATTCCAAACACAGTACAAAACTTACTAACATTACATCAATATCACACAGCATCAATATTCCGGTGATTAGACAACTTTGTTGTCTGGAAATAATTGGCACGTTGCAAATAAGAGGGAAGGAGAGAGCACCCCCCACAAAAATATAGGGAGGGGCTCTCCTCACCTCCTATATTTAGTATCTTCGGCGAGACTATTAAGCGGTAAAGCAAGAATAGGTGTATGAAGAGTCGCAGAAGGAAATGAACAACGGGAGTAAGGCAAATAAAAGAAATACAAAAAGGTTAGGGAGGGCATGGGAAAGCTAGGAAGGAGGGAAGGAGAAGGGGAAAGGGGAGAAAGGGGGGGCCAATTAAATATAAAGAAAGGTTAAAAAAAAAAAAAAAAAAAAAAAAAAAGGAGGGGGGTAGGGGTGGGAAAAGAGAACAGTTTGGGGGAAGATCCGGGAGATAGGGGAAAGGAGTACCCCTATAAGTCAAAGAGAGCAAACAATATAAAACATCTCGATGCAATTCAAAGGTATAATGAAAGCCAATCATGACGATTATGGCGACAAAAAGAAATCTCCTAGTAAACATTAATACAATAGTCTACCAAAAAGTCACCCATCTTCGTGTCGGCTCTCTTCACTGGGTCTGCGACGTCTACGGTTTCTGCCTCTCCCCTTCCTTCTCCTGCGGTTGCTCCATGACGGGCGAGGTTTCGGGTGGGATAAGCCATCGAAGGAAGAAGACGGCCAATCTGGGAACAAAAGGCCTGGGTCCGGAATGTCCAGGGCTTGGAGAAAACCATGAACTTCCGAAGGATGAGATAAGGATATCAGCTGGTTGTCGCGTCGAACCTGTAAGCGGAACGGAAACCCCCAAGAGTACAACATCTCGTTCTGACGCAGGAGCTCCAAAAGAGGCCTCAATGCACGCCTCTTCTGGAGGGTCCGTCTGGACAGGTCGGCTAATAGTTGTAACTGGGAGCCCTGGAAGTGTATGTCCTCACATCGTCTTGCTTTGATAAGGACTTCCTCCTTGATTTGGTATCTATGGAACCTGCAGATGACGTCGCGTGGCATCGCTCCTTCAAGGGGAGCAGGGCCGAGAGAACGGTGGGCTCTGTCAAATTCAATAACCGATTCCGCTGGGGAACTCCGGATAGAATTGAATAAGTCCCGTAAGGTGGACCTCAATGCTGACGGGGTTACAGATTCTGGGAGACCCCGAATCCGAATGTTCTGCCTCCGCTCCCTATTTTCCAGGTCCTCCATAGAATCCAGGAAGGCTTCTTGTTGAGACCTCTGGAACATGACCACCTCCTCAAGTACTTGAACTCGTTTAGTTAAGTCCTCAACAGTGGTATCAGTCTGGGCTATCTTATCAGAGATCACCCGGACCTCACCTCGGAGTGACGCTGCTGTAGACTTGAGGGAGGACTCCACTTTAACAATGAAGTCAGACAATTCTTCTCTCGTTGGGATGTTCGATATTCGTGCCTTAAAGGACTCCCACATATCTTTCTCAAGGGTTGGAGTGGCTCCATCAGCCTCCGTCGGGTCAGCATGGGGTAACAGGGTGTCAGGGAATACAGCATCTCCTTTAGACAAAGGGGGGGATCTCCTGTAAATTGAAGGGTCAGGTCTTGTGTTCAGGGTCCCAGAACCTACATCTGCATATAGTGTAAGACCCTGGTGTAGCGCTCCTCCTTGTTGTGGCCGACCCTGGGATTGCACTCCGGTATTTGGGCTGCTGTTTGAGAGTATGGGGTCTCTAAGAGGGGTATATTCCTCCCCAGGGTCCTGGAAGTTCATGTCCCCCAGTTTATGGTTGTCTCTGCTCTCATTATTGCCCCTGGAGTTTGAGCCCCTGTTACAATCATAATTGTCCCTTTGAGACTCTGCTCCCGGAGCTGCAGCCTCAGATCTGCACAGGGGAGACTGCAGTGTTCTAGCCTCGTATCCACCGCCCTCCCGGTTCCTGTATTCTGCAGACTCACCGAGCGGCTTGTTCTGAGGCTCTTCCCGACCAGGGGCACAGGGTGCCGCGCCAGCAGCTGAAGGCGGCTGTGTAGGCAATCCGGAGCGCGCGCCGCCATCTCCTCCGTGCATAGCGAGGGGGACTGCATTAGCAGGCGCCGCCATCTTGATGTTGATAGCGGGGCCCTGGGGCCGGCTGGAACTCCTCAAGAAACGGGTTATAGAGCCCGGAGCAGGACCGGGAGGGTCCGGGATGACAGCCGGGTGCTTGCTCCTGCGTTTCGCCGGCATATGGTGCCAATAGGACCAGGGCTGAGTCAGATATTAGATCATAAAGATGGCCAGGGAGACGGAGCTCAAGTCCTAGTGTGCTGCTCCTTCCATGGCCAGGTCACGCCCCCTACATAGTTAATATTTTGAACTTTTTTTCCTGAGCCTGGCATGCCTTAGACATTTTATGCAACAAAATGAATGCTCTATCCAAATTGTATCCCACAATACTAATCCCTAGCACTTCCACCCACCTCATAGTAAATTTAGGTTTATTCCCCCCACTTCTTTGGTTCAAATTACTATATGATGTTGAGAGACTGTGGTGTGGTGGCTATTCCAACAGGAATAGCTTCTCAAAGGGAGAAGGAGGAAAGGAATAATCAACCCCCATGTTACCAAGGTGTGGAAATGAATTAATTTGGGCAAATTCTATCCAGGGTACATCACCCGCTGAGTGGACAAAGACCTCATATGGCATCAGGGCATTTCCCTTCAATAAGTACTAGCATTGAGGATCATCCCTACTGTTCCAGTGTAAGAAGCGTCTAACGTCCATCCCAGGGGGAAAGCCTGGGTTGTTAGATAGGGGTGTAAGGGGACCTCTACCCCGAGAAAGGGAGCATTTTCTTATTTTTTGATCCCACAATTTAAGTGTTACCCATATGACTTCAGAACCTGAGCTAAATTTCCCCCTTTTGGTGGGATCTATCCAGGGTAAGTTTCGTAGAGGAACCTCTGTGCAGCTGTGTTCAAGCTTGGCCCATTGTTTGGATTCTTTATAGAAATGCCAATCAAACAGTTGAATAAAAATGGATGATTTGTATCATATTTTAAAGTTAAGGAGCCCTGCTCCTCCATTGTTGTTATGTCTAAAGAGGGTTTTGATTCCCACTCTGGGTCTATTGTTGCCCCAAATGAATTTGATCAGAACCAATTGGATCTTTAGTATTGATTCTACCAAGCCACAATATGGTCCTCTTGTCAAATTTATTTACGTCTCTAGTTTTTTTCTAGGAGCGGTAGGTAACTTTTTTAAACTAGATAGTTTTTATCAATAATTAACAAACCAAAAGAATACATTATACAGAACAATGTATACAAACGTAACAGTGATCATCCCAATCCCCCTCCCTCCTCCCTCCACCCATTCCCTCCCTCCCCACTACAGAGACATATTCATAAGATCCAATCACAATTTAACCCATAGTCAACCACGAAGACCAAATGCTTTCGAATTGTTTTTCTTTATGCCTCTTTTTATATATCCTTTCCTCTATTTGTATCAGGATCGGATCTCTAGGAATCCAAAATCCAAGTTTACTTTAATGCTAATGAATGTTATTTAAAGCTAAAGTTTTCTTTAATCTGGGCAACTTCTTTTTGTGGAAGGGATATATTTAGAACTTTGGATTTGTTAAATTTGACTTTAAATTTACTAATATTACAAAATCTTTCAAACTCCTCTATCAACGAGGGAATGAGACCCGAGGTTTTGTGACAAAAAAGAGGAAGTCATCCGCAAACAGTGCTGCTTTACAGTGATTATCTGAGCCCACAACCCCATTGATATTAGGATTTCTCCTCATTGCTTCCGCTAAGTGCTCCATAGAGATAACATAGAGCAGGGGTGACAAGGTCTAGTGACATTGTGTATGCAAAAGGGGAGGCCAGCAAATCTTTAACCTTAACTCTTGCTGACGGGCATCCACATAGGGAGGAAATTTTCCCCAGGAATATGTCTCACAGACCAATCTGGCACAGAGAGACCATCATAAACCTCCAATCCACTCAATCGAAGGCCTTCTCAGCTTTCACGGAAAGAAAACACATCGTAACACAGCTGGCCCTTGCTTAAGGAAGAGCAGTTTATTTGTGTTGTCCCTGGCCTCCCTGCCTTTCAAATAGCCAACCTGGTCTGTATGGATTATGCCATGGAGCAATGGGCCAAGCCTATTGGCCAGGGTCTTTGAGAAAAGTTTAATGTCAACATTAATCAAGGAAATGGGTTTATAGTTGGCCGCGACTGTGTGATCTTTACCAGGCTTTGGGATGACACTTATATGAGCCTCCAACTGACTGAGGTACTCAGGGGGAGTGAGGTGATACAGCATTGATAACGTTTGTTAGGAACAGTGTCAAGTTAGATGAAAATACTTTAAAAACTTCAGTCTGAATCCATCAGAGCCCGGACATTTATCCGCCGGGGACTCTTTTATTATAGCGGCGACCTCCTCCTCCAAAATATTGTCCTCCAAAGTCGCCAATACCTCTTCAGGAAGACTAGTGTGAGGTAGTACTTGCCTAGGGGCTTGCTTGGCAACGTAAATTACACCAAAACCACTGTTTTTGACCGTAAACATAAAATAGCCGTTTATTACAGTCCATAAACTGCTCACATCACATATAACACATAGTACATTCACATATGAACAGTTCTCGACATAACATTACAAATACCAGTACACTATATAGCACATATACCTTTTTTAAGGCTTATATACCCGCGAGCATGGATTACAGCTCCATTAAACACAAAGAGCACCAATCATGACTCCCTATGGCGGTTATGGCTGCCTAGCCTTATTCCACACATAATACATAACAACATTTTATCACACGGTTATCAACGGGACCTTTAGAGCATTATAAACGGCCCCAAGGGCGGTAACGTCCACCCGGCACTATCTCCACAGATCAGTCTATACCACATTAACTTGATCACAGAGCCCACCATAGTTACAGGGCTCATTATGTGCAGAACCCTCGTACAAGACATTTGTAGTCCCAGGGCATGGTACGTGTACCCACCTTATGGAACACATATGCCGTCTCAACCCCGTTCACACAGGTCGCATGGTCTCGTACAGGCTGCTATGCTACACAGCCTTTATATATATATAAAAAATAGAAAAATGAGGTTTATATCTCTTACATTACTAGATAATCAGATATACCGGTCAGGAGTAGACTACATACCTTCATTGAGCTGTTGTTATTCTGACAAACGGGTATGATTTTTCTGAGTTTTTTGCTACACATTATTCACTCACTGGTGTTGTAGAAATAAGTTCCCACTGTTATCTAGTATATAAAGCTGAATGTGTGTATGTATGTGTGTGTGTATGTAAATCCGGGATTGGCATCTACACCGTCGCAACTACAGCCACAAAATTTTGCACAGTCACACGTCTGAACCCCGAGAGCGTCATAGGCTATATTGTGAGGCGAAATTTTCACCCTGCGCATTCCATTTCACCAAACAATTTTGGCCCTATCTACATAATGGGGAAAAAGTAAAAGGAAAAGTGTGGGAGGAAAATCGACAGCTGCCAGCTACAGTCACAAAATTTTGCACAGTCACACATCTGGAACCTGGGAGCGTCATAGGCTATGTTGTGAGGCGAAATTTTGACCCAGCGCGTTCCAATTCACGAAACAATTTTGGCCCTATCTACATAATGGAGAGAATGTGACAGTTACCAGTTGACAGTTGTGAATGAGAGGGGCTTAATGACAGCACCAAAGACTAACAGCATATACCAGCATATAGTCGCTAAGGTGGGGCCCTGACATGGAATATTCACCACGCACGGGGACATGTATACACACCACATTCACACAAAGAGTAACAGCTAAGGTGGAGCCCCAATATTGGATACTCACTATGCACCCGAACACAAACACACACACCACAAAGAGGCACACACAACACAGAGACACACACCACACAGACACCCCCTCCATAGGGACACACATACATACACACCCTATAGGGACACATAAACACAACCCCGCAGGAACACACAGACCCCATAGGGATGGACACACACCACAGGGACACCCCTTCCCCCCACAAGGACACACACCACAGGGACACCCCTCCCCCAAAAAGGACACACATCACAGGGACCTCCCCACAGGGACACACGCACACCACTGGGACACACACACGCCCCAGGGACACACACACCCCAGGGACACATATAGTCACTAAGCATAGTGACACACACACCCCAGCATATACCAGCATATAGTCACTAAGGTGGGGCCCCGACATGGGATATTCACTACGCACGGGGACATGTATACACACCACACGCACACAGAGAGTAAGAGCAAGTGTATAGTTGCTAAGGTGCAGCCCCAACATTGGATACTCACCACGCACCCGAACACACACACCACAAAGAGACACACACAATACAGAGACACACACACCCCCCATGGACACACACACCCTATAGCGACACATGCACTCACCCCACAGGGACACACACACACCACAAAGAGACACACACAACACAGAGAAACACAAACACACCACACATACCCCCAACAGGGACACACACATACACACCCTATAGGGACACATGCACTCACCCCACAGGGACACACACCACAAAGAGACACACACAACACAGATAAATGTAAAAGAAAAGAGAAGGAGCGCAAATGTGAAGCACCTCAGGGTAAACCGTATTGCAGGGAAAGCGGGGTTTCCACTCACCTTGTGGAGTTGTACTAGCTGGGTACAACTCCAGTGATAGTCTCCTGTGAAGTAATACCAAACAGGGCGTCCCCGAGAAAATCCTCGTGCCAGGGAGAGAGCAGCGTCACTTCCACCGGTCACGTGATCCAAGGCGGTGATGTCAGAAAGGTCCTAGTAGTCCTCCAGGCTTGGATAAACAGGTCCTTTAATAAATGATGCCTCTCTTCCAAAGGTGCTGAACCGCACGGTCCCTCAGTTCCACCTGATGAAGACAGTAACGTCGAAACGCGTAGCGGAGTTTGAGGGACCGTGTTTTTAATAAAGGTCTGTTCACCACAACAATTTCCCCTTGCCCTCCTTCCTTAGCGCTATCAGAGCCGCAACTTTTTTCTCCTACACACAACACAGAGACACACACCACACAGACCCCCCCCCACAGGGACACACACACATACACACCCTATAGGGACACATGCACTCACCCCACAGGGACACACACACACAAACACACACACCAGGGACACACACACCACACAGACAGACACAGATGTGCACAAATCGACTCACACAACTCGCCTCATACGTGTGCTATCTTTAATTTCCAAAAATAAACATCTGATTAAAAACAGCCAATGTGCAACACATGTGCCATATAGGGAATTAAGGCAGATGTGAGTCACATGAGCTGTGTATTATGTGTATGTGTGAGGTAACATATACTGCCAGGCCGGGGGGAGGGTTTACTATTGGCTGGAGATTTATCAGGCTGCCTATAGCAACCAATCACAGCTCAGCTTCTATTTTCCTACAGGTCATTAATATGACATATTCAAATTCTATTTTGTTATAGCTAACAGCAGTTATTTATTAACCCGGGGCGTAGCCGGGTAGTACAGCTACAAAGGCCCAACAAGTAACCAACATAATGAATATGCCCAAAAGCATGACCTGAATGTGATTGACTCTCCCCACTACTGCAAGCATGTGGACCGAATATCCTCCCAGGACTAAAACATAACAGGTTCACCATAGACTTTGGGACCATAGACCAATCTATGGATGAAACCGACAAGCCCCTGATGAGCCTTCCATATAGTGGGAAGGCGAAACGCGTCGGGCGGGGTTATTTGTCCACATTGTTGGACCACATCTAAGAATCATCTGTTCACATTATTCTAGGACCTCTGACAAAAGGGTGGGAGTGGACCAAGAAACCAAGGTTGCTACACATCCACACAGAGATAGGTAATACTGAACCGAGACATTTCTGCTGCTCGATTTTAACCTGGAGACCTAATGTGTCCGGGGAAATCCTTAGTGGAACTCTGACATACCTACTACTGGAATCAACTCCTGTTGACCCTAGACCCCTCAGAGAAAGGGACGGAATAAGTGAAAACATTGTTTGTCTGACTATATGTTTCTTTGGGGGTGGGTTTTTTCCTTTGTGATCTGCACTAACACTAGTATCACAGTTTTACACTGGCTTTTAAACAACCAAATTAAAGCTTATCAGCGAAACAGAGTATCCTGTCGTGAATAATTAGATTATATTGGATAACTTGTAACAAAATTCTCGGTGAACTCCAAGGTTATTGGCCCATTTATGGTAAGGGCCATCTTCAACCTTATGTGCTTTCAACTTGACCTGCCCCCATACTCGATGTATGTAATATATTCCACAGGTCATCACTAAGGAGGTGTGTCATGGTCCAAGAGCCGATTGTATGTTTTTCAACTCATGTTGTCATTTTTGGGGATCAGGAGGATCAGATTTCTACAGAATTGAATGCAAGGGCATTTGTGCATTCCAACCATAGGTAATTTCCAGACAAATCCGTGGTTAAGGGTCCTGAGGGTTCTTTCATGAGTTGACTGCTCTGCAGTCTAATTATTTAAAATGTTGTTCATTTCCATTGGGACTTTATGGGTTAGTGTCAGTTTTTCCCTTGCTGTTGTTCCTGTTGCTTTAATCAGGTGATGTGGTTGATGACAATGACCTGCTCCTTAGGCTGGCGTCACACTGCGGTCAGGTCAGATCAGGTCAGGTTTTGTGTTTCAAAACCAGGAGAGGAACTTGCAGAGAGAAACTATAATTGAAAGATTGACACCTGTTCTAGGTTTTGGAGTCACTCCTGGTTTTGGCACACAAAACCTAACCTGACCTGACCTGATCTGACCGCAGTGTGAAGCCAGCCTTACTGTTTAGGGCTTTCTCCTCTTTTCCAACCTGCTGTCCTTTTGTGTTACGCCATGCGGAGTACATTTTACCTGTCCATACACGACATCACTAATCACCGATCAAAACGTTAAGAACACATCCTCATATGGGTCCCTAAAAACCTTACTGAAAATTAAAATTTTCCCTTTATCATCGATTAAAAATAGAAGATTTAAAAATTAAAAAATAGACATATTTGGTATGGCTGCATACATGAAAGTCAAATTTTTAAAAAAAATTAATTATTTAACTCGTATGGTTAATGCTATAAAGTAACAAAAACAGTGAAACGACATAATTACTATTTTTCATTCACCACACCTCAACAAAAAGAAATATTACAAATTCCTGAATATTTTCTACCACTAAAATGGAAAAAAAATATGCAAATATATTATTGCTGTAATCATATTGGTCTGGAGAATGGTGTTGTCATGTAATTCTTACCAGTGTATGAATACCATAAATGCAAAACTTAAAGAACAATGAATGATTTGTGGATGAAGTTTATTTGCACAATTTTACCACACGTGGAATATTGTTTCCGTTTTCCAGTACATCACATGGTAAAATGAACAGTGTCACTTAAAACTACAACTTGTCATGCAAAAAGTAGCACTCGTACAGCTACGGTATGTTGTAGGAAAACACAAACGTTTCTGTTTCGCTGTTCCATCCAAATACTCTTTAAGCATTGTGTTTCTTGGTAAGTACCATAAAGTACATGTGATTCATTGAAATTGGAACCATAATACTTGTGTCGCTCTCTGCAGAAACAGTAATAATCTATATTTATTTTGCACCAACATATTCAGCAGCGCTTTACAATTCAGAAGTTCATATTCAAACAGTCATAAGTAACAGTTTTCAGATAATACAATTATTACACAGTAGCAATTTATGAACCCTCCCTGTGGCATTTTCTCTGGAATAACGTTGTAATGATTATTACAATATTATCAAAGCTTCACCAATAAAGGAAAGGGAATCTTCACCAAGAAAGGTAAGGGAATCTGACATCTGATACATGCACAATCCAGGAGCAGCGTGTATGAGTCCATATACAGTGCCTACAAGTAGTCTTCAACCCCCTGCAGATTTAGCTGGTTGACACATGCAGAATTAACTTGGCATTGTAACATTTGGACTGTAGATCAGCCTGGAAGTGGGAAATGCACTGCAGCCAAAAAGATTTTTAAATTTTTTTTTTTTTGTTAAAGTGTTAAAAGTTAATTCAGAGGGTCATTTATTATTCAACCCCTCAAACCACCAGCATTCTGTGTGGTCCCCCTAAAGTATTAAGAAGTAGTTCAGGCACAAAGAACAATGAACTTCACATGTGTGGATTAATTATCTCTTTTGCCAGCCTTTTCTGACTATTTAAGACCCTCCCCAAACTTGTGAACAGCACTCATACATGGTCAACATGGGAAAGACAAAGGAGCATTCCAAGGCCATCAGAGACAAGATCGTGGAGGGTCACAAGGCTGGCAAGGGGTACAAAACCCTTTCCAAGGAGTTGGGCCTACCTGTCTCCACTGTTGGGAGCATCATCCGGAAGTGGAAGGCTTATGGAACTACTGTTAGCCTTCCACGGCCTGGACAGCCTTTGAAAGTTTCCTCCCGTGCCGAGGCCAGGCTTGTCCGAAGAGTCAAGGCTAACCCAAGGACAATAAGGAAGGAGCTTCGGGAAGATCTCATGGCAGTGGGGACATTGGTTTCAGTCAATACCATAAGTAACGTACTCCACCGCAATGGTCTCCGTTCCAGACGAGCCCGTAAGGTACCTTTACTTTCAAAGCGTCATGTCAAGGCTCGTCTACAGTTTGCTCATGATCACTTGGAGGACTCTGAGACAGACTGGTTCAAGGTTCTATGGTCTGATGAGACCAAGATCGAGATCTTTGGTGCCAACCACACACGTGACGTTTGGAGACTGGATGGCACTGCATACGACCCCAAGAATACCATCCCTACAGTCAAGCATGGTGGTGGCAGCATCATGGTGTGGGGCTGTTTCTCAGCCAAGGGGCCTGGCCATCTGGTCCGCATCCATGGGAAGATGGATAGCACGGCCTACCTGGAGATTTTGGCCAAGAACCTCCATCAAGGATCTTAAGATGGGTCGTAATTTCATCTTCCAACAAGACAACGACCCAAAGCACACAGCCAAGAAAACCAAGGCCTGGTTCAAGAGGGAAAAAATCAAGGTGATGGAGTGGCCTAGTCAGTCTCCTGACCTTAACCCAATTGAAAACTTGTGGAAGGAGCTCAAGATTAAAGTCCACATGAGACACCCAAAGAACCTAGATAACTTGGAGAAGATCTGCATGGAGGAGTGGGCCAAGATAACTCCAAAGACCTGTGCCGGCCTGATCAGGTCTTATAAAAGACGATTATTAGCTGTAATTGCAAACAAGGGTTATTCCACAAAATATTAAACCTAGGGGTTGAATAATAATTGACCCACACTTTCATGTTTAAAATTTATTAAAATTCAACTGAGCAACATAACATTTTGGTTTGTAAGATTTATGCTTCTGTTAATAAATCCTACTCTCGTTTGCAGTTTGAAGGCTCTAACTTATTTGCATCTTATCAAACCACCTAAATCTGCAGGGGGTTGAAGACTACTTGTAGGCACTGTATGTGTGACCCAAAAAATAAGCCTGTTACGACAAAGGAATTATACCAGAATTCTGGAGTAAATCACTTTGAAAAATCGCAAAATGTTTGAATAATGAATAATTTGCAACTTTTTGGGTTTTCAAGCTTGCAACACCCAACACCACTAAAATGATCAGAGGTGGAAAGGATGTGAGATGCCATAGCTCAGGTGTAGGGAACTCCAGCCGCACACAGGTCATGTTTTCAGGATTTCCTTAGTATTTGACAGTTGGTAATGTAATCTCCTGCACTGGTGATGATTCCAACTGTCAAATACTAAGGTAATCCTGAAAACCTGCACTGTGTGTGGATCTCGAGGCATTTCAGAGAAAAACATAGGGCACCTTTGAGTCCAGCACGTCCCCTCTCAAAGTCTGGTGTGAACAACCGGCCCCTGATCTGGAGTGACTGTTCGTTTAGGGAGATACTTTTCACTCTAGTTGAGTGAGCTTGTAGAAGTCGCCGAGGGCATGCCTGTCCAACTACTCTACAGTGCAGCTTGGTTTGGCAGCTATTAAACCATGTCTTTAACTAAAATACTTCAGCATTTCAGAGTTTAAATATGGCTGAAATTATCCAATTATACCTGCTGCCCATGCAGACAACCAGAAATCAGCTGCCAGGTGGGAACATACCCTTAGGAAATAAATGAATCAGTCCTTCCAACACTGTTGCAGCATTATTTTGGTAAACTCAGCAATGTTACTAGGATTTATTCATCTTTGTCAACTCCTCAAGAACAGGATGTAGTGCAATTTACTTACTAAAGAAAGAAACTATCACAACAAAGTAGTAAACATTTCAATAATGACTGCTCATGAGCTGATGTAGAGGGCGGGTGTGCCTATGAAATGACTAACTCTTCGACTGGCACTGTAATGATGAATTCACATCCGCCAGATTAATTTCATCTGATGGTCTAGATGAATTGCATTCATGCTATTACATAACCTTAGATAGGTTAATTTATTCAGTCTCATGCAAGATATATGATTCAATACAATTTAACAATCTCAGCTATTGGGGTCACAAATTATTATCGGGTACAATTATTACAGAATTATGTTTTATAATATTATTTGTGTACCACAGTTTTCTGGAATCTTTTATTTTGTTGTCTAGTACTGTATTGGATAATCAATGGAGTAATTCTTTCCTGCTTCAAATTCTTATGGCCATTTTACACACACCAACTTATCTGACCAACGTCTGACCAACTCACTGGTTGCAGTGAAATCATGGACACATTGTTCCATTTGTACACAGCCACAAAATGGAACAATGTGTCCATGATTTCACTGCAACCAGTAAGTTGTTCAGAAGTTGGTCAGATAAGTTGGTGTGTGTAAAGTGGCCATTAGACAAAATAGTTATCAAATTTAAGCTAGAAGGGTAGAGAAAAATTAAACAAAACTTACAACAGGCTTCTCTGAAGTGAGGGGCACCCAGGTTTTTGAAATATTGCTCAGGGTTGAACCTATGTAAAAGTTGGGAATCACCAGGCTTAAGACCTATAGCCCAAACATTACAAATTTGTGTTATCTCCTTCAAATGTTTATGTAAAGCCTTTGTAATGGGGGGCTTTCCATTCCACTGATATCTACCCCCACACAGCGCCCATGAGAATGACCACAGACACAAGTCTCAGGGATAACAATTGCACTTACTTTCACAGGAACAGGGAAATATAACATGGAGTAAATACTTCACCGTTCACGTGGGTATTCCACAGCAAATACACTTCAAAGTTATATTCTGACATGGAATTGAGGTTCCAGAGCTTTAAGAACCCATATTATTTAGACATAGTATTTGGAGGTAATTATAGGATATTCAAAGTCTTTTGTATAGTAGATATATATAGTAAGAGTTTACAGACCTGGATTCCTGTATTACTTTTACAGCATGAACACAAATATATGAAGCACCCCAAATTAGCTCTCCCTAGAAAGGGGTTTCCACAACAGAACATGGTGCCGAAAAACCCAGAAGGTTAAAAGGAACTCTCTATACCTGACTACAGGGATCATCCCAGGAACCAATGAACAAAATCCTCGGTGAGTAGCCCTTTGTGTTACAAACAGATTCAGTGTTCCATGGTGGTCTCAAGATGCGTATGTAGTGGTCCTACAAGAGCATTCTTATCAAACGTCTGCCAGTGTTTGGAATTAGAGCTATAAAATCATTTGTGGTCTATCATATGCATCAATGTGTCTTTAGATGTATACCTGACTATTGAATGATGGTTGAATGAAAATTGAATGTAGTGACGAGTAACCAATTTTGTCCCAGCAATTCTGGATTAGGCACCTTCGCACCACTCTTGTGTATCTCAGGAGTCGAACGATTGTTCTATGTTGTTTGTGTTTATCTGCGTCATTAAATGTCTGAAATGATATTGTAAACTATGAGGATCCTTGAATGTGAGACTGAATGAATTTTTTTGATTGACGAATAGGGGACCAATAGGTCTCTGCTTGATAAGGGATCCCATCAGGTGTGTTCCTTCACATGTGGTGAAGAAAAAATAGGTCCGTAAGAGGATCAGGGAAGTGTGATTGTCCATTACAGAAAAATCCTTCACGGAAAGGTAGTACTGTGAGGGTATTAAATTCCCCTGTAAATTGATAGAGGCATGCTCAAGAAAGTGGTAACTGAATGCAGTTTTTAGCCTAACACAACAGGGGGATTGATACCAGCGATTGTGGATTGTGGATTGAATGATTGACGTTTTGTAACATTGTGTTACTGAGTTACAATCGTCCTCAGTATCCGTGTTCGTTTATGTGAACGCATGAGAAGGCTGCCATAATAGGAGTTGTAGTTGTTAAACAGCTAGCCAGCAAAGGATGACTTGTTATTAAAGTAGTGCCCCCTATGGGATGTTGAAGGGAAACTGTTGAATGGCATGGTGAATACACATCACTATACCCCCATCTATTGTCCAGGGACTGAGTCAGTTGAAAGAGAAGCTGCTGAGGCAGCTATTAAGTAATTGCAGATTCTTCAGATGATATATGAAGACATAGAGACCATTGCAATAGTCTAAAGCCCTCGTCACACATAACAATCGTTAGCGAGATCGTTGTAACATCACAGGTTTTGTGATGTAACAGTGAGCTCGCTAATGATCTCGCTAAGTGTGACACTTAGCAGCGATCAGGCCCCTGCTGTGAGATCACTGATCATTGCAAAGTGCTCTGGGTCATTTTTAGGTCGTTGGTCTCCCGCTGGTCAGCATGCATCGCTGCGTGTGACAGCGAGAGACCAACGATCAGCGATCTCACAGGCTGGTAACTATGGTAAACAGCGGGTATCTAGGCAGCACGCGCTGCCTAGATACCCGGTGTTTATCATAGTTACCAGCGTCCTCCCTGCTTACAGGCTGCGCTAAGGAGGGAGGACGCTGGTAAGTATGATAAACAGCGGGTATCTAGACATTGCGCGCTGCCTAGATACCCACAGTTTATCATAGTTACTAGCATCCTCCCTGCTTATAGACTGCTCTAAGCAGGGAGGATGCTGGAAACTATGATAAACAGCGGGTATCTAGGCAGCGCAGGGGAATCTGGAAAAGGGGGACTGAGAGAAGTGTATCTGCAATTGGGAAGGATAGTTGAAAGATAAGAATAAACTAGAGCAGGCTAGAATGTGGCTAGAAGTAGCAAAATGTCTCTCGATGAGTGAGCATCAATCAGAAAAACCAGGCATGGTACTACGTATCAAATCTATGGTAGTATTAAAAAATATGAAGTCCCTGTACAGAATGAAAGACCTGCGTCCTTTTTGGCACTCCACCTTATACAGGATCAAACGGATGGATGTGCAGATCTTGTGATCAACAGCATTACCCTGAGGCAAATTATAGCTTGCCTTGTGGCTCACCACGCTCAGAGATAATGCACAAGGTGCTTTTATTGCCCATGCTATTGTCTGTACGGAGAAAAAAAAAGATTTTTTTAAACAAAGGATTTCCTAGATTTAACAATTCATGGTAGATTATGATATTGGTAAAAGTGACTACCAATAGTTTTTACTGCTCCAACCCCAACTATTAAATTGCCTTTGGACATAAATTTAGATTTTTCCTAATAGACATTGAAGCAGGAAATCTGCTGTGTTTGCAAATAATGCTTTATTTCAGAAGTCATCAAAATATTTCATGTTGATTTGCATTTTTTATT
This sequence comes from Allobates femoralis, assembly GCA_033576535.1. Lineage (NCBI taxonomy): Eukaryota > Metazoa > Chordata > Amphibia > Anura > Aromobatidae > Allobates > Allobates femoralis. Next base: position 251,822,628 of record JARQOC010000005.1, read on the forward strand.
CCTTGTTTCTACACTCAGAGATTTTTTATTCCTCCTCCATATTGAGAGTTGTGTTGCTTTAGCATATAGATAATTTATTGATTGCAATCCTGACCACATGTTATGTCAGAAGTCAACTATTTCCATGGATTTCCTAACAGAACATGAAATACAGTATAAGGTCTGCTAAGAATATTTTGCAGTTCTGTCAGTAGAGGGGAAATTCACATTGGGAAAAGTTAAAATACAGCAGCCTAAGGCTGGCTTCACACCATGGCGCAGTCCGGTCTGGGGCTGTCCGGTGTAAACCAGACAGCCCCGGACTGGTTTTTGGCCCCATAGTAGCCTATGGGGCCGGATGGAGCCGGATGGCAGCTCTCTGCCATCCGGTTTCCATCTCTTCAGATGAATCCAGGAGAATTCGGATTATTCTCACTGGACACACAAAACGTTGCTTGCAACGTTCTTGTGTCCCTGGAGAAAAATCTCCCCAAAAACCCATATCCAGGATTCGCCCGGATTCTCCCAGATTCTCCCGGATCCGGGGCTATCCAGCGCTCCCTAACACGGGAGCCTATGGGGCCATATTGCCGTGGTCCAGGACGATCCGGGAACCGGACACCGGCAGCTGCACGCCGCTGTGATTTCAGGACCGCGGCTAGCTCACTGCGAGCCGCGGTCCTGAATCATTAGCAGCTGCAGCTGTGTCCGACTGCACACAGGACCGGAGGGCACATTTGGCCCTCCGGTTCTGTGTGCTGATCCGGTCCGGGGTTGTCAGGTTCATGCCTGACAGCCCCGGACCGGACCTTGCCGTGGTGTGAAGCCAGCCTTAATGATCCCAAAACCATGATTTACAGCAGAGACCTTTTAGATGGAGGGGATCCCATCAAGGAGGGGGAGTCTCTTGTATCCCTTTTATCAGGTTGAAAAGTCCAAACACATGATTTTTAATTAAAATTGCATATAACACAATATTTAGGTCTTGTACATATAGTGTGCTTTTATAAATTTTTGTTGTTGTTGTGTGATTTTGTCACAATTCTGCATGCCTATCCTGAAGCCAGTAAAGTAGGTGAGACTTCAGTTATTTAATTTTTTATTGTTCCTTGCAGATTGGGTGCCTTTTCTTTTTGCCAGGAGATGCAAATTTGATGCATAAAATTTACATACCAAGTGCTCAGTATGTGCACATAGCCTTATTGTATCCACAGTTATGTATAATCTAGAAAATAGGACTTTTTCAGGCTCCAAATATGAAACTCAGGTAACCACCAAACAGCAGTAGAGAATATGTTGGGATTGCAATTTTTACAATTCACTTTGAGGGGTTTACCAATATACTGGTCCCCCAAAGCCATGTCAAAACTGAATAAGTTTAAAAAAAAATAAGGAAAGAGAAGTTGCTGCTCCATTTTAAAATTCCAACATCCAAACAAAACATAAGAACAGTTCACAAATGGTGCTGATATAAAGTAGAGATGGGGGAAATATTTTTTGTTTTTTTTATATTGTGACTATCTAGATTAAGGGGTCTGGGGAACTCACTATCTACCTTATGGAGAGGAGTTTGCCTGCAACCATAAGGAGACAATTAAGTAGATAAGGAGATTTAAAGCCGCATCCCTCCTCTAGGAAATATGCAAATTGTCACTTCAGTAAGGAAGTGGATGAACTGTAGCGCCACCTTCATGTAGCTCCTCAAAGTCATAGTCGACTTTCTGACAAGCCTTTTAATATGACTAAAGATTTGTGCCAGATCAGAACCCCAAACTACAGATGCTGCGTTTCGGGGTAACTGCCCCTCATCAGTGTAGTGTGTGGGATATTCTGATCTGGCTGTATAAGAGGCTATACATAAACTAATCTTCTGTGGACGGTGTGTTCTTGGCCAGCATGGTGAGAAAGTCCGGCTCCTATCTGGTTGTTTTAGAACTTCTTATCTTTCCAGCAGTGTACCAGCGGCGGCCATACAATTACGTGCAGTTCCCAGTTTGTTGTGACTCACACAACTTCACCAGGTGAGTCAAACAGATAGGGGATACGTGACAATTTCTATCTGACAGTACTACCCTATGTGCGCTTCCCTTATCTTTATTTTTTAGGGTGTATTGAGAGGAAGATATAGTAGGGAGAGGAAGCAGAAGGTGGAGAGAGAGCTCTGGGAGAGGAGACCTGGAGAGCTCACCCCAGAGCAGCGCAGCTGAGGACACCAGAGTCTTGGGTTACACGAGGGCTGCACACCCTGTGAACTGAATTGGGAGGACAGTAGATTGCAAGTTTCCTGGCCGCAAGCAGGGACCTGACAGCAAAACAGTCTAGCAAGATCCCGGAGCTGCAAGCAACACAACAGTACCCGTTACAGGTTCAAACTGTCTGCTGGTTGGTAGCTTACTACAAAAGCGAAAGAGAGAAGGGCCGTAGAGTAGCTCACAGGCAGCTGGGACTCGAAACTGAAAAGTGCTGCAGGCAGGCCTTAAAACCACATGGCGAGGTGGACTCCAACTGATTCCAGGCTGACCGGACCTCCTGCACCAGCTGACTGGTACCGTGGACTCAACAACTTTCTCACTAGTAAAAGTAAAAGACTGAACTCTGCTGTTTTCCTGCGCCTCCTTGCTGCACACGGCACCAACTACTACCACCATCATCCACATAGACTCTCATGCAAAATCCCAGTGGTCCGCTCCGCCTGTGGGGATTGTTCCATAGAAGCTGCATATTCATCTATCCCCTGGGAACCTACACAAGTAGCGCTGGTCATCCCTGACCAGATGCCACAGATGACATCATGTTCATCTACAAATTCCCTGTAAATATTCCCCTTAATTTGCTCGGTCAGGGCCTAGAAGCTGGGTGACCACCACCGTGACTTTCCCAAAAGACCACCAGCCCGGCTACCAAGTACCCCGGCCCTAGCCACCAATGCACTTTCAGGGTTGCACATGACTTTGGCGCCATTTTGGCAAAGCTGTAAATTCCTGAGCTCTGCTGGCAAACGTGCAGGCAGTAAAGCAGCTACTCACAGCACTCACCATTCTCCGAAGGGCAGCCATAGTATAGGTGCACACACAGGAATAGACTCCCCTTGCAGGGAATGCCTTGGCCGACCAGGCGACTAAGGAAGCAGCATGATTACCTCTGACAGCTATCCTGGCTATAGCAGATGCGGAAGAATCAGGAGACTCAGAGTCAGGTAGTATGGGGAGCCCCTTTCAGAGAAGGGGACATCCCCAGCACCAGTCCTAGTGGCTGTTGACCTCGAACTACTGCAGGTTGCCCAAACAAACCAATGGGCCAAATCAGGCAAAGACAGAGTCAAGGGTATGGCTGATGACACCGGATTTGCCTCCCACACTGCCTGTTGCCTAGGATTACAATGAAGATATGCTGGCACCTTCATCCGATGTAAAGTTTTTACTTTATTATGTAACTCACAACATTAAAATAAAAGGACTTCCGGTTCCGGTCCTCGGGATGGCCGCACGCTGATCGGGAGGCTCCCGGCACCCACCGCCTAATACCCGCAATACACCCGCCGGAGAGCCCCAAATTTGACAGCGAGGGAGAGGAGAAGTCCCGCACACGAACCGGACCTACATGGACCCGTGGCTGCGCAGCTCGGGCCCCGCTAGCGCCACGAGACGCCTCAGCACAGCACCAGGAGGTAGTGGTAAGATGGCGGCGGGCGGGAAAGCAAAGGAGAAAGGCAATGCGGGACAACATACGGGCACAAGGCAGCAGAGAGGAGAAGAAAATGCAGCGAATACACTAACCAGCCAGGCAGCACCAACATTGGGCACAAGCCAGGAATCAGATAATCACCTGGAGCCCCAGTTGCATTCAGCCCTAGTAGCAGAACTAAAAGCCCATCTCACAGCCGAGCTCAGCAGAGCAGTCAGAGACACAGTGCAGACAGCCCTGGCAGACCTACAAAACACCACACAGCAGCACGAAACTAGACTGATAGAAGCAGAACAGAGAATATCTGATTATGAAGATAGAGTGCTAGCTCTTGAACAACAACTGGGATCTGTTTGCAAAGAGTCAATCTGGATGAAAGCTAAACTAGACGATTTAGAAAACAGATCCAGACGTAACAACCTGAGGATTGTGGGGATGCCTGAATCTGTACCCCATAACCAACTGAATGATATATGTGAGATTGACTTGCCCCAAGCCCTGGGATTTGAGAGACGGTGCAAAGTAGAAAGGGCACACCGAGTGGGGCCCCCTCCTCCAGCGAGGGAGATGAACAGCAGAAAAGTCACACAGCATCCAGAAACCATAAAACATAGACAGGTTATAATGAGATACCTGGATTACAAAGATAAGGAAAAGCTACTAATGGCTTTCAGGAAAAGACGCCAACCATTGATGTTAAAGGGACACAAAGTACGCATATATGACGATCATTCCCCAGAAGTGGTCAGAAAAAGGAGGGCATTTAATGACATTTGCAGCATGTTATTCAAGAGAGGTACCCAATTCCAAATGCTGTACCCGGCTACATTAAAGGTGACGGGCCAAGATGGCAAACCACGATTCTTTACAGATGCAAAAGACGCATGGCGTAAACTGACGATGAGTGAGGAGGGAGATACTCAATACAGGAGACACATGGATGGAACCTATGGGCACAAGTCACCCACAAATGCAACCTACCATCAGGAAGAATTAAGAGCCAGGCGCCCACAAGCCACAGCTACACAACCGTTCAGGGAGACGCCAGAAGACGCCGTTCAGGACTCGCCTGTTATTACTTGATAGACATAATCTGTGGACTATACATGACCATACCTTTGGATACTCCGGTCTCGCTGTAAGCAGTAATACAGAGGCACCGAATCAGTTGAATTGAACTAAACTTCGCTTTATACAGAGATGAGGAGGAAATCCCCTTTTTTTTTTTTTTTTTTTTTTTTTTTTTTTTCTTCTTCTTCTTCATATTACAATATATGTTGCAGTATTTTCATCACTTTTCCCGGATTAAGGTGCAGATATCTGACGCAATTTATTACTTATTTTGGGTCCAATTGATAGAGGGGCTTACAATACTATGTTCTATTGTAGCAAAGGCGGGAGGGTGGGAGCCATGAATAAGGGAAAATGGCGCCCAGGATGTCGGAAGATGTAACTATTGTTGGGGAAGTTGAGGGACAAAAAGGGAGGGAGGGAGGGAAATTGGTGAGTTTTTTTGTATTTACTGTTACATGTTGGGATTACTATGTATTGACGGATCGAAGAAGGGTTCTTAAAGTAGACCAGGACAGAGCAGTTTCTAGAAGACTAGATGATTATATTCAACCTGAAGCTACGCAGCCACACTTAATAATAGTCACACAATGGTACAGATTTTATCATGGAACGTGAAGGGCCTACGTTCTCCGAGTAAACGTTCAATGATCCTTCGTCATCTCAAGAAACTACGAGGAGACATTGTTCTTCTACAGGAAACCCACTTAAGAGAGGAAGACTTCTTCAGACTCAAAAAATTCTGGGTAGGGGAAGTGATTGGCTCGGGGGCGCTAGACCGAAAAGCAGGGGTAATTATCCTGATTAACAAAACATTAACGCATAGAATCATCTCACATGATAGTTTGGCGGAAGGAAGACACATACACATACTGATAGAATGTTCCGGCATGAATCTGAGCATCCATAACATATACGCCCCTAACACGGGCCAGGGCGCTTTCCTAGACACCCTCATGCCGTCCATACTACAAGACACGGAGAACAACATCATTGTGGGGGGAGATTACAACCTAGTCATGAATGCTAGTGAGGACAGAAAAACAAATATACTAAGAAACAGTAACGTTAGAAAAAATGACGAAAAAGATGACCAAACGAATATGTCTCCATTAGCAAGATTTGCATCTGACCTGCACCTTTGGGATATTTGGAGAGTGAGAAACCCCCAGGAGAGAGAGTTTTCCCACTTTTCTCACCGCCACGAGTCTTGGTCAAGGATAGATGTAATGCTCATTAGTCAACACCTCCTATCGAAGGTAGAACATACAGAAATTGGTAATTTGGTGATATCCGATCACAGCCCAATAACTTTGTCAATATCAGACATCTACCCAAGGGGAAATGACATAGTGTGGCGCTCTCCTACGGCACTGCAGGATAGCCCTGACTTTAAAAAGTTATTGGGTGAATGGTGGGGGACATTCGCGTCAGATAACGCGCAACACAAGGATAATAGTGCGCTATTTTGGGAAACCGCCAAAGCAGTATTAAGAGGTAGAATTATAGCCTACACAAGAGGGAGGCGAAGATTGGTGGAACAGTCCTTCTTGGAAAGCAGCAACGCTGTGAGATCGGCATACAAAACCTTTCTCGATAACCCATCTACTGATAATGGGCGTGCTTGGCGGCATCAGAGAGACATTTTTAATGAATGGTCCAAACAAAAAGAATCCATGTTCAGACAGAGATGGGAGGCAAAATTATATCACTATGGCAATAAAGCAGGCAAGCTAATGGCCAACCTGGCAAGGGGAAAGAGACAGTATACTACATTCAACGCAATTAGAAACCAGGGAGGGGGGATAACGAAAGATCCGAAGCAAATAGTAGAGGTACTGGGAAAATTCTACACAAAATTATACAGTACACCACCAGAAGGGGAGGGGGGGGATGACTGGCTACAGAGATACCCTATGATAAGATTAGACGAAACTGACCTTCTAAACCTTAATAGAGAAATTACTGATGATGAAGTTACGGGGGTGATTAAAGAACTAAACGCACACAAAGCACCTGGACCGGACGGTTTTAGTGGGGGGTTTTACAAAGCAATTTCTCCCATGATTACTCCCACCCTGACGGATTTCTACAACTCAATTTTACAGGGGGGCACAATACCCGAGCAAGTTAACATGGCACACATTACGCTGATCCCTAAAGGGGGTAAAGACCTGGAAGAACCTGCTAACTACAGGCCGATCTCATTAATCAATGTAGATCTCAAGATACTATCTAAATTGATGGCCAATAGATTGGCAGTGTATCTCCCGGGGCTGATAGGTAGCCATCAAGCAGGTTTCGTAAAGGGGAGATCGGCCACGGGAAATATACGAAGAGCACTACTAACGATCGACTCGATCAAATGGGATAGAGAGGTAAAAACAGAAAGAAACCCAGCCATGGTCACACTAGACGCTGAAAAAGCATTCGACAATGTTAGGTGGCCATGGCTGGGCAAGGTGCTGGATGCGGTGGGATTGACGGGTCCCTTTAGAACATTTTTAGAGGCACTTTATACGAATCCTAAGGCTAGAGTACGTACACCGGGGTTTCTGTCTAATGTATTTCCTTTACACAGGGGGACTCGCCAAGGGTGCCCGTTGTCGCCTCTACTCTTTAATCTGGCAATTGAGCCACTTGCTCGTTACCTGACGAGTGGGGAGGACTTTGATGGGATAGCTGTGGGTTCCCAAAGGATACGATCCAATTTTTTTGCAGACGACATAATTCTTTATTTGGGGGAGCCAGCGGCGGAACTACCAGCCATTCTAAAAAGAATCGAGAAATTTGGATCCTTTTCGGGATTTAAACTAAACAAGGAAAAATGTGAGATACTTTTTCTAATAACACAAAAGAGACGGGGGGAAAGGGAAAAAGATGATCTAGATAAATTTCTGGACATACCAATAGCCAAAAAATCAATTAGATATTTGGGGATTCAGCTAGCACGAAATTCTGATCTAGTTTATAGCTTAAATTATGACCCATTAATAGCAAAGTTGGAATCGGATCTTAGTAAATGGGAGGCGTTGCCACTTCCTCTGCTGGGCCGTGGACACCTGCTTAAAATGATGAGCTTCTCTAAGCTCCTCTACCCGCTTCAAGTATTGCCTATAATGATACGCGCCAAAGACATTAATAGAATAAATAGGGCGTTTGTCAAGTTCCTTTGGCAAAACAAACGACCCAGAATCCGCCTAAAAACTCTGATGCTGCCAAAAGAGATGGGAGGTTTAGCCATACCTGATGTAAGACTTTATAATTTGACCTGTCTGGCTCGACATATCTTGGATTGGTTGGGAGGGACAAGTAAATTTTCAGATTGGGAATTAGAATCTGAGCTATGCAAACCATGGAATTTGGTCTCGATATTACATACGTCGAGAACCAATCTCCCAGACAGAATAAAATACTCAATAGTGACAAGGGACACCATAACAGCTTGGAAGATAATTAGGAGAAAACAGGGCCTTTCTTGGAGAATGTCCAAATTTGTTTCCCTGTGGGCTCACCCTGAATTCCCGATGGGAAGAGAAAATAGCCTCTTCCAACATTGGAGAGAGAGGGGTATAAATAGGGCCGGTGACCTTCTCTGTCAAACAGAATCTAGATGGTTGAAAGGATCGGAGTTGTTGGACTCTTTGATGTTGCCAAGTCACCATATGCTTCAGTTCAAACAATTGGAGCATTATATTATGGCCAAATTGGTTAACGTCCAATCAGAATGTGTGATGAATGCGTGGGATGACTTGCTATCAAGAGGAATAGTTAACACAAGTGTATCCACCTTATATAAAGACCTGGGGCCCCAGCTAATCCAGAAAACGCATACACGACTCTTCAAAGGATGGGAAACCAGACTGAAAGAGGAGGAGTTGGGAACAAAAATATTGAATGGATGGAGGGCATTTAGAGAAAACATAGTCAATGAACAATGGCGGGACTCCCAATTCCGAATGATACATAGAGCGATATATGGGTTTACAATATACCAGACTAGATCAACAAATGATAGGTTACAGGCTTGCCCGAAATGCTACAAACCAAACACGGATCTCTTCCATGGTATATGGGAATGCAAACGAATACGCCCTATCTGGTCATTTACTGAAGATATGGCAGGTAGGATTACGGGAGGCCCGGGAATTTTAGATAGAGATGGATGGCTGTTTCATTGTATCAATAATTCACATGGTACTAGAAATGAACAGAGAATGCTACATACACTGGCTATCCTAACCAAACGAGTTATATTGAGACACTGGTTAGATGCAAAATCACCCTCTCAGGAATCATTACTAAATGACATCAAGACAGCATTGAGATCTGAAAAAATAGAGGCAGAAACTAATAAAGATGACCTAACAAAAAAATTCTTTAATAAATGGAAGGGATTTATCCTAAATTATCTGTCTGATGAAGAGGTTAAATCTGTAGTCTGGCCCTTCAAAAATTCGACCTGGTATTCGATGGAGCAGTTGCAGGGTAGTCTGGGAAGGCTGGAAGTCACTTGAATCACTCCCGCTTCCGGTATTATTTAAGTGACAAGAAGGCTGGATATGATAGTAATACTGTCGCTAATTTCAAATGACTGTCATGGTTAATATATGTCTGACAAGAGAAGAACACTGTTGGGGGGGGGGGGGGGAGGGTGGGAAGCTCACTCCAGGTTGGAGATTATGTGGGATTGACATTCACAACTTTTGTATTCTTTAATATGTTGAATAATTTGTGAAAATGTTTGGAAACTCAAATAAAGAGATTTGATAAAAAAAAAAAAAAATAAAAGCATCTTGGTGGCTGAGCATGCCCCGTCACGGGCATGTCCACGTCATGCTCAGCCACCAAGATGCTTTTATTTTAATGTTGTGAGTTACATAATAAAGTAAAAACTTTACATCGGATGAAGGTGCCAGCATATCTTCATTATATTCCTTGACTCGGGCGGTGGACGGCCGTCAGCTGCAGCACCTGACTGGATCTTCTGAGAAGGGGGAGTGAGCTCATTCCTATTCGCTGTTCCCTGAGAGTTTGTTGCCTAGGATGGCAGCCCTGGCACATTCCTCAGTGCAGGATTCAAAAAGTGTGATGTGTGCAGTAGTGCTACAAATTGTTGTGCCACAGTGTTCACAATTGCAGCTGCCAACAATGGTATGTCTCGGTTGTGCAAAACATAGCACCTATTTGAGTTTGCAGAAATACACACCAAAACCAGATTACCCATTCGAGACACTGTTGTCACGGGTGGCGCGGGTGACAGGGTGGAGGCCACGCGCAGACGATCTCAGCGTTTGGCCCACCAGCCATAATGGTGGAGGATGGTCCATCTCTTTCAGGGGCATTTACCTTCTGTTTAGATGAAGAGAAGGTGTGATGAGATCTCTCTATTTTGGGGAGACGGCTGTGGAGGTCTTGTGCTCGGTCTGGTTGTATCCACCTGTATTGTAGGTCTCTAGGACCCAGCAGATTCCTTCTACCTTTATAAGGAGGTTCATTACCCTTCCTCAGTGCAGGTGATATTTCCTTGTGGACTCTTTATCCTTGCTCCAGCAGAAGCTGAGGTTGTGAGCTCGCTGTGGTCTGCTGAAAGATAAGTGTTTCTTTTCCCCAAATGTCTGTCTTCCCTGGTGTTTGTCTTTAGTTGTTAGTGGAGGGGTCTAGTGCACCTCTCCATCTGATCCTTAGATAAGATAGTGCTAGGATCAGAGAGGGACGAGGTTCGTGGTCGGCGACAGTTGAGGAGACTGTACAGGGACGTTAGGGCAGACAGGGTCAGCCCTAGTAAGTCTAGGGGTCACCGTCTCCTTCTTGTGCCCTTAGCAGTAGGGACCCCTTATTCCCCCCCCCCCCCGTCGTTATCCTACGCTGGGTGTCTTCCCCACTCCCAGCGTGACAACTGTAGGTGGACTACATTCAGCTACCTAAGGTGGGTAGTTATGAATTTGCCCTGGTGTGCATTGATATTTTCTTTGGATTGTCTGAATGTTAGGTCGTGATCAAAGAAATAATACAAAGACCACCCCACTGCAGAGAAATTAATCAGTAAGATAGTCTGTAGGTATGGGGTACCCAAAATATAGAGTGACAGAGACACTCACTTTACTGCGGAATTGAAGGAACATTTTATGGCCACTCTAATGATAGAACAGGTTTTCCATGTTTCCTATCACATGAAGCAGTAAGATGGGGGAACGCTTTGACAGTACTCTCAAATAAAAAAAATCCAAAACGTATATGACATACATACTCATCCTGGGTAGATTGTTTGCCCATCGCATTGCCTTCAATGAGGACCACTCCAAGGGGTAGAGAGAAAATGACCCCGTATAAAATACTGTTTAGTAGTGTCCCGATGTAAGGGTAGTATTTTCTACAGCAGCTGCAGGCTACATTTCTCTCAGTAAATATGTTTTGAAGTTGCACAAATATTTTATTGTTACATATAATTGTGTTGTTTCCTTTATCTCAGACCTCATCTACATAAGCAGTACATACACATTGACACTAGGAGACTGGGTCGTGGCCAAGACACACATAAAGAGATCACTGAAGCCCAGATATAGGAAGCCTTTTAAAGCACGACTGACCATTGCCACCTCTGTCAAGCTCCTGGGCAAAGGTGCTTGGATCCATGCCAGGTTGTGCAAAAAGGTCCTAAAACCCAGCTTTAGCAGAACTTATTACCCTGCCCCTCTGGATCATGCATTTTTGACAATTGTGCCCTTTGCTCTGACTGTCAATGAGATGGTAAAAGAGGACTTTCACAACAAATTGATAAAGCACAACTAAGTCCTGCTTCAAGACATGAACTTTCAAGAGAGTCCTAAGAACTGCTGGATATTCATCCATAGTCCAAAATCCCACTAATTAGTTGAAAGGGGACGGTGGTTGATAGACATTCTGCAAGGTATCTTTCAGATAGTAATGTTGGTAACACTAGTGTATGTAGCCGCTAGAATTGGTATATTGGTTGTGAAGAAACTATTTAAAAAGACTCGGAAGATCAAGCATCACAGGCCGTCAGTAACACATCTGTAAAATGTCATAGCATTCCTCTAGTAAATATATATGATGAGATTTACAAACAAGATATCTGTCGGTGAACAGGATGTGCCCCCTCCAGGCTTCCATAGCATGGGGAAGTACCTGATGGATAAATAGTCTGTAAATAATAATAAAAAGGGAGGAATTGTTATAGTTAATATTTTGTGTCCTATTCTGATTATCATTTAAACAATTTATATATCTTGATGACTTGTGTTGTACCAGGTATGTATTAGATCTGCAATGGAGATAAAAACCAAGGACAAAAAGTATTTGTATTTTCGCTACATTGTAGGGCTTGTCTAACTGAAACTTGCCTTTGTTTAACCTGTTCAGCAATATCTATGCCCCTTGGATCTTGTTTCCAAACTTATTTTTGGATAATTGCTAAGCCATTCTATTGTTTGTGAATATCAATAAATACTGTGGTCCGGCGACAATTCAACAGAAGCCAGACACACTGACAACAAAAGGTTGTGTGTGCTTGTGTGGCGCCCCGCTATGCAGGCGTCACAGAGGGGTACTGCACCCGTAAAAGAGGTGCAGATACTCCAGCTGCAAGCAGATTCTTGGATGGTGGGTAGAACCCATAACCAGCACTCCCACACTAGATTACACGGTGGGAGGGTACCCGAGAGGGAACAAAACCACCTCTAGGGGGAACAAGGGGGTCCGTCCTTTGGCCTCTGAGGAAAGAGAGAGAGAAGGGAGTGGGAGAAAGGATCCCAGGCGCAGATAGTTACCGGGCACCGGAGCCCGCATCTGTGGGATACTATAGGACCACAGACAATCCGGAATCTTGGGGAGTCTACAAGTCTCCCAGGCATATGAGCAATCAAAAGAGGGGACCAGGCACCGCTGAAGGAGCAGGCAGCCTGCTAGCAGAGGGTGACTCGACGGTAGCAAGGGGGAGAGAAAGAGTGGAGGTCAGGCTGATTTCAAGTCACCAGGCTTAATTTAACCACTGGGAACAGGAAGGAACAGACAGGAAAGAAGGCACACACCAAGGGTTCCATCATACCACCTGGGATCTACTTGCAGCCACTCATTTGCTACCTGTTATAACATCTTATGCTGAACTGTAAACTGCAATTTAAAATGCCACAAGTTTCCAGTGAAGTACCCGGAGAGATGTGAACTCGACTCAGCTGCATTTCCTTTTGAATGACTTTGTTCCCTTTCAGGAACGCTGCCCCGGAGGTCCAGTCCTACCTGTGGAGGACTTTACCATACTAGCCGCTATACCATCCACGTCCGGCAGACTATGGTGCTGCTGGTGACACTTCACTAGAACCTACAGGTGGCGTCACGACAAACTTTGTACTTTGTTCCCTGTAGATATACCCCTTTTTTGGAAAATAGGCCCAGGACACGGGATCAGGCTCAGCCACCACTCCCCGTGACAGCAGGAGCGTTAACCCTTGCCGCCTGACACTCGAGTACCCCAAAGCCTGGGCGCTACACTTGCTCTCCGATCGATCATACATGCCTGAATATGCACAAGAACTCAGAAATCTGAAAAAGAAACCAGGCACTACCATAGGGCGTTACCAACACAAATTAAACTTTTTCCGTTTAAAGGAATATGCTCACCTGGTATGGTTGTGAAAGTCACAACCACTATAATCGTCAATACTTATACTTTGGCTGCTGCAGTCTCCCCTTTAATAAAACTATTTTCATAAAAATTATAAAAATATAAAAGTTGGGGTTTTTAAACCACGCTGCCAATCATTCCAATATTGTTTAAATTCAAAGAGTTGGCATGAAAGTCATTTTTATTCTGCGCGTTTCAAGGTTCACAGGCCTCTTCATCAGAAAAACCACCGATGTACATGGTTTTCCTGATGAAGAGGTCTGTGAACCTTGAAACGCGTAAAATAAAAATCACCTTCATGCCAACTCTTTGAATTTAAACATTATTGGAATGATTGGCAGCGTGGTTTAAAAACCCCAACTTTTATATTTTCATAATTTTTATGCACCAGAACTGGCAGATGTAGAGACCCCTTGCGTCTCACCGCAAATTTGATGTCCCTAGAAATTGGTTTCCACAACACTTGTATAGCTTCTACCCTGATACATCTGTGTAGCCCACTGGGACGGGGTACTCGGTACCGGACAGGGGTGCTGCTGGGGATGTCACGGCGGTCCTGGTCAGGACCGTGTCCCAGGTTCTCACCTGCTCTGCCAGGAGGATGGATGGATGATGGGCTGCAGCCAGATAGATAAGCCCGCCGCGGGTCGGGCTGCTCCTGGCAGGGTAAAAGGTATGATAAACAGCTCTTTATACCTGGAATCAGACACGGACACTGATGCAGGGTTCACCGGGTTTACTTGTAAGTCCTTCAAGCAGTTCACAGCAATTTTCAGTACAGTTCTCAACACAATTCACAGTTCCATTAACTCCGGACACCTTGAACCCACTGCAGCAAGGCTGTTACTCTGAGATCCCTCACTCCTTCTAAGTGTCCTTTCAGGCTGTTCTCTCCCTCTCTGTGATCTCTCCGCGGGTTGTATGGCGGCAGCTCGGCCCCTTGTGGGTCCTCGTGGTTGCTGCCAAGGGCGGACTGGCCCAGGTGGCAGGGGGGCAAGTGCCCCCTGGGCTGGTGGTATAGCCCACATCTTGGGCCGCGCCCCCTACAGAAACGGGCCGGCCGCGGGCGGCGCTCCACGGCTGGTGCGGCGCGGCACTGCAGCATATGACGTCGAAACTGGTAAGAGAGCTGCGGTAGCACAAAGGTCCTCAAAAATATCTGATAGCACCCCCCCAGTCCTGTATGTTTCTGATACCACCCACCCCACCCGGTCCTCAAAAATTTCTGATAGCATTCCCCCCCGCTTCTCAACTCAGGGCTGGCTCCGAAACCGCCACCCGGGGCCAAAGGCCCCAGCCAGCCCCTGGTTGCTGCTATGCCTCCAACCCTGTTGTTTGGAACTCCAACCTGCAATTCAAGCTCCCAGTCGGTTTGTCTGGGAAGACAGTATATTGCTTCAGTTCCCCTCAAAGCTGACACTCTGGTGTGTGTCTAGCCTGCAGTAACCCTATCTTCGAAGGTGTTACCAGGCTCCATGTAACCGGTGAGATTCCAGCACAATTAGGGAAAACTTCTCCATCGGTTAGTGCTGCCGTATTCCTCGGACCCGGTGATACCGGTCCGGTCTCTGTCCTCACACTCCCCTGGGATGCCGGCTATGGACAAACTTTCTCCCCATGGTTTCTGTGACTCTGTGGATTCTGCGTCTCCAGGGAGCCTAACTCCACTGGGATGTGTGTCACTTTCTTTCTGTTGTTATCTGCTCGGCTCACTGTGTCTTTACTGTTCAGCACCTGTGGCCTACTGTGTCTTTACTGTCCAGCACCTGTGGCCTACTAACTCCTTCCTCCTCTTCTTCCTCTATTTGTGCTCTCTGTCACCTGACCTACATTCTCCACCCACTTTCCTCTAAACCCACCACCCCTTGCCCGCCTAGAGTCCCGGGCTCCAGGTTGGGTGCTGCCTCCTATGGGTGTGTGTGCTGAGGGTGTATGTTGCACAAACTGTCTATCTTTCTGCCTGGCTGCAGTTCCCTATGTCGCAGGGGCGCCACACATCAAAACCATAGGAGAAAGGACAGTAAGTTTATTAAAGTTCTTAGTTCTAATATGAGGTTTAATATAAAACATTATACTTTTAGTGAAACAGAGCACCCTATAATAATGTCGCTAGGTGCCTTTAAGACAGAACAGACAGAAATTCTTTGCAAAGTGCATTAGTCTGCTTTTTTTTATCAACCTGGGCCTACAGTTATATTAACCCTTTTTGCTTTTATGGTTTAACAATTAAGTTTCTACACACATCCTAAACTATCTATATATTCTAACACATAATAATGCTCTTACCTTATGCTAGCTTATATAAAACAATAGTAACTTTTCATAAACTGTCCAGTCTTTTAATGAAGCAAAAGGCACTTAAAGGGATCCTGTCACCTCCAAAACGCCTCCTAAACTACCAAAACATGTCCCTGCAGCATATTATCACTAATCTCACACTCCTTTTGTCTCCTGAAAGCATCCTGTGAAAGTGCATAAAAACGTTTTAATACTTACTCATTAGGGATTATAATTAACAGGGGATATATTCTTTAGCCCTTAGGGTGTGTTGTTTTGCAGACTGAATGATCCAGCCCTCTCTGTTCAGCTTCTGCTGTGATGTAGAGCTGAAGGCAAGACTAATGATTTGCATTCTGTGAGTGACAGAGAGGGGGAGGGCAAAGCCTGCACAAGCAAAGCAGTACAGACAGAGAGAGGGTGGATCCTGGAGCCTGAAAAACAAACACGCCCTAAGGGCTAAAGAATATAGACCCTACTAATTATAATCACTAATGAGTAACTATTAAAACGTTTTTATGCAATTTCACAGGATGCTTTTAGGAGACAAAAGGAGTGTGAGATTAATGATAATATGCTGCAGGGACATGTTTTGATAGCTTAGGAGGTGTTCCGGAGGTGACAGGATCCCTTTAAAGAACATAGTATTCAGATACTAGATGAATCTACTGGTGCTTCCGCCTGAAACTTTGCGGATAGCCAATATTATTTGCACATCTCAGTTGATTCACAATTTGCGTAGCAGGAGGTGAGGTTGATACCAGCATCACATTGCTTAAACCTCGCCTGCCAGAAAAGGATAGGAGCTGAGTGCTGGGTTATACGGCCAGGTTCTGTGGCAGCGTTGGGACCAAGAGGATGAGTGGGTGCTGGACATCTCACCCACAGGTGATCTTGAGTTAGGAAAAAATGTCAGGCACACTGAGATATTTCATTGGTGGAGGTGCAAATTGAGGGGATTGCACACTCCTAGATTGAATGCAAGAAAAATTAATTATTTTAATTTAACAAAGCAACCTCATGATGTTAACGCGCTTTGGCCTATTAAAGACCATTTTCACGACAGTTGCATTCAATAGGCAGTCTCCTCATAGAAAGGGTAGTCTTTCCTTTGTGTTTGTTGTTTATTTAGATCTTTATAATCTATTTCATAAACTATCCAAGGATAGATGTAGGAGGATGGTATGCCTTTATTTCATAAAATAATGAAATAAAGGCATACCATCTTCCTATATCTATCCAGCCGGCAGGCTCCCCTCTCATCCACTGCTCGATTCTCTGTCTCACCAGCTTTGGAGAATTAACTCTTAAGTGTCACCCCTCCCTCCTACACCTCACTACAGCTAACCCCTGGCCCCTAATAAGTGTCTTGGTTTGGGAAGTATGTGTGTGCATGTATGGGGGAGTTCATCACAGAATACCTGAATTCTCCTCAGACGGGGTATTAGTGCCGATGAAGTTAGCCACCTCTGTGGCGACCAGACCGCATGGGTGCCACAGCAGAAATCCCTTTGTCTTATAAATGCAGGCTCGTAGCTGTCATTCACAGGAGTATTATAATAACAGATATAGAGGTCATCAGCTGCACCCAGCTGTCATGACAAGACATTGGCACCCATGATCACATGACGGGCGCACCAATGGGAGTGGGGAATGATGTGCCCCCCTGCCGGCATGTGTCAATTGGACAATAGCCACCCATGGATGTTACAGGCACATGATGGCTGATTAAATTATCTTTTATGTGCAGTAAAGATGTGGCCTCAGCATGAGAGCCTGTATCAAAGGTAGGGATGACATATCACTTATGTTTAAGGAGAATGTCGTGAAGTGACGACACCAGAACCCCTTAGGGAGAAAAACAGTCAGCCTTGTACAGTACTTGTATGACTTGGGGTTAGAGGAGATGAAGGACTTGAATTTTTTGCCAAACTGTGTTGCTGGATCTGCAAGCTATGGTGAAAAGGCCATGGAAAATGGTAGTTGCATTCTGAGTTATGGCAAATATTGAGGTGGGAATCAGTCAGGAAAACAAGATGCTTAGGTTAATTCCCACACTGGCAACTGACGGTCATATCAGGGATGATATTAATGATAATTCTGTGGGAGACAAGATCTTGGAACCAGACAAGGGTGTTGTGGAGGATATGTCATCAAAGGAGGTGGGTGTTGGCCCTGGCAATACACAGCGCAGGTGATGTGTAGCTAAAAAATTCATTGACTGTAAAATCTGCTTGTTCTGCAGTCTGCTCTGCAGCAGGTAATTTCTGTTGGTAGAAAAAAGTTAACAATGCCTGACACTTCTGGTCAGAGATGATGAGTTGTACATATAGGCATCTGGTATCTGGTGGGTGGGAGTTCCTTTCTGATCAATGCCATATGATTTTCTTCAGTCTACAGGTTCTGCAAGAGGCAAAGAATTTGTGGAAGTCTTGACTTGTAAAGAAAATAGTTGTTCATCAGCACATGATGCAATATCACCAACTCATTTAGGAAAATAAAGCCTGCCAGCAATTAAAGTAACCCTTAAGTTGTACTCTAACCCCTTATCATACTTGTCTTAAGGCCCCGTTACACTGCATGACGTTGGAACGATGTCCGCAACGATCTCGTGGGTGCACGGTCGTTGCAGACCTCGTTTTAACTTTGTTGGTGAGATGTCACATGTCTAGATATCGTGGATATCTCCTCCTCTCCCAGGCAGGAACACCGATGTACTCTCTATCGTTCTCACACCCCGCCTATTAAAGGGGCGGTGCACACACTTAGAACGTGTTCCTCAGCCTATGAAACTGTGTATTAAGGCGCCTTGCTGATTGCTGATGTTAATCAATGAAATTCGATGCTCCATTAGTAGAGGTGTCCGTATGAGCAGCGTAAAGCAGTGATGGACTTTATTATGTAACAGCCAAATTGAAGCATGGGATACTTTGAGATTCACCATTGACAGCTGATGCGGCACACATGTCAGTTAAGAAAGGCCTTCAAAGAGGCTACAAAATTTGTCAGTAGGGACAACTGGAAAATCAATGATGTAAAAATAAAGCTATCAGCTGAATGCAAAATAGAATGTTGAAAGATCATACATTTGTATATGTTCATCCCACCCTGTATATCTACAGGATCTATAAATTCCATATGCCGCAGGATGAAGAGCATGTGGCAAAGGAGGAAGAGGATGAACTGCAGCAGATAGATGTGGATGGGACATTAAGTTGGTACACGCAGTGGACGAGCCTGACCAGGGCCGGGACGATAGGTAGGCGATCCTAGGCGATCGCCTAGGGCGCCATCTTGTGGAGGGCGCATTGCCCACCCCCAGGAGGGCCCCGCACCCCCTGGGGGGCCCCGTGCTGACCGCCGGCAGCCGCGCCGGCCAGAGAGGAGGGAGGAGGGGACTTCCTGTCCTGCAGCTCTGCCCGGTGCCCGCCCCTCCTCTCCTCCAACATGAGGCCTATGGAGCGCGGATCCGAGGAAACAGCTGAGGTCCTCGGACCCGATTTTAGTGTACGGAGCATGCTCAGTACACTAAAATCGCTCTGTGCCATAATATCACTTCTGCAATGTATATTCATACATTGCAGAAGTGATATCCTGTGAAATGAAAGGGTTAGAAATAAAAAAAATCATGATCCTCACCTCTCCACGATCCAGCGATGCCTCCTGCACTCTGTGCTTCCAGGACCTGGCCTGACGTCACAGTGCAGTCACATGACCGGTTACCGCGGTAACCGGTCATGTGACTGTGACATCACGCCAGGTCCTGAGCATCAGAAGAAGAGAAGCTGGAAGCATCGCGGGTGTCGTGGAGAGGTGAGAATGAAGATTTTTTTTATTTTTTAAGCTCTGCAGAAGGAGGACAAAGAGGGTCTGCAAAGAGGGTCTGCAATCAAGAGGGGGGCAAAGAGGGTTGCAAAGAGGGTCTGCAAAGAGGGGGCAAAGAGGGGGGCAAAGAGGGTCTGCAAAAAGAGGGTTGCAAAGAGGGGGCAAAGAGGGGGGCAAAGATTGTCTGCAAAGAGGGGGCAAAGAGGGGGCAAAGAGGGGGCAAAGAGGGTCTGCAAAGAGGGGGCAAAGAGGGGCAAAGAGGGTCTGCAAAGAGGGGGGCAAAGAGGGTCTGCAAAGAGGGGGCAAAGAGGGTCGGCAAAGAGGGTCTGCAAAGAGGGGGCAAAGAGGGTCGAAGGGGCAAAGAGGGTCTGCAAAGAGGGGGCAAAGAGGGAAGGGTCTGCAAAGAGGGGGCAAAGAGGGGTCGGCAAAGAGGGTCTGCAAAGAGGGGGGGCAAAGAGGGGGGCAAAGAGGGTCTGCAAAGAGGGGGCAAAGAGGGGGGCAAAGAGGGTCTGCAAAGAGGGGTCTGCAAAGAGGGGGGCAAAGAGGGGGCAAAGAGGGTCTGCAAAGAGGGGGCAAAGAGGGGGCAAAGAGGGTCTGCAAAAGGGGCAAGGGGTCGCAAAGAGGGTTGCAAAGAGGGGGCAAAGAGGGTCGCAAAGAGGGCAAAGAGGGCAAGAGGGTCTGCAAAGAGGGGGCAAAGAGGGTGGCAAAGAGGGTCTGCAAAGAGGGGGCAAAGAGGGGGGCAAAGAGGGTCTGCAAAGAGGGGGGAAAGAGAGGGGGCAAAGAGAGGTCTGCAAAGAGGGGCGCAAAGAGGGGGGCAAAGAGGGTCTGCAAAGAGGGGGCAAAGAGGGGGGCAAAGAGGGTCTGCAAAGAGGGGCAAAGGGGGGCAAAGAGGGTCTGCAAAGAGGGGGCAAAGAGGGTCGGGCAAAGAGGGTCTGCAAAGAGGGGGCAAAGAGGGGGCAAAGAGGGCTGCAAAGAGGGGGGCAAAGGGGAAGAGGGTCTGCAAAGAGGGGGCAAAGAGGGGCCTGCAAAGAGGGGGCAAAGAGGGTCTCAGGGCAAAGAGGGGGCAAAGAGGGGGGCAAAGAGGGTCTGCAAAGAGGGGGCAAAGCAAAGAGGGGGCAAAGAGGGTCGGCAAAGAGGGGTCAAGGGGGTGCAAAGAGGTCGGGGGCAAAGAGGGGGCAAAGAGGGTCTGCAAAGAGGGGGCAAAGGAGGGGGGGGGGCAAGAGGGGAGGAGGCTGCAAAGAGGGGGGGAAAGAGTGTCTGCAAAGAGGGGGGCAAAGAGGGGAGCAAAGATGGGGTCAAAGAGGGGATGCAAAGAGGGGGGCAAAGAGGGGGCTGCAAAGAGAGGGCAAAGAGGGTCTGCAAAGAGGGGGCAAAGAGGGGAGCAAAGATGGGGTCCAAAGAGGGGATGCAAAGAGGGGAGCAAAGAGGGGGTCCAAAGAGGGGGGGCAAAGAGGGGGCGTGCAAAGGGGAGAGGGGCAAAGAGGGTCAAGGAATGCCAAAGAGGGGGTCCAAAGAGGGGCTGCAAAGAGGGGTCCAAAGAGGGGCTGCAAAGAGGGGGGCACAAAGGGGCAAAGAGGGTCTGCAAAGAAGAGGGGCAAGGTCTGCAAAGAGGGGTCCAAAGAGGGGCTGAAAGCAAAGAGGGGTGCAAAGGGGCAGAGGTCTGCAAAGAGGGTCTGCAAAGAGGGGCTGCAAAGAGGGGCTGCAAAGTGGGGGGACAGGGGACAAAGAGGGGAGACAGAGGGCAGACAGAGGGGAGAAGGGTGACAGGAGGGGACAGGAGGGGGACAAGGTGACAGGAGGAGCAGGGAGAGGATCCAAACTGATGCTGCAAAACATCGGGATCGGATGCCTATTTGGCATCCGATTGCAGTCATCAGTTTGGATCAGTTGCTGTCCGAGGGGAGCTGCAAAAAGTCTGATCCCCTCGGACAGCACAAAAACGCAGTGTGAAAGCAGCCTTATTTGGCATGGATCAGGTCGGATCCAATTCGGTCCAGATTTGACCCGCTGTGCCAAAAATCGAAGCAGGCTTGTATTTTGGGCACAACAAAAAATCGGCCAGAATCGGATCCGACAAAAATCGGATGCCAATAAGGCCAAATCCGATGTGATCCGTGCCCATAGGATAACATGGGGCCAAAATCTGATCCGTGGCTGTCCGTTTTACAACGGACAGCCACGGATCACAGAAAAACGCAGTGTGAAAGCAGCCTTACAGCAGACGCACGGTGACGGCGGCCGCGGTGAGTGTGCAAAGGCACGCTTCCCCCCCGGCCCCCGCATACTGGGCCCTGTATACACCACTGGGTCTTGTATACACCACTAGGCCCTGTATACACCACCACTGGGCGCAACTGTGGTGTATACACCACTGGGCTGCTGTATATACTTCTGGGGCCTGTATATACCACTGGGGCTGCTGTATATACTGCTGGGGCCTGTATATACCACTGGGGCTGCTGTATAACCCTGGGGCTGCTGTATATACCCTGGGGCTGCTGTACCCTGGGCTGCTGTATAACCCTGGGGCTGCTGTATTACCACTGGGGCTGCTGTATTACCCCTGGGAGCTGTTACCCTGGCTGCTTATAACCCCTGGGCTGCTGTATTAACCCTGGGGTGCTGTATTACCCCTGGGGCTGCTGTATTAACCCTGGGGCTGCTGTATTACCACTGGGGCTGCTGTATTACCCCTGGGACTGCTGTATAACCCCTAGGGTGCTATACCTAGGCTGTGTATAACCCCTGGGGCTGCTGTATTACCCCTGGGGTGCTGATAACCCTGGGGCTGCTGTATTACCCCTGGGGCTGCTGTATTACCCGGGCTGTATTACATGGGGCTGCTGTATTACCACTGGGGCTGCTGTATTACCACTGGGGTCTGTATATACCACTGGAGAGGCTGCTGTATACCACTTTGCTGGGGGCTGTATACCTGTGCTGGGGTCCACCCTCGGCTTATACACGAGTCAATAGGTTTTCCCAGGTTTTGGGGCAAAAGTAGGGGGGTCGGCTTATACACAGGTCGGGTTATACACGAGTATATATGGGTAGTAATCCTACAATGTCTGCTGGACATGGTATGAGGAGGTTTATGGCTCAGTCAGTACACACTCCATACTTCATGGTAAGGGGAGGGTTTATGGCTCAGTACACACTCCATACTACTTGTTATTAACCAGTTAATGCTCTCTTGTCCACCGCACTGCAGTTTCAAAAGAGGACAACAGGGAGACAAGCAGCAACATGGCATCAGAGAGCCCCTGACCTCGAAATAGAAGATCATCAGATCCTGGTATTGTGACATAATATTAAGAATAATACTTTTTGCATTTATATTACACTATGAACTCCACAGCACTTTACATACATCATGAACACTGTCCCCATTGGGGCTCACAATGTAAACAACCTATCAGTATGTCTCTGTAGTGTGGTTGGACGAACCTTTTATAGGTCCCTGTTAAATTAAATTTACTTTCAAAGTATGCTGACATTTTTATTCCCAGACATATTTCAGGGGGGGGGGGGGCGCCGTTTGCCTTACCTGCCTAGGGCACCAAAATGCCTTGTCCGGCACTGAGCCTGACAGAGTGAATATGATGACGAGAATACTAGCCATAACAAGTCTTGCAGTATTGTGATGAAAGTGAAGCAACAGGGCCTTCAGTCGTACAGGTAAGCATGGCAAGCTTCATGCTGCAATTCTTCTGGTTTGACAAGGGTATTGTTACCATCAAGCAAAGAGATAACTAGTCATGCTTCTAGAAAATATGGGAAGCAAGGTGTACCACGGTCCGCGCTGCTGAATCCACAAAATCACCTGGGATGCAAGATGTTGTAGCTGTATACTGCACACCTTGCTTCCCATATTTTCTGGCTGTTTTTCCACGTTGGAGTGGTCGGTGGAGGTCCTGCAGCAGCTGATACTGTGATATGCTGTTAAACCAGTTGTGGGTCTCACAACTGGAATAGGTGAGTGTAACTGCATTATACCACTCACATCTGAGTATCACTAGTGATAGGGCACTATTGCGCCTCTTGTTCCCCCACCTCTTTTGTATTAGTCATGCTTCTAGGCCTTCACTGTAAAAGAAAAGTGGTGGATTTTTTTTACTTCAGGAAGAAAATCAAAATTTTACATGTGATTTTGTGCAAAGAAGAAGCGCTCAGCTCCGAAACACGTTACAATTAGTGATGTGCGAATCCTAAATTACTCGGAATCGCTTGACTCTAGCGAGTCCGAGCCCGGGACTCGCTACTCGTTGCGAGTCTAGCGAGTCCAATGTTAATGAATGGGGAAGCGAGTAATAGCGAGTAGTGTGCGATTTACAAATCACAGATGTGTCTCGGAAGCTTCAGCCTGAAGCAATCCTAGTTTTGCCATTGATTTGCATTGGACTCCTTTACTTTGCAAGTAATCGCTGGGAAACTCGCACAGATAAGAGTCCTGTCTGCTCTGTGTGCTGGCTGCCGCAGCTCCAAGGTCCTAGAGCCCGCCTGCTGCCTGATGTAGCAGAGCTGAGATTGTTCTCAGTCTGCTCATTCCCTGTGCAGAGACATCTATATCTATGCACAGGGGATGTAGCAGAGAGGACATCGCGTTTTGGACTGCGTCGGACGGAAGAGGATTTTTTTAATTAAAGATGGAGTCCCTAATGGCATAAATTTCGGGCTTAGGGCCAGCTGATAATACAAAGCTGGCCCTAACCTCTTTATTACCCAGCGTGCCACCACCACCAGGGCCGCTGGAAGAGGGGGTTCAGAGCCAGAGGAATGGCGCTTCAATGAACGCGCCATCTTCTGGGGCGGCTGCGGGCTGCAATTTGCAGCGGGGGGTGCCCAGAAAGCTTGGGCATCCCTGCGCTGCGGATTCCAGCCCCCAGCTGCTTAGCTGTACCTGGCTAGACATAGAAATTGCGCGGAGCCCCACGCATTTTTTTTTTAATTATTTCATGAAATTCATGAAATAATAAAAAAAAAGGGCTCCCCTATATTCTTGTGTCTGGCCAGGTACAAATAGGCACCTGGGGGTTGGGGGCAGCCCGTCGCTGCCTGCTGGATCCGGCTGGTTCCAGAAATACGGCGAAGCCCATGTAATTTTTTTTCTGAAAAATCAATAAAACAATCCTAAAAAAGGGACTGCATCTTTATTAACCCCTCGCCCATGGTCCAGGGGTTAATAAAGATGCAGTCCCTTTTATTTACATTGCTTTATGGATTTGTCAGAAAAAAATTTCACGTGGGCTTCGCCGTATTTCTGGAACCAGCCGGATCCAGCAGGCAGTGACGGGCTGCCCCCAACCCCCAGGTGCCTATTTGTACCTGGCCGGACACAAGAATATAGGGGAGCCCTTTTTTTTAATTATTTCATGAATTTCATGAAATAATAAAAAAAAGATGCGTGGGGCTCCGCGCAATTTCTATGTCTAGCCAGGTACAGCTAAGCAGCTGGGGGCTGGAATCCGCAGCGCAGGGATGCCCAAGCTTTCTGGGCACCCCCCGCTGCAAATTGCAGCCCGCAGCCGCCCCAGAAGATGGCGCGTTCATTGAAGCTGCCATCCTCTGGGCTGAACCCCGCTCTTCCAGCGGCCCTGGTGGCGGTGGCACGCTAGGTAATAAAGAGGTTAGGGCCAGCTTTGTATTATCAGCTGGCCCTAAGCTCGAAAATTTATGGCGGTCACGCCAATATTAGACATGACCGCCATGAATTTCTATTAAATTGTTTTAAAAAAAACAACACAAAGAAAATATTTAGTAGAAATAAAAAAAAAAAGCCATTAGGGACTCCATCTTTAATTAAAAAAATCCTCTTCTGTCCGACGCAGTCCAAAACGCGATGTCCTCTCTGCTACATCCCCTGTGCATAGATATAGATGTCTATGCACAGGGAATGAGTAGACTGAGAACAATCTCAGCACTGCTACATCATCTCTGTGAGCAGGCGGGCTCTAGGACCCTGGAGCTGCGGCAGCCTGCACAGAGAAGACAGCTGGACTCGGCTCGCAAAGTAACAGCAGTTACTTACTGGCACAGTAGCCGAGTCTAATGCAAGACAATGGCAATCCTAGTTTTGTCAGAGTTTGCCATTGATTTGCATTGGACTCGTGCGAGTAAACGCAGGGAAATTCGCAGAGTACCGAGTCCTGCGAGTCCCTTACTACTCGCCGAGTAACGAGTCCTAGCGAGTAGATTCGCCCATCCCTAGTTACAATAAAATCACCATCAATTATTTAATACAATATTTCTTATTCCTGGTAGTATATTGATGGCTTCTTACAGTGCCTATTAACCCCTCTTCTTCTTATCATTCCTGTTGGTTCGCTCTTATGTGGATTGCTGCAGCCGAAGATATTTAACACATGCCTTGACAGTAGTTGTGGCTTATCACAACTGCCCTAGGTGTGAAAAATTGTTCTTCACAGCATCACCCGATTTATGTAACCCTTGTAAGACCCCGTTTGTGCCTCGTCTTGTATTCCAGATCCTTTATTAGACCCTCACTGTAAAAGAAAAATGGGGGAATTTTTTCTCACTTCAGGAAGAAAGTCAAATTTGGTGTATTACCAGGATAAGCTGTGTTCCCTACTTGGAGAAACTTTTGCAAAGTGGATGCCTCCTGACCACACAGCTGACAAAAAGACCCGTCTCTAAATTTTCTGCTTGTGCTGGTGTTTATTCTGCAACAAGCTGCTGAGACAGCATCAACAAATACAGTATATTTAACATGATGGACAAGATGTTTTGTCTGCCATTGCGCCAATCTGACAGAGCGGCCAGATTCAGTTGAATCTATGTGGTTTCCTTCCTCCAGCAGATACCCTGAGCCTCGATCCCATGGACCTCTGGGTCTTCATATTGGATAGAACAAGCCGTTTTCTATACTGAGAGTTTATCCCCCAGCGTACTGACCAAAGAGGGTATGCAGTAATGACTGTGTTTTGCACATTGACTGGGTATCCATACTGGCAGGTAACCCTGCATTTGAAAACTGGTTGGTTGAATTAGATATGCTGACTTGCCATTAGTATGCTGAACCAATGAATAGTATGATAAAATACTGACTTCATTTACAGTCTGCTGACCCAAAGAGGATCATACATAACATCCTACTGTTGATTTAGACAGGAGACTGAGGTCATGCGGCCGTGCACTGCAGAGACATCATGGCTCCGCATAGTTGTTTAATGTTAATTTTATGTGCGCAGCCGGGCTTGTAACATGATAGTGGGGGCTTGTAACCAATGATGGGGGGCCTGTAACCACTGAAGGTGCAGATGGTATCATGAAGGGGCCTTGTAACCAGTAGGATGCTAGTATACTCCTGATGGGGGCTGTGTATATTAAGCGGGCTGTTGACAGGATGGCCTGTATATAGTGTTGGGGCCTGTTACAGTGATGGGCCTGTTACAGTTCATGGGGGCCGTAACTGTGGGGGCCTCGATAAAAGTTGATGGGAGCCTGTATACAGTCTGTGAGCTGTTACATTGATGGATGGCTAACCACTGATCGGGAGGCTGTATACCATGATCGGGGGTCTGTTATAACAATGATGGGTCTGTATTACCACTGATGGGGGTCTTTTACAACATGTGGAACATATAAATTAGATGATCAAACCTTTAATAATCGGAGATGTCTTGACCAGGATGGGGTGTAATACAGTGAAGGGGTGTCCTCATACCAATGGGTTGTTGCTGCTATTACAATGTGAGGGTTGCTTTATAATCAATGATTGGGTGTTAAATTTGTGATTGGTAGCTTATTATTACCAGTAATGGCCGCTATATTCCAAATGGGGAAATTAATACCGTAATGGGGTCATTTACCATGATGATTGGGGCTTTATACCGTGATGAAGTTCTGCATTCCCCCCTAGGCTTATATCTGTAAGCTTTGGCTAGTTTTGGAGGGGTAAAATTAGGGGCCTCGGCTTATACTAGGGTAGTTATACTCTGAGTATTACGGCATCTCTATTGTGTATCATAAATATAGCAAAAACTAATAGGGACCCTATTACAAGGCCCAGTTTGAGATTAACGTTCATGGACAGTGATTTCTGAGCCTCAAAACAAGCTGTGCAATCCAGCAGCGAACAAGCTAAATGCTCATCTACTGTCTTCCACAGGTTGGATGATTTGTTTAGTCGATTAATAGGAGTCTGTCATCCTCCCTGAAACTCAATTTAAACTAATCAGGTACTACATGAGTGATTGAGCCCATGATCAAATCATGCATGTTTCTCAACGTATCTCTTTTTTTTTTTTAAACAAGGTTTTGGTGCACTCTGGTGTGGCCAAGCTCTGTACGCATAAGGGCGCTTACCTATTGGGTGATTGACCATAACAAGGGCTGTTTAACTAGGAAGACTTTGGTCAGGGTGTGGCGAAATGGACCCTTTAAGTATAATGTAGGAGGATTTACTTCATCCTGACATATTATTGGTATATAGGTTTGTAAACTTGTAATGGTCAAAGAGAATTGCTTACAGTATTGTCATAGATTTCTGTGGTTAAAGTTTAGCTTGGTAATGTAATTATCTAACCTGTTTGTCATTGAAGGCCAGAGAACTTAATTATGCTAATCGTCCATTGTCTATTACCCTGTGAATGTGGATTGAGGCTCCAGCCACTATTGTGTTATTGTCATGGTTTGCAGACTGATTGTCTCAGACTAACATTCCATTGTAAGGTGCTATATCAATCAGCATTTGGATTGCAATAGTACCTAAAATATGTTAAACGAGGATTGGAGTTCAGCGAATGAAAAGACTGTGTTATTGCACCAATCATGACGTCCCCAATATCCTACAATGAGGGCTGAGGGTATATAAGGAGGACTGTTCACTTTGACCAGGAGTTTTAGGAGATTGGAGTTAGATTCTGTCTAGTGGCCTCAGTCTAGGGGTTTCGGTCCCGGCTAGAGGTCACTGGATTGGATACAGGCAGCTAATCGAGGGTCTTCGGATCCGATTAGCTAGCCATAACCCCAGGCCTAGGCACTTCGGTGCCGACCAAGGGGATCAGAACACGGACTAAAGAACCACAAGGACTTCAGTATCGGATTATCGGATTCGGACGTGATAAAGACTGGATAAGGACAAGGAAGCAACCCAGGTTGGGATGATACAGTCACCTGGCTTCAGACTTTGCCGTGCTGCATTCTAAACCCTGGTGAGCCAGCGGAAGGGTGAGACTCTGTTGCCTGTTACATGTTGTGTTTTGCTTGGTTATGCGTTATATGCTGTTAATTGTTTGGGGATCCAATAAAGCCTTGATATTGTGATTCCCTGACCCTGTGTTGTCTGAGTAGTGTTCCGCCCACGGTTAAGGAGCTCGGGCGTTCAGTTGGGGATGAGCCCTGGTCCACGCTGTCTTTGTAAAGGCGGCTGGGCCTGCGGACGAGAGCGCCCCCTGACCCCCGAGTCTTCACAATTGGTGGCAGCGGTGGGATACTACTCAGCCTGGTTTATCCAGGGGAGCTGCAGGGGACTGGTGTTCGTGGACACCGTCCAAGGGCTCAACAACCAGGGAGGCATATAAGCATACCCAGCAGGCCATAGGTGAGGCATTCAGGTTTCGGACGTTGCCATGTCCAACCCCACCAGCTCAGCCATGGGACAAGGGCCGGAGAGGAGATACGGCAGCAGCAGTAAATGGATGCTACAGGATCTGTGCCAGAGGAGAAATATTGAATACAGGAACGCTGACACTCGGTCGGCTTTGATTCAGAAATTGGTCCATTGGGACACCCAGAATGATGGTGAGGATGATGAGGACCCCGCCGACGTGGTACCAGAGGATGTAAGTTGTGCACCACATCATGGATCCAGTGAATATCGTGAAATCACCAGGTCCACAGCAGTCCAAATCAAGGAGTGCTTGGCTGCATTGGGGCCCAAAGCCTCAAGAGAAGAGAGGGCTTGGGTTCTGGGAAATATTTTAGGAATTCCAGCTTACCAACTGCTACCACCAGCCGCTCAAGTAGGATTATTCCGCTACCCATTAGAAGCCCCACCAGGACAAAGGTATGCAGACAGGATACGTGACTTGCCCAAACCACGGCACTGTTATACCTGTGGACGTCTTGGACATATGGATATAGATTGTCGCGAACGCCGGGGCCCCATGCCTGGAGCTCATCGGCCAGCACAGCCAGTCCAGGTCAGTGACGTCCAAGCCCCGGGACAACAAGAAATTGATTCTGTCTACACCCTGGTAAGCCCAGCTATTGTTTCTCCAGACCCTGTACCCTGTTCCCAATTAACCATCTCCCTGGCTGAGGGTCAGTGCTCAGACATCCCTTCGGAAGGTGTGCAGCTAGCCGAGGCGAACGACCAGGGAGAGGGCGAGTTGGAGCTTACAGACAGTGACCCTACACCTGTTATTTTGGAGCCTGAGCAGGGAGAGGACAAGTTGGAGTTTACGGACAACGTCCCTATCCCTGTTGCTTTGGGAAATGACCAGTGAGAGGTCGATGTGGAGCTTATAGACTGTGACCCTACACCTGCTATTGTGGAAACTGACCCGGAAGAGGTTGATGTGGAGCTTACAGACAGCGTCCCCATGCCTGCTATTGTAGAGACTGACCAGGAAGAGGTTGATGTGGGATTTGTGAGCAGCTTTCCCACACCTGTTGATTCAGGGGCTAACCAGGAGGGGGTTGAAGTGGGGCTCATGGATGGCCCCCCTGCATCTATTGTTTTGCAAGCTGACCCAGGACAAGGACTATCCAGCCAGTTTGTCACAGCCATCACCAACATCCAGGAAGCCAAGCAGCACCCTGATGTGGATCTTGCTACCCCACCTTCAGATGATAATCCATGTTCCCAGACCCCATCATTCTCCTCGGAGCCATCAACAGTGAGTACACCTAGCCAGACTGTGGTCATTGACTGGGGGGAATTGATAACCAGAAATTCATGGGAGCTCAACTCCTGAATCCCATTTTACTGTTTATCCACAATATGTCTGCCCATCCTGGGGGAGGTAATCTGGGGGAGGTGTATAGATGGAAGCCTCGATTGCTGTTTTCTCCATTAAAAAAGACAATGCCGCCAAGAGGAGAAGGATAACCAGAGACTGATCACATCTGACTGCTCTGTCTGGCTAAATAAGAAGGGGGAGGTATGTGACGAAATGGACCCTTTAATATATAATGTAGGAGGATTTCTTATTCATCCAGACATATCATATTGTATATAGGTTTGTAAACTTGTAATGGTCAAAGAGAATTTCTTACAGTATTGTCATAGATTTCTGTGGTTAAAGTTTAGCTTGGTAATGTAATTATCTAACCTGTTTGTCATTGAAGGCCAGAGAACTTAATTATGCTAATCGTCCATTGTCTATTACCCTGTGAATGTGGATTGAGGCTCCAGCCACTATTGTGTTATTGTCATGGTTTGCAGACTGATTGTCTCAGACTAACATTCCATTGTAAGGTGCTATATCAATCAGCATTTGGATTGCAATAGTACCTAAAATATGTTAAACGAGGATTGGAGTTCAGCGAATGAAAAGACTGTGTTATTGCACCAATCATGACGTCCCCAATATCCTACAATGAGGGCTGAGGGTATATAAGGAGGACTGTTCACTTTGACCAGGAGTTTTAGGAGATTGGAGTTAGATTCTGTCTAGTGGCCTCAGTCTAGGGGTTTCGGTCCCGGCTAGAGGTCACTGGATTGGATACAGGCAGCTAATCGAGGGTCTTCGGATCCGATTAGCTAGCCATAACCCCAGGCCTAGGCACTTCGGTGCCGACCAAGGGGATCAGAACACGGACTAAAGAACCACAAGGACTTCAGTATCGGATTATCGGATTCGGACGTGATAAAGACTGGATAAGGACAAGGAAGCAACCCAGGTTGGGATGATACAGTCACCTGGCTTCAGACTTTGCCGTGCTGCATTCTAAACCCTGGTGAGCCAGCGGAAGGGTGAGACTCTGTTGCCTGTTACATGTTGTGTTTTGCTTGGTTATGCGTTATATGCTGTTAATTGTTTGGGGATCCAATAAAGCCTTGATATTGTGATTCCCTGACCCTGTGTTGTCTGAGTAGTGTTCCGCCCACGGTTAAGGAGCTCGGGCGTTCAGTTGGGGATGAGCCCTGGTCCACGCTGTCTTTGTAAAGGCGGCTGGGCCTGCGGACGAGAGCGCCCCCTGACCCCCGAGTCTCCACAAGGTGCATACACAAAAGTGGAACACAGGACACAGTTTACACCCACCCCTCTTTTGCTTATGCTGTGGCTGCTCCTAAAGCCCCTGTCACACTAAGTGAGATCACTAGCAAGATCGTTGCTGAGTCACAGGTTTTGTGACGCAACAGCGACCTCAACAGCGATCTCACTACGCCAGACAACAGCAGCGATCAGGCCCCTGCTGTGAGATCGCTAATTATTACAAAGCATTCTGGATCATTTTTTGGTCATTGCACTCCTGCTGGGCAGCGT
The DNA here is from genome assembly GCA_033576535.1 of Allobates femoralis. Classification (NCBI taxonomy): domain Eukaryota; kingdom Metazoa; phylum Chordata; class Amphibia; order Anura; family Aromobatidae; genus Allobates; species Allobates femoralis. The sequence goes on from JARQOC010000005.1 coordinate 251,854,563, forward strand.
GTATCGCAGTGTTTGACAGGGACAACGACCAACAACCTCAATACTAAGCCCGAGAGTGACAGGGTCCCAATGACCTCTGTATCGTTGCTGCATCACTGGTGAGATCTCCCTGTTTGACATCTCACCAGCGATCACGTAGCGACGCATCAGCGATCCCTACCAGGTCGGATCATTGTTGGGATCGTTGGTATGTCGTCAAGTGTGACGTGCCCTTACACTGATTAACAGAGGTGTCAATCAATAAGGTGTAAGGGGGGCAAAATGGTGTACTGAGAGTTTGTCCTTACCAAAGGTGCACAGAGCACCCTGTTTTGTATAAAGACCAGTTTCTGAATAATCATAGCTGAGAAAACAAAACATTAAGCATGTTTATTACATAGGTAGAATGCATATATTATGATCACACAATATTGGATATGAAAATAGTTTTGAAAGGTAACTTCAAATCTCAAAAAATCAGAAAAGTCAGTGAATTTAAACTTATGTTCACCTTTGACACATTCAGAACAGGAATGAATGTAATGCATGGATTCATGACTTTTTACATCAATTGAGGAAACATCAAATCTTGGACCTCTAATGAAAGGTCAAAAAGCTATCACACGTGTTATCTTTGAACTCTGGTATTTACTGCCCAGATGCTCTTTCTCTTCCCCTTCCCAATACAGACCACTGTGCCCTGCTTATTAAACCCTGTATATGTATATATATATGTGTGTTAAGAATATGTCATTATTAAGCATGAAGAAGAGACCTGAACTGTCTCGAAAGCTTGCTATGTTTACCATCTTTTCAGTTAGGCCCTTTTTACATCAGTGGTATTAGAAAAATGCGGCAGTTGCAGTGAAAAAAAAACGCATCTGCCGCATTTACTGAAATACGGCCGCACTTGCGGTTCACCTGCGGCAATCCCCATGCAATGTCTATGGGGCTTGCGGCAGGTGCAGCAGGTGCGGTATAGTTGCGGTTTCGGCATTTGTGGCAGATGCGGCCATGGAAAAAACGCGGTCAGCCGCAGTTTTTTAGCGGCCGCATCTGCCGCAAGTGCCGAAACCACACTTGCCACACCTGCAGCACGCTTACCGCAAGCCTCATAGACAATGCATGCGGCTTGCCGCAAGTGCGGCCGTATTGCGGTAAATGCGGCAGATGCGGGAGTTTTCACCGCAACTGCCGCATTTTTCTAATACCGCTGATGCCATTAAAAAGGTGTTAACCACTGAGAACTCTCAGATTCTTATATATTTTTCTATCTACTGGCTAACACAGTACAAACATTTTTTATATTATGTCTAATGTTAGTTTCAACTAAGGTTGAGTTGGGGGTTACCAACTTACTTTAAAAATCACCATTCTTGGTACAAAATCATCCTGAGTTAAGCTGGCTTCACACCACGGATTTTTTTGATCCGGAGCTCTCCGGTGTAAACCAGACAGCCCCGGACCGTTTTTTGTCCCCATAGAAACCTATGGGGCCAGATGGCTCACTCCGGGGGAATTCGGATTATTTTCTCCGGACACAAAAATGATGTTTGCATCATTTTTTTTGTCTGGGGAGAAAAATCTCCCCATTTGCCGGATCTTTGATTTGGCCGGATCCTCCCACATCCGGGGCAATCCGGCGCTCCCTAACATGGGAGCCTATGGGGCCAGATTGCCCTGGTCTGGGAGAATCTGGCAAGCGGACACTGGCGGCTGCACGCCGCTGTTGTTTCAGGACCGCGGCAAGCCGCGGTCTTGAAAAATCAGCAGCTGCGGCTGCAATTGGCCCTCCGGTTCTGTGTGCTGATCCGGTCCAGGGCTGTCAGGGTCATCCCGGACAGCCCCGGACCGGATCACGGCGTGGTGTGAAGCCAGCCTTAAAAGGACATGCGCTGTCAATAACATGATGATCTGTTCACACGGAACAATTGGATTAACGATTGTTCTTTGTGTATAGAAGTGTAATGGATCTATCTAAACAGGACGTTAAAGAAATTCTCCTATTTGGAGAACCCTTGTCTCGAGTATGTTTTAAAAATAGACATATTTCTCTTTCTTCAACCCTCTCCAGATCCAATTGTAAGTCTCCGCTGCTGCTCTCAATCTATGAGTAAGGCGTAAAGGTTTTTCAAAATCAATAAACTCCTTTAAATGAACACCAATTGCTTTGTAAGTAGTTTCTCTGCGGTCCTTTCACAGGCATTGTTTGACCATATAATAATATATAACACTAATAATATATCATTAATAACAAAGTAATTATTTACATATGCTATATGTGCTAATATTATTGAACATTAGTTATTAAGAAATGTATAAGTAACAATCTAAATGAGTAGCTGTGGTTTTGTCCATAAAAAACAATAGAATTACTCTTGAATTCTAGCAAATTATGAAACAAAACATTTTAATAATGCTGCTATGTTGCTGAAGAAAAAATGTATTCTGTCATGACAGCGTGAAGAAGAGATCATCTTGCATGCTGGGGCATAGCAATCTATGCTTCTATAAGGGAGTGGTTGGGTGTGCCTATATTTCTCCAAGCAAGGAATCTCTATAAACACACAGGACTGTGTCTTTTCATTTGAGAGCTTTTAGCTTCCAGCTTTGAAATGATTAAGCACAATTTGCAATGTCTGTATTTCTTATCTTCCACAGGCAAAACTAATGGCTAAAATACACATTCAATGTGGAATCACAGTCTTCGTTTCATTGAAAGCATGCTTTGAATGTGATTGTGATTCTTTAATATATTTTTATATAATGTTCACCATATTTTTTGTTGAAATTGATTTTATGTCTAATGGTACCTTTACACGCCGCGACGGCAGGCTGGATACATCCCGCTACTTCACGTGCACGAGCACGCTCAAACGGCTACAAACGGTCAACGCACCCTCTTTACACGCCGCCATAAGGTGCGCTACGCCACGCTACATCTATAGCTAGCTACATCGCCGGGTGTGTCAAGTAGCCAGCTGTAGCTTAGCGTACCACGTTTACACAGCGCTACAACAAGCTAATATGGGCGGACCTGGTACAGCAGGGACAGCACATAGGCGTGCCACAATCTTGGATTACGAGCCGTCCGTACGATGATAGGACAGCGCAATATCATCATGATTGGCCAGGCATCGCAGGAGGCTGTTTAATACATGACGCTCGAGCAATTGTGTAGTGTGACTGGTCAGCTCCTTAAATATGCCTCCCTATGCAGCGACTACCAATCGTCATGCAGGAATGATCGGTGATGGGGCGCGGTATCCCAGAGCCTGTGTCACGCCTTAGCTACATTGCAGCTACAGCCCCGGGTGTCCAGAGTTCCCTTCCGTTGCCTCTTTACACGCCGATACAGCTCGCTACCATCGGCGATGTAGCCATCAGTTTTCGAGCAGAGCTAGGAAACAGATGTATCTGTTGCCGGCTGTAGCGTCACGTCTTCAGACGCCGCTACGACGGGCTACATTGGCGCTACAAGCTACATTTGTAGCCTGTAGCGGGATGTATCCAGCCTGCCGTCGCGGCGTGTAAAGGTACCATAACAGATAAAAATGTGTCTGCCCTCTCTCTTTCACAGAGAGTGGGCGTCTGTGATTGGCTGTTGGAGATAGTGCAGTGAATAATCACGGTGTTAATGAAAAATGTCCTCCATGCAGCACAGTCCATACATCACATGCATCGTTCTGCATTCTGAGCTTGTAAAATGGTGCATCTTCCCCTACAGACAGTATCTCCTTCTCCCGAAACACTTAGCCAATCACAAGCTCCACACATGGGGCTGTCCGGAACTAATAACAGTGGCCTTCCAATTGGGTTGAGTAAGGGATGTGGGAGTGGGAAAGGAGAGGACAACCACTGACCAACCGCCACTTGGGATAAGCATGGCTGGAATGTCTGTATGCTCCGGGGGGTGACATTGGATGTGGTGTGTAAACTATGCAGCAGAGGCGTATGTGAAAAAGACAATGCATCCTGCACCAGAAGCATACATGAAAATCATGGGGTCCCATAGCAGTAGTTCTAATTGGCTCACCCCCCTCCCCCAAATAAAAGAATATTTGGCTGGGTCACATGGGTACATATCTTGCAACTTTGCAGCCCTTACAAATTAATTTTCCTCCTATTAAATACTCTAGATTCCTCTTTCATGCCCCATTAAGTATGATGTAAACAAAAGTGCCCCCCAAACACTGTATGATCCCCACCGTGAATTCCCCCACAGTACCCTGCACACACAGTATGATAACCCTACAGTGAATTCCACAGTATGATGACCCTACAATAATCCCCTCAACTACCCCGGCACAGTATGATCCCCAACTGTGACCCCCACACAGTTCTCCATGTATTATAATGGACCTACATACAGTATAATGGCCCCTACATTTCTTCACCCTGTATAATGGCCTCCAACACAGTCCTCAAATAGACCTTCATGAAGTACCGTATAAAGGCTCCCTCATAGCCCTCCCAGTATTTTCATGCCCCCTACAGAGCCCACCAAATATTATAATCGGTTCATATAGTATAATTGGCTCCATATATTATAATGTATCATCCATAGTCCTCCATAAATTATAATGCACCCACATAGCCATCCATATATTATAATGCACCCCAGAATTCGGCACGTTGGCTCAGTGGTTAGTACTGCAGCCTTGCAGCACTGGGGTCCTGGCTTCAATTCCCACGAAGGACAACATCTGAAAGGAGTTTGTATATTCTTCCTGTGTTTGCGTGGGTTTTCTCCGGGCACTCCAGTTTCCTACCACACTTGAAAGACATACTGATAGGATGTTTAGATTGTGAGCCCCAATGGAGACTGTGTTGCAAATGTATGTAAAGCACTATGGAATTAATAGAACTATATAAATGAATAAATATTATTATTATATATTATAATACTGTACATCCAAGTGGTCCTCCATATAGTATCTTGCACCCCTATAGTCCTCCATATAGTATAATGCACACCAGCAAGACACTGTAACACATTCAACAAATAATGCAACTGTCACTCTCAGGTCAGGAGAGCCAACTGCCATATGATTTGTGCGAGGGTTGCATTGCACTGCTGAGACTGACAGTGCAATGCGATCCTCGCACAAGTCATATGACAGTGTGACTCCAGGCTCAAACTAAGGATAAATAGGATGATGCACAATTTTTTTAAATTTTTTTTTAACTGCATTATACCTCCTGCTTTTGATTGTGTAATACCATGCAAAGGAATTAGTACATGCCCTCAGAGAAGACTCTGATGCCCAGTTGGGATTATCATAAATTAGAATGTTAATTGTACAAGCTAATATCTCCAAAAAATAAGAAATTTAAAAATGTAATCAACGTTTTAATTAGTATTACAGCCAATACTCAAAGATGTCACCAGTTTAACTTGCTCAAACTAATGAAGGACTTCCAGATGACTAAAATAAAAATTTTAAAATAAAATTTCTAATGCATAATTATAGCAGCTGTCCAATATCTGAATACCCTCCCCCGCATAACCAGTCCGCCCAAATGAAATAAAAAAACACTTAAAGCATAACCTTTGCTTTGATTTTTATTTCATAAATAGGGATGAGAAAACCGGACTTTAAAGTTTGGTGGTTGCACTGAACATAGACTTTACAAAAGTTTTCAGTATTTGGGTTCGGAGTTCGAGTGCTTTACATACGCAAACCATTGGAGCCAGCATCACTGTTCTCAGGTACAGTCTGTGCTCAGCCCAGCATGAGCCGTTTGCAGTGTTTGAATAACTTGCACTCGTGGTAAATTCAGCTTTATCGGTTGTAGGGTGTAACAACAACAACAAAAAAATAACCCTGCTTTCCCTCCACAGAAACGGAGGGAAGAAAACTTTTTAAAAAGTCCAGCTAAATCCCCAGAACCCAAACATCTGCAGGTCTACTCATCTCTAATTATATATCAACTAGATGGTTGCCCGATTCTAACGCATCGGGTATTCTAGAGTATGTATGTACCATAGGTTATTTATGAAAATGTAAGAATAATGCAATGCGAAACTGGGTATAAATCTCGCGCTAATATCGCTGATTGGTTGCGGCCTCAGAGGTGTTGGTGTGCAGCGGTGACTGTGTGCAGTGGTGTCGGTGTGGAGCGGTGTCGGTGTACAGCAGTGTTGGTGTACAGCAGTGGCGGTGGGCAGCGGTGTCAATGGGCAGCGGTGCCGGTGTGGAGCAGTGTTGGTGTGCAGCAGTGTCAGTGTACAGCACTGTCTGTGTTCAGTGGTGATGGTGTACACCGGTGTCGTTGTGCAGCGGTGTTGGTGTGCATCAGTGTCAGTGTACAGCAGTGTTGGTGTACAGAGGTGTTGTTGTACAGGGGTGTTGAGCAGGGATAAGTGGGTGCTGAGCAGGGGTGAGTGAGTGCTGAAGGGGTGAGTGAATGCTGAGCGGGGGTGACTGGGTGCTGACCGGGGGTGACTAGGTGGTGAGGCGGGGTGACTGGTGCTGAGGCGGGGTGACTGGGTGCTAAGGCCGGGGTGAGTGGATACTGAGCGGGTGAGTGGGTGGTGCTGAGACGGGGTGACTGGGTGCTGAGCGGGGTGAGTGGGTGCTAAGCGGGTGACTGAGTGCTGAGCGGGGGTGAGTGGGTGCTGAGCAGGGATGAGCAATGGTGAGTGGGTGCTGAGCGGGTGAGCGGAGGTGACTGGTACTGAGACAGGTGACTGGGTGCTGAGACGGGTGACTGGGTGCTGAGCGGAGGTGACTGGGTGCTGAGTGGAGGTGACTGGGTGCTGAGCAGGTGAGAGTGGGGTAGTGGGGGCAGTGTGGGTTCAGTGCACAGTGTGGGGTGAGAGAGGGCAGTGTGGGATCAGTGGGGGTAGTGTGGGTTCTGTGTGGGGTGAGAAGGGTGAGCAGGGGTAGTTGGGGGTGAGTAGCAGGATGGAGGAGGCTCCACTCACCCCGACATTGTTCCTCTTCGGCCCCATTCAAACATTGCGTAGTTTTGTGCGCTTTATTACGCGCGCGTTTAAAAAATATGCAATGTGTTTTGTGTCTGCCAGCAAAGTGAATGGGAAATTCACTTTGCCGTGTAGACACTGCTTAATTTTACGAAGAGCTGTTATGGGAGAAAACGCTGCTGCGTAAAGAATTGACATGTCAATTCTTTACGCAGCAACTCCTGCGTTTTCTCGCATAGGGGCTGGTGCTGCTGGATCTGATGTCACAGAGGGGGAGGAATAATCCTGCTTCCTCCTCCCCTCTGTGACATGTGTGACTGCCCCCATTTGATTTCACAGTGTATTAATATACACTGCGAAATCAAAATTAAACAAAGTCAAATATATGAAAAATAATAAAGAATGAATACTTACCCTCCGACGGCTGTTCTGGTGTCCGGGAGCCGCCGCAAGAATTGACCTGCCAGGACCTATCGTGATGTCAGAGGCGCGTTCCCGGAGCTGATTGGCCGCTCGCGGTCATGTGATGTGTATCACATGACTGCGAGCGGCCAATCAGCGCCGGAACGCCCCTCTGACATCACGGCAGGTCCTGGCAGGACTGTACATCGCCTGCCTCTACACCGGAGACCACTAAAAGGCGTCGGAAAGGTAAGTATGAATTCTTTATTACTGACTTTGTTTAATTTTGATTTCGCAGAGTATATTAATACACTGCGAAACCAAATAGGGCTGTGACACATGTCACAGAGGGGAGGAGGAACAGGATTCTTCCTCATCCTCTGTGACAGCGGGAGCGGTAAAGCGAGTGGAGGTAGGCGCAGCGGGGAGGTATTGGGCGGCTACTCTGAATGAACAGCTGATGCCGAAGCATGAGAGTGTAGCACTGTCGCTAATGCAAACGGCTGTATTGCATACACTGCGGTCATTGGTTGCCGCGGCTGGCGGCAACCAATGAGCGCTGGTGCGTGATCTCCATGACAGACAGAGAACCTTAGATGATTATATAGTAGATAGTGAACATGAAATTAAGCAACCTTGTAATATATCTTATCAGACAAATTTGCTTCTTTCTTTGCCAGAATTATTATTATTAATTATTATTACAATGCCATTTATTCCATGGAGCTTTATATGTGAAGACGGCATACATAGACAAGTACAATATTCATGGACAATACAAGGCACACATAGGTACAGGAGGAAAGAGGACCATGCCTGCGATGGTTCACAGTCTACAAGGAATGGGGGAGGATACACTAGGAGATGGTAGGGCCGGTTGTATGGCGGTTTAGTGGACTGAGGCTCACTGCAAGTTGTAGACTTGTCAGAAGAGGTGGGTCTTTAGATTTATTTTGAAGATTTCCATGATAGACGAGAGTCTGATATGTTGGAGCAGGGAATTCCAGAGAATGGGGGATGCACAGGAAAATTCATATATGCGATTGTGGGAAGAAGAGATAAGAGGGGAGTAGAGAAAGAGATCTTGAAAGGATCGCAGGTTGCATAAAAATAAGTACCAGGAGACCATGTCACAGATGTATGGAGGAGTCAGATTGTGTATGGCTTTTTAAGTCATGGTTAGGGTTTTGAACCGGGGCCTCTGAGAAATGGGGACCAGTGAAGGGTTTGTCAGAGAGGAGAGACCGGAAAGTAGCGTGAAACAGGTGAATTAGTCAGGCAGTAGCATTTAGGATAGATTGAAGTCGTGCAAGACTGCTAGAGGGGAGGCCAGAGAACAGGAGGTTGCATTCACACTATTTATAGCATGTAAGCAACTGGTATATCTACTTGATGCACAATTGCTGCCCCCACCTCCTACCTCATGAGTTCTTTGCACCTAGCTTGTACAGGATTAGTTTGGCCATAACTTTTTTTCTGGTTATACAGTTGTGGCCAAAAGTATTGACACCCCTGCAATTCTGTCAGATAATACTCAGTTTCTTCCTGAAAATGATTGCAATCACAAATTCTTTGGTATTATTATCTTCATTTAATTTGTGTTCAATGAAAAAACACAAAAAGAATTGTCCTAAAGCCAAATTGGATATAATTCCACACCAAACATAAAAATGGGAGTGGACAAAAGTATTGGCACTGCTAGAAAATCATGTGATGCTTCTCTAATTTGTGTAATTAACAGCACCTGTAACTTACCTGTGGCACCTAACAGGTGTTGGCAATAACTAAATCACACTTGCAGCCAGTTGACATGGATTAAAGTTGACTCAGCCTCTGTCCTGTGTGCTTGTGTGTACCACATTGAGCATGGAGACAAGAAAGAAGACCAAAGAACTGTCTGAGGACTTGAGAAACCAAATTGTGAGGAAGCATGAGCAATCTCAAGGCTAAAAGTCCATCTCCAAAGACCTGAATGTTCCTGTGTCTACCGTGCGCAGTGTCAACAAGAAGTTTAAAGCCCATGGCACTGTGGCTAACCTCCCTAGATGTGGACGGAAAAGAAAAATTGACAAGAGATTTCAACGCAAGATTGTGCGGATGGTGAATAAAGAGCCTTGACTAACATCCAAACAAGTTCACGCTGCCCTGCAGTCTGAGGGTACACCAGTGTCAACTAATCCGTCGGCATCTGAATGAAAAGGGACTGTATGGTAGGAGACCCAGGAAGACCCCACTTCTTACCCCGAGACATAAAAAAGCCAGGCTGGAGTTTTCCAAAACTTACCTGAGAAAGCCTAAATCGTTTTGGAAGAATGTTCTCTGGTCAGATGAGACAAAAGTAGAGCTTTTTGGGCAAAGGCATCAACATAGAGTTTACAGGAGAAAAAAAGAGGCATTCAAAGAAAAGAACACGGTCCCTACAGTCAAACATGGCGAAGGTTCCCTGATGTTTTGGGGTTGCTTTGCTGCCTCTTGCACTGGAGTGCTTGACCGTGTGCATGGCATTGTGAAGTCTGAAGACTACCAACAAATTTTGCAGCATAATGTGGGGCCCAGTGTGAGAAAGCTGGGTCTCCCTCAGAGGTCATGGGTCTTCCAGCAGGACAATAACCCAAAACACTTCAAAAAGCACTAGAAAATGGTTTGAGAGAAAGCACTGGAGACTTCTAAGGTGGCCAGCAATGAGTCCAGACCTGAATCCCATAGAACACCTGTGGAGAGATCTAAAAATGGCAGTTTGGAGAAGGCACCCTTCAAATATCAGGGACCTGGAGCAGTTTGCCAAAGAAGAATGGTCTAAAATTCCAGCAGAGCATTGTAAGAAACTCAATGATGTTTACCGGAAGTGGTTGATCACAGTTATTTTAGCTAAAGCTTGTGCAACCAAGTATTAGGCTGAGGGTGCCAATACTTCTGTATGGCCCATTTTTGGAGTTTTGTGTGAAATGATCAATGTTTTGCTTTTTCCTTCATTCTCTTTTGTGTTTTTTCATTTACGACAAATTAAATGAAGATAATAATACCAAAGAATTTGTGATTGCAATCATTTTCAGGAAGACACTGATTATTATCTGACAGAATTGCAGGGGTGTCAATACTTTTGGCCACAACTGTAGCTGATGCAGTCAGGAGCCAGATTGTAATTGGTCAAAGAAGGAGCAGGAGGAGAGGTGGGAGGGCAGTTCAAGATGGACATGATATTCCAGTAGTTTTGAGGCATAACAGAGAAGTGATACGGGGTGATAGCTAGACACAAAGGATGAGTGTGATTGAGGCACGTTTAGAGGATAAGGGGAAGACACACGTTGTTAGTGATAGGTTGAAGAGATGGGTTAGGGATGGGTTGAAGACTGTGACGAGGTTGGGGTTGAGGCGGGACGGGAGCGAGTCATGTGTACTAGTGGTATTTTCTGTCATGGTTGAGATGCTGGTTTTGGAACAAGAGGGTTGATTAGTTATGAGGGGCTCTGGGGACTGTGGTACAAAGCTTTCTCTGATGTTATCAACCTTCTGCTTGAAGAAAGAGTCAAAGACTTCAGCTGAGATGAGAGGAGAGGGAGGATGTGCTGGGGAACACAGAATAGAGTTGAAAGTGTAGAATAGCTGTTTAGGGTTGTGAGACGTAGAGATGAGAAGTAGGCTTGTTTAGCTGCAGTGAGTGCGGGCTTGAAGTCAGCGAGGTACTGCTTGTATGCAATGAAGTGCTCAGTGGAATGGGATCTCTTCCATCTTCGCTCAGTGACCCTGGAAGCTTGCCTGAGTTCTTTAGTCAGGCTAGTGTGCCAGGGTTGCCTGTTGATTGTGCAAGTTTTGCTGTGCATGAGGGGGCGGCCAAATTGAGTGCTGTAGTTATTGTAGTGCTATATAAAGTGGCAGCAGCATCTGCATCGTCTAAGGAAGCTATGTCTGTGACAGGGAGAAGGGACTTATAAAATGAGTGTAAATCAAGGTGTTTGAGATATCTGCAAGGATGAGTGAGTTTGTGGAGTGAGGGTTGTGTACTAGGAGAAGAGAATCCCTGGTCTGTGGAGCACTAGGGCTAGAGATAAATGGCACTAGGGTTATTTTAGGAAAGGTTTCTTTATTCACCTCTTACAGGCCACTACGCGTTTCTGCAGCAGAGCGCTGCCTTCATCAGGTAAGCAAGAGAGTGCCATTTATCTCTAGCCCAAGCGCTCCACAGACCAGGGATTTTTTACTCTCAGCTTCTTGCACTTGTGCACACCTGGCAAGAGCAGCTCTGGACAAGAGATACCATTAATCCTAGATCCTGAGTTCCATGACCTAGCAATACAACACGGTCACCGTTGTAGGACCTGTGGTGACATCATTAAAGTCTAAAAAAGACAGCGTCACAGACCTTCGATGGTGAAAATTCAAGGCATCCTTTATTCCATGGTCAACAGAAGCGACGTTTCGACCACTGCTGTGGTCTTTATCAAGCTCAGTATGTTTTACAATTGACCTCTTTAAATAAAGCTCCACCACACCCATAAACCAATGTAAACCAATCACAAACCACATCTATCAATTAATACAAAACACATAACATACACAACAGTACATAATAAAATTCCATATAAGGTGTTATATATGGTTACCCCATCTTTTTACAAGATAAATTATATACTTTGACAAGCATAATAGCAATAATCCAAAGTTTAACATGAACATACTGGCACATGAACGGTTAACACCAGTATCCAATCAGCATATACCTTTCAGTTACCATACCAACATCCATGCAATTCAATATGGATGTTGATAAATTTAGATGCTACATCCAGTGAGGCAATCGGTGGAATACACAACATTACTGTCAGGTCCCATTGCACCATAAAGAAACATGCACTAACCACATCTATAGATGTTTATATCCCATGTGTAGAAACTATTCATACCTCCTCATTCAATAAGGAACTTATCATCAGCGGACCATTACCTTAGCACCCGATCTAAGCACCCGATCTAGAGTGACTATGCCTGACTATCCCACGGGTCCATATCTACAGTCACAAATCGGCATGTCACGCATCATCTCCTGTGCACCGGCTACACGCACCAGCCATGTAGAACGAGCTGGGGACAAGTGCGCATGCTCAATGCATTCCCGTTCCGCAACCAATCGCGTCTCCCGGTTCATCACAAGCCATTACTGTCCTGTTGGTAAAACTAAATCTGATAGGTCAACACAGCGCGTGCGCCGCCTCTTTACCACCACAGACCAATCACGCTCGGCCTTCCCTGTGTTTACATCACCTGACCAGACGCTCCTATCACCATCTATTGGTTACTAGCTCAATACTATATCGTGCCTAGACCAATCGCTGGGTCCATTATAATCACCTACAATCAGCACACCGATAGGTTCAGCGGTGTCCACATATCCAAGGAGACCGCTCATCCTCCATCAACACTAAATATATCTCCTGTCTATGTATGATCATACTAGCTATTCTTACACATCTATAGTATTCACTCTATCAAATAGAACATAATGTATAGTATTTCAATCAATCCAATCCATTACCAATAATCAGTTATCACATACAAAGCCCAAGTCTATTATGTAATAACCCTTCTCACCGATTACCATCACCATGACCGTGCATTAGCCTCATATTTATAGTCGTGTTGTATAAATCTCATGGTTATACATAACGACAATACGGATCATACTGAAGGTGACTGGTGTAAACCTGAACTAATTAGTTTATAACACCCGTAATACATGCTTAATAATATCTACACACAACCATGTTGAATGGAATCCTAAGTCCTGTATTAAATGTCCACAAAAAATGTCCATATTCCATCCTTATCACTACTCCTCATTATTGGATACCCAAATCAACAAATATATATCCATAACTTATCTCAAGGGGTACCCCAACACCTTGTTATACGAGTCAAGTGCAGCTAAAAGAGAATACAAAAGATAAAAACACAAACAGAGTTATCAGCAGCAGGTTCCATTACATTGATTTACCTTAATAAGCTATTTTTTTGATTGTATTCAATATTCAAACCCTTAGGGTGTAATGTGTCCAGCTCAAATATCCACCTTCTTTCCTTATCTTGAAGCAGGGCCAACCTATCACCCCCTCTTCGTGGCATTGGGACATCATCTATCACCCTGAATCGTAACTGATTGACCGAATGTCCACAGTCATTAAAATGTTTAGGCACCGGCAATTCCACCCTATTGGTCCTAATAGTACTTTTGTGTTTAGAAATTCTATCCTTAACCGCCATCGTGGTCTCTCCCACATAGAAGAGACCACAAGGGCAGGAAATAAGATATATTACAAAGTCACTATTGCAGGTATACCTTTTTCCATCGAAGGTCTGTGACGCTGTCTTTTTTAGACTTTAATGATTGATAATAACCGGATTGAACTCTCCGGGGTGGACGTGCGTCCAGGTGCGGACTGAAAATTGAAGGTCCTGCAGATTACCTCAGGTGCTGTGACCAGCTAATCCTTTTTGTATACGTTGTGAGTTCGAGTCAACTTGCACCGAGGTTTATATATTAATATGGAGAATCCGGGCCCTATCGGTGGAGGACCCAGTTCCATTGGTCTTTTTTCATATACAGAGGAGGAAGCAGCAAGGATCCTTGCTGACACGAACGTTGATAATACTTATTTATGTCAACCTACTACTAAAATGTTGCGGAAGAAATGGGAAAATGAGCATAAGAAATTGGTTTCCTTGGAATTGCATGTGGGCACTTTGATTGAATATCATAAAGCCCATAGGATCCCGCGGGGTTTGAGACCCAATTTGCAACCTACCCTTTTACCAAATAATGCTCTATTTTGTGCCCGCTTCGAGGCTATTAGTAATAAATATGCCTTTGATATTATGCTCCTTAATATCGAATATCTGAAGAAGGAGATACAGGAGCTGAAGATAAAACTGGAGGACACTAGGGCACAATTGGTGGAGGCCTCTGAGGAGGAAGAATTAAAGGAGATGGACACTAAAATGATCGATAATTTGCATAAATTTCGGACCGACTTGGAGGATAACAAAAGAAATAAGTGGTTCCGAGATTTGGAGGACTACAACAATGGTCGGGTGTATAGATGGCAATATAAACCTTCTTACTACCCCACGCCTAGACAGAAACCTAACTCAAATTTTCCACGAGGAGGAAGGAGACCTAGGGGCTCAAGGGTGCCAACTGGATCAACGATGCCCAACACTCCACGATCCGATTTTGGATTTACCGGTGAATCTGATTCTACGGACGAAGGGACCAGCTCGGTGAATTATCCCCTTTTTTTGGGGGGGAGAGAAGACCTCAAAATGGCGGAAGAGGAAGCACAGGGGTGGGAGGAAACACAAGAGGAAATACTGTGCCACCCCAGACAAGATCCAGGACGAGGAGACGGTAATCGATGAATCATTGGTGGTAAATATATCATCTGTATCTCTTGATGAGGTACAAACCAGAGTGTTATCTAAGGGATTGTCCTTTTGCCCTTCTGGCAGAATCGATTGGTATGAACTGGACAATGACCTATATAGATTCTTTAGACGTCTTAAATTGACTGTTTATTTCTCAGATAAGGAGAAATGTGAACATAATTATCCTACTGATATGTTATGTTTGGGAAAACTGGACCTCTACCAGAAGAGTGATTTTGACCCTCCTGTGAGAGATCCAGCCGTTGATACTTTCATTAAATTTGTTAAGGATGATGTGTCTAAATTAAGACGTATGGATATTTATAACAGAAATCCAAACATGACAGGGGCAGAATTGAAGGCCCTTAGAACGTTAGAACAGAATGTGTCCATCACCATCAAGCCCGCGGACAAAGGTGGGGCTGTGGTGGTGATGGACACATTCAAATATATTGAGGAGATTGAACGTCAATTGTCTGACGTCGAAGTCTATGAGAAGTTGAGCTCTAATCCAACAAAAAAATTTTTGAGTGAATTGAGGAACATGGTTGATGAGGCTCTATTGAACGGTATTATTGATCGTAATTTGGCAGAATATTTGATCCTTGACTCTCCAATTATACCAATGTTGTATACGATCCCGAAAATACACAAGAACTTAAATGACCCCCCGGGAGACCCATTGTTTCCGGGAGGGGGTCTTTATGTAGTAGGGTGGCAATTTTTTTGGATCGTCTCCTGAGGGAATATGCTATACAAGCACCTTCCTTCATACGTGACACCAGCGACTTTATTGGATCTTTGAACACCATTGAAGTCGATGATGATTCTTGGTTGGTATCATTCGATGTGGTATCATTATATACCTCCATTAAACATGAGAGGGGGTTGAATGCCGTCGATGTGACGCTCGCTGCCTCTGACATGCCTCCGAGGTGTGCACGGTTCGCCCTGGCGCTGCTTAGGTTCATCATTGAGAGAAATTACTTTCTTTTTGGGGATGATCACTATTTGCAGCGCCGAGGGACAGCCATGGGGTCCAACGTGGCCCCCACTTACGCTAACATCTACATGGCTGTCCTGGAGGGTGAACATGTGTACACCTCACCCATGTGGGGACATGTCAGAGGTTGGCGACATTACATCGACGACATCTTCTTTGTATGGAAGGGAGACAGGGAGGGCCTAAATGTCTTTTTCGACTCTCTTAATAATATTTACCCTGAGTTGAAATTCACAATGGAATGTTCCCGCGATAACATACAATTCTTAGATACGTTAGTATACAAGAATGGGAACAGACTACAGACGGATCTTTTTGTTAAAAAGACCGATAGGAACAGTACCCTCCTGTACACAAGCCAACATCCACAGAGGATGGTCCAATCTTTACCTTGGAGTCAGCTATTGAGGGTGAGAAGAATAGTTTCTGATGAGGATAGGGTAGATATAAGACTTGAAACTATGTGTGAGAGGTTTCTAAAACGGGGGTATCCTAGGGCTATTGTGATGCAATATAAGGAAAAAGCCATAAATGTGAAGAGAGAAACGTTATTGACTCCTAAAATAAAGATCAAGGAAGACAAGAGGATCCCATTCGTTACCAACTATAACCATTTGAGTGGTAGATTGAGTAGTATTGTACGTAGACACTGGCCTCTATTAAGTAGAGGTCGTGAGATTGAACAATTTTCCAACCAACCATTATTCTCATATAGGAGGAATCGTAACATTAAGGACAGGATTGTTAAAACAGATGTGGGTAGTTCCAGAAGGGATGTACAGAGGACATTGAGCATCCCCAGCTTGGGAAATTTCCCATGTCTAGGTTGTGCCCAATGTGGTAACATGGTAAAAGGACAAACGTTTTTTCACCCCAGGTCCGGCAGGAAGTATATGATTAAGAAAAGGTATACCTGCAATAGTGACTTTGTAATATATCTTATTTCCTGCCCTTGTGGTCTCTTCTATGTGGGAGAGACCACGATGGCGGTTAAGGATAGAATTTCTAAACACAAAAGTACTATTAGGACCAATAGGGTGGAATTGCCGGTGCCTAAACATTTTAATGACTGTGGACATTCGGTCAATCAGTTACGATTCAGGGTGATAGATGATGTCCCAATGCCACGAAGAGGGGGTGATAGGTTGGCCCTGCTTCAAGATAAGGAAAGAAGGTGGATATTTGAGCTGGACACATTACACCCTAAGGGTTTGAATATTGAATACAATCAAAAAAATTGCTTATTAAGGTAAATCAATGTAATGGAACCTGCTGCTGATAACTCTGTTTGTGTTTTTATCTTTTGTATTCTCTTTTAGCTGCACTTGACTCGTATAACAAGGTGTTGGGGTACCCCTTGAGATAAGTTATGGATATATATTTGTTGATTTGGATATCCAATAATGAGGAGTAGTGATAAGGATGGAATATGGACATTTTTTGTGGACATTTAATACAGGACTTAGGATTCCATTCAACATGGTTGTGTGTAGATATTATTAAGCATGTATTACGGGTGTTATAAACTAATTAGTTCAGGTTTACACCAGTCACCTTCAGTATGATCCGTATTGTCGTTATGTATAACCATGAGATTTATACAACACGACTATAAATATGAGGCTAATGCACGGTCATGGTGATGGTAATCGGTGAGAAGGGTTATTACATAATAGACTTGGGCTTTGTATGTGATAACTGATTATTGGTAATGGATTGGATTGATTGAAATACTATACATTATGTTCTATTTGATAGAGTGAATACTATAGATGTGTAAGAATAGCTAGTATGATCATACATAGACAGGAGATATATTTAGTGTTGATGGAGGATGAGCGGTCTCCTTGGATATGTGGACACCGCTGAACCTATCGGTGTGCTGATTGTAGGTGATTATAATGGACCCAGCGATTGGTCTAGGCACGATATAGTATTGAGCTAGTAACCAATAGATGGTGATAGGAGCGTCTGGTCAGGTGATGTAAACACAGGGAAGGCCGAGCGTGATTGGTCTGTGGTGGTAAAGAGGCGGCGCACGCGCTGTGTTGACCTATCAGATTTAGTTTTACCAACAGGACAGTATTGGCCGTGTAGCCGGTGCACAGGAGATGATGCGTGACATGCCGATTTGTGACTGTAGATATGGACCCGTGGGATAGTCAGGCATAGTCACTCTAGATCGGGTGCTTAGATCGGGTGCTAAGGTAATGGTCCGCTGATGATAAGTTCCTTATTGAATGAGGAGGTATGAATAGTTTCTACACATGGGATATAAACATCTATAGATGTGGTTAGTGCATGTTTCTTTATGGTGCAATGGGACCTGACAGTAATGTTGTGTATTCCACCGATTGCCTCACTGGATGTAGCATCTAAATTTATCAACATCCATATTGAATTGCATGGATGTTGGTATGGTAACTGAAAGGTATATGCTGATTGGATACTGGTGTTAACCGTTCATGTGCCAGTATGTTCATGTTAAACTTTGGATTATTGCTATTATGCTTGTCAAAGTATATAATTTATCTTGTAAAAAGATGGAGTAACCATATACAGTTAGGGCCAGAAATATTTGGACAGTGAAACAAGTTTTGTTATTTTAGCTGTTTACAAAAACATGTTCAGAAATACAATTATATATACAATATGGGCTGAAAGTGCACACTCCCAGCTGCAATATGAGAGTTTCCACATCCAAATCGGAGAAAGGGTTTAGGAATCATAGCTCTGTAATGCATAGCCTCCTCTTTTTCAAGGGACCAAAAGTAATTGGACAATGGACTCTAAGGGCTGCAATTAACTCTGAAGGCGTCTCCCTCGTTAACCTGTAATCAATGAAGTAGTTAAAAGGTCAGGGGTGGATTCCAGGTGTGTGGTTTTGCATTTGGAAGCTGTTGCTGTGACCAGACAACATGCGGTCAAAGGAACTCTCAATTGAGGTGAAGCAGAACATCCTGAGGCTGAAAAAAAAGAAAAAATCCATCAGAGAGATAGCAGACATGCTTGGAGTAGCAAAATCAACAGTTGGGTACATTCTGAGAAAAGAGGAATTGACTGGTGAGCTTGGGAACTCTAAAAGGCCTGGGCGTCCACGGATGACAACAGTGGTGGATGATCGCCGCATACTTTATTTGGTGAAGAAGAACCCGTTCACAACATCAACTGAAGTCCAGAACACTCTCAGTGAAGTAGGTGTATCTGTCTCTAAGTCAACAGTAAAGAGAAGACTCCATGACAGTAAATACAAAGGGTTCACATCTAGATGCAAACCATTCATCAATTCCAAAAATAGACAGGCCAGGGTTAAATTTGCTGAAAAGAAGCCAGCTCAGTTCTGAAAAAGTATTCTATGGACAGATGAGACAAAGATCAACCTGTACCAGAATGATGGGAAGAAAAAAGTTTGGAGAAGAAAGGGAACGGCACATGATCCAAGGCACACCACATCCTCTGTAAAACATGGTGGAGGCAACGTGATGGCATGGGCATGCATGGCTTTCAATGGCACTGGGTCACTTGTGTTTATTGATGACATAACAGCAGACAAGAGTAGCCGGATGAATTCTGAAGTGTACCGGGATATACTTTCAGCCCAGATTCAGCCAAATGCTGCAAAGTTGATTGGACGGCGCTTCATAGTACAGATGGACAATGACCCCAAGCATACAGCCAAAGCTACCCAGGAGTTCATGAGTGCAAAAAAGTGGAACATTCTGCAATGGCCAAGTCAATCACCAGATCTTAACCCAATTGAGCATGCATTTCACTTGCTGAAATCCAGACTTAAGACGGAAAGACCCACAAACAAGCAAGACCTGAAGGCTGCGGCTGTAAAGGCCTGGCAAAGCATTAAGAAGGAGGAAACCCAGCGTTTGGTGATGTCCATGGGTTCCAGACTTGAGGCAGTGATTGCCTCCAAAGGATTCGCAACAAAATATTGAAAATAAAAATATTTTGTTTGGGTTATTTTTTATTTGTCCAATTACTTTTGACCTCCTAAAATGTGGAGTGTTTGTAAAGAAATGTGTACAATTCCTACATTTTCTATCAGATATTTTTGTTCAACCCTTCAAATTAAACGTTATAATCTGCACTTGAATTCTGTTGTAGAGGTTTCATTTCAAATCCAATGTGGTGGCATGCAGAGCCCAACTCGCGAAAATTGTGTCACTGTCCAAATATTTCTGGCCCTAACTGTATAACACCTTATATGGAATTTTATTATGTACTGTTGTGTATGTTATGTGTTTTGTATTAATTGATAGATGTGGTTTGTGATTGGTTTACATTGGTTTATGGGTGTGGTGGAGCTTTATTTAAAGAGGTCAATTGTAAAACATACTGAGCTTGATAAAGACCACAGCAGTGGTCGAAACGTCGCTTCTGTTGACCATGGAATAAAGGATGCCTTGAATTTTCACCATCGAAGGTCTGTGACGCTGTCTTTTTTAGACTTTAATGATTGATAATAACCGGATTGAACTCTCCGGGGTGGACGTGCGTCCAGGTGCGGACTGAAAATTGAAGGTCCTGCAGATTACCTCAGGTGCTGTGACCAGCTAATCCTTTTTGTATACGCTGTGGTGACATCAATCCGGTCATTGATCGCGGCAGGAGTTGGAGCTCCCGGAGCAACTTTCGGTGCCTCCACTATACCTCCAGGCGGAGGTGGATTCACAGGCGTAAGACCGCAGTTGTGCAGGGTTGCACAACCACCTCTGGTGAGTGGCCGCACAGCCCTGGGCCTATATCCACTTCAAAAACTTTCTTCACATGCGCTCCCACCCCTCCCCCCTTTTTGTCTTGTGTACTAGAAGAAGAGAGAGAAGAAAGTGTAAGTAGGTTGTGGTCAGACAAGTTGCGATGTGAGTTTGAGAGGTAAGATAGGTAACAGAGGCAGGTCAAGATAAGGTCCAGCATGTAGCCATCTTTGTGAGTGGCTTTAGAGGACCATTGATTGAGGCCAAAGCAGGAAGTTAGTGTTAAAGGTTGAGAGGCTGTTAGGTGGAAAATGTCAATAAGGGATGTTGAAGTCACCCATAATGATAGTCGGGATGTCAGCAGAAAAGAAGTGGAGTAGCCAGTTGGTGAAGTGCTGGTTGACCCTGGGAGACAGTAAATGACAGCCAGCTGAAGCCTGTAGGGGTAGTAGATGCGTATGGAATACAGCTCAAAAGAGGGGAGAGTAAAGGAGAGTGGCAGTGGAATGGGAGAAAAGGAGCAGTTATCAGACAGGACTAAGCCAACTCTTGCAACATGCTTGTTGCTGGGGCCTTGTGTATGAGAACTATGGAAAACACAATAAGAAATATAAGAAAGTGCAGCTGGAGAGGCTGTTGTTACCCTTATTGGGTGGCATTAGAGCTTTCCACTTCCTCACTGAAGAGACAATTTGCATATTTCCCAGAGGAGCATTGCGGCTTTAAGTCTCCCTATCAGCTTATCTGTCTCCTTATGACGGCAGACAGATTCCTCTCCATGAGAATAGCTAGTCCTACCAGGCCTCTTCTCAGCTTCTTATACAGCCAGAGTAGAATTCCCACACCCTGCACTGATGAGGAGCAGTCACCCCGAAACGCGGCATCTGCAGTTTGGGGTTCTGATCTGGCACAAATCCTAAAGGCCCAGTTACACACTTCAATATCATTTAGATATGACCAACGATCTCATGGGCGTGCGGTTGTAAGAACATCTTTTTGGTGAGATGTCACACGTATAGATATTGTGCACGACGCACCAACGATCCAGCGAGCAGGTATCGTTCGCACAACCCAGCAAACGATACTTGTTCACTGTTGTGAATAGGGGAAGTTGTTAACGACATCGTAATCGTGGTGTCACACATAACGATGTAGCAGGTTGGCTGATCATGGATCGTCTGATTTGAGAACATGTTCTCAAATCTGCGATCAATGATTTATCGTAATTGAATCTCGGTGTCACACGCAACGAAGTAGTAACAATGTCGATTGAACGAATCCAAACCCGTGACTCTTGAGCGATATCGTTCACGATCTCGTTCCGTGTAACGGGGCCTTAAGTCATATTAAAAGGCTTGTTAAAAAGTTGATTATGATTTTAAGGATTGTTACCCTTATTGGGTGGCATTAGAGTTTTCCAGTTCGTCACTGAAGTGACAATTTGCACCATTCCAGCATTGACAATGCTGGCTATCCTGGAGGTCATGTGACATCGTTATGCCACATAAGCGCTGCAGTCAATCAACAGCTGTTAATAGTCTGCTTCATTCACACTCCCCACAGATGGTACTCCAACAGAGATGTGAATACTGCAGTCAATTAATTGAAGAGTTTATGTGACACCCAGCTCTGGAAGGGCGCCAATACTGGAGTGTTATTGTTTTCTTTTTTACTTTACTTGGAGGACTAAAGCATTTAAGAAGTAAACATTTGTTAATGCCATTAAAGGAAACCTGTCCGGAAATTTATGCCCCCAAACCTATCACTTCCTGCCCCTGCAGCTTTCTACTACATCCCTAAGCATCCCTGTCTGAGCTAAATATGAAGTATAATGGTAGTAAAAAAGCTTTTATAACTTACATTTTCCCATTTGTCTAGATGGGTGGGCGACTTGGGGGTGACGTGTGGGAGTCCACTCTGTGTCCATTCTCCCCTCACGCTCCATGGCATCACGCCCCGTGGGCGTGATAACTGATTCAGAAGCGAGGCCCATGATTTCATATATGCGGGTAGTCCTACCTGGTATGATACGCTGCTGTGCGTCATTTCTGGTACTGCGCAGTGTGAGGGTATATTGGTTATACTGGACAGCTCCGGAGCATGCATAGTGCACATTCCAAAGCCAGCCAGTACAACCGATAATCCCCCACAATGCACAGGACCGGAAAAAATGCACAACGGTGCGTCATATCAGGAGGGGACTACCCATTGATTTGAATTGTGGGATCACACTTCTGAATTAATTATCACACCCACCGGGGCATGATACCACGGAGTGAGGGGTTAGAAAAACACGGAGTGAATGCCCACACATTTCCCAAGGGTTGCCGATCCATCTAGACAATGGGGCAAAATGTAAGTTATAAAAAGCTTTTTTTACAAGCATTATATTTCAACTTTAGCTCAGACAGGGATGCTTAGGGATGTACTTGGAAGCTGCAGGGACAGGTAGTGATAGGTTTGGGGAATAAATTAACTGATATGTTCCCTTTAACTAGTGGACAACCCTTTTTAATACCTATTGCCCTCCTTTTTAATTTTTATTGCTTGGTTTCTCAGAGACCTTGTCTTAAGGTACCTTTACACACAGAGATATATTGCTTGCAATTCACTGGTTGCAGTGAAATCATGGACACATTGTTCCACTTGTACATGGCAACAAAATGGAACAATGTGTCGATGATTTCACTGCAACCAATGAATTGCAAGCAATATAACTGTGTCTTTTTGGAAAATGGTTGCCTGCTAGTATTAATGGACGAACCTGAACTGTACAGTTTGGGGTCCATACTGAGCACCTAGTATCCGTGCACAGACCCTTGAACACGGACTTCTCTAAGAAAAAAGGGGATTAGAAGTAGTGAGATTATATTCACCAGTCTCCACGCTGCGGTCACACTTCGGAGTCCACTATTAGGCCTCATGTATATTCCTCTGCTTCCCTTCCCTCGCCCGCCTGCTGTGACAGTGCCTGTGATTGGGTACAGTCAGACTGCAACCCCACCCTCTGTGCCAGGATCTGTGAAGGACTCACTGATGGAAGAGCAAAGTGATCTCTGCTTAAGGTTATGTTCACTCATTGCAGTGACATTGTGTTTTTTTGCTGAGATTTGTAAGGCTGGCTTCACACTGAGGTCAGGTAAGGTCAGATCAGGTCAGGTTTTGTGTTCCAAAACCAGGAGTGACTCCAAAACCTAGAACAGGTGTCAATCTTTCAATTATACTTTTTCTCTTCAAGTTCCTCCCCTGGTTTTGGAACACAAAACCTGACCTGATCTGACCTGACCTGAACGCAGTGTGAAGCCAGCCTAAGACATTCCTGCTTTTCCCTGATCTATCAGACACAATAAAGGTTGATTATTGCAGACTGCTAAAACTGGTTGTTTATAAGAAACTATTTTCCAGAAATGAAAAGGAGATTGAGAATTTGAGAATCAGTGTCAGAAAAATAAAAAGGAAGGCACCAGGTATTTTAATTATATTATGCATTGTGCATTTATTATGACATTTTTATTGTGAACCAGAGAATTACTTTGATACATAACCTGGTGCTTTATAATCCTTTCAAAGGGGAACTCCATGGAGAGCAATTTTTTGTGCTCTTACATGATGAAGCTGAGATGTCCACTGCAGTTCTGGGATGTTTAGATCATTTTTAAATCAATAAAATCATATAAGCGTCTCAGTAAACACTCCTCCCTCAGGACACAATAGGTCACAGAGCAGATTCAACTTATGCTGCTGCATACAGCAGGAGGACGTGGCTGCCGGGGGCTCCATGATCATCTTACATACCAAATCCCTCATACTTCTTGCAAAAGTAATGAACAGTGGCATTGCCACCGGCCCCATGCTCTCACTATATGCCAGCTCACACTCTATAAGCTTGCTGTATGCATCACACAACTCTCCTGAGCGGAGGGCCGCCATCATGGCATGACCACTTTGACTCCTGTGAGGGACCCAGAGGAGTTGACAAGAGACAGGGCCCGTAGAAGAGATGAGGGAGCCCCAAACTCCTCTGGGCCCCACCCCCTCACCTCTTCTATGGGCCCCCTCTACTGTCAATCACAGCTGCGGCCTGCATCTACCAAAGCAGAGGCGGTACGCTTGGCCGAGACTGACATCTTCAGTGATGTCAGGCTCTGCTAGGTTTGTACTGTGCATTCACCTAATAGCCTGCAGTGTGCAGCACAAACCAGAAACACAGCATGCCAGCAGGATTTAAATGACGGATCTATTGCTTGTGCGTATGTTTGTGTGTCTGTCTGTGTGTCTTTCTGTCTCTACACAGTACTGTATTGTATGTACTGGACCACACTACATCCATTTTACAGTGTGTCTGTATATGCTATATGTAGATATTGTGGATCTGTGTGTACAATTTAGTGCTGTGTATACAATATATAGAAACAGCAGTCTATAATGTGCATACAGCCAGCAGTCTCTAATGTGCATAGAGCCAGCAGTCTCTAATGTGCATACGGCAGGCAGTCTCTGTTGTGCATACGTCCGGCAACCATCTATTGTGTATACGTCCCGCAGCTGTCTCCATTGTGTATACAGCCATCAACATTCTCTATTGTGTATACAGCCGGCAGAAGTCTCTATTGTGTATTTTTTATTGTGTATGCAGCCAGCAGCAGTGTCTATTGTGTATTCTCTATGGTGTACAGCGAGCAGCAGTCTCTACTGTGTATACAGCCTGCAGCAGCCTCTATTCTGTATTCTCTATTGTGTGTACAGCCAGCAGCAGTCTTTGTTATGTATGCTTTAGTGTGTGTACAGCCAGCAGCAGTCTCTATTGTGTATTCTCTAGTGTGTGTACAACCAGCAGCAGTCTTTAATGTGTATTCTCTAGTGTTTGTACAGCAAGCAGCAGTCTCTAGTGTATACCGCTAGCAGCAGTCTGCATTGTGTATTCTCTACTGTGTGTGCAGCCAGCAGCAGTCTCTATTGTGTATTCTCTATAGTGTGTACAGCCAGCAGCAGTCTCTATTGTGTATTCTCTATTGTGTATACAGCCAGCAGCAGTCTATTGTGTATGCAGCCAGCAGCAGTCACTACTGTGTATTCTCTGTTGTGTGTACAGCCAGAAGCAGTCTCTATTGCATATTCTCCATTGTGTATACAGCCAGCAGCAATCTATATTGTGTATTCTCTATTGTGTTACCAGCTATGGTGTATTCAGCTCAAAGCAGTCTCTAGTGTGTGTGTGTGTGTGACAGCACAAAATGACTGTTCAAACACTGTGCACCTTTAACCCCTTCACGACGTAGGATGTACCGCTACTTCATAGATCATATTCCCTGCCTTGATTTGGGTTCTCACACCAAGCCCACAACTTTCTCTGCACATGCAGGCTTATATGTTCAGCCCACATGTGCCTCTAACAGCAGGGGGTGGATAGGAGATTCGCTCAAGGCTGTCAACCAGTGAAATCCCACTGTCAATCTCTGACAGCAGAATTTAACACACCCCGGATGGGGTTCGAGTCATTCCCCGCTGACATCAGTACCACCCGTAAAGAAAGAAAAGCTATACATACTATACATACTCGTACTGACCTAGAGAATCATACTGCAAGGCCAGTTTTACCATATAGTTATCCTGGTAAATAAAAAAAAACTAAGACCAATTGTGGAATTGAACTTTTTTTTTTTTTTGCAATTTCACTGCACTTGCAGGTTTTTTCCCATTTTTTCAGTACACTATATGAGTAAGTCGACGGTGTCATTCAAAAGTACAACTCATCACGCCAAAGCAAGCTCTTATATGGCTATATTGACAGGATAATAAAAATGTTAGACTCTTGAAAGAAGGCAATAAAAAGATAAAAGCATGAAATTGAAAAATCCCAGGGTCATGCAGGGGTTCAGTCTACCCATTTACCACTACCCTACTCTGGATCCTTTAAAGCCAATGCTGTCAGTCAAAGTATAGGGTTTCAGAAATCGATGCCAAGCTCAAGTTACACCAAGGGTGGACTAAGTGCCTGTGCTTGGTTTGAACTGTCATTTTGTGTTATCAGTAAATTTTAAAAGGAGATTGCATTAGCACAGCAAGAAACAGCAGCACCTATAAACAGGATAGGTGATAACTTGCTGATCACTGGGCGTCTGACTGGTCTGACCTCCACAGCTCCTGATAATGGGACTGCTGGAGATAGTTTAGTACAGGGCTAAGAGCTGACACCATTCTATTCTGTTGGAGCATTTCAGAGCCACGTTCTCAGGATTACTTGGACCCCAGAGATCAGCAACATACCAAACCTCATGGATAGATCATAACTTGCTGGGTTTGGAATAAGTCTTTAACCCCTTCACCCCCGGGCCTATTTTGACCCTAATGACCAGGCCATTTTTGTCAATTCTGACCAGTGTCCCTTAATGAGGTTATATCTCTGGAACGCTTCAACGGATCCTAGCGATTCTGAGATTGTTTTTTCGTGACATATTGGGCTTCATGTTAGTATTAAATTTAGGTCGATAATTTTTGCGATTATTTGTGAAAAAATCAAAAATATGGCAAAAATTTTGAAAATTTTGAAATTTTCAAATTATGAATTTTTATATCTGCTAAACCAGAGAGGTATGTGACACAATATAGTTAATAAATAACATTTCCCACTTGTCTACTTTACATGAGCACAATTTTGGAAAAAAAAAAAAATTTTTGTTCGGACGTTATAAGGGTTCAAAGTTCATAAGCAATTTGTCATTTTTCCAGCAAAATTTACAAAACCATTTTTTTTGTGACCACATCACATTTGAAGTCCCTTTGAGGGGTTTACATGACAGAAAACACCCAAAAATGACACCATTCCAAAAACTGCACCCCTCAAGCTACTCAAAACTACATTCAAGAAGATTATTAACCCTTCAGGTGCTTCACGGGAACTAAAGCAAAGTGGAAGGAAAAAATGGTCATTTTAATTTTTCTAATAAAAATGTTCTTTTAGCCTCAATTCTTTCATTTTCACATGGGCAACAGGATAAAATGGATCCTAAAAATTGTTGGGCAATTTCTCCTGAGTACAGCGATACCTCATATGTGGTCATAAACCACTGTTTGGGCGCACGGCAGGGCTCAGAAGGGAAGGAGCGCCATTTGACTTTTGGAGCTAATTTTCCATTCAAAAAGTCAAATGGCGCTCCTTCCCTTCTGAGCCCTGCCGTGCGCCCAAACAGTGGTTTATGACCACATATGAGGTATCGCTGTACTCAGAAGAAATTGCCCAACAAATTTTAGGATTCATTTTATCCTGTTCCCCATGTGAAAATGAAAAAATTTAGGCTAAAAGAAAATTTGTGTGGAAAAAAAAGTACTTTTTCATTTTTACGGATGAATTTGTGAAGCACGTGGGGGTTCAAAAAGCTCACCACCCATCTAGATATGTTCCCTGGGGGGACTAGTTTCTAAAATGGGGTCACTTGTGGGGGAGCTCCAATGTGTAGGCACACAGGGGCTCTCCAAATGCAACATGGTGTCGCTAAAAATTTGAACTGATTTTTCAGTCAAATTAGCGGACACCATGTTGCGTTTTGAGAGCCCCTGTGTGCCTAAACATTGGAGCTCCCCCACAAGTGACCCCATTTTGGAAACTAGACACCCCAGGGAACATATCTAGATGGGTGGTGAGCATTTTGAACACCCCAGTGCTTCACAAATTAATCCGTAAAAATTAAAAAGTACTTTTTTTTCCATAAAAATTTTCTTTTTTCATTTTTACAGATTAATTTGTGAAGCACTGGGTGGTGAGCATTTTGAACACCCCGGTGCTTCACAACATAATCTGTGGAAATGAAAATAGAATTTTTTTGTGGAAAAAAAAGTACTTATTCAATTTTACAGATGAATTTGTGAAGCACCTGGGGGTTCAAAATGTTCACAACCCATCTAGATATGTTCCCTGGGGGCTCTAGTTTCCAAAATGGGGTCACTTGTGGGGAGCTCCAATGTTTAGGCACACAGGGGCTCTCCATACGCGACATGGTGTCCGCTAACAATTGGAATTATTAGCGGACACCATGTCGCATATGGAGAGCCCATGTGTGCCTAAACATTGGAGCTCCCCCACAATTGACCTCATTTTGGAAACTAGACCCCCCAAGGAATGCATCTAGATGCATAGTGAGCACTTTGAACCCCCATGGGCTTCACAAATTGACCCGTAAGAAGGAAAAAGTACTTTTCTTTTCACACAAATTTTCTTTTTTAATTTTTACGGATCAATTTGTGAAGCACCTGGGGTTCAAAGTGCTCACTATGCATCTAGATATGTTCCTTGGGGGGTCTAGTTTCCAAAATGGGGTCACTTGTGGGGAGCTCCAATGTTTAGGCACACAGGGGCTCTCCATACGCGACATGGTGTCCGCTAACAATTGGAATTATTAGCGGACACCATGTCGCATATGGAGAGCCAATGTGTGCCTAAACATTGGAGCTCCCCCACAAGTGACCTCATTTTGGAAACTAGACCCCCCAAGGAATGCATCTAGATGCATAGTGAGCAGTTTCAACCCCCACGTGCTTCCCAAATTGATCCGTAATAAGGAAAAAGTACTTTTTTTCACACAAATTTTCTTTTTTCGGATCAATTTGTGAAGCACCTGGGGTTCAAAGTGTTCACTATGCATCTAAATATAGCGAAGCCCATTTTTATTTTTTTTCTAGGACTAATTCTAGAAAAAAAATGGCGTGAGGCTCCGCCATATTTTTGGTCCAGCCAGGTACAACTTGGCAGCTATGGACTGCCAGCAACCCCCAGCTGCCTCATTGTACCTGGCTGGCAACCAAAAATACAGCGAAGCCCATTTTTATTTTTTTTCTAGGACTAAATTCTAGAAAAAAAATGGCGTGGGGCTCCGCCATATTTTTGGTCCAGCCAGGTACAACTTGGCAGCTACGGATTGCCACCAACCCCCAGCTGACTCGTTGTACCTGGCTGGCTTCCAAAAATACAGCAAAGCCCTTTTTTTTTTTTTTCTAGAACTAATTCTAGAAAAAAAAATTACGTGGGGCTCCGCCATATTTTTGGTCCAGCCAGGTACAACTAGGCAGCTGGGGGCTGGAATCCGCAGCATGGAGAGGCCCAAGCGTTCTGGGCCCCCCAGGCTGCGAATTGCAGCCCGCAGCCGCTCCAGAAAATGGCGCATTCATTGAAGCGCCATTTTCTGGCGCTGTACCCAGACTCTTCCAGTTGCCCTGGTGCCGGTGGCAAACTGGGTAATAAAGGGGTTAATGCCAGCTTTTTATTGGCAGCTGGCACTAAGCCCGAGATTCATAATATAGGGCCAATGTTAGACCCGCCATTAGGAATCTCTGGTAAATAGTCAGAAAATACACACAGAGAAAAATCTTTTTATTTGAAAAAAAAACACAAACAAAATTCGGACTCCATCTTTATTATAAAGATCCGACGTAGTCCACAACGAAGGTCCCACGACGCTTGATCGCCTCCGACGTAGTCCACAACGAAGGTCCCACGACGCTCGATCACCTCTGCTCAATCCAGAGACTGCAGCAAGGGATCAAGTGTCCTCTTCCTACAGCCTCTGGGGTCAGAGTTATGGTGCACTGTATGACAATGATCTGTCATACAGTGCACCATGACTATGATCCCAGAGACTACAACAAGAGGACACTTGATCCCTTGTTGCACCCATCCATCCACCTATGCACCCATCATCCACGCACACACACAACCACGCACATCCACATCCACGCATGCACGCGGACATCCACGCACGCATGCACATCCACATCCACGCACATCCACACACACATCCACGCACGCACATCCATGCACGCACACATCCACGCACGCACATCCACACACGCACATCCACATCCACGCGCATCCACACACACATCCCCGTACGAACATCCACGCAAGCACACATCCACGTACGCATGCTGACATTCACGCATGCTGACATCCACGCACGCATGCTGACATCCACGCACGCACATCCACGCACACATCCATCTATGCACACGTCCACGCACGCACACGTCCACGCACGCTCATGTACGCTCACGTCCACACACGCATGCACCCCCCATCCATCTATCCATTCACCCATCCATCCATCATCCATCCATCCATCCATTCATACATACATAGATACATACATACATACATACATGCATACATACATGCATACATACATAGATACATACATACATGCATACATGCATACATACATAGGTACATACATACATACATGCATACATACATAGATACATACATACATGCATACATAGATACATGCATACATACATACATAGATACATGCATACATGCATACATACATAGATACATGCATACATACATACATACATACATGCATACATACATACATACATACATACATACAAACACACATACTTACCTCCCTCTCGATAGACCGATCAGCAGGAGGAGGCCGGGAGAGGAGGCGGGGAGAGGAGGCGGGGCCACCGACCGGCCGGCCGAGGAGCTGCACAGCCGGACGCAGCGGCGGGTGCACCGATGTGTGCAGCCCGCCGCAGGAGGTGAGGGTGGGGGCTGCCTGGAGGGGGGCTGCCTAGGGGGGGGGCTGCCTAGGGGGGGGCCGTAGGAGGGGACCAGGCACTGTGGTCGGCGGGCGCAGCCGCGGCTGCAGCCCGCCGGCATATACATAACAATAGAGGGGGGCGGGCGGTTCTGGGGGGGGCCCCTGTAGGTCCTGGAGCTGGAGGGGGGTGAGGAGGGGTAGGCACTTGCCGATCCGCCCCTCCAGATCTGATTGGAGAGCTTCAATCAGATCTGGAGGGGTGAATCCCTGTGATTCCCTCCGATCGGCAGTTTCACTTTTAAACTGCCGATCGGAGGGGTCCTGGGCACGGGGGGTTAATCCACCCCCTGTGGGGTCATCTGCAGGTTGTCACAGAGCAGCAGCATCTGTGACACCTGAGCGATCCCACTCACAGGAGCTGCAGCAGCTCAAATCTGCCAGGACGTTGTGCAACGTCCTGTGTCGGGAACGGGCAGAAACACAGGACGTTGCACAACGTCCTATGTCGTTAAGGGGTTAAGCATTTAAAAATATATTAGTCTCAGTTGAAACAAGTAGTTATATTGTGGCTAAAAGTCCCCTTTCTTTTTATTCTGCTTTTTTTCTTTTTTTTTTTTTTTTTAAGCCACAATCCTTCCAAAACCATGTTGAAACATTATTATTTATAATATCTTTATCATTGAAGGTAATAGGTGACAAGGAAGATAAATGATGTACAAGAATAAATCCATTTACTACACTTTGAGTTTTAAATCCATTTTTTCCACTCAGTTAAAATTACAGGGGTTCAGTACTGATGTAAATATGTTACAATATTAGGTGCTACCACTTTATAAAACATGTACCGTAATAATTCTGCCATAGTAACGAGCTAAGGAGACTACTTGTTAACGTGTTTCTACAAGAAGACCAGCGTAAAAACTTTGTAAAGTCACAAAGTTTGGGTGCAATGAGGAGTTGTGTAAAAATGTTACTACTATTGGCATTTTCACAATAGTTTCAAGCAGTTCTTCAAAAAGAGCTGGTTAGGAGTCAGGGCAGTACAGGTTGTGGCTTAGCCTGTCCATCAAATTATTCAATAATGCAAGCTATTGTAACTCCAGGAATGTAAAATAAAAAAGCCAAGAAGCCAGCGCTGCCTGTGGTTAGCACACAATACAAAAAGTGCATATGCACATAATTTCTAACTGTACTAAACTGAGACATTTAGCAAACAATTGATCAATTGATCAAACCGTGCGCGCTTGGTTATGCATACCATGCTATCTGTCTATTGTGACTGATCTAGGCTGCTGTACACACATACAGCGGCCACACCCTGCCCATAGGCTCTGCTTAATTTTTTGCACATGTGTTCGGGGGTCAGATCTGATAATGTCTGGATGTCATGCCCAGACCTGGTCTGCCTTTAGCTGCGCTTGCCCTTCTGGCGCCATGGGAGTAGTTCAGAAATGCTTCAGGTACGTGTGCATTTAATTTGGTCCTGCTTTTAATGCATTTAGGAGACCATAATGGCACAGCGTATATGAAAAACGTAGAGTAGGACTGCCCCATCTGAGAATGCCGTGACATGGCAGGGTGGCTCAAAGAATTGATCAATTGTTTGCTAAATGTCTCAGTTTAAAGTACAGTTAGAAATTAATACGTTCATATGCACTTTTTGTATTGCGTGCTAACCACTAGCAGCGCCGGTTTCTTGGCTTTTTTATCCAGGAATGTTACTCCAGGTAATGACTGGCAAGACACACTCCACTAAAGGCCACTTTACACACACAGATATCTGTGTCCAACTTCTGAACAGATGTCTGGTTGCAGTGAAATCATGGACACATTGCTCCATTTTGTACACAGCCACAAAATGGATCTGTTCAGAAGTTGGACACAGATATCTGTGTGTGTAAAGTGGCCTTTAGAAGTTGAGCAAAATTCACCAAGTGGAGTTAGACTCTTCATTAACTTAGTGCACCTTATTCCTGCATGCCCATTATGGTGTATGAAAAGCCAGCGTTAATGAATTGACATTCTAATGTACAAGAGATCGAAAAGCTGCACGGCGGGGATCTAGCATAACATGACATCTTCATTTAGGGTCTCCTGCAAATGAACTAGGAACAAAGAATGAGAACAGATTGTAGTCACATGCAATTTAATACCAAGTTTAAAAGATTCCATCATGAACCAGCCTAGTCTGATACAGAATCTACTGCATATAAAGTTTATTGCTGTACCTATGTTACACATACAATACAACCAGATTATTTGATAGAGGATATCATAAGTTTTTTAAACTTTTCCATATCACATCCATTAATCACAAAGGCCTTGTGTGTTTTCTTAAGATCATCAATTAAATCCAGTACCATCATTCCACGAGTACATTTTCCATAGAGCTCCACAGTTACTGCACATTCAATGACCTTTGTAACTGTACTGCCATCAATAGCTGCCGCCATCGCAAAGGCATCACATGGAACAAACCCAGGTCCATCCACAAGGGCCTTCTGCTCCTTCTCACTCCTGGAGTATTGCAAACTGTGGGCATAGATCTTCTTTATAAAGTCTGATTTCTTGGTCCCCATATTTACCCATTCATCATACCACTCCTGTGTGATCAAAACACAAAATATGAGATAACATGTGGAATGAGGACCATATACTTCAGGATAATTATATTTATGGGAATATCCCCATATATATCAGTCAATGTAGAAGAAATATGGGCACTGCTACAAAGAGGCTCTAATGCACTCCAGCAAGCTGCGTTGCTCTGGCACCATGAGGCAAGTGGGTAAATTAAACATGGCTCCGATGGTGCTCAATCCTTCAGTCCAAACACGTGTAGTAAGGAAAAATAGAAGAAATCAGATGGCATTCATCGTTTGAGCCTTTACTTCACTTTATTTCATTTCAAGTCCGATGCAGACAAACATTAGGAGGGAGGGAGAGCAGGAACCCTAGGATGCAGAGACTGTTTCACGTCCAGCTTGGGAACAAAACAGCCGTTGTCATCCTTGTGCTCCCTTTCCCCCTTTCTCCCATGCTTGTCTGCATGAAGATTTGAAATGAAATAAAGTGATGTAAAGGCTCAAACGGTGAGTGCCATCTGATTTCTTCTATTTGTCCTTACCACTACCATACCAATGGTAGTCAACCTTTTCCCATTGCAGCCACTTTTCATTCTTGTGCTTCCATTTTCTACCCTCCTTGTTACAGAAGTGATACTTTTCTATTTCATTTTTTTATTGATATGAATACCGTATATTGATATGAGGGCTTGTATTTTTGGAACAAGTTGTAGTTTAGAATGACCCCATTTATTTTACTATACAATATGCTGAAAAACAGGAAAAATATTGCAGTAAATGGTGAATTATCATTGTTGGTTTCTTTTTATGTCATTCATTGTGCAGGTAAAAATTATCAGGTCAGTATGTTTACTGTGATTCCAAACTTTTTTTTTTGCTTTGTGTATCTACTATATAATTGCCGTAGCACGTTTTATGTCGGACCCCGGCACGTCGTGGCTATGTCACACTGTGACGTCACCACGCCGTGCGAGGCATTGCCCGCGTAGCGGGCATTGCGACCGCCGCTGTCATCCCGCTACTCGGCATGAGGGGCCCATTGCCTCCACCCCCTGGGGGGCCCCGTGCTCACACCAGCCGCCCACCGTCCGCCCGGAGAGGAGGGAGGACGGAACTTCCTGTCCGGCAGCTCTGCCCGCCCCTCCTCTCCTCCTACAGCACAAGCACGGGCCGCGGCGCGGTGAGTCTGCACTCCCCTCCAGCCTGTGCTCTCCCCTCCAGCCTCCGTTCTCCTCTCCAGCCTCCCTTATGCCCTCCAGCCTCCGTTTCCCCTCCAGCCTCTCCCCTCCAGTCTATCCCCTCCAGCCTCCGCTCTCCCCTCCAGCCTCCGCTCTCCCCTCCAGCCTCCGCTCTCCCCTCCAGCCTCCGCTCTCCCCTCCAGCCTCCGCTCTGCCCTCCAGCCTCCGCTCTCCCCTCCAGCCTCCGCTCTCCCCTCCAGCCTCCGCTCTCCCCTCCAGCCTCCGCTCTCCCCTCCAGCCTCCGCTCTCCCCTCCAGCCTTCGCTCTGCCCTCCAGCCTCCGCTCTCCCCTCCAGCCTCCCCTCCAGCCTCCGCTCTCCCCTCCAGCCTCCGCTCTCCCCTCCAGCCTCCGCTCTGCCCTCCAGCCTCCGCTCTGCCCTCCAGCCTCCGCTCTCCCCTCCAGCCTCCGCTCTCCCCTCCAGCCTCCGCTCTCCCCTCCAGCCTCCGCTCTGCCCTCCAGCCTCCGCTCTGCCCTCCAGCCTCCGCTCTGCCCTCCAGCCTCCGCTCTGCCCTCCAGCCTCCGCTCTCCCCTCCAGCCTCCGCTCTCCCCTCCAGCCTCCGCTCTCCCCTCCAGCCTCCGCTCTGCCCTCCAGCCTCCGCTCTGCCCTCCAGCCTCCGCTCTGCCCTCCAGCCTCCGCTCTGCCCTCCAGCCTCCGCTCTCCCCTCCAGCCTCCGCTCTGCCCTCCAGCCTCCGCTCTGCCCTCCAGCCTCCGCTCTGCCCTCCAGCCTCCGCTCTCCCCTCCAGCCTCCGCTCTCCCCTCCAGCCTCCGCTCTCCCCTCCAGCCTCCGCTCTCCCCTCCAGCCTCCGCTCTCCCCTCCAGCCTCCGCTCTCCCCTCCAGCCTCCGCTCTCCCCTCCAGCCTCCGCTCTCCCCTCCAGCCTCCGCTCTCCCCTCCAGCCTCCGCTCTGCCCTCCAGCCTCCGCTCTCCCCTCCAGCCTTCGCTCTGCCCTCCAGCCTCCGCTCTCCCCTCCAGCCTCCCCTCTCCCCTCCAGCCTCCGCTCTCCCCTCCAGCCTCCGCTCTGCCCTCCAGCCTCCGCTCTGCCCTCCAGCCTCCGCTCTCCCCTCCAGCCTCCGCTCTCCCCTCCAGCCTCCGCTCTCCCCTCCAGCCTCCGCTCTCCCCTCCAGCCTCCGCTCTGCCCTCCAGCCTCCGCTCTGCCCTCCAGCCTCCGCTCTGCCCTCCAGCCTCCGCTCTGCCCTCCAGCCTTCGCTCTGCCCTCCAGCCTCCGCTCTGCCCTCCAGCCTCCGCTCTCCCCTCCAGCCTCCGCTCTCCCCTCCAGCCTCCGCTCTCCCCTCCAGCCTCCGCTCTGCCCTCCAGCCTCCGCTCTCCCCTCCAGCCTCCGCTCTGCCCTCCAGCCTCCGCTCTCCCCTCCAGCCTCCGCTCTCCCCTCCAGCCTCCGCTCTCCCCTCCAGCCTCCGCTCTCCCCTCCAGCCTCCGCTCTGCCCTCCAGCCTCCGCTCTGCCCTCCAGCCTCCGCTCTGCCCTCCAGCCTCCGCTCTCCCCTCCAGCCTCCGCTCTGCCCTCCAGCCTCCGCTCTGCCCTCCAGCCTCCGCTCTGCCCTCCAGCCTCCGCTCTGCCCTCCAGCCTCCGTTCTCCCCTCCAGCCTCTGCCCTAAAGCCTCTGCCCTCCAGCCTCTCCCCTCCAGCCTTTCCCCTCCAGCCTCTCCTTTCCAGCCTCCAGCCAATCCCCTCCAGCCTCCGCTCTCCCTCCAGCCTCCGCTCTCTCCTCCAGCCTCCGCTCTCCCCTCCAGCCTCCGCTCTGCCCTTCAGGCTCCGTTCTCCCTCCAGCCTCTGCCCTAAAGCCTCTGCCCTCCAGCCTCTCCCCTCCAGCCTTTCCCCTCCAGCCTCTCCTTTCCAGCCTCCAGCCAATCCCCTCCAGCCTCCGCTCTCCCCTCCAGCCTCTGCTCTCCCTTCCAGCCTCCGCTCTCCCCTCCAGCCTCTGCCCTCCCCTCCAGCCTCCGCACTCCCCTCCAGCCTCCGCACTCCCCTCCAGCCTCCGCTCTCCCCTCCAGCCTCCGCTCTCCCCTCCAGCCTCCGCTCTGCCCTCCAGCCTCCGCTCTCCCCTCTCCCCTCCAGCCTCTGCCCTCCAGCCTCTCCCCTCCAGCCTCTCCCCTCCAGCCTCTCCCCTCCAGCCTCTGCTCTGCCTCCAGCCTCCGCTCTCCTTTCCAGCCTCCGCTCTCCCCTCCAGCCTCCACTCTCCCTTCCAGCCTCCGCTATCCCTTCCAGCCTCCGCTCTGCCCTCCAGCCTCCGCTTTCCCCTCCAGCCTCCGCTTTCCCCTCCAGCCTCCGCTCTCCCCTCCAGCCTCTGCTCTCCCCTCCAGCCTCTGCCCTCCAGCATCCGCTCTCCCCTCCAGCCTCTGCCCTCCAGCCTCCGCTCTCCCCTCCAGCCTCCGCCTTCCCCTCGAGCCTCCGCTCTCCCTCCAGCCTCCGCTCTCCCCTCTAGCCTCTGTTCTCCCCTCCAGCCTCTGCCCTCCAGCCTCCGCTCTCCCCTCCTGCCTCTGCCCTCCAGCCTTCGCTCTCCCCTCCAGCCTTTCCCCTCCAGCCTCTGCCCTCCAGCCTCTGCCCTCCAGCCTCAGCCTCTGCCCTCCAGCCTCTGCCCTCCAGCCTCCGCTCTCCCCTCCAGCCTCTCCCCTCCAGCCTCCGCTCTCCCCTCCAGCCTCCGCTCTCCTCTCCAGCCTCCGCTCTGCCCTTCAGCCTCCGTTCTCCCTCCAGCCTCTGCCCTAAAGCCTTTGCCCTCCAGCCTCTCCCCTCCAGCCTTTCCCCTCCAGCCTCTCCTTTCCAGCCTCCAGCCAATCCCCTCCAGCCTCCGCTCTCCCCTCCAGCCTCTGCTCTCCCTTCCAGCCTCCGCTCTCCCCTCCAGCCTCTGCTCTCCCTTCCAGCCTCTGCCCTCCCCTCCAGCCTCTGCCCTCCAGCCTCTGCTCTAGCCTCTGCCCTCCCCTCCAGCCTCCGCTCTCCCCTCCAGCCTCCGCTCTCCTCACCCCTCCATATGCAATGTACAGTATCTACTATATAATTGCCATAGGCACTTCCGTGTCGGTCCCTGAAAAGACCGTGGCTATGTCACTCTGTGACGTCAGCACGGCGAAGCATTGGCCGCGTAGCGGCCAATGCGAGTCGCTGGCCTGCGCGAGCAATGGCCGCGAGGCCATTGCTCGCGCAGGCTGAGTACGAGCAATGCGAGTCGCTGGCCTGCGCGAGCAATGGCCGCGAGGCCATTGCTTGCGCAGGCTGAGTACGAGCAATGGCCGCGAAGCGGCCATTGCGAGTTGCTGGCCGAAAATTGAACCAGAGGCTCGGCCTCAAAGTTAACGATTTACCGGTCAGGTAGCGCGAGCAATGGCCGCGAGGCCATTGCGAGTCGCTGCCTGAGCCGTGCTTCTAATTGGTCGGCGCCAGCGAGTCGTTACACTTGCGGCGCGCTTGCGGTAATCCTCATACAAAGTATAGTATTCTAGACACCCGATGCATTTGCATCGGGCTCACAGCTAGTTTTATATATATATATATATATATATATTAAAAAAAGGTAGGTTTGTGTCAATTTTCTGGTACCTGTTACTATTTTATCATTCTATGAATGATGTTGTGGGACTGCTTGGTTTCTTTTTGCATGGCAAACTAACTTTAAAATTTGCCATGTAGGGGTACATAGTGTTTTGATCACTTTCCACTACATTTTTGTGAGGGTTGAAGGTGACCAAAAAATGGTAGTTATGGTATTTCACTCTGTTTTGCCTTAGAGTATGTGTACATGATCCGGAGGCACTGTGTATTGGACGTAGTGCCTCCAGACCTGCGGGAAGCCACAGGTGAATGCAGATAGACCGCAGCAACCCTGTACTCATGATTTGTGGTGGGTGCAGGGCGGCTTCTCCCTGCATTCACCTGCTGGGGCTGTCTCCGACTCTACAGCATTAAATTAGCATCCTGCGGAGATGCGGAAGCGCAGTAACCCGCACTGTAGTTGAAAACACGCTGCTAAGGGAAGAAGAATAGTGAACATGGGATTTCTACAAATCCCATCTACTGTGCTTGTACTACACAATGCAGCGTTTTTGACTCAGCAGCAATACACTGTGTTCAAAACACTTATTCCGGATCGTGAGTATGCACCCTTATATCATTTAACATGCAGGTTAAATAATTTTATAGTTTGCTAAATTGGAATTTGCAGATGTGTTTTTTATAACTTAAAAAAAAGTTTCTTTGCTTTTCAGCATATTTTTAATTCCTATAGGTCAATTTAATGTGTGATCATTAAGCACTTGTTGGCACTACAGAAATTTAATTCATTTTATTACTTCAGTATTGCAGTGAATAGTGTAAATGATGGTCTATAAGGCTATGCCTACAACCTTCAGCATGCGCCCAGCCGTCATGGCATCGCAGGGAAGGGAGATAGGTATCTGAATTTGCACACCTGGGCGATTTTTATCTATTTTACTGATTGTATTTGCACTTTATTTATTCCATTGTATCTTTGATAGCACAGTAGTTTATCCCTCTTTTCCCCCTTAAGGCCACAATTTGCTGCACCTTCTCATCATTCTTCTCTGTAGTATAAATGGCCACTTTACACATCCCAACAGCGATGTGTACGTCCCCTTGTACGGCTGACCCAGGAATGACCATTTAACATGGGAGAGAATAGGGGAAGTTGTACTCCACATCGTTGTTGGGCTTTCACACAGCACGATCCGGCCACATCGTCCATCATCGTGCATCGTATTGGACATTTACACCATACAACGCACGAATGATATCGGGGCCAATGCACGAACCACGTGACTTTTTATCGGAGTTGGACGCCGATATCGGGACGTGTAAAGTGGCCATAAAACTCCTTCAAATCATGACTGCATCTCTTTATCTTTTTTTTTTTTCTTAGTTTCACACCTATTTCATCACAAATTAAATCATTTCCATATATTTCTCCTCTACTACACAAAGTTCAATTAAAAATTTTTTTCACTTTCCTCCTAATGAATTCCTTTATTTTACCTTCTCCAAGTTCCCACCAAAAAAAGGCAACACCCATACCCTCCTCGCACTGTTTTCTCACTCCTTACATCAATGCGATCTCTATCTTCTCTTTTTGTCCGTCTTGTTCTTGTCTGTAATGATTTCATTTTCACCCATGTATTCTTTACCACTTCTTATAGCATCATTTAGCTTGCCATAGTCCATCTCACACTTTTTTTTTTCCTTTTCTGGTTCAGTTTTTCCAGGTATCCACCCCTTTTACCATCTACCTTTTATTAATTTTTTATACAATTTCATTCTTTCACCACTTTACTCACCTCTTTCACATAAAACTACACATTTCCTTGTACATTGCTTTTCTCTTTCCTTCTGCATTGACTCTGATGACCGCAGAGTTCATGTACAGTATCTGTTCCTTCCTTCACACTGCACATTGGATACAATGCTTTACCACTTTTCCTTATCCTTCACCTCTCCATCCTCTTCGCCTCTTCGTTTTCTCCCTTATCTAACTTACATTTTTCCAACTACTCTGTGGCTCTACCAGAATATTTCCATTTTCTTCTTTTGTCTAGTTTTTCCTATCCTTTATTTCTATATCAGTGTTCTAGCCCAACCCATTTATATCTGCTTTTATTTCTTTTCCGTTTTGCTTCTCATTTTCTTTCTCCTGTTTTCACCACTCATTCGTCATTTTACATAACTGAATTTCTCTATACCCGCCTTTTTACTTTTTGATTTTATCTTATCCTACACTTAACCGTATTATTCATAACCTGTTCCCCTCGCTCTGACCCTTCCTTCATCTACTAAATCTACAAATCCTCAGTGGGCATTTCTTCGAATATTTTTGGTACCTTTTTAGATGTCATACACCCCTCTATGTGTACTGTACAGTTGGTTTTTAAACTTGAAAGGTACCAGTCCGGCATTGAAATACATTGTGGAACAATGAGTCAGAGTCAGACTGTATGCAATTGTATGCATCCCTGAGGAAGAGATCAGGAGACTCTCGAAATGCGTAGGAATATGGATCTACTTTTTAAAGCACAGAGGAAGTCTTGTCATTAAACAGCAGCGCAGATCAGAAACGTTTTGTCCATTTTCTGGAGTTAGCATATGCTAGACCCAGTAATTTTTAAACTCTTCTTACCCATGAGAGCTTGTGACGACATGAAAATTCCCATGTAGCAATATAGGTTGTACACAAGTAGTCATTGAGGACAATGTACGCAGCTTCCGGGTCTGCAAGGAAGTTGAATTCTCCACAAGGTGAGGTATTTCCTCTTGCTAAAAAAAAACCAATATCATTAGTAACTTGATTTTACAATAGAGACAACAAAGTAGTTAGTGCAGTTATTGCATCTAAGGCTGGAAACACACTGGCGAGTGCAA
The DNA here is from genome assembly GCA_033576535.1 of Allobates femoralis. Classification (NCBI taxonomy): domain Eukaryota; kingdom Metazoa; phylum Chordata; class Amphibia; order Anura; family Aromobatidae; genus Allobates; species Allobates femoralis. Next base: position 251,895,737 of record JARQOC010000005.1, read on the forward strand.
AAACGGTCTGATTGATGGATCCGAGAGTCGGACGAGTGTCATCCAACTTTTGGTCAGTGTGGCTTCCGTGTGTTGCCCGAGTGCAATCCGTTTTTTTCCTCAGCAGCTATTTACTGTAATATTATTAACTGGATTTCCAATGGACAGTATTTGTTAATAAAATGGCTTCTCCTATACATTATTTATACCAAGACTTAGTCTACATGAGAATTTATACCATAAAGTAGAAAAAGCACCCTACATTGCCAAAGTAATGCAAAAATATTTTATTAATGCTAATTTTAATATGACAGAGCAATGTGGTGACTTACAAAACCGCTGATGTGAAAGGGGCCTTAGATATTCCCTTATATCCATTAATTAAATAAACATTAGTTCAACTTATATATGTTTTCATTTTTAATATTTTTAATTTATTTTGGTTTAACAATTTGTTTTACCTGAACCTGTGACAATACACTGCAATCTTTATGTCGCAGGGCCTAATATGAGTACTAACATGACAGATCCAGGAGCCTGCCAAGACACAAACATCAAACTACAATCGTGATATAGAGGAGTGATGGCATGACAGACAGTGCCAGTTCCAGCTATTTGTGGGCCCCAGGTGAAAGAGTCTCAGTGGGCCCTTTTAACACTCTGTCTCTCCCCTGCTGCCGCACATCCATACCTTAAAGGGAACCTGTCAAGTGGTTTATGCTCCCCCAGCTATTATTGTCTGTACCTGCAGCTTTATAATGCCCAGTGGCGTAGCGTGGGGGAGGGTGGTCCACCCCAGGCGGCACGTGTGTGGGGGCGGCAGCAGAGAAGGGAATTTGAAGTTCCCGCGGAGGCCCAGGCAGCACATCGACGGCAGCAGCTCAGGCAGGCAGCGCTGCGCCGGGTAATTGTGTGTTTTGCTGAGGAGCTGCCGCCTGCCGCCTGGGAACTGCCGCCTGCCGCCTGGGAGCTGCCGCCTGCCGCCTGGGAGCTGCCGCCTGCCGCCTGGAGTGCAGGGATATGGATGGGACAGGGGTGCTGGGATATGGATGGGGTGCAGGGATATGGATGGGACAGGGGTGCAGGGATATGGATGGGGCACAGGGGTGCAGGGATATGGATGGGGCACAGGGATATGGATGGGGCACAGGGGTGCAGGGATATGGATGGGGCACAAGTGTGCAGGGATATGGATGGGATAGGGGTGCTGGGATATGGATGTACACAGGGGTGGTGCTGGTACAGGTGCCGGGTGGCAAGTGCTGGGTGCCTGGTGCTGGTGTCGGGTGCAGGCAAGCTGGAGACCGGGAGCCACAGAGGAAGAAGCTGCCGGGATGAGGGATCCAGAATCAGGAGCGTGGAGTCAGGTAAGGCGCTGTTACAGCCGAAGATAGCAGCCTGGGGAGGACAGAATGGGATAGATGGATGGATGGGGCGGCCTGGAAGAGGGGGCAGATTGGGATGGATGGATGTATGGATAGATGGGGTGACCTGGAAGATGGGGCAGAATGGGATGGATGGATGGATGGATAGATAGATGGGGTGGCCTGGAAGAGGGGGCAGAATGGGATGGATGGATGGATGGATAGATGGGGCGGCCTGGAAGAGGGGGCACAATGGATGGATGGGGCAGCCTGGAAGAGGGGGCAGAATGGGATGGATGAGGCAACCTGGAAGAGGAGTCAGAATGAGATGGATTAATGGATGGATGGGGCATCTAGGAAAAGAGGGCAGAAGATGGATGGAGGAGGGGGGCATGGAAAAGGGGGCAGAAGATGGATGGATGGAGGGGGGCATGGAAAAGGGGGCAGAAGATGGATGGATGGATGGATGGATGGGGGAGAAGGTACATGGAACGTAGGGGAGAAGCTACATGGATGAGGGAGAGGCTGCATGGAACATTGGAGGGGTATGGGGGGGAAAGGATGAACTGCATGGAACATATGCATGGAGAATGAGCTGCATGGGACATATGGGGGGGTGAACAGTATGAGATATGTGGAAGGAGGATGAGCAGTATGGCATACACATTTATATAGGGAATGTACTGTCCTGGTGATGTATTGATGGTGGTTCTGATTATGTATTATTGCATTGCTGGTGAGAGGCAGCCGCGGCAAATTTTTCGACCCCTGCAGGCACCACAAACTGTTGCTACGCCACTGATAATACCAGTCTAATCATCCCTGTCTGAGCTCATAGTGTAATGTGAAAGGTGAAAAAAGCATTTATACACTTACATTTCCTTATGTAATGAGGCAGTCAGTCCCCAGCTTGGAGGACTGAAACTGTATGGCATGATAATAGTTAACATTCCAGCCTTATGTTAGAACATGTTGGGAGACCTGATATGATGTCATAACCATGTGACTACACTAGGCGGAGCTAAGTCCCTATAACATGAGTTTGCTCACTTAGCTCCGCCCACTATAGTCAAATGATTGTTACATCACACAGGTCCTTTAGCTATTCAAGTTAATAGTGAGTTAACTATTATCCTGCCAGACAGTCTCCCTCCTCCACGGTGTAGACTGAAATGTAAGGGCCCTTTCACATCAGCGTTTTTTTTAAATCGCGGCAGATGCGGTGAAAAAACCGCATCTGCCGCGATTACCGCATACCGGCTGCACTTGCGGCGCGGTTGCGGTTTTTGCCATGCAAAGTATAGGCAGACTTGCGGCAGGTGCGGCAAGTGCGGTTTTGCACTTGCGGCAGGTGCGGCCGCGAAAAAAACCGCGGTCAGCCGCGGTTTTTTTCGCGGCCGCACCTGCCGCAAGTGCAAAACCGCACTTGCCGCACCTGCCGCAAGGCCGCCTATACTTTGCATGGCAAAAACCGCAACCGCGCCGCAAGTGCAGCCGGTATGCGGTAATCGCGGCAGATGCGGTTTTTTTCACCGCATCTGCCGCGATTTAAAAAAAAACGCTGATGTGAAAGGGCCCTTAGTGTATAAATGCTTTTCTTTCACCTTTCACATTACACTGTGAGCTCAGATAGGGATGATTAGAATAACTATTATGAAGCTGCAGGTACAGACAGTAATAGCTGAGGGGCATAAACCACCTGACAGGTTCCCTTTAAGCTATACCTCACGTTTATACAGCAGAAAATAGGGAAAACATTTTTTCCTGTTGATCAAAACTTCCCTGGCGGTGTATACTAATTTTAATGTACTCAGATAGAATAGGGAGGTAATAAATCTATTGTTAGTCTCTTTCTGCAGATTATATACAAGACACACACAGCTCTGGCTACAGGAAGATATAGACACACACAGCTTTTCTACATGCACATATAAACATGCACACTACATGAACATATAGACACACAGAGCTCTATGCATGCACACTACATACACATATAAACACATACAGCTCTGCTACATGCACACACCTATGCGGAGCATAAGGTCCTTTCGCTGCTCAGCTCCTGTTTCCCCCGTATGTTCAGCTCCTGGCAGCTTTCTCTCCTCTTCTGTACCAATCACATAGATCAGTACAGAGGAGAAGAGAGGGCAGCCTTCTATGAGCAGGTACCCCTCATGTCTTCTGCTCCCCAATGGTGAGTGGGCCCCCTCATCTGTCCAGGGCACCATCACTTGCCCGGGTGCACCAGGTACTGATGCCGGCCCTAGTAGCAAAAGCCTCCATTTCTATCTAACCATTTAGCACAGCTGTTATTGGCCATTGCATTTAAGAGGTTAAGTAGCAAAGATCAAAACTACCTTCGATCATGGAATCTGCAGGATGATGTCTGCAGTAAAGTACAGCTGATTACTGTTGTCTATGGAGCAGGCTTAGCCCCTAATGCTGAGTGCACATGTCCATTAATCAATCATTAGAATGGAACATACAGAGATCCATTGACAAAACAAGTGTACAAACACAACTTTTTTGGCCTTAATTAACTGATTTCTGCAGGATCATTTTTTTAACATTTGAGAAGAGATCCATTAACAGATTGCTATCTATTTATCTTCCATTTCAAACAGATACTGTAAGCAAAAAAAAAATAGATCCTTTATAAATGAAAGAAAAACGAATGCCTAAATAGCAATCTGTTAATGGATTCATTTTCCATAGACTCCAATGTTATAAAAGCCGGATCCTGCAGAAATCCGTTATTTAACAACAGACAAAAAGGTTGTGATCTCTGCACGATCTGTTTTAACATGTGAACTCAGCCTAGGCTTGCACTTTAAACTTCCAGCACACATTTACCTTACATATAATACAAATGTGGCTTGGGGATTTAGAGGCTTTACAAAACAGTATATTAATGTCGCTGTAAAAACATTCTGTATGGGTATTCTGATCTAGGCTGGAGACAATGTTGCAGATTTTTACTGCAGACAATACATTTTGCAATGCAAAGGGTGGCAAAAAGCACCTGAAAACCCACCACTTCTGACAAGCCTACAGCCTGCAATGACCCTTAGCCACCAAACCACCGCACGACCAGTCCTATCCTCACCCTTCCCTTGTAGACTGTGAGCCCTCGCAGGCAGGGTCCTCTCTCCGCCTGCACCTGTATGTGCCTTGTATTGTTCATGAATATTTTACTTGTCTATGTATGCCCCTTTTCACACATAAAGCACTATGGAATACATGGCGCTAGAATAATAAACAATAATAATAATTTTGTAGAAAAAGTAATACACAAAAAAATCATAATTTTTTTAACCCCCATTCATCTCCAAACCTTCTTGATCAGGGAAAGATTTTACAATCCTTACTAGTGTCACTTTATGTGGAAATAACTTGAACAACATATCCCTATGATGAAGAGACTGTTTCCTTGTGACGCATTGTATTTCATGTTAGTGGTAAATTTTGGTCGATATCATTTGCGTTGAGTTATGAAAATATAAAAAAAGTTAACAAAAATGTTGATGTATTTTTTAAAAATCCCAAAAGAAATAAAAAAGTATTTAATTTTTATTTTTTACTTAGTCCCTCTATAGGACTTTAACCTTTATTAGTCTGATCACTGGTATACTGACAGAACGCCTTTTAGACCATGCTCCTGGCATGGTCTAACAAGCCACCATAATCAGCAAACATGAATGTCAATATTTGACCTAGGGTTACAATGGCAACCATTGGCAGCCCACAATTATATTGTGGGGGTGCTGACTGGGTGGAGAGGGGAGGGCACTATCTCCCAGCCTCCTAAATGCTGCACTTGCTGTTGATCATTACATTTAGGGGGTTAAACAGCCAGCCTTGACAGTGACCGCCAGAGATCTGCTAACACGTTAGCTGTACTCCCAGCGGCGATCTTATGGGCACATAGGCTTTGTCCGCATGATACCATACCCCTACCTCATAGGTTGAGAGCTCCTACCAGACTATGACATAAAGGTATGTCAAAGGTTGCGAGGGATTAAGTGTCCTTCATAGTGGAGTTTTCGGTGGTGTTAAATTTGTACCATTTTCTACTTGTTTATCCTGCAATTTTGAAGTCCTTTAAAGACTGAAAAGAATACCATGCAGGCTACATTCTAAAAATAAAAAAGTAACTGACCCCAACAATGCTACAAAACTATTAAAAACTAAAATTCTGTGTACTAAGGCCGGCTTCACACCTCAGTCCGGTGTAAACCAGACAGCCCCACACCCGATTTTGCGGTAATGTAGCCCTATGGGGCTGGATGGAACCAGATGGCAGCTATGTGCCATCCGGTTTCCCTCTGTCCGGGAGGATCCGGGTGAATCCAGATTTTCCTCCCGGACACAAAAACGTTGCTTGCAATGTTTTTGTGTCCGGGGTGGAAAATCTGCCCAAATCGGATCCTCCCAGATCCAGGGTGATCCGGTGCTCCCTAACATGGGGATCTATGGCGCCGGATAGCCCAGATCTGGGAGGATCCGGGAGGATCCAGGACCCAGATGCCAAGTGCAGGAGTTTAGCAGTGAGCGCTACTAAACTTCAGCACCACCGGCTGTCCCCTGCACAGATTTCAGGACCACGGCTTGCTCCCCGCTAGCCGCGATCTAGAAATTTCAGCAGCTGCGGCTGCAATTGAGGACTCCGGCTACAAACCAGACCGGAGGGCATATTTGCCCTCCGTTTCTGTTTGCAAATCAGGTCCGGGGCTGTCCGAATCACATTGGACAGCCCCGGACCTGATCACACCGAGGTGTGAAACCGGCCTTATACTTTTCATAATACGGCAGCAAATTTTTAGGGCTTGTGCATTGATTACAGATTTGTCACAGGTTTGACACATTTTTTTGGTGGAGATTTGTCACAAAACCTGAAGGGTTTCCTGACATGAGAAAAGTGAAAGAGAATCCTGAGGTCTCATTCACATGTTACTTATTTCTCCTTGCAGATTTGGTGTAGATGTAAATTCCCAGTACATCAATTCTTTCAGCATTTTTGCTGCAGATTTCACCCATACTAAGGCCGCCTTCACATTTGCGTTCCCCTCCGCAGCGCTCTGCGGAGGGGATCCGCAATGTGACTGCAGCACCACAAGCCCCTATGTATATAATGGGAGCGCACGGTGCTGCGCTTGACTGCGCATGACCGTGTGCACCCATTCACTGCCATATGTGATTTGTACGCAGGCGGATGCCTGCTCACAAATCACACACTGTCGTCCACACCAGGGACGCGACATGTCGCATTCAGGGTGCAGCCGAGAGCGTGTGATTTGTACGCAGGCATGCGCCTGCGAATAAATTACATATGGCAGTGAATGGGTGCGCACGGTCTTGCGCAGTCAAGCGCAGCACCGTGCGCTCCCATTATAAAGATAGGGGCTTGCGGTGCTGTGGTCACATTGCGGATGTGAAGGCAGCTTAAAGAGTGAGAAAAATCTGCAACAAAAATGACTAAAAAAACAGTGAGTTTTTGCTGCTGCGTTTCTCCTGCCAAGAGATACAGAAATGATGCAGACATTTTTGCACCAAATGCTTAATGCATGCGCAACAAATAACTGTAGTATTTTTGACCCAATTTAAAAAACAAACAACAACTTAAACTGGCAATGAAAATAAATTAAACAAAAACCTATATTTGGGCTTGATGACACGCTATATTTTTGCCACAGAAAAATATAAACTATACCAGCAAATTGACTTAGAATTTGGAAATCTCATGCAGCTTATCTTTTCTTTCCAGATTTGAATCAGTGTTTTTGCTAAATCTGCAGCATGTAAATTGTTTAGTTTTTTACTGCATTTTTCAGCCATTCAAATGAATACAGAAAGAAACACATGGAAAAATGCATAAAAAATGTGTGCATAAATGTTCAAAAAACTGATTTTATGCAGCATGTTTCCTGCCAAAACCTTGTTTTTACTGCAGAAAAATCTGCTGCAAACACTCAAGGTGTGTACACACCCTATGAATTCAGCTTTTTAGTGAAGGTGACAACCTTTGTAGAATCTACTGTTTTTTTAACAAGAACCAATAATTGTTATGAACAATTGCCATTATAAGTATATTAAAAAATTGCAATTACATGCTACTGTACCTTCATTAACAAAAATGTAAGTGACTTGCCATTTTAAGGTATTGTTCCCACTGGCTGTACATATAGCGGATTTTCTACTGTGAAACACAAGCAGGAAATCCGCTGCATATATCCAGGGTAGCGTTATGAATAAGATATCTTGAATGGTATATTCAGGATTATTGGTGCAATGGCAATTTATTTTGTAGAAATCACTTTGAAATGTCTGCGCACAAAATCCGCTATGGTTTTTGGGCTGTGCTATCATTCTGACTGATGATTTGAGCCAGCAGGTTTGCCTCTGCAGCTTCCCTCAAGTTTTAAAGCTCTGTAGCAAACAGCTTCCAAATACTGTATTCCTTGAAAAGGAAAACGGCCATTGTTTACAGTCTGTATATGTCGCCGGTGAGGCTCTTTTTTTTTTTTTGAAACAAAGATGTTTATTAATTTTAACATAGATATACAGGGAAGGACAACACAGGTGTCATAATTGAACATATCAAATCACAATATAAAACAGAGGAAGGGTTAGAAATTTGGAAGGGAGATAGGGGGGGAGGAATCAGAAGGAAGGAAGGGGAGCGCCCATTGAAAATGTAATAAGCATACATAAGAGTGAGTAGGAATTCCAGCGTAACATCATAATGAATTTAGGTAGGACCAATGAATAACGGGCGGAGCGGGAGGGACAAGTCCCCCGCCACTTCATATCACAGTTGTTTAGCGTAGGAAGAGGAAGACCATAAATCCCATCCATTCAAGATTTTATTCTTAGCATTAAAGTCGTGTACTAAGGTTATCTCATGTTGCACATGGAGATTAAGTTGCGAGATCACCTCTGCCCTCGTAGGAGAAGATGGTTTCTTCCAATGTCTAGCAATACAGGTTCTGGCCGCTATTAAAGTGTTAGTCATCATGGGTCTGATTAAGGGGGGCACATCCTCCAGACCTATACCCAGAAGAGCCATTGGGGCATCCAGTACCAGGGGGATGCCAGTGATTGTTATTATTAAGGATTCAACCTTTTTCCAGAAGTTCTGTATCAAGGGACAGAACCACCACATATGCTCCATAGTGCCGTGATGTTGGCAACCCTTCCAGCACAAATCGGAGAGAGCCGGATTAAATTTGTGTAAACGAAAGGGAGTTAAGTACCAGTTCATTTGGAGTTTTTTAGCCTGCTCCAGGTGATTGAGGCAAGAGGAGTATTTGGAAGCATGGGAGAACGCAGCCTGCCAAGACTTGGCAGGCCGGTGAGGCTCTTTTCACACTGGCGCTTTCGCCATCTGTTAGTATCCGGCCTGAACTGGATGTACCCACATCAGTTTTTGGCCCTATTGACTTTCAATGGGGTCGGATGAACGTATGGGTGCATCCAGTTCTTTACTTTTTTCCCAGATCTGGGTGTTCCTGTTTTTTTCACCAAGACCAAAATGCATCTTGGTGCTTTCTTAGTCTCCGTGCCAAAACCTGGAAGTACCCGGATCCAGGACAAAGCATGATGAATTAAAATGGAGCTCTATGTAACCTGGATCCAGAAGACTCCGGATCCCACTGGTTTTGGAAATGTCCAGAATGCAATTCCAAATTACATGTCCCCTGGGGGGGCGTGTAACTTTACCCTGGATCTGCTGGAAAGAGGTATGGAGCTGTAAGAAACTGCATACTCCCGCGCCAGTATTATCACTGATCCATGAGACGGATCAGTGATAGTGCCGTTGTGTGGGGCATCAGGTTTTACAATTCTGGGGGAATCCGTGGGGATGCAGGTAAAACCTGTATCCCCCGAATACGAAAAACGGTAGTGTGAAATTAGCCTTACCTAAGCAACTAGCTGTAAATCATTAAAAAACTTTCTCCTCCTTAGAACAAAGAAGATTTTTAATAAGAGGAATATTGCAAATCTGTGAGTTTTTACAAGCTTTTTGCAATTCTAATCTTGTAGATGTCATACAATTATTCTTTTTTGTTAGCCATCAAAAAATATATCTACAATTTCTTTTTTGTTCCGTTTACTGAGAGCAATAAATCGTTCGAATGTGTATCCAGTACCAAAACCTTTTTCCCTTGACTAAATTTAGATGTGCAATATTGAATTTACCAAAATACTAATGTAGTATGTGTACACAAGCCTTATACAGGGACTTACATTCCATATTTCCTCCCATTATGTACAAGCTTTTAAGTTTCTGCGGAAGGGTAGGGTCCATTTTACGGCAAGAGCCAAGTTTGTCAAGGGGCCTGTAGCTACTAAAGAAATCTGAAATAAAAAACAGGTCAAAGAATGAACCATACTGTGGGCACACTTATGAGGCAATTTGTCATTTTGCTGAATATTTTAATTATTGAATAACTACAGTTTTGCAATCAATCCAAAAGGCTAAAAGCCCTGAAAATTTACGACACTAAAAGTGAGGTTTTGTCTTTTTTTAGGATAATATCTATGTGGGCATAGATCAGTGTGGGCATAGATCTTAGTGGGCATAGAGTAATGGGCAATTATTGTGCAGAATTATTATGCAACTAAATGAAAAACATACATTTTCCATCTCAATTGTTGCTTTCATCTGTGAAAGTGAAAATAATAACCAAACAAATTAAGAAATATGTTAGTGACCAATATAGCACCCCTTCTTTTCAAAACCAGTTATAAGCCTCCGACCATGGAATCTGTTGGTAATCAATTTTTTGGGCAGCACCAACAACAGCCTTCCAGACACTGTTCAGAGTGGTATACTGTCTTTCTTCACTGTAAAACTCCTATTTAAGAAGGGCAGTAAGTACTCAATAGAGTTTAGCTCAGGTGAGGAAGGGGGCAAGCCATTATTCTTTCATCTTTAAGGTCTTTACTGGCTAGCCAAGCAATAGAGTACTTCGATGCATACAATGCAGTATTGTGCTGCATAACCAACATGGTTTACATTAAAATAGCAATTGCTTTCATTTACTTGAAGAAATTGTCTTTTAAAAACTGCCACTAGATTTTTTTTTTTTTAATTATTTCATGAATTTCATGGAATAAAAAAACGACTTGGGCTTTGCCGTATTTTTGATTTCAAGCTAGGTACAACTAGGCAGCTGTGGGCTGTAATCTTCAGCACAGGGTAGCCCAAGGGGTTAATTCCAGCTTTGTATTGTCAGTAGGCACTAAGCCCGAAATATTTGGTGGCAGGCCAATATTAGAACTGACCACCATGAATTCTAGTAGATATTAAAAATAAAAAATAAAAAAAAACACAGAGAAAATATTTTAAAATAAATAAAACACAAGACAACCATGGTTCCACTCTTTAAATAACAAAGAAAATCTTCATTTCTGTGAGCATGTGTCAGGCATAAACTCAGATGACCCCAGTATGATGGAACTTGGAGCACAACCATACGTGAGCAAAAGAAGCACTCACTTTTCAGCTGGGCTCTGGGGGCCGTGTGATGCTGGGGTCATATGAGTTCCCACCTGACATGACTCAGGTGTCAACTCATCTTGTAACCTTGTACACTGCCGGGTTTTCAGTCTGTGCCTGCTCGTCTCTGTGAACAGGAGTGTGTCTACTCACAGAGATAAAGTAGAGCTGAAGATGTTTTCTGTGGAATACGTCGGACAGCTCTTTTTATTAGTTAAAGATGGGTACCAGGCTTGTCTTGTGTTTTATCTCTATTGAAATATTTTTTATCTGTGTTGTGTTTTTTTTACTGTTTACTAGAAATTCATGGTGGCCTGTTCTAATATTGGCCTGACGTCATGAATTTCAGACATAGTGCCAACTGACAGTACAAACCAGGCATTAACCCCTTCATTACCCAGCATGCCACCCCCCCAGAGCCAGGTAAAGTGCCTGAAATTGGCGCTATGGATGAATGCGCCATTTTCAGTGGCTGCAAATTTCAGCATAGGGGGCCCAGAAAGCTTAGGCCTTATCACACTGAGAATCCCAGCTCCCTGCTGCCTTTTACTTTGTCTGACAATGAAAAATAGGGGGAGCCCACACATTTTTTAAAAAATAATTTATTTAAATAAATGAAAAATAATAATGGGCTTCCTTGCATTTTGATTGCCAGCCAAAGTAAAACCAGTCAGCTAGGGGTGGCAGTCCGCAGCTGTTCGCTTTATTTGCGCTGAGAATCAAAAATACTGAAGAGCACTACACAATTTTTTTTCATTATTTATTTATTTTTATAGTACAATGATGTCATTTAATTGGTGAGGGACCCAACAGCCACTCACAGAGACTAAAAAAGAAGGAGATACAAAGAGGCGCAGATTGTGCCTTATCAAAAGGACACTGAATGTTTCTATGTGGATTATAAAGCTATCCACTCACCTTTTCTGGTTGTGAGACTCACAACCAGTATGAAAACATAAGGCAGCTGCTGCAGGACCTCCACCAAACGCAAAAACCGCGGGAAATCAGGAGACAAAACTGGAAATGGTGTCCACGGTCCGCGCTGCTGCTCTTTTCCAAAGGATTTCACAAGACGGTTATTACCATAAGAATGTCCTTTATTTTCATCACACCTACGCGTTTCGGTGCTGTCCCAGCACCTTCCTCAGGGCATTGATTTGATGCCCTGAGGAAGGTGCTGGGACAGCACCGAAACGCGTAGGTGTGTATGAAAATAAAGGACATTCTTATGGTAATAACCGTCTTGTGAAATCCTTTGGAAAAGAGCAGCAGCGCGGACCGTGGACACCATTTCCAGTTTTGACTCACAGAGACTGTCACAGAGAATGGGAATCTGTGATTGGCTGCTGGAGTAACCTGAAAACTGCCCATTCTACCATATTAGAATGTATAGGCTGACTCCAGATTACTCCAACAACCAATCACAGATACCCATTCTGTGTGACAACGTTTGTAATTGTCTGTTGGGTCCCTCTGCAGTGAACATCCTGGAAGTTAATGAGCGGCCCAGGAAGTAGAAGTGGCGAGACGGTAAATATGATGATGAAGTTTAATAATGATATACTTTATTTTATAGCCCATGAACCCGAGCTGTAATATGGATTAGCCAGGGAAGTCCATGTTCGGGATCTGTGCCCAAACACTAGGTGTTCAGTACGGACCCTACACTTTACAGTTCGGGTTCTTCCACCACTAGCGGACATATATGGCTGCAATTTGTACACTAATTGCCCATGTCGGATTCTCAGGAGACAGAGTTTGCAGTGACCTGTCTCTGGGACACTTTCATGGTGACCTAGGGGTCACTTATAAGATATCAGGGTTTTTTAGAGTTAATTAAATTTATATTGATGGTACCTTGCCAGGATTTTCAGATACAATTCGTATCATAGCATCAACAGCATGTTCCTTCTGCATGAAATCCAAACCAGGAGCATTGGCGTCAGGTACATCTCCTAGACCATCTACACCATGGAAATCTGTTGCATTGATATTTTGTCCTAGGATAGCTGTTGATGATCCTCTAAAGACAGGAATCTCCTAAATCAAGAAAAAATAAATAAAATTAAGACTATAAAATGCGTGCTATATTGGTTCCTTGCTTTCTTAAAGCACCACCCCAACATTTTTTTTATTGCACCACTGTAGCGGTACTTTAAATGTAAGTCCCCTGACCCCTGTCTTATATATTGCCTCTGTATTCATCTTTTTCCAGCGGTGCTCCGGTCAGTTTCCTGTGATGTGTACCCTGTCGACAGCTCCAGTGTTTCTATGAGAGTCTCATTCTGCCTCTCAGAGATGCATTGGGAACTTGTGACATAATTTCTGACTTCCAGACTGTCAGTAATTGCTTGCACAAGATGGTGCTGCATTCGCATATATTTTTATTAAATAATGTGTATAGTTGTATTGCAAATATTTGAACTGCATACTGTAACTATTAATGTATAAGGTACATAATATATTGCCATATCTAACCTTTGAGCGTTTATAAAGAGAATTTAAAAAAAGCATTGGCTCCACCTGCTGATCAAGATTGAATACTACAGCTTCATACCTTTCTCTGAACATTTGCCAGTGGGGAAGAGTCATGACACTGCAATGCACATTAACTTCTTAACAACTGCCAAGACTCATCTAAACGGCAGTTGTTAAGGGGCCTTTTTCCCCTATCATTTTAAAAGAGCATCAAAATTAAGGGAATAGCACCCTCTAGTGCAGGGTGGGCAACTCCAGGCCTCAAGGGCCCCACACAGTCCAGGTTTTAAAGATGTCCTTAGAATTTAACAGTTGGTAGTTTACAATTGTTTAAATTAACATCTGTCAAATTCTAAGGAAGTCTTGAAAACCTGGACTGTGTGGGGCCCTTGAGGCCTGGAGTTGCCCACCCCTGCTCTAGTGCATGAAAATCTTACAAGTAGCAGCTGTACATGACAGTTGACACCCGTAGGCATCAGTTCTGACTGGTTTTGGAACAGATTGTGGCCTATTAACCCCTTGAATACCACTGTCAATCACAGCAGGGGTATCCAAGTGGTTAAAAGGGGGTTATAAGACCCCCTATAGCAGGAGCAGCCACCTATGAATGTAATCGAAGGTTTCAATAATTTCAATGGTTCCCCGAGGTCAATTGACGACCTAAGGGTATGGTGGCCTGTAAGATCCTGCTAAAAGCAGGTCTTTGCAGGCATGGACAGTGAATCACTGATTGGTCTCATGTGCTGAGTACAGCAGTGAATGATACCTGTGATCAGGCTGGAAAATATTCATGTCCCACAGTGGTACTAAGTGAAAAAGTAAAACAAAAAGTGAAATAAGATGTGTAAAAGTGTAAAAAAAATCGTACACGTTCAGAAAGGCCCAATCTCACATATTCCATCTGTGAGGGGAACAAAGTAAAAAAAATAAAACAAAAAACATGACAAAAATGTAACTTTACATCATACTGACCCACTAAAAAATTGAATAAGAGAGTCATACATGAAAAAAAATGTAGATATGAACATCAAAAAATGTCCCGCAAAAAAACAAGCCCTAATATGACTCATTTGAAACAAAAAAGATACAGATCTCGGAATATGGTAATGTGAAATATACATTTTAGTGTGTAAAAGTAGCAAAACATAAAAAGCTGTATAAGTCTGATATCGCTATAATCATATTGACCTGAAGAATAAATCGGTCTTATCACTTTTACCGCATGTGAGCCACACAAAAAAATCTAAAAACAAAAAGTGAATTGGTTCTTTTTTTGTTAATTTCTGCATCTGAAAAATCTGAATAAAAAGCAATCAAAAACTTTGTACATCTCAAAATGGTAATAAAAGATCTCCAATTCGTCATGCTAAAAATAAGTCCTTATACAGCTCTTTTCGCCAAAAAAATTAACAGTTACAGCTCTCAAAATATGGAGACAAAAAGAAACTATTTATTATAAAAAAACATTTTTACTGTGTGGTAGCTACAAAACATATAAAACACTATATAAATTTGGAATCAATGTATCACATCATCATTTGGTATTTGGTATCACATCATCCACAATAATAAATTTACCTTAACACTAATACCGTACAGTGAACAGTGCAAACAGCGGCCTTTCACACTTGCGGTTTTTTCCTGATTTGGAAGATCAGGAAAAAACCTGATTCTTACAGTATTTTGCCCATTCACTTTAATTTTGTCAGGTAGAATGTTGTTGCTTCATGTTTTTTCCTGAAATCATTAAAGAGAATGGGCAAAAAAAATTAATCCTGTAAGAAACAGGGTTTTTCCTGATCTTCCAAATCAGGAAAAAACCGCAAGTGTGAAAGGCCCCTTAGAACTATTCCTTTACTGCTGTCTAGTTGTTCAATTTACGGTACCACCAAAAAAATCACAATAAGACTTGGTTCACATTTATCATGTGCTTTCCAGTGAGCACTTATATGCAATCTATTCCAGACAAATTTGCACTCCAAATGTCACTTCTTCCCTCTCAAACCCTGCAATTTGCACAAACAGCAGTTTTTGACCCCATACGGAGTATCATCGCATTCGGGAGAAATTGCATAACAACTTATGGGGACCGTTTTCTTCTATTATTCATTATGGAAATTACAATTTTGGGATAAAAACAATATTTTCATGAAAAAATGTAAATTTACAATATCACAACCTAATGTTTTCAAATTCTGTGTAGTACAGGTGGGTTCAAAATGCTCACTATACCCCTAGCTAAAACTTTGAGGGGTATAGTTTCTATAATGGGGTCTCTTGGGGGTTTTCTCTTGGGGTTTCTGCTGTTCAGGCACAATAACGAGCCCTGCAAATGTGACGACAAATTTGTGTTCCAAAAGTCAAATGATGCTCCTTTTCTCCCGAGTCCTACCATATGCCCAAACAGAGGTTTCTAAATTGGTATCACTTTTGGGAGTTTCCAATATATAGGCCCGTCACGTTTCAATTAAATCTGAATAGGTCCCTAAAGAAACAGGTTTTGTACATTTCTTGAATGAATTAGAAATTGCTGTTTAAACTCTTAACCTTTCTAACATCCTAACAAAATAAAATGTTGTTTGAAAAATGATGCAGATTTAAAGTAGACATGTGGGAAATGTTATTTATTAATTATTTTGTTTGACATAACTCTCTGGTTTAAAAGGGTATAAAAATTGAAAGTTTGAAAAATTGCGAAATTTTGACAAAATTCTAATATTTTTACAAATAAGCATAAAATATCAGCCTAAATTTACCGCTAACATAAACTACAATGTGTCATTAAATAAAAAAGTCTCAGAATCACTGGAATCAGTGGAAGCGTTCCAGAGTAATTTCCACAGAAAGAGACACTGGTCAGATTTCCAAATTTTGTCCTGGTCATTAAGGTCAAAATTAGGACCGTCACTAAGCGGTCGGCAAGGACCTGAGTTTGAATTCAGAGAAAAATAGAAATATGGTCAGTTGGATTATGGAAAAAAATGTTGCCACTGATTGCGGGTTTCCCCGACCTGTAGAACTTGGAAGGATTTGTCACAGGTCCATATAAATCTGTTAAGGTGGATGTAGGTATAGATATATTTAATTTAAGTTTGGAGAATGCTGTAGAAATTTGACGTCTTCAAATAATGGTGTGAGGGTGTGGTAACATGTTGATTGCTCTCAGTGTGAGAAACAATATACTGTAAACAAGATAAAAATCTTGTGGTTATGATACCTTTTAATGGCTAACAAACAAAAATAAAATAAATGATGTTATCAGGCGCGCTTTCGAGACGACTCCAGTCTCTTCATCAGGCATGGTATGACAAGATATTGAATGAAACTCAAAATATTGCATGCACAACTAAAATGATTGGACATTTGACTGAATAAACATTACAGGGACTGGACATTTGGCAAAATAAACAAAACAGCCTTGGAGAGGATCTTCAATCAGGCAGGCCTAGTGGTCATAAAGTCTTTAGGACACTAATTTATAAGAAAACTTGGTCTAAGATTTCCATGTCTTTGAACAACATTGTTTAGACGTGGTAATGAGCCATAAAACCATAAGAGATGTTCAGTTCGTTCTCTATACAATTGAAACTTCTAATTAGCTTGGATTCACACACTCTTTAATGTTTTTGGGATTTGAAATTACCTCTCAAAATTAAAACCTTCATATTATCAATGTTATGTCCCTGACCAGAAAAATGCTCCGCTACTGGAAAATTAATTTTTTCGTATATAATTGCGTGACGATGAGACCTCATCCTTGCTCTTAGACGTTGCCCAGTCTCACCAACATAAAAAGCTCCCACTGGGCATATAGTGCACATAATTAAATATACCACATTGGAAGAGGAGCATGTGAAAGTCCCAGGAATCTTATAATCCTGCAGTGTGTTGGGGATCTGTATCCTGTCTCTGGTCTCTATGTGAGCACAGGTCTTGCAGCTCTTCACATTACATGCATAAGTTCCTTTTGGTGTATCCGAGGGCATGAAACTTCGGACCATGATGTTTCTTAAATTGGGAGACTGCCTGTAGCAAAGCAAGGGAGGGTCTTTGAATATTATTTTTAGTCGGTCATCCTTGTGTAGGATGTGATGAAGTTTCCTGGCAGTTTTCCTTAGTACCTCAAGCTGTGTGTTGTAGGTCACCACCAGAGGAACACGATGGTTCTCTTCTTTTTCTCTGTATTAGAGTGCTTGACTTCTAGGGATCCTTTTGGCTTTAATAATCTCATCCTCAATGGAGGTGGGGTGGTAGCCCTGGTTTTAAAATGTCTTTTTTAGCTGGTCTAAGTGTTCATCCCTTTCCAATGGGATGGAGCAAACACGGTTATATCTGAGGGCCTCACTGTAGACAATGGACTTTTTGATGTGTTTCGGGTGGAAACTGTCCCATCTGAGGTATGTGGGACGGTCAATCGGTTTCCGATATACCGATGTCTGGAATGAACCATTTAGTATTTTTAAGGTGGTATCCAGAAAGTTGATTTCTGTTTTCGAGTGATCCAGTGTCAGGTTTATGCTGGGATGAAATTTGTTGAAATTGTAATGGAATTTTAGAAGTTCATGTTCAGTCTCAGTCCAGATTATTAAGATGTAAAACAAAAGAAAAATGGGGCGCAATGGGTAGGATCCTCCAGACTCTTATTAGTGGTGTGGGGCAGTGGCCACTCACCTGACAGGGTTGTGCTGCCTGCACAACCCGGTTTATAAACCTCCGTTAGGTGTCCCCTTCGATGCAACGACCGTTCGTTCCTTCCTCCTTCCTCTTTCTAGTAACGACAGGTCCTTTTTGCTTTTTGCTCTGTGCCTCTATTGTGCTGCTCCTGTCGCTCACCCCCAGAAAAGGGGATAGATATATGTTACAAGGATAAAAAGCAGTCTTTGTGGGAGCTCTCAAATGACAGGCATCTAAACGGATTTCATTAACAGGCAACTTTATTTCCCCTTAGCTCCACAACATGTTTCAACTGTGCTCTGACAGTCTTCCTCAGGCGGTGTAAACACCACCTGAGGAAGACTGTCAGAGCACAGTTGAAACATGTTGTGGAGCTAAGGGGAAATAAAGTTTCCTGTTAATGAAATCCATTTAGATGCCTGTCATTTGAGCGCTCCCACAAAGACCGCTTTTCATCCTTGTAACAGATTATTAAGATGTCATCAATGAAATGGAAGTACGCCAAGGGTTTGATGGGGCAGGAGGCTAAAAAGTCATTTTCCAGTTTAGCCATGAAGAGGTTGGAATACTGGGGGGCATTTTGCTTCCCATGGTAGTTCCGATGCATTGTAAATACAGTTCTTCACCAAAACAGAAAATGTTGTGGGTGAGGATAAATCTGGTGAGCTTTAGAACTGATTCAGAAGGGATCCCATTGGCTTCAAGAAACAGATGCAGTCAGTAAGTCCATCTTCATGTAGGATGTTAGAATTAAGGACTCCACATCCATGGTGGCTAAGATGGTACTCTCGGGGAGGCGACCTATTGTAGAGAGCTTATTTAGAAGGTCAGTTGTGTCCTGTATACAGCTGTCTGTCTTCCTTACCAGCGGTTTAAGGACATTTTCCACCCACCCAGAGATTCTTTCAGTGAGTGTTCCCACCCCTGAGATGATCAGTCTCCTGGGTTACCTGGTTTATGAATCTTGGGAAGCATATAGAAAACTCCCATCCTTGGATCCTCAGGGATTAAGTCCAGAAGGTTTGTGGAATCCATACCTAAACATTTGATGAGTCTTCTCAACTCCCTCGTATATTTTGGAGTTGGGTCCTCGTCCAGTTTGGTGTAGTATTGTATATCCATCAGCTGTCTGTGTGCTTCTTTGACGTTGTACTTTCAGGAGGTTATGACTGAAGGAGTTCTTTGATGATAAAGAGAACTTGAGGCCTCTAAGCAGCCAAACACAAATGCAACAAAGTAAAAAGAAAACCTCTGACTGGACACCAGCTTGGACCAATATATTGAGTCATTCAGACATTTGGTACAATCCACAATATTAGATTAAAAAAACAACAGAAATATCTAATATCACTGTGCAAGAGAGAAGTGCAATTTACAGCCTGAAGAACAACAGGAAGATTACTATTAGGTCTGCAGACAAAGGTGGGGCTATTGTTCTCCTGAATACAAAGGACTACGTCAAAGAAGCACACAGACAGCTGATGGATATACAATACTACACCAAACTGGACGAGGACCCAACTCCTCCTGTCACCAACCCCAGCTGCTTGGCTGTGCCTGGATGGAAACTAAAACTAAAGGGAAGCCATTTTTTTAATTATTTCATTAAATATTTTTGGCCCAGCCAGGTACAACTAGGCAGCTGGGGGCTGGAATTCTCAATGTAGGGTGGCCCAACCTTTCTGCACCCACCTCCTCCCCCGCTGTGAATTGCAGCCCACTGCCACTCCAGAAAATGGTGCATTCATAGAGGTGCCACTTTCTCCCGCTGTATCCAACTCTTACAGCTGTCGTGTAGCGGTGGCAGAGTGAGTAATAGAGAAGTTAATGCCAGCTGAATATTGCCAACTGGCACTATGCCCAGAGGTTAGTAACGTCAAGGCGTCAATTAGATACCCGACGTTACTAACCAAATCAGTAAGTACACAAATAAACACTCAAAAAAAATTTACTTGAAAAAAAACACTGTCCAACAGCCCTCATTCCCAAAGTTATTGGAAAAAAAATCCAATGTAGTCCAGTGGGAAGGTCTGACGTAGCTCAATGGGAAGGTCCAACATAGTCCAGTGGAAGGTCCCTTGATGATTTCCAGTCTTTTACATCATATGGGGGCATCACCCATATGCTATAAATGCAGACTTTCTTTTAGGAGAATGACAGCTCATGACCTCAGTGAAGTCATGGCAGGTCATGACCCTGATGATTGCAGTACTGGTGGGGGTTCGGTGAGGACTGGAGCTACAGACGGGGGACGGGACCAAGGGGACCAGGAGGCTCTTCCTCTCTGATATGACATGCTCTGCTGCGGCGCCATGTTAGGAGGAGGGGAGGGAGTGGGCGCTGTGTACCGGTACCAGGAGCAATGTGCTGGTACTGGGGGACAGGAGCAGACATTTCCCTGTCATGCCACAGGTTTGATCCTGTTCCATTACAGAGAAATCATTTTTTTACCGGCGATTCAGTGTATAGTCGTATGATCACGGTTATACACTGGTAAACAGTGTATAACCGTGATCACATGGCCGGTATCGGTAAAAACCAGGCAGATTCATATTCTGCAGGGTTTCAGCTACCCCTGTTAGCTGAAACCCCGGAGACTTTCGGGCACTTTGGGGTGCTACAGACTTTTTCCTTTCTGACTTATTTAAACAGCAGAAAGAAATAAGTACCCTGAAAAGTTGCCGTTTTTATGCTTTAGGCAGTTGTTACGGTGTTAAATGCTGATGAAAATTGGGCCTTGTGCTGCCATGACATAGGCCCCCGAAGCGTATAGCTTGGGGGGGTACATGGTTGCACAGGCCATTGTAAATGAGCCAATTTTTGGTATAGTTTTGTCTGTATTTATTGTTTTTGCACACCTCCTTCTTTTCTCCTCAGTATGGTTTCTTTCCCCACCTATGTTTTTACTTTGTCACTAATGGTTTTTACCATACAATAGGTCATGTGATAAGGCAACTGGTAACCAGAAGATTCTTTCCAGTTTGAACATGAAAATCATCTCATTTGATTGGTGATTACTTGAAATTGGTGGCATATCAGTAGGTTTATAAGGCTCCACTTCAGCACAGTCCAGGCACTTCATGGACAGCGAGTCAAGGAACGTCCTTCCCTCCTTAATCCTTTTGCAATGATAATCAATTAAGTATAGTCCCTCACCTAATGTCAGGTGGACTTTTTTCAAGCTATAGTCAAAGTAATTTTTATTTGATTATTTTGATGTATTTATGGCTTACTCTTAATAAAACATTACAGCCTAGTTCGCCAATTAAATTGTCGTCTTTTTATTGGTTATTTAAGTATGTTAAATATTGATGACAATTGGGCCTTGTTCTACCATGAATTTTCTGCTAATGTATTCCAGTACGGATGATAGCTTTAGTAATGTATTCCTGTACTAATGGTGGTTCAATTGATTCTGTACTTATTTTGCTCCTGGTTATGAATTTCTGCACTGTTGGTTTTTCTGATTTATTTTTTTACTCTTATTGGTTCTGATCCTATACACATGTAATCCAGAAAATGTCAGATAAAGTGACACAAAACTATGACACTAAAGTATTGTGCAGTATGACGAATTAAGGATTATTTCATCCATAGTTATGTTAGTAATCTTAATTATAAAATTAGCATGCCTATGAGCATATATTGTTCCCACAGTCACGATTTGGCTCTACTTGCCAATTCCAACAGTTATCACATGACCACTCATATGAATTTTTCATACTTACAGGTGTCAACCAACTTTTCTTCTTGATTTTCTCAAAGAAGCAGAGGCTATAGTTTTTCACTGAACATTTAGAGAATCAGGAAGAACATCTAATAGACATGTTATTAAGTATGCTAATAGAGTGGTCATGTGATGACTACTCAAGCCGCTAAAGTTGTATATGGGAGGAGCCACAAAACTGATATTTTGCCTCGGTGTAGAAAAACCTAAATTTGCCTCTCTATTGCGAGAAACCTATCAATCTCCTGCAATGGCACTGGGAAAATTTGGTCAATGGCAAAGCCTCTAGCTGTGGTTTGATCTGCTAACAAAATTTTCTCTAAAAATTGATATCTTGCTCCAATCATGCAGTCAGGCTCTATCTCATAATGGCTGCAGATTTAGCAACATTATATAAGGTGACAGGTTCTCTTTAAATAGTAGTTTGATCAAAGCAGTAGGTCTCAACATATTTTTATGTGCCACCATAAAAGGGTCTGTCCAGGACTTTTATAATGATTGCCTATCCTAATGGTACCGTTACACGGTACGATATTGTGAACGATATTGCTGAAACGTCACGTGTTTGAAGTCGATCAAACGACATCGTTAGGACGTCGTTTCATGTAACACGGAGATACAACTAAGATAAATCGTTGGATCGTTGATCGCAGATTTGAGAACATGTTCTCAAATCAAACGATCCACGATCAGCCAACCTGCAGCTTTGTTCTGTGTGACACCGCGATAACGATGTCGTTCACGACTTCGCCCATTCACATCAGTGAACAAGTATCGTTCGCTGGGTTGAGCGAACGATAGCTGCGCGCTACATCTTTGGTGCGTCGTCCACGATACCTTCACGTGTGACATCTCACCAATGATGTCAAAACTATGTCCTAACGACCGCGTGTTCATGAGATCGTTAGTGATATCATTTCAACATTGAAGTGTGTAACGGTACCTTTAGAATAGGTAGTCAATATCTGATTGGGGGGCTCTACACCCAATGCACCAGCCAGCCTGCTCTTCTTAGTGTCGCCACCAGCCAGATGTGCTTAGTTGCAGAGCGGAATTACACAGCCAGTTATTGCACATCCACAACCTAATAAAATCAGTAGTGGGCAGATGTGTGGTGCCCAGCCACGGCCACTATACAGCTGACATAGCTTTGATGTGCTGCTCTACAACTAAACATGCAGAAAGTTATTTGCAAAACTGTTTTTATCCTATAAGGCCACATACACACATTAAGTATTTGGGTTTTTTTTAACCTCAGTAGAAAGACAAATCCAGGAGTGGAACAGTCAGAGGAAAAATAGAAACACGTCACCACTTCTGGATTTTTCACCCACTCCTGGTTTTGGCTTACAAATACTGATGTAAAAAACTCAACATGTATACTCAACGTGTGCACATAGCCTAAGGTTGCCTTCACACTGCGGTCAGGTCCGATCCGGGGATGTCAGGGGTGACAGCCCCGGATCGGACCTGACCGCAGTGTGAAGGCAGCCTTAGGCTATGTGCACACGTGGAGTATATATGTTGAGTTTTTTACATCAGACCAGATTTTGGCCCCATAGTATCCTATGGGACCAGATGGAGCCGGATGGCTGCTATCTGCCATCCGGCTTCCATCTCTCCGGAAGAATCCGGGAGAAGTCGTATTTTTCTCCCAGACACAAACGTTGCTTGCAACATTTTTGTGTCCAGGGAGAACAATCTCCCCAAAATTGGCGTCTCCTGGATCCTCCCGGATTCCCCCAGATCCTCCACAGACAATCCGGCGCTCCTTTAACATGGGAGCCTATGGGACCGGATTGCCCTGATCCAGGAACCAGACACCTGCGGCTGCACGCCGCTGTTATTTCAGGACCGCAGCTAGCTCCCTGCGGTTCTGTGTGCTGATCCGGTCTGGGGCTGTCAGGTTCACCCCTGACAGCCCCGGATCGGACCTGATCGCAGTGTGAAGGCAACCTAAGAAGTTCAAATTCTAATTTTTAAAATATAATGAACATTTGAAGAATGAGGTATTAAGAACACCAGAGCCTCTTCGTACATTCTTACAAAATCCATCCTACTGTTTCTTTTTCCTATGGCCTCCAATACAGCCTGTATTTTTAGTTAAATGTTTATTCATGATGTTAAAAAATGCAAACTTTTACTGTATATTTAGAAACTTTAAACTGCACAAACTTGTTTCTTTGTGACTTTTCCTATGCATTTGTTATTTGTTCTTGCAAATAACTGAACTGTATCGAGCTATTCTGTAAGTTTCAGAGGAAAAATACTTGGCCTGAATTTTAATTCTGGGAGAGTAAAAGTTCACAAAAACTGGCAGGGGTACAGAAAAACAAGAAGTCTTCCTTGATCGAAGCAGCTACACTGCATTGCCAGCATGTCTGCCTTACATATTTTCCTTTTCAGAAAAAAAAACGTAATTACAATAAAAATGAGACCGACCACTCTTTGGCTCCAGTTACTGGCAACACATGGTTCTTCGCAGCGTATGAGCAGCGCTCCTCCCTAAAACAGAGCAGGCACAAGACTTCTTGTTATATCTGCCTCACAAACAACTACTTTCAGATCCCTTTGAGGCCTCTTCTTAGAAGACATGGCACGCAAGATAGTAGAATAATATTACGTGAAGTTACTGCAATTCTCATTTATACCATGTGGCTTCTATGTTTGAAGCAAGATATAAGGGCCCTCTACTTATTTCTGGATCATATGGCTTCTATCTTACAACATGTCAGGTATAACTGCAACAACCCTTACCCTGTTGGTCATACCATTGTGCGCATATGAACAGTGAGATGCAATAAAAGCTATGACACCATTTTTCAAGGATATCCAATAGATGCTGTATTATAAAAACAGTACTGTCTTATCCTTTTTAACCCCTTCATGCCCCCCCCAAAAAAAATTGTTTCCTTTCTATTTTTCCTCCCCTGTTTCCGAGCCACAACTTTAGATTTTTCCGTCATATCAGGGCTTGCTTTTGGTGGAATGAGTTGTACTTTTGAATGACACCATCCATTTTACCATACAATGTACTGGAAAATGGGGAAAGAAATTCCAAGTGCAGTGAAATTGCAAAAAAGTGCAATCCCACGTTTGATTTTTGTTTTATATTTACCATGTTCCCCATATTGTAAATCTGTCCTAATAGTATAATTTCCCTGGTTAGTACAAGTTCGTAGATATCAAACATGTATGGTTTTTTTTTTTATTATTTAAGTGATGAAAAAAATTCTGAAATTTGTTCCTTCCCCAAAAATTCTGCATTTGTTGCCATTTTCTGAGACCCAAAACGTTCAGATTTTTTGGGATCTGGGGCAGTGTCAGGGTTAAGTTTTGCGGTCTGAGCTGACATTTTTAGGTATACCATTTTGGAGTAGATGCAATGTTTCGATTGCCCGTTATTGCATTTTATTGACATGTTTATAGACAGAGGAAAAAATTGGGTTTACTACTGATGCTAAAGGATGAACTGTAGGTCTACATACAGTACATACAAATTCCATGAGGCCAAGTTAAATTCAATAGTTTATTCAAGAATCAGTGAGTATAAATAGTAAAACCAGCACATACAAATAAGTACAAAGAAGGTAGAGAAGGTTAGAGATAAAGTGCAGAAAGAGCAGGAAACATCTCCTAAAGCAGTCAGCAGAGTGACATGTTAAAGGGATCCTGTCACCTCCAAAACGCCTCCTAAGCTATCAAAACATGTCCCTGCACCATCCTATCACTAATCTCACACTTCTTTTGTCTCCTAAAAGCATCCTGTGAAAGTGGAGAAAAACATTTTAATACTCGCTCATTAGTGATTATAATTAGCAGGGGCTATATTCTTTAGTCACCAGGGGGTGTTGTTTTGCAACTCCAGGATCCAGCCCTCTCTCCGTCTCTGCTTAAGTGAAACTGAAACTGAAGGCAGGACTAATGATTTGCATTCTGTGAGTGATAGAGAGGCGGAGGGCAATGCCTGCACATCACAGCAGAACACACAGAGACAGGGTGGATCCCTGGAGCTGCAAAACAGCCTGCCTTGGTGACTAAAGAATATAGTCACTGCTAATTATAATCACTAATGAGTAAGTATTAAAATGTTTTTATGCACTTTCACAGGATGCTTTTAGGAGATAAAAGAAGTGTGAGATTAGTGATAGGATGCTGCAGGGACATGTTTTGCTAGCTTAGGAGGCGTTTTGGAGGTGACAGGATCCCTTTAAAAAAGAGGGGGTGAGGACACGTCTAAGTGAGGGGTGTCAGTAAATAGTAACTGATGGTAAACCTAAAAATTATATAGCACACAAATAAATAAATACTGGGTTAGAAGAAAGCACAAATGTCATTAATGGGGCAAGTTAATAGGAAGAACCACATACAGACCAGACACAGCTCAAAAAGTCTCAAAACTCAGCCGTAATATAGTTGTCACGCTGCTGGGCCAGGGGAGAAATCCCAACACATATTTCACGTGTGCTTCTTCAGAGAATTGTGGGATGTGTGATGATGGGAGAGCTTAACATACCCATAGCTAGGTGTGGCCATACTAGTGCACAAAAAAGCAGCACATGGCAAGAAAGTCATGGCATAGGAAGAGCCGCCGGTGGCATTTTGGAAGTGACCCCGCAAGGAAGAAAACACTCCCTGTGATGTATGAAAGTGGGGTGCTGCCCAATGGAAGCCACCGGTAACTAGCATACCGAGGCTCCTCCTACACATGCACACTGCATGGTTTGCCATTGTAAGTAAGGTCAAACTTCAGGGCAAAAAATGCAAATGTAATAATATGTCAGAGCATCATCAGTGCAAGCGCAATGCACATCTATGCCATTTCAAGTCCTGGCAAATAGAAGGGCAACCGTTATATGCAAAAACCTGAAATGTTGCAGCAACCAAAAAGCTTAATTCTAGCAGTTTGACTTTTTTTTGGATATGTAGTTTACCAATCGGAATAATTTATCTTATATTTTGAAGGAACAGGCATTTGTGAACGAGACTATACTAAGTATGGGCATTTTTGTTGTTGTTTTATTTTCAAAGGGGCAAAGGTTGATGATTTGAACTTTGAGGTTTTTTTTGTTTTGTTTTGTTTTTTTCTTCATATTTTTAAAAGCTTTTTTTTACTTTTTTTTTTCTTTTACTAGTCCCCCTTAGGGGACTTAAAGCTCCAACTATCTGTTTCCTTCTGCTGTAAAGAGTCACAGTGACAAGAAACATCAGTTGACCCCTGACTGTCATGAGAACTCATCGACACCCCATAATCACGTCAGGGGACCGCCGATGTGTGGCTTCCTGCAGAATTAGGTGTCCCAAATATCTGTAAACTCTGCTGTGTGCAAAACAGCTCTTTAGTAGTGATGGGCGAATCCTAAATTACTCGGAATCGCTTGACTCTAGCGAGTCCGAGCCTGGGACTCGCTACTCGTTGCGAGTCTAGCGAGTCCAATGTTAATGAATGGGGAAGCGAGTAATAGCGAGTAGTGTGAGATTTACAAATCGCAGATGTGTCTCGGAAGCTTCAGCCTGAAGCAATCCTAGTTTTGTCATTTATTTGCATTGGACTCGTTTACTTTGCAACTGTAATCGCTGGGAAACTCGCACAGATAAGAGTCCTGTCTGCTCAGTGTGCTGGCTGCCACAGCTCCAGGGTCCTAGAGCCTGCCTGCTGCCTGATCTAGCAGAGCTGAGATTGTTCTCAGTCTGCTCATTCCCTGTGCATAGACATCTATATCTATGCACAGGGATGAGCAGAGAGGACATCGCGCTTTGGACTGCGTCGGACGGAAGAGGATTTTTTTAATTAAAGATGGAGTCTCTAATGGCTTTTTTTTTATTTCTAATAAAAAATTTTCTCTGTGTTGTGTTTTTTTTAAAATAATTTAATAGAAATTCATGGCGGTCATGTCTAATATTGGCATGACCGCCATAAATTTCGGGCTTAGGGCCAGCTGATAATACAAAGCTGGCCCTAACCTCTTTATTACCCAGCGTGCCACCGCCACCAGGGCCGCTGGAAGAGCGGGGTTCAGCGCCAGAGGATGGCGCTTCAATGAACGCGCCATCTTCTGGGGCGGCTGCGGGCTGCAATTTGCAACGGGGGGTGCCCAGAAAGCTTGGGCATCCCTGCGCTGCGGATTCCAGCCCCCAGCTGCTTAGCTGTACCTGGCTAGAAATAGAAATTGCGCGGAGCCCCACGCATTTTTTTTTTTATTATTTCATGAAATTCTGAGATTCTGACTCTGACTCTGAGACTCTGAGATTCTGACTCTGACTCTGACTCTCTGAGATTCTGACTCTGATTCTGACTCTCTGAGATTCTGACTCTGACTCTGACTCTATGAGATTCTGACTCTGACTCTGACTCTATGAGCCTCTGAGATTCTGACTCTGACTCTGACTCTCTGAGCCTCTGAGATTCTGACTCTGACTCTGACTCTCTGAGCCTCTGAGATTCTGACTCTGACTCTCTGAGACTCTGAGATTCTGACTCTGACTCTCTGAGATTCTGACTCTGACTCTCTGAGATTCTGACTCTGACTCTCTGAGATTCTGACTCTGACTCTCTGAGATTCTGACTCTGACTCTCTGAGATTCTGAGACTCTGAGATTCTGACTCTGACTCTCTGAGATTCTGACTCTGACTCTGACTCTCTGAGATTCTGACTCTGACTCTGACTCTCTGAGATTCTGACTCTGACTCTGACTCTCTGAGATTCTGACTCTGACTCTGACTCTCTGAGATTCTGACTCTGACTCTGACTCTCTGAGACTCTGAGATTCTGAGACTCTGAGATTCTGAGATTCTGACTCTGACTCTCTGAGATTCTGACTCTGACTCTCTGAGATTCTGACTCTGACTCTCTGAGATTCTGACTCTGACTCTCTGAGATTCTGAGGCTCTGAGATTCTGAGATTCTGACTCTGACTCTCTGAGATTCTGACTCTGACTCTCAGATTCTGAGATTCTGACTCTGACTCTCTGAGATTCTGAGGCTCTGAGATTCTGAGATTCTGACTCTGACTCTCTGAGATTCTGACTCTGAGACTCTGAGATTCTGACTCTGACTCTGACTCTCTGAGATTCTGACTCTGACTCTCTGAGATTCTGACTCTGACTCTCTGAGATTCTGACTCTAACTCTCTGAGATTCTGACTCTCTGAGATTCTGACTCTGACTCTCTGAGATTCTGACTCTGACTCTCTGAGATTCTGACTCTGACTCTGACTCTCTGAGATTCTGACTCTGACTCTGACTCTCTGAGATTCTGACTCTGACTCTGACTCTCTGAGATTCTGACTCTGACTCTGACTCTCTGAGACTCTGAGACTCTGAGATTTTGAGACTCTGAGATTCTGAGATTCTGACTCTGACTCTCTGAGATTCTGACTCTGACTCTCTGAGATTCTGACTCTGACTCTGAGATTCTGAGGCTCTGAGATTCTGAGATTCTGACTCTGACTCTCTGAGATTCTGACTCTGACTCTCTGAGATTCTGACTCTGAGACTCTGACTCTCTGAGATTCTGACTCTGACTCTCTGAGATTCTGACTCTGAGACTCTGAGATTCTGAGACTCTGAGATTCTGAGATTCTGACTCTGACTCTCTGAGACTCTGAGACTCTGAGACTCTGAGATTCTGAGACTCTGAGATTTTGAGACTCTGAGATTCTGAGATTCTGACTCTGACTCTCTGAGATTCTGACTCTGACTCTCTGAGATTCTGACTCTGACTCTCTGAGATTCTGACTCTGACTCTCTGAGATTCTGACTCTGACTCTCTGAGATTCTGACTCTGACTCTCTGAGATTCTGACTCTGACTCTCTGAGATTCTGAGACTCTGAGATTCTGACTCTGACTCTCTGAGATTCTGACTCTGACTCTGACTCTCTGAGATTCTGACTCTGACTCTGACTCTCTGAGATTCTGACTCTGACTCTGACTCTCTGAGATTCTGACTCTGACTCTGACTCTCTGAGATTCTGACTCTGACTCTGACTCTCTGAGACTCTGAGATTCTGAGACTCTGAGATTCTGACTCTGACTCTCTGAGATTCTGACTCTGACTCTCTGAGATTCTGACTCTGACTCTCTGAGATTCTGACTCTGACTCTCTGAGATTCTGAGGCTCTGAGATTCTGAGATTCTGACTCTGACTCTCTGAGATTCTGACTCTGACTCTCTGAGATTCTGAGATTCTGACTCTGACTCTCTGAGATTCTGAGGCTCTGAGATTCTGAGATTCTGACTCTGACTCTCTGAGATTCTGACTCTGAGACTCTGAGATTCTGACTCTGACTCTGACTCTCTGAGATTCTGACTCTGACTCTCTGAGATTCTGACTCTGACTCTCTGAGATTCTGACTCTAACTCTCTGAGATTCTGACTCTGACTCTCTGAGATTCTGACTCTGACTCTCTGAGATTCTGACTCTGACTCTCTGAGATTCTGACTCTGACTCTGACTCTCTGAGATTCTGACTCTGACTCTGACTCTCTGAGATTCTGACTCTGACTCTGACTCTCTGAGATTCTGACTCTGACTCTGACTCTCTGAGACTCTGAGACTCTGAGATTTTGAGACTCTGAGATTCTGAGATTCTGACTCTGACTCTCTGAGATTCTGACTCTGACTCTCTGAGATTCTGACTCTGACTCTGAGATTCTGAGGCTCTGAGATTCTGAGATTCTGACTCTGACTCTCTGAGATTCTGACTCTGACTCTCTGAGATTCTGACTCTGAGACTCTGACTCTCTGAGATTCTGACTCTGACTCTCTGAGATTCTGACTCTGAGACTCTGAGATTCTGAGACTCTGAGATTCTGAGATTCTGACTCTGACTCTCTGAGACTCTGAGACTCTGAGACTCTGAGATTCTGAGACTCTGAGATTCTGAGACTCTGAGATTCTGAGATTCTGACTCTGACTCTCTGAGATTCTGACTCTGACTCTGACTCTCTGAGATTCTGACTCTGACTCTCTGAGATTCTGACTCTGACTCTCTGAGATTCTGACTCTGACTCTCTGAGATTCTGACTCTGACTCTGAGACTCTGACTCTGAGACTCTGACTCTGAGACTCTGACTCTGGGACTCTGACTCTGGGACTCTGACTCTGGGACTCTGACTCTGGGACTCTGACTCTGGGACTCTGAGACTCTGACTCTGAGACTCTGACTCTGAGACTCTGACTCTGAGACTCTGAGACTCTGATTCTGAGACTCTGAGACTCTGACTCTAAGACTCTGACTCTGAGACTCTGAAATTCATGAAATAATAAAAAAAAAATGCGTGGGGCTCCACGCAATTTCTATGTCTAGCCAGGTACAGCTAAGCAGCTGGGGGCTGGAATCCGCAGCGCAGGGATGCCCAAGCTTTCTGGGCACCCCCCGCTGCAAATTGCAGCCCGCAGCCGCCCCAGAAGATGGCGCGTTCATTGAAGCGCCATCCTTTGGCGCTGAACCCTGCTCTTCCAGCGGCCCTGGTGGCGGTGGCACGCTGGGTAATAAAGGGGTTAATTCCAGCTTTGTTATACAAGCTGGTATTAAGCCCGAGATTCTTAATGTCAGGCCACGTTTGACCCGGCCACTAAGAATCTCCAATAAAGGGTTAAAAAAACACAGAGAAAAATTTTTATTTGAAATAAAAAAAAAGCCATTAGGGACTCCATCTTTAATTAAAAAAATCCTCTTCCGTCCGACGCAGTCCAAAACGCGATGTCCTCTCTGCTACATCCCCTGTGCATAGATATAGATGTCTATGCACAGGGAATGAGCAGACTGAGAACAATCTCAGCACTGCTACATCATGTCTGTGAGCAGGCGGGCTCTAGGACCCTGGAGCTGCACAGAGAAGACAGCTGGACTCGGCTCGCAATGTAACAGCAGTTATTTGCGAGTTTCCCTGCTATCACTGGCACAGTAGCCGAGTCTAATGCAAACAATGGCAATCCTAGTTTTGTCAGCGTTTGCCTTTGATTTGCATTGGACTCGTGCGAGTAAATGCTGGGAAACTCGCAGAGTACCGAGTCCTGCGAGTCCCTTACTACTCGCCCAGTAACGAGTCCTAGCGAGTAGATTCGCCCATCCCTACTCTTTAGTCATTTTAATACATGCAGATGTAATCAGTGCAAAGGGCTATTGTGAAGTATGGTGGTGTACCGCCCAGAAGGAGCAATAGTGCTGTGCTTGGATTCAGCAGTGCTGGTGAGAAGGAACGCTAGACAGAGCATTTGCCTTTGCTGTGGTTGTTTTCAGGACACAGCAAATCTGTGCAGCTGCATTGTGTCCTGCATAGTCTCAGTAGTGCCCAACTGACAGACGACAGTTAGGGATCGGCAGTGAAGAGGTGAAGTTCTGTGTGGATAGCTGTTTTAAGGAGATCCTGAGTTGTCAGCAGTAGGAATAAAACTGAAGTACCTTCCTGTAAGCTTGAGGTAACATGGATGCCAAGGTTCAGGCTGAGAGAAGTGTAAGGGTGTACTATACAGCCATAATCAGCGGGTGTGAGAAGAGCTGTGACATACTGCCAGAAAGAGAGATGAGTTCCTCACACCATAACCGTTAAACTCTGTGTAATTTCAGTAAACGTGAGTCTTAGGGTACTTTCACATCAGCGGTTTTGCTGTTCGCGGCAGATGCGGTGAAAAAAACGCATCTGCCGTGATTACCGCATAACCGCTGCACTTGCGGCACAGGTGCGGCAAGCCCCATACAATGTCTATGGGGGCTTGTGGCAGGTGCGGCAAGTGCGGTATCGGCACTTGCGGCAGGTGTGGCCACAAAAAAACCGCAGCTGACCGCGGTTTTTTTCGTGGCCGCACCTGCCGCAAGTGCCGAAACCGCACTTGCCGCACCAGCCGCACCCTTACCGCAAGCCCCATAGACATTGCATGGGGCTTGCCGCAAGTGTGCCGCAAGTGCAGCGATTATGCGACAATCGCGGAAGATGCAGTTTTTTCACAGAATCTGCCGCGATCGGCAAAAAACGCTGATGTGAAAGCAGCCTTACTCTGTTGCACCTGAAGTCTGGACATTATTTTATGAGAGCGACTGATCCTGCTCCCCATCCACAACTTCAAACCCTTCTTATACTGCTGAGGATGGCCTGCCAGCTGGAGAGACCACAGTGACAGTTGGCGACCGTTACACCATGTCTTATTTTAGGCTGAGCCAGACAGATGGGTCCAGGAATGATGTGCGTCCCGCCAGTGTGTGTTAAATCATGCTGTCAGATTTTTACAGTACAATTTAACTTGTTAACAGTGGCAGTTGGATCTTGACTCTGCCCACGGTTTGTTAGAGGCACATCACTTATCGACTGATAAGAACAGCCAACAGGTGCAGATAAAAATGTGGACTCAGCGTGTGAGCCCTCATCAAAAACAGCAACATGATCAATGATGTATATATACAGGTCAATGGTCATAAAGGATTTAATCTCTTAATTCAATTTTACAGGATTTTATTTTTTTGTTCCATAAATTTTGCCTATATGTTAAATGATACAAAAAGCTTTCTTCACATAATGCAACTCCAGTGCTGCTTTTGATCTGCTTTGATAGGCTGCAGCAATAATGTCATGGCCTAGAAATGGAAAAATCAATTTACAATCATCCATTGGCCAAGTTAGTAATCTATTTGCATCACACTGTTATGAAAACATTGTGCCATCTGCCTGGGCTAATCAAAAGAAGATCTGGGAACGCTGGGAGGTAAGGAGATTTGCAGTCCTCCTATTCAGCAGGTATAAGAGGGTGTACAGAGCTATACATTTCAGTTGTAACTATGAATATGGGTCACACCTGTAACAATAACATCTGACCACTAGACGTTAGTATCACTCACTATTGTCCTGAATTTATTAAGTGTTGAAAAAACAAAGCTTGAATAATTTTATATATGCTGTGATGTATTTAACAAAAGAACTGTGCAGTGAAAACACAATTTTGTTCCTGGATGGGTAAAATACTTTTAATGCATCATAGCTCTGCCACTCCAACTCAGGAGAGAAACGAGGCTTGGGTGGTGAAGGGCAGTTGGTCGCCATGAAGATGAAGCAGAGACTAGACATACATCTTTTCTTTAATGAGACTGTGTAGCAAAGCATGAA
The DNA here is from genome assembly GCA_033576535.1 of Allobates femoralis. NCBI lineage: Eukaryota > Metazoa > Chordata > Amphibia > Anura > Aromobatidae > Allobates > Allobates femoralis. The sequence continues at coordinate 251,929,564 of JARQOC010000005.1, forward strand.
CTGTGTTTACATTTTCGACAACTGCAGATAGTACATTGCGAAGATCCAACAGTCCACAGCCTGTGGTGAAGCTCTCAAGGCACCCATCTGTCTGGATTAAATCTTCTGTAGAGACTACTGATTTAATAAAATTGCTAGCAGACAAATTCCTGTGATTGGAAATGAAATACTGTTGTTTTAGATGTTGTATTTGTTATGTGAGCTTGATTTTAAATTGGGCTAGCTGCGCACTAAGATAAGTTTCACTGGGATACCAGAGACTTTATTGGTTGTGGTAGTGTTAAGATTGTGAACAAGGAGAAAGGTCACGTATCATGGCTTCTCTGTAGGAACTAGGCCTGTTTAGATCCGGTCACACTTAATGGAGGGGGTGGCATTGTGGGTCCAAGGGAAGACACCCCTTCATTGGAAGCAGGGATATGTTCTCCTTGTAGGGGAAGAGAAAAACATAGGTTTTTTATGTATGCATTGTTGGGATAAGGTTTTACTGTTTAATCCATTTACTTTTCCTTCCCATAAAAAGAGGGCCGAGTTTGTCTCACTAAATCTTGTTATTATTATACCACCGGTTTGTAAGCTCGTCTTTCCTGTCAGTGTCACAACTGTATTGAAACAGAATCGAACCCCTGCTGTTGCCAGGGTTCTTAACACAGGTTTCTTGACTTGGTCAATGGGCTAGAGTCCTGCAAATCAATGCTACCATCTCAAGTCATGACTAGAGCTCATAGACTGTTGCAACAGGGATAATGATTAGCGATGAGTGAGTAGTTTGGTATTCAGGATCGAATAAGTCGAACTGAATACTTTTTATTATTCGGATATTTGTCCCAAATAGTGAACATAATGCAAGTCAATGGGGAACTCTGAGATTTGTATGGGGATTTTTTTTTTTACACAAATACATTTGTGTATAAGATTCCCCAGACAAATCTATGAGTTCCCTATTGACTTACATTATGTTCACTATTTGGATGAATATCCGAAAAGTAAAAAGTATTCAGTTAGGAGTTATCTGAACCTGAAACCTGAACTACTCACTTACTACTAAATAAGATATAGTCAGCAAAAGGCAATTGAACTTTGTTATTTAGTGATTGACAGCTGCCCCAGCCTGTCAACAAAGTAAACAAATGTACAAAATTAACTAAAAAAATGAAAAGAAACAGCCTGGAAAAACCCTATCATAGCCAAATCTTTTTGGGCATTCAAGTACACCTCTTTAATAACCAGAGGTTTCTTATGCATATTAGAATTTCAGCAGTCATCGTTTTTTGAGGGGGATCTCTCAAAACTAGTAAGTTTTTGCTTTAGTTTATTCTCAATGGTCCCTGTAAAATGTTGCTTTATCTTTTTAAATCACAGTATGATTCAGAAGGTATAGACTTATATTTAGTGCTAACATTTTATGATCATTACAAAGGTGCATTGTTCAAAGAGTAATTGTGCAGAGCAGGTAACCAAAGCCCTTTGGTCAAGACCATAAAAAATAGCACAACATAAAAATACTCATATCACTGGAATCATATGGCAGATTTAGAAAAAACAAACAAAAAACCCTGCATATGTAGAGGAATGGTGGGATATTTGCATATTTTCCCCATAACGGGTTTAATCTTCTATATGTTTACAGTATTTCTCATTCATAACGTAACAGGCTTATTGTAAAAATAGTCCCAAAGTCGGGGCTCTATTTAGATTTTGTGCTGTCCTATACACTTTTTTGTCACTCCCTCTATTAGTCAGACAGGTTAAAGCATATAGTTTTGATAGCTGTCAGTCAAATGCTCCTTCAGGCGTTGACAGGTATCTATTCCGACTGACCCCTAAATATGCATACCTAGAAAAGAAGGAAAGTATGGAAGCAAATATTATAATGCAATGCTGTGACAGACCCACAACTACATCCATTACCATTATGCAAACTGTTTTAGCAGATACTGACTCCCTGGTGTGCACAAAAGCCAGGGTTATACAATGAGGATCTCTGTAAAGTTTATTACCTTAATCCTATCTTAAGAGTCAAAAACAATATGGGCAGTGTTTCTTCTACATTTTCAGACCAAATATCCATCCTGGTTATGTATGTTTTTCCAAATCTGCTGCCGATCTGCCACTGAATTACAGGCACAAAATGTGCAGTATACATATATTGCATTATATATTACAGTAGCAGCATTGTGGATGCGTTTTGAGGTAAATGCGGCAGATGCTGTTTTTTTACCGTAACTGCCGCATTTTTGAAAAAACCCCAATGTGAAAGCAGTCTAAGGCCCCTTTCACATCAGCAGTAATCGCTGATCGCGGCAGTTGCGATGAAATAAAGACAACTGCCGCGATTACCGCATAATGGCCGCACTTGCGGTTCACCTGCGGAAATCCCCATGCAATGTCTATGGGCTTGTGGCAGGTGCGGCAAGTGCGGTACAGTTGCAGTTGCGGCAGATGCGCCTGCGAAAAAAACGCGGTCAGCCGCGGTTTTCTCGCGGCCGCATCTGCCGCAAGTGCCGAGACCGCACTTGCCTCACACCTACCGCAAGCCCCATAGACATTGCATGGGGATTGCCGCAGGTGAACCGCAAGTTTCGGCCGTTATGCGGTAATCGCGGCAGTTGCGTTTTTTTCACTGCAACTGCCGCGATCAGCGATTACCGCTGATGTGAAAGCAGCCTAACAGAGATTCCATAAAAAACATCTTTTTGAAGACTTCCTACCATACAACGAATGCAAAAAATACAATTAGTTTAGTAATAATCACAACTTCACGTGCTTTTCGATTTTGCACAATTCCTTGTCTTTTTTGACCCTGTGGCCACGCAGTAAAAGTGGTCCGTTTGTGGTGCAGAAAATTCTGCAGCCAAACTGCATCTTTTTTTTGAAGAAAAAAAACGCATCACATTTTGGTGCATGTTTTAGATGTGTTTTATGTGTTGCGAGTCTGTTTTTGATGCTTTCTCATTTTCTGCACCAAAAACAGACTAGTCAACATGCAGACGTTGGCACAGCATTTCCAAAATCTCATAGACTATGATGGCATCTCAATCAATTGATCCGTTTTCGGTGCAGATTTCACCAACAATACAGCACAAAAAAGGGATAAAATATGTAGCGTGGGCACAGTGCCTTAGTCTACTTTGGTGCTTTGTGAATGCTTACTTTCTCCACCATTTAAGTTACAGGTACCTGTTGGGGTCAAGCCTTCAAACTTTTATTTTTCTGAGCTACTAGTTACAGTTGCTCCTTTAATGGTACAACACCAAATTGTTGCTTGAAATATTGATTAAGCAAAAAAATATTAGGATAGGAAGAGTAAATAAAATGCTGCTTTTAATGGTTGTGCTTTATTTTTATGTTGGAAGCTGCATGGCATAGCTAAAATAAAAATATAAACAGTAGGGCCACCCTAATGAGATTGCCTTGACATGGCAGGATGGCTCAAAAGGTTGATCAATATTTTGCCAAAAATCTCGATTTAATAATATTATAAAGTTTGGAAGGATTATGTGCATTTGCAAGTTTTAGATTGCAAGCTATCTTCTGATAGTGCTGGCTTTTTGTTGATTTTAGTTGTTCCTTTAATAGTACAACACCAAAATAGTTGCTTATACAATTGATTAGGCAAATAAAATATTGGGATAGAAAGACTAAACACTGCTAAGAACTTTGGATTGTTGTCTAACAGCTCAAACTAATATGATCCCATAAGTTTACAACATACTCTTTGATAAAAAAAAAAAATGGAGAGCGTTTTTAAATTGGGCTTCATGCACAAAATCATTCCAGTACTTACTTCTAAGCGATCACACAATTTAAGGATGCGCAGGACATTTTTGCAAACATTGTCCAAATGAGTGTTGCCCCCAACACATGTGATTCCTAAAATTTTAACATTTGGAGATACAATTGCCATCATAATGGCTTGGGCATCATCTGTCCCACAGTCCACATCAAGAAGAAGCAACGTCTCATGGCTTGTTTCTGTAAAACAAGAAAGACATTAGCATTCATGATCAAAATGAAAGAAGAAAAGAGCAGTAATGTAACTATACAAATGCCTACCAAATACATCAATAGTAATAATACATTTATAGGAATAAACACACACACAAATATATAACCTAAAAACTGTATACCACAAAACAAAATGTCAAAATAGATGGTAAATAAATTACGCTTAATGATTTTGCCCATAGTCAAGAAATTCAAAGCAACAAATGTCTGAACACCAATGATACCATAAAAAATGTATACCAGGATGAGGACCATATATACCTGGAGGATGACCAGGTATACCAGGATGAGTGACATATATACTATATGTACCAGGAAAAGGACAAAGTATATTAGTATGTGGACCATATACACCAGGAGGAGGACCAGTATACCAGGATGAGTGACATATATACCATATATACCAGGAAAAGAACCAGGTATATGAATATGTGGACCATATATACAGGAGGAGGACCATATATACCAGGAGGAGGACCAGGTATACAAGGATGGGGGACATACATACCAGGATGCGGGACATACAGTCATATGAAAAAGTTTGGGCACCCCTCTTAATCTTACTCTTTTTTTTTTTTTTTTTAAATTGGGTTTTTGCAACAGCTATTTCAGTGTGATATATGTAATAACTGATGGACACAGTAATATTTCAGGATTGAAATGAGGTTTATTGTAGTAACCGAAAATGTGAAATATGCATTATTTCAAAAATTGACAGGTGCAAAAGTATGGGCACCTCAACAGAAAAGTGACAAATAACAGCCTCTAGTCGCATCCTGTAGCTGTTAATGAGTTCCTGGATCCTGGATGAAGGTATTTTTGACCATTCCTCTTTACAAAACAATTCCAGTTCAGTTAAGTTTGATGGTCGCCGAGAATGGACAGCCCGCTTCAAAACATCCCACAGATGTTCAATGATATTCAGGTCTGGGGACTGGGATGGCCATTCCAGAACATTGTAATTGTTCCTCTGCATGAATGCCTGAGTAGATTTGGAGCGGTGTTTTGGATCATTGTCTTGCTGAAAGATCCATCCCCGGTGTAACTTCAACTTTGACACTGATTCTTAAACATTATTCTCAAGAATCTGCTGATACTGAGTGGAATCCATGCGACCCTCAACTTTAACAAGATTCCCGGTACCGTCATTGGCCACGCAGCCCCAAAGCATGATGGACCCTCCCCCAAATTTGACAGTGGGTAGCAAGTGTTTTTCTTGGAATGCTGTGTTGTTTTCTTTGCTTAAGGAAGCGATGACATGCCAGGTTTCCCCTTTGGGGTTTCATCCCTCTCAAGGAGTAAAAGGAAAAATTTGGCAGCAGGAGTACATAGAGATTTTTTCTCTACTGCCGACTTTTAAGGCCCCTGGTTATTCTGGTGTAGAAAAGAGAGATGATAAAACCGAGTCTGATTCTGATAAAAAAAAAAAAGCTTATAAGGTATTTTCACAACTGGCTGGTAAGCTTTTGCTGTATATGCAGCGGTTATGGGAGAGAAGAAGCCTCATCTCTGTAAGGGACTCTTCCAACATATGGATATTATTCTGGAGGCGTACTAAAACTTTGGGGCTCTGCCTGGTTATTATACGACGAATGTTTCCGTCAAAAGCTTTCAGTACATTCCAATGTCATTTGGGTGTTAAAGATGTGGGATTATGAATTAACTTAATGATCCCACAGAGGCAGAGTTCTCTAAAACAGGCTTCGGCTACCACATCCAAACGTGGTGTGTGCTTTTCCTTTAATGAGGCAGGTTGTAAGTGGCCCAATACCTGCAGATTTCAACACGATTACTCATTTTGAGGGGGAGCACACTCTGCATCCAAGTATTTTAAGAAGTTGGGGATTGCACCAGCAGGAGCTGCTAAAGATACTATGGGAAAAGGGGCGGACGCCGGTGAGGTTGTCCACAATGCTTCCCTGGCTAGACAGGTACCCCGATCAGGAGAAGGCATTCTTCTCATTAAAGGTTTTGATGATGAGTTTTTTGTTCCGGAATTTTTGGGAGATAGTTGTAGTCTTTATAATAATTTACGCTCAGTGGCCATGCATGAAGATGCTGTGATGGATTATATTTAAAAGGAGCTTTGTTTGGGACATATTGCTGGTCTGTTTGAGTTTCCTTCTTTTAGTAGATTTCGGGTCTCGCCTCTTGGCGTTGTGCCAAAGAAAGAGGCTAAGACTTTTCACCATCTCTCTTACTCGAGTGGGGTGTCCTTGAATGATTCGGTTGTAGATATACAGGCTGATGTGAATTATACGTATTTGATGTAGCGGTTGCCCTGTTGAGACGCTTTGGTCCAGGTTATTTGTTAGCGAAAGCAGATGTGAAGGCGGCGTTCCGCTTGCTGCCGGTGTCTCTACTGGGTTTAATTCCCTTGGTTTTCAGTTTAAAGGTCAGTTTTTCTTTGACAAATGCCTGCCTATGGGCTTCTCATTATCTTGCTTTTATTTTGAAGCTTGTTCAAAATTTCTGCAGTGGGTTACGGAACAGAATTGCCAGGTTGGCAGATTGATGCATTATTTGGATGATTTCTTATTTGTTGGCCCATCATCTTCCCTTGATTGTAGAGCTTTGCTGGGTGAATTTTGTGCCATAATGGATGAGTTTGGAGTTCCTGTGCCGTTTGACAAAACTGTCCAGCCATGTTGCTGTTTAGAATTTCTAGGTATCACATTGGATTCAGGGAGGATGGAGTTGAGATTGTCTGAGAAGAAGATTGGTAAACTCAGGATTGAGGTTTTGGGTGTTTTGGCTAAAGACAAGGTTACCCTTAAGGCACTGCAGTCCCTGTTGGGTAGGCTTAACTTTGCTCTGAGGATTACGTCCTGGTGAGAGTTTTTGTCGACGTATGTACAAGGCTACTGCTACGTTGTCTTCTCCGTTTAGTCTTGTAAGAGTTTCTAGCAGCATGAAAGCAGACTTGTCGGTTTGGTTACAGTTTTTGGAGTCGTTTAATGGGGATTTGCTGTATACAATCACAATTTGTGTTGGCAGCGACATTGCGTTTATAGGTGTTGTCGATCTGGGAAGCTGGATTTGCGATTTCTTTTAATTCTCATTGGGTTCAGGGAACGTGGCCAGAAGGAATATCGTTTAGGTATGATCGGGTGCTTTGTAAAGTTTTTATGGTTGTGGTAGCTGTTTCAGTTTGGGGAGCAGAATTGCGGAATAGGCGGGTGAAGATACAGTCAGATGATAAAGGGGTGGTATTGGCTTTCAATACTTATTGTCAAAATCACGTAAGGTTGGTAAATTGCTGAGGCATTTGTGCTGGTTTGCTTACAACATACCATGTGGATTAAGGCAGATTTGGTGGATGTTGAATATAGCCATCTAGATGATGTTCTTTTTCACCAGGACTGGCCGGCTCTCACAGTGGAGTTCCCCTTCATCTATCAGGAAGGCATGCCTTGCCCGTTGGAGCTCTGGGATTCACTCCAGAGTTAGTGTCGGATTATATCCAGACGTCTATGTCTGCTGTTACATGGACCGCTTATTCGGCTGCTTGGTATGAGTGGAACATGTTTTCTGCTGCATTACAAGTTGACGTTTAGTCAGTGAAGCCTATGCTGACTTTACAATTTTTGCAAGGTCTGGTAGAAAATAATTACAGTTATTTGCGGATGTATAAGTCCATAGCAGGCATTTCTTTTTTCTTAAAGTTATCTGGTAAAGATTTCTTTTGAGTTTATTTCCGGTCAAACAATTTCTTAAGGGCTTTAAACTAAAGCAGTCTCAGCCTGATGGGAGACATGTTTCACCCACTCTATTGTCACAATTATTGGGTGTTGTACAATTCATATGTTTAAATGAATACAATTTTTTGTTATTTAGAGCTGGTTTCATATTGGCATTTTTTGGGGTATTTCGAGTCGGTGAGCTAGTCGTGAAGAATAAAATGGGATCGTCGGGCCTTTCCTTAAGCAATGTCAGCATCTCGCGGTCAGGGATTAGGATATTTTTACGTAAATCCAAAATGGACCAAATAGGTAGTGGGAAGTGGATTACGTTGCAGGCTTTTCCTGGATCAGACTTGTGCCCTCATAAACATTTATCTGCATTTTTGGGGTTAGATCGGGCCTTCAAGGTCCATTACTAATGCACGGCGATGGTACTCCCCTTGACAGTTTACCAATTTTCAGCGGTTTTTCGGAATTGTTTGGATAAATTAGGTTTAGCTAGGTTCAGTTTTTCTTCTCATTCATTTCAAATAGGGACTGCTACAGAGGCAAGCCAGGTGTGGGTTACCGGAGGACCATATCAACAAGATTGGGATATGGCGCTCAAATAGGTTGTAGTTGTATATACAAACTTCTTTTTTAATTACATTTTTTCTTTCTCTTTTGTTTTTTAGGGCTCTTGCATGTATGGATGGTTGGCCACTATTATGTTTATTGGGCTCAGAAGAGGGCGGCTGAAAGAAGCAACTTGTCAAGTTTGTTTTTTGACAAAGGGAGGGTGGTTTTATGGTGGTGTGGGAAGAGAGGCATGCGTTTGGAGTCCTCATGCTTTAAGTTGATTCAACTGTCTGATCAATTACCTCCCCCGAACTTAATTATTGTACATTTGGCGGGGAACGATGTTGGCAAGATAAGGACCTTAGAGCTCTTATGGCAAATGAAGAATGATCTGAAGGCGATTTGGTCTATGTTTCCTTCATGTGCATTGGTCCTTTCTGAGATTGTTCCCACCTGATCTGGGACTGTCTGAATCTTAGATTTATGGAGTCCATATGAAAGCAAATAAACAGAGCTAGGGCGCGTTTTTTCCAGTGGTGGGAGGTTTTTTGACTAGGCACCAAGAATTGGATAGGTTTGTCCCAGGGTTCTATACATCTGATGGTGTCCATTTGACTCCAATAGCGTTGGATATATTGAATGTGGGTATTGAAAACTCTATTGAAAGATGGCTGTGTGGTGTTTTGAGGGGCCGTTTGGGTAAAGGTTTTACATAGTCTTGGTCTCTTGGTAGGTAGTTTAGCCAAATCTTCGGCTAAACTTATATATATATATATATATATATATATATATATATATATATATATATATTGTAGCAGAACGACTCACGGGCGACGACAGAAAGTACGAGGAGGCAGCGTCTTCACACGTCACAACCAGATTGGTTTATTTGTCCTTCATAATCCATTCCACAGCAAAACCAACAATGAAGTACACAGACCCGCCAGTGCTAACACCAGGCTCCACTATAAGCCTGTCACCACGCCCCTTGGGGAGGTATGTGGGTCCTGGACCCGCCCGTCTCTCACAGGACCCATAAGCCGGCCCTTGTGGACTAAGAAACCTCTCAGTGCTGACATGCACTAAGGATAATACTCCGACTTATGTCACAGACAACAGGTATCTCTGCGACACATACCTCCCATCAATTATGCGACACTCGCCCCCTTACATATATATATATATATATATTATATATATATATATATAATATATATATATATATATACATATACATATATATATATATATATATAATATATATACACACATACATATATATATGTATATTTAGTTATTTAAAGATTCAGGATTCAAAGAAGCTTTATTGGCAGGACCAAATACAACTCAGCTTTGCCAAAGCAATTGTTTTAAAGGAATAGGGATAGGGACTGTGGGGATGTTGGGTAGGAGCTGTAGGAAGGTGGATGGGCGGATCCAGGATGGGGGCTATAGTCCATGGCATAGGGAAGGTGGATGGGGCAAGTCCAGTGTGGGGGCTATAGTCCATGCATAGGGAAGGTGGATGGGGCAAGTCCAGGGTGGGGGCTATAGTCCATGGCTTAAGAAAGATGGATGGGGGCAGATCCAATGTGGAGGCTATAGTCCATGGCATCATAGTTCTTTTTCTCGCAGTCTATGGCATTCGCTCACATACCGCACTGTTATCTCCACTGCTCTCTCTTCTTCTCCCAGCAGGATGGATGTTTTTTCTTCCTCTTTCATGGTGGTGAAATCCGGAAGAGATGTGAGAGTCTCCTGAAGTGAGTGTCCCTCACTGCTGAGTATTTGGAACAATGTAGCAGGAAGTGGGTTTCGTCCTCCAGGGCCTCCTGGTCACAGTGTTGGCACAGTCTTTCCTCCCTGGGCTTGTATCTCTGCCTGTGTCGGCCGGACTCGATGGCCAGACTGTGGGCACTGAGTCTATATCGGCTCAGGATCTTGCGGTCTCTGGGATCCGGGAGTTTCTCCAGATATGGGGCCAGTCTGTAGTCTCTCTGTAGACTCCGGTACGTGGTCAGTTTCTGTGAGCTGAAGATATCGTTCTTCCAGTCACTGACATACCTCTCCTGGCCCTCCTCTACCATCTTCCTGATTCCGGCTTTTGTCAGGTTGTGATTGGTGTTCTGGTTGTGTTGGGTTTGGCTGTGCTGCTCCGAGGGTCCTGGTTTTTCTGTTTCACCTACATGTATCAGGGCTTTATGGTGATTGGAGCTTGGATTGCTCCTATGCAGGTGAGCCCGGAATGACAGCGCCCTCTTTAGAACCGTTAGGTGTAGAGGGAATCTGCCCAGCTCTGCCCGACAAGCACTGTTGGAGGTGCTCCGGTGGACCTGGAGAAGGTGCTTGCAGAATTCCAGGTGTAATATTTCTGTTGGACTGAAGCCCCACCTTGACCAGTCTGGGTAGGTGTGAGGACCCCAGACTTCACTGCCATACAGGAGGATTGGGGCGATCATGGAGTCGAAGATTTTTAGCCAGACCCTCACTAGTGGCTTCAGATGGTAGAGTTTCCTTCGGATAGCATAGAAGGTTTTATTCATGGAATAAAGAATTAATGTTTTATGTTTTGATAGGTGACCCTAAAGAAACGCCTCACGGCCAGCTTTGCCAAATAGAGTTTCGTGTTTACTCCAATGCCATAGCTTTAAGAATAGTTCAAATGGGTCCTACAATCCCATGATAGCAATATAAGGATAGGAATCCGGGCACTGACCTTTTGCGGTATGTAGCACACCTTTGGAGAGTGGTGTCCAATTCTGGGTGTTGCACGGCTGAGCGACAAGAAGCAACGATAATTAGGAAGAGGCGGCACTCATCCAGATAAAGTGCAGATGCGGCTTTATTTATAAATCCATGGGGTTTACAAACAGGGAGGGGAGGGCATGCAGGGTGACGGTCACCGTTTCACACCCTTTGGCGCTTCTACGGGACCAAGTACTTGGACTCGTAGAAGTGCCAAAGGGCGTGAAACGGTGACCGTCGTCCTGCACACCCTCCCCTCCCTGTTTGTATACCCCATGGATTTATAAATAAAGCCGCCACTGCACTTTATCTGGATGAGTGCCGCTTCTTCCTAATTAATCACATGATAGCCATATTATCAAATAGGGCGGCATGGGATTGTGGACCCTATTATTGGATTATAATATGAGGCTTTTATTATTATTGTTTTCTCATTTGACTTTTCAAGGTTCAGAGCTGTCATGAGGTATCCTCATGAGGGGATTCTGGTTTTATCCAGATGTATGGTAACAGAAGAAAAGAAGGACTGTGATTGGCCAGGCTGTCTGGGGTACTGATGATTTGAATTGGCCGCAAAAGTGCGGGAACAACGAACTATATATTCACCTCAGGTGTCTCTGGGCAGCAGGGGCGGACTGGCCCAGGTGGCAGGGGGGCAAGTGCCCCCTGGGCTGGTGGTGTAGTCTACATCTAGGGCCGCCCCCCTACAGAAACGGGCCGGCCGCGGGCGCCTCTTTGCAGCTGGCGCGGCGATACCGCAGCACATGGCGTCACAGCTGGTAAGAGGGTAAGAGAGCAGTGCTAGCACACACCACCTTCTCCCTTCCCCGGTCCTCAAAAATTTCTGATAGCACCCCCTCTGTTATCTGATGTTTGTTTGAGGGTAAAGTATTTACATGGTCTTGGTCTCTTGGTAGGTAGTTTAGCCAAGTCTTTAGCTAAACTAGATTTATTTAGTTATTTATTTATGGAATAAAGAATTAACGTTTTTTTGAGTTTTGATAGGCAACCCTAAATAAACGCCTCACGGCCAGCTTTGCCAAATAGAGTTTTGTATTTATTCCAATGCTGTAGCTTTAAGAATAGTTAAAATGGGTCCTACAATCCCATGACTACCAGCACTGAAATATGACCAGACACCAGAGGTCCTATAGGCAACTCCGGTTGCAGGTCTTATTACAAGGGTAACTTCAGGGTTGCCCCTGATTAGAGGCTCCATATTTTTCTCATTCTCCTTAGGCTGAAGGCACACTGGCCCAAGACCCGCGCGAGTGTAATGCGAGAAAAAAAATCGCATTGCACTCCAACCTGTATCTTTAAATGATACAGGTCACTTCAATGCGATTTTCTCGCATTACATTCGCAATGCGATGGAAATGCGAGTGCAATCGCAGCATGCTGTGATTGCATGCGATTTCCACGCGCGATACTTCAAATACACTGAGTACAGTGTATTTGAAATATGGCGCCATAGAGCGTGCCGCTATTCTGATTTGTCGCCACGCTGAATGCGGCGACCAATTAGAATAGCGGCGTGCGCTATGCCGCCATATTTGAAATACACTGTGTAGTGTATTTGAAGTATCGCGCCATAGAACGCGCCGCTATTCTCATTGGTCGCCACGCTGAATGCAGCGACCAATCAGAATAGCGGCCCGCGCTATACCGCCATATTTGAAATACACTGTATTTCAAACGGTATTCTGATAGGTTGCCGCATTCAGCATGGCGACCAATCAGAATAGCAGCGCGCGCTATGCCGCCATATTTGAAATACACTGTACTCAGTGTATTTCAAATATGGCTGCATAGCGCGCGCCGCTATTCTGATTGGTCGCAGCATTCAGCGTGGCGACCAATCAGAATAGCGGCACGCTCTATGGCGCGATACTTCAAATACACTGTACTCAGTGTATTTCAAATATGGCTGCATAGCGCGCGGCGCTATTCTGATTGGTCGCAGCATTCAGCATGGCGACCAATCAGAATAGCGGCGCGCGCTATGCCGACATATTTGAAATACAGTGCACTCAGTGTATTTCAAATATGGTGGCATAGCGCGCGCCGCTATTCTGATTGGTCGCCGCATTCAGCGTGGCGACCAATCAGAATAGCGGCGCGCGCTATGCCACCATATTTGAAATACACTGAGTGCACTGTATTTCAAATATGTCGGCATAGCGCGCGCCGCTATTCTGATTGGTCGCCATGCTGAATGCGGCGACCAATCAGAATAGCGGCACGCCAGCCGGAAATGACTTGCTAAAGCCGGTCATCTCCCGGCTGACTCGCCGCAGACCTCCGTGCCATAGGTAGCCGCGGCTGAGCTGCGGGCAGCCGCGAGCGAGTCACATTGTGTCATGTGATCGCCGCTGTGAGCCAATCACAGCGCAGGGGCGGTTACATGACATCACTGCCCCTGCATTCCCATTGGTGCAGGGCTGACCTGGGCGGGGATGGGCAGGAGGAAGCAGGAAGCTTCCCCATTGCCCGGAGCCCGCACCAATAATCATGTTACCGGCCTGGGGCACAGCATGGAGACCATGAGAGGAGGACACCAGCCGGCACAGCACTGGAGACAGCAGCGGGGAGACAGCACCGGACAGGAGTGCAGGGACGGCACCGGACCAGGTTGTACATATTGCGCAGCACTCCACCCCCCCCCCCCCACCCAGATAACGCCCAGTCGGCAAAATTTTTAAAAGTTTGTAAAGCTATATCTTAGCTTTTACAAATCCGTTTTTTTAGCAAAAACGATTGCCCCATATGTGTCTGCAGGGTGTATGGACACATATTAACAGTCCGGGGGGTCATTTGGGGTGGTTGGTTCCCTTTAAGCTGATAAAATAAGCTGAAGCCCTGATAAGAAGCCCTTAGGTCTGCTACCTCTGAATAGCTAAAAACCAGGATCTAATAACCTGTTTTTCAGTTTAAGACTTTGCTCAAATCTTCATATAAAAAAAATCAGTCCGATTTTCACAGAGAAAAGTTGAATGATGAAGTATGTTTGGTATTCCATATGTCATACCAGTGCTATGTGAATTTGCTATTTTTTTTCTTTCCTACCACGCATTCATAACATACATATGACATGTGTAGGCAATGCATATTTTTTCTCAGCAACTTTATTGCATAATTGTAAAAGTGTGCAAAGATCTGCGAGTAGTGACAGTTCTCCTCTCACTCCATGAAGCACAATGTGCGTGGGAAGTAGGCTTCTGTGACATTTCCCTAAACCGACCATTTTCTGAAGCCCATATGGCTTCAACAAAAGCTTTTGTACACCTGATACGGGAAATTTCTGAGCAGGTTTCTGATTTGCATAACTTGATGGTGTAGCAGCTACAAGTTGTTGGGTATCTGCCAACGGCTCTCGGCGTTGCTGTATTAGGACCCAATATATCTCTGCAGATTTTTGGGAGGGAGAGATATATTTATGGTGTTTATAGAGGTCTGTAAGTTATACCTGAAGTGTAAATGTCAATTCATTGAAGAAAAAAAACCAATACTGCACTGGTTGTTAATGATGGGTCACATAGCAGCTAAGGTAATGCTTTTCTTGTGTCATATGACAAATTTTCTCACATTTTCAGTGCTCTTTTAAAAACTGCATTATATGGCTGTTTGGGCATGGTCATTATCTGCCAACACTGTGTGTGTAATTTCCACAGTTTCTGAAAGCAGGCTGATAGGGAGCTGTGTGGGAAGCCAGCAGAGATTGTGACTGAGCTGTGTGGACCAGATGACAGAACAGAGAAGCTTGTAAAGAGTAGTTTACATCCTGACATTGCTTATCTCTGTGCTGTAATCTGACACATTGTTTCCACCCCCTTCTTCCCTTATGGCCACTTTACACGTCCCCACATCGTTTCAATATTGGATACAACGGCACGGGAGCGCGCACTTTTTTGGCTGAAATCCAAAATCGCATAGGAGAGGTCACACAGGGAGATATCGGCAGGCAACACAACTGCGATGTCTACGCCCCCTTGTACGTGCGAACCAGGGAATGACCATTTAACATGGGAGTGAATAGGGGAAGTTCCTCTTCAAGTCGGTGTTAGGGCTGTCACACAGAACAATCCTGCCAGATCATCCATCCAATATCGGGCAGTTGGAGAGCCTGCACAATTTTTCCCTGATATCGGTTTGGCATCGTTCTTGCATCGATTTTACACCACACAACGTACGAACGATATCGGCGCCAATGCACGAACCACGTGACTTTTTATCGAAGTTGGACGACGATATCGGGACGTGTAAAGTGGCCATTATATGGTTACATGCCGCACATTCAGTGTGAAGAGACCTGAGTGATTATAAACACGTGTCTGCTTCACACACAGTGTAATATAGACACCACATGGAAGGTTTATGAATGGTAACCAACCAGAATTTTCTAATTAAGTATATTTGAAAGTTTATTATAATCACTTGCTCTACATTATTTTTAAATAAAAATGTAAATGGCGGTTATGCTTTAAGGCTCAGCTCTCTTTCTTCAGGGAGTTAGGAACAGCACTTAGGATTAAGGAGGATTCCCAGGCCTGGGGATTCTCTCTGCCGACTGATTCTCTATCTTAATAGAAGAAAAGCTGGAATGGAAAAGGCGCAATCTAGGGTGTTACGAGTATAACAATTGGAAGTGTTCAATAGGTACACACTCACCTGGTAGGGTTGTGTAAGCCACAACCACTACAAAAGCGTATTAGAAGGTTTGCTGCAGTCTTCCAAATAAAATTGTGTCAATAAAATAGAAATAAAGAGAAAGGGAATATTGACCGCGCTACCATATATGACAATCAAAAAATTTCTGGATTGATTGTGATTTTTATTTTCTATGCGTTTCTGGGCTCTCTGGCTCTTCATCAGGTAAAAAAAAATCACAGATGTACATCTATAAATTCTGGTCTGGGGTGGAGTTTGTCAGTTCAGTTCCTAGGAGGACGGAGGAAGACATCCTGTGGACTGAAGCAGTGCTAAGCTCGTCCCAGGATAGCTAAGCCTAGCGTGAGGGACCCAAAGCAGAGGTCTGAGGAAGGAGAGGAGTACCTGAGGAGCGGAGCGGTGTCGTGCTCACCCAAGAGGAGAAGCACCACAGAGACGGACACTGGAGTCCGAGGCTGTGCAGGGCCTAATGACCTGGCAGCCAATACCTGAAGGTGGTGAATTCCAAGTTCCCCAGCCACACTCTGCCCAGAAGCAAAGCAGCATAAAGAGCCCAGGAACAGCCACCTGAGACGTGGGGCTAGAGAAGAACTCAAGTTTCCTGCCATATCGGCACCAAACAGGAGAGAGAGAGGGCCAGCAGCTCAGCTAAAGCAGCAGCAGGAACCCACCAACAAGGCACAGCAAGGAGGCCTCAGAACATGTTGCATGAGGAAAGCCCCGAGTTGCTCTCAGGTGCACGGACTCAGCATAACAACACCTGTCGCTATTCCCGTTGCACCAGTAAAAGGACTGAGGAACCGATAAACCATGAGTCTGTCTTTTGCTTTGCGCCCGCCATCCTGCACCCTACACTCTTACAACATCCACTGCCCTACCAATCCACTCTGCTCGTGGAGAGCCGCTTTATCCCAGCTGCCTATCCATCGTCCCCAGCGGTTCTGCATCAACAGTGGACACTAATAGCCACAAACCAAGGGAGGCACCACGACTATCTTTCCCTTTCAACACCCCTTTCCCTATCAAGCCAAGAACTCATTTAACAACGAACCCAGGGTCACGGAGCCGGGTCTCGACCCCTATGACTCCCCGAAATTGTCTAATAGCCCCGTTCCGAGTACCCCTCGGCCCTGGGTGCATCATACACTGGCTTATTTACAGCACACTCGGGCCACGATAACCTGAAGGATGGTGGTAGTCCCTTCTACAATAAAAAAGATTTAATGAGAGCCATTGTTCTACTTACTCCCCTGATGAGTTATACTTGTAACACAATGAAATATGTTGGGAGGTGTAGCTTTGCTGCATAAACCAATGTAGTTGTGGATAACGTGACAATGATCCCTCTGAACAAAAAAACTATGATTGATGGCAGAAAGTAAAAAGACTTCCCTGGAATTGGGTGAAATCTTTCCATTTTTTCTATGGCAAACTGTATGTAATACTCCCCTATGGGATTTGTTCACATTTTGAATCAAATGTTTATGTGAAAGTTTATTACCTCCATTAAGGTATATATTATGTTTCTGTAAACATTCTATACAAGTGGCTGACATTGAAGGGCCTTAATATATATTTATTTTTTAACACTATTGTTTCCTCTATATTTTATTGATAGGCTGGTGAATCTCAATGAATTAGAATATCATCAAAAAGTTAATTTATTTCAGTAATTCAGTACATTAAAGTGAAATGCATATATTATATACAGCCATTACAGAGTGGTCTATTTAAAGTGTTTATTTCTGTTAATGTTGATGATTATGGCTCACAGCCAATGAAAACCCAAAGGTCATTATTTCAGAAAATTAAAGTAGGGAGGATGAAGGGTTAAAAACTGTGCTGACGTATTCCATGAGACATCAAACAGTGAATAGAATATTGATTTAGTAGTCAACATGTTTCAGGGCTCCTAGAAACGCCCTGAAACATGACAATATGATATAGATTTTTGACGATAATATTCTAATTCTTTGAGATGCACTAGTATGTATTAAATGTTATATGTTAGGTGTAATTTTTGTAAGGGTAATTATCCACCCATTACTATCTATATAGCCGACTTTGTCCCCAAAGAGGAGTATAAAAATAAATAATTGAAAAATATGGTGTGGGGTCCCCTGTATTTTATACCCAGCGCATTTAAAGCAGATGGCTGGAGGCTGCAGCCCCCCACCGTATGCGTTATCTTGGCTGGGTATCAAAATACTGGGTACTCCATGCAGGTTTCTTCAAATATTTAAATAGATAATTAAAAACAAAAAGGGTGCGGTCCCCTCTAATTTTTATAACAAGCCAAGATAAAGCAGACAGCTGGAAGATGCTGATATTGTCAGCCTGTGGAGGCCAATGACTATTGGGCTTTCCCCAAGCTAAAAATGGCAGCTTCCTCAGGTGTGGTGCATCCATTAGATGCGCCAATCCTGGCGTTTACCCGGCTCATCCCTTGCGCAGTGGCAATCAGGGTAATATAAGGGGTTAATGACAGCTGTGATTTGTCAAATAAATCACAGCTAGCACAAAGCCCTGGATTAGTAATGGGTTGGGGTCTATGAGACTCCCCTATTACTAATCCTGTAAGTAAAAAGAAATAAAGACAAAATCAGGATTACTGGATTAGATTATGTGCATCAAACATGCATCTCCTGGCAGCAACGCAATGCATTTTTTATGCGTTTTTAGTGAAGTTTTGTCATAAAAGAACGCAAATCCTTATGCCAGCAAAGGCAATGAGAATTCATGCTAGAAACACATCAACACTACATCAAATCTGAGTGTGTGTGTTTGGTTTGTTTTTCTGCCAAGACATGCAGATGAACACATTGAACACAGTGTGTGCAGTTTTGTGATAAAACTGCAGTAAAAAATGCAACAAAAACATATTGAAACCACATTATGGTTTTGGTGCAAAAACGCATTGAATTCAATGCATGCAGTTTTGACAAAACTGCATGAAACATGCATCAAAAACGAGTTGAAACCACTTTGTGGTTTTGCTGTGTTTTTCTGCCAGGAGTGCAGTTTTCGTGCAGAAAATTCTGCAAGCAAATGCTAATACTCAGCAGGCGCACATAGCCTAATCCGGTAATTCGACATGGAGTTCAATGGTGTTGGATTGCCAAATTATCATTACCATTGAAGTCAATTATCCAGCACCATTGAACTCCATGCCGGATTACCGGAATTTAGTTCTATGAGTAATGGTGGGTTTACACACACCAATTTATCTGTTCAATATCTGAACCAATCTCTGGTTGCAGTGAAATCATGGACACTTTGTATCATTTATACACAGCCACAAAATGGAACAATGTGTCCATGATTTCACTGCAACCAGAGATTGGTTCAGATATTGAACAGATAAATTGGTGTGTGTAAACCCACCATTAACCTGAGGTGAATTCATTCAGTTCAGAGAGTTCACCTGAAGTCAAAGCTGGGGTACTGCGGGAAACACAAGCTGTGACCTCAGGTGTACTCAATGACGTCCCCGCTCTCACAGCTGCGGCTCTGTCAGTGTTTTCCTAAGGCCGCAGTGCACGGTCACATAGTTAATGTGACCTCGCACTGCAACTTCAGATGTAGCAGAGCCGGATGTCATGGGACGTCACGAGATTTGTCGTGCAACAAACTCGAGCATTAGTGGGTTCACCCTTCTCTAAGTAGGAGTTAACAATAACCTAGACGGTGGCTGTGTGTTTTGCCTTTTTAGGGTCAGTGATATTTTTCGGAACACAGTATACTCTAGGCATAGCACTTGTGCGGTGTGTTTCGATAGAGCTTTAAAAAAATGCATGAAAATATGTAAAAACATGTTTTAAAAGATCCTACACAAAATTTAAGGTGTTTATTTACAAACCAAATAGTATCCAAAATATACATTTGATATAGATCTATGACATTTATGTCCTATCATTATACAGGTATATATCAGGATAACTATAAAACAAAATGAAAGTTACCTTTTTTGTTTGGGAAGTTAATAATTAGCGCACACTCAGTTTTAAGCACAGTAAAAGGCTCATAATGTACATCTTCTTGATCCTGCAAGACAAGTTGTTTAAGGGGCATGACAACCTGTCTTGCAGGTCACCTGGTGTAAATGGTTGGGTGCAGCCTGCTTGTAACACAAAACTCAGGAGACACAAATATGTTTCAATGGGTTGTATAGTTGTAGTTTAAAGGGAACCTGTCATTTTATTCACATTTCCAAAACCACAGGCAGACACTAGTTATATTATTCCTCACAAAACATGCATAAATCCGTCTGATTTTCATCCAGAAAGGCTGGATGAGTGAAATCTGTTTGGTTTTCCATGTCATGTGAGTGTTATGCGAATGTGCCCTCTTTTTCTCGTCTAGCATCCATATGAAAGGACAGATCAGCACTGCCTTATTATTTAATATTGGTGCAAGTGCAGTCAGATTTTTCATCAGGTTGCTCTTGGCATATTTATGCGCAGTAAACCTTTAGAGCACTAACACTAGTATATAGCATGTGTTGTAGGAGAATCAGATGTTGCATGCTAATGACACTTGGGCTACGCTCTGTAGCAAGTGTGATTCAAGTGTCATTCTACTGTGCTCCAATTCTCTTGCATGCGAGAATCAAAGCACAGTTGCAGAGAAAATGATGACCTTAATTTCTATATTTTCTCTATTGCCAGTCTCTGCATATACCGAACAGCACTCAGATTACATCAGTGTAGTCTGATGTTTCACTTGCACCCATCTCGATACGCTGCCAACTGCAGAATCCTGCAATTTTTTGCTCATGGCGAGTGCTTTCCAATAAAACATTGGATAGCTCTCAACCGTATTATACGGCAGTGTGAGCGAGCCGTAAAGACCCCGTTACACACAACGATATCGCTAACGATATCGTTGCAACGTCACTGTTTTTGTGACGTTGCAGCAATGTCAAAACAACATCATTGTGTGTGACACGTATCAACGATCAACGATAAGTCATTGATCGTAGATTTATGGTCCTGTCCATAAATCTATCGTTGGTCTCCCACTGGACAGCCAGCATCAGCGCGTGTGACAGCGGGAGACCAACGATGGACGAGCTCCCAGCGCTGCACAGCAACCGCTGGGAGCTAGTAACCAGCGGGTATCTAGGCAGCGCCCAGCGCCTAGTTACCTGATGTATACCCTGGTTACCAGCCTTCTCTGCTTACAGACTGGTATCCAAGGTACACAGTGGGTAACTAGGGACAACGCTGTCCCTAGTTAGCCGCTGTGTACCTTGGACACCAGCCTGTGAGCGGAGAAGGATGGTAAGTGGGGTATACATCGGGAAACTAGGCGCTGTGCGCTGCCTAGATACCCACTGTTTACCATGGTTACCAGCCTGCTCTCGCTTGACACAGCCTGGCAGCGGGAGCTAGACATCATGGAAAGAATATTTTATTCTTTTCCACGATGTCGTTGGTCCACTGGTCGCTGGTGAGTTTGCCTGTGTGACAGCTCACCAACGGTCAGTTCACGATGTGGCAGCGATCCGCATCGTTGGTCGGATCGCTACCACATCGCAGCATGTAACGGGGCCCTAACTCTGAAATGCTGCAATGTTTCAGAGAAAACAGACTTTAAAGTAAAGACAGGATGATTCACACGTAGGCAGAGACCTGGGAGTCAAGTGTAATCTTGTGTAACAAGAGGGGAATTGATTTATTGCTGATATTTCCCATTATTTTGAACAGGGTAAAAAATGGTAAAATTACCTGTGGCTCTAAGCCAAATTTTGCAGAGTGAGTGATTGAAATCAGTATACCCAATTCACCAATATCCAGGCTTTTCTAGCAACACTTCACTGCCTTCCCCCCAGTTTCAGCTTATGACCGATGCAACCAGTCGCAAGTTCTATCATTTACATGACAATACATAGTCAGCAGAGCCTTTAACATAGTCTGTTGAAGGACTTAAGGTACCGTCAGATGGCACGACGTTGAAATGATGTCGGCAAACATCTCGGGGGCGCACGGTCGTTTTTGACATCATTTCAACATCGCTGGTGTGATGTCACACATCTAGATATCGTGGACAACTCACCAACGATGTTGTGAGCACGTGTCGTTCGCAAACCCAGCGAACGATCCCTGCTCATTGCTGTGAATGGGTGAAGTCATCCACAACATCGTTATCGTGGTGTTACACAGAACGATGCAGCAGGTTGCTGGAGTTGATATCGTCAGGTTTTACAACATGTTGGTAAACCTGTCAAGTCCGACCCAACGATTTATCGTAGCAACTTGCCAGCATCACACGCAATGAGGTCGCAACGGCGTCGCTGGTACGCCTCCAAACACGTGACGCATCAGTGATGTCATTAACAATGTTATGCCATGTAACAGGGCCTTAAAGGAGCATCATTAGCACTAGAACTACTGCACTCGTGACACCTACATAGAAATACATAGTGAGAAGTAGTCAAAATGACTACCTCAGTAGTTATAGTGTTAGGCAATTGGTGAGATGGCTATCCTCCTCCCCTTCACACCATTAGGCTTGCATCAGCTCTGTTCTCTGAGAGATTTGGCTTCCATCTATCTCGGCTGAGGAAGCAAAAGAACAGCACTGCCTGGTTATAAAACACACCTTGCCAAGTGCCCTTCATCAAGGCTTTGGAAGGAGCTAGAGATTAACCCTTTCCAAAGAGCTTTTCGTAGCATACCCTAGTTAGTACAGCTGTTAAATAATGGATGAACATTCTAACAAATGATTGTTCTTCCAATTATTACATAGTATACAAAAGGAAAAAAAATCACAATAAATATAGATATTCAGAAAGGTATTTCGTCAAAACAAAATTACGTTTCTACTAAGTCACAAAGAAACAAAACAATACTGAATCTTCATGTGTCTACATTATGGATGTAATACAGAATCTTTTTGTATCTCATATTCTGTAACAACTGGAGTGAAATAATACTCATGGAGTTAAATTAATAGCTTTTAAAATGCAAAAATCATTATTCTTCAGATATGTAAGATAATTAAGGCCACGTTACACACACCAACTTCTGTGACCAACTTCTGAACAGATCTCTGGTTGCAGTGAAATCATGGACACATTGTTCCATTTTGTGGCTGTGTACAAATGATACAATGTGTCCATGATTTCACTGCAACCAGAGATCTGTTCAGAAGTTGGTCACAGATATCTGTGTGTGTAAAGTGGCCTTTAGTGCTTGTCTGAAAGCTGGGATCCCCCTGCTCATTAGCATGAGGGGGCCACTATGGCATTTCAGAAAAAATATATATACAGCCCCTTTTATTTCAAAGGAAGCAAATGTCAACATAGTTTGGAAATCAGGAGACTTCAAGCTGATTTAAGGGGAAGGAAATTTCCTGGCATGCCCAAGTGGCAAAAGAGGTTAAGTAAATTTACACAATAATACAAATATTTGAAGAAACATCAATTTAATAGGACTTTTGCTTTCTAAGTATACGAACACAGAATAGATTTTTAGCAGAATATAATAAGACTTTCCTGAAAAAAAAAAGCAAAGCAATTCTATTCCAACAATCGCAATATGATACAATCATTGCCCTCTGAAGTGTTAATATTCACTACTAAAACTGTATTTTTTTCATTGTAGAAATGTGGCAGATCAACCGCACAATTTAAGGTACCCCATACACATTAGACTAATGCCGGCTGAATCTGCTGATATTGACAGGCTCAGCGGAAAGTGTAATGTGTATGGGGGTGAGCAAACTGATTCTAAGGCGGCCGTCACACGCTTCAATATCGTGAGCGATATTGTTAGCGATCACGTGCACGCGCGATCACTAACAATATCGCTCACATCGTTGGTGAGCTGTCACACAGACAGACTCACCAGCGATGTGGACCAGCGAGATCGCTGGTAACTATGGTACACATCGGGTTACTAGGCGCCGCGCGGCGCTTAGTAACCCGACGTTTACCATAGATACCATCTCCCAGCATACGCTCTGCCGCTGGGAGATGGATCATCGTGGTGTCACACACCACGATGAGGCAGATTGATCAATCGTTTATCGCTTGATATGAGCTCCGGCTCACCAATCTGCGATCTAACGATCAAGCGATTTTACATTGTAAAATCGCTTGATTGCACGCAGAGATGCACAAACGATATCGCTTAAGCGATCAAAACGCAGATTGCTTAAGCGATATCGTGCATTATATTGAAGCGTGTGACGGCCGCCTCAGGGAGATGTCGATTGGGTGTGACAGCAGATATCCAACTACCAATCACAATGTTCTCCTGGATATAAACCGCTGGCCGACGTGTCAGCTGGTGGCTTTCTCATAGAAAACACAGGAACACTTGACTGAAGGAGAGCTCCTGAGTATGGGAGAATAGGTCAAGATGGCTATTAGGCCAACGATTGACGTAGCATCGTTCTACCGATATCCATCTACAGTGTATTGGGTCTTTAATTCTATACACTACAATGGATGAAATTTATGGTGCATTCTGCATGCAGCATAAATTGACATTCTGTAGACATCAAATGTGCAGCAGTGAATACTTTTTTTTGCATTGATGTCTAGAAAATCTGTATATAAAATATATATAAATGTATATACAGTATGTAAATACATTTTATGTATATGTATATCAGTAAATACATTATATACCGTATATACTCGTGTATAAGCCGAGTTTTTCAGCCCAAAAATTGGGCTGAAAAGTCACCCCCTCGGCTTATACACGGGTCAATACGGTAATATATGTGGTGGGGGCTGTGTCCGGGTGCTGGGGAGGCTGGAGGAGGCGGGGGGAGGCTGATGACTGAGCGGCCCGTCACGTGGGGCCGCTCATTAGATATGCACGGCTCCCCCCGCCCATCACAGCGGCAGGGGAGCCGTGCATACAGCCCACCCAGTGTATACAGGCAGCCCCCCAGTGGCAGTAGCCCCCCCCCCCCCATCATGGAAAGAGCCCCCACACTTGGCAGAGCCCCCCCCCGCTGCTTTACCATCCAGTGTGTTCGCCGCGGGTCCTGCGCGCTGTCATCCCGGTCTCACGTGACCCGGCGCGATGACGTCATTCCACAGTGACCGCCGGGTCACATGAGACCGGGAAGACAGCGCGGGAGGAAGGACGCGACAGCCCGCGGTGATGAAGACGCTGGATGGTAAGTTAATGCAGCGGGGGGGGGGGGGCTCTGCACAGTGTGGGGGGCTCTTTCCATGATGGGGGGCTAGTGTCACTGGGGGGCTGCCAGTATACACCTTGGGGCCTGCTGTATACCTCTGGGGCCTGCTGTATATACCCTGGGGCCAGCTGTATACCCCTGGGGCCAGCTGTATATACCCTGGGGCCAGCTGTATACCCCTGGGGCCTGCTGTATATACCCTGGGGCCTGCTGTATATACCCTGGGGCCTGCTGTATATACCCTGGGGCCTGCTGTATATACCCTGGGGCCTGCTGTATATGCCTCTGGGGCCTGCTGTATATGCCTCTGGGGCCTGCTGTATATGCCTCTGGGGCCTGCTGTATATGCCTCTCGGGCCTGCTGTATATGCCTCTGGGGCCTGCTGTTTATACCTTTAGGGATGCTGTATATACCACTGGGGGGGATGCTGTATACTACCACTGGGGAGGCTGCTGTATACTACCACTGGGGGGGATGCTGTATACTACCACTGGGGAGGCTGCTGTATACTACCACTGGGGAGGCCTGTATACCACACTGCTGGGGGCTGTATACCTGTGCTGGGGTCCACCCTCGGCTTATGCACGAGTCAATAGGTTTTCCCAGGTTTTGGGGTCAAAAGTAGGGGGGTCGGCTTATACACGGGTCGGCTTATACACGAGTATATACGGTAAATGTATATAAAATCTGCTGCATTTGCCACGTGTGCATAGCCTAACACAGCGTTAAGGAGGCAGAAATAGCAAATGTACCGAAGAAGCCACTAAATTTGCATCTTGCTAAAAATGTTAGGCACTTTTTTTTTAGCCTTGCATCACCACTTGCTCAGCTTACTTCACATTAGTCAGAAATCTAGCACATATTAAGGTTCTTCTTAAGGCCACGTTACACACACAGATATATTGGTCATAGATCTCTGGTTGCAGTGAAATCATGGACACATTGTTCCATTGTACACAGCCACAAAATGGAACAATGTGTCCATGATTTCACTGCAACCAGAGTTCTGTGACCAATATATCTGTGTGTGTAACGTAAGCCTCTAGGCCCCATTCAGATATTCATTCCCACCTTAAGGGTATGTGCCCACTGGACGGTTCTGCATCATTGCAGACCGTAAGAAAACCGGTGGAGAATTGCAGAAACTGAGTTTTCTGACCTCAGCAGTGTCCATCGTTTTTTGAGCGGTTTTTGAGCGGTTTTATAGCGTTTATACAGCATTTTGTCGGCGGTTTTCTGACGGTTTTTCTTAGCGTTTTTAAGACTGTTTTTTGTGCACTTGTAAGCTGGAACCGCTGGAAAAACGCTCAAAAGAAGTCACTTGCTCTATCTTTGAAAACCGGTGGAAAACCGGTGAAGAAAGTGGAAAGGAGACAAAAAAAAACCTTCTAATGTACACAGCGTTTTCTAAAATCCATTGACTAGCATGTTAATCCAACCGCTGGTTAGGATTAACATAAATTAACATAAAACTCAGCGGAAAACGCCGACGGAAAACGCTAAAAAACAGCCCACAAAACGTCCAATGGGCACATAGCCTAACTATTGTAATTCTCTATTAATTGGCCTCCCCCTCACTAAACTCTCCCCTCTCCAGTCCATCCTTAATGCAGCAGCCAGTATACCTATCTGGCTAATCGTTACTCGGATGCTTCTGCTCTGTGCCAGTTATTGCACTGGCTGCCCATACAGAATATATAGGATCCAATTCAAATTGCTTGTTCTCACCCACAAAGCTTTTCTCAGTGCAGCACCTCCCTACCTCTCTACCCTCATCTCTGTCTATCACCACACCCGTCCTCTTCACTCCGGAAGCGACTTTAAAGGCCCTGTCTCATACAGCGATATCGCTAACGATATCTTTGAAATATCATGGGTTTGCAGTCGTTCAAACGACGTCGTCACGACGTCGTTCAGTGTGACATTTACAAACGATCAACGATAAGTTGGCTGATCGCTGATGGGAGGTTTTTGAACCGGACCTTAAACCAAACGATGATCGTCCGTCCAACCTGCAGCATCGGTGTGTGTGACAACTTGATAACGATGTTGTTAACGACTTTGCCTATTCAGAACTGAAGGATGTAGGCGATCATACGACTGCAAGTATCGTTCGCTTGTCGCGGAATCATTGCTGCATCGTTAAAGATATCTGTACGTGTGGCACTTCACTAGCGATCATTGAACGCCATTCTAGCGATCTAGGTTGTTGGTCGGTTCGCCGACACATTGAAGCGTGAGATGGGGCCTTTATACTAACATCTGCATTAATCCGAACCTCCCACTCACGGATCCAAGACTTTTCCTGAGCTGCAGCACTTCTCTGGAATACGCTACCCCAAGAAATTAGGACTATCCACAATTTACATAGTGTCAGTCGCTCCCTTTTCAGAGTGGCCTATTATTCTCCCTAATCGAAGTCATTTAGACATAGGGTATTCCCTATTCCTCTGAACGTAATTCTGTCAAACTCCATTAGACCCAAAAGTTCTATACGGATTGGCTGCTGGCCACTCATGCATCTCTTATCTACTCCCCATTTTCTCAAGATGGCTGACTATCATTGTAAATAAACCCTTGTACTTTGTGTCACCCCCGCCACATTGTAGGTTGTAAGCTCTTACGAACAGGGTCATACGAACTGTTACTTATAACTGTTTGTATATGAACCTCTGAATTGTAAAACACTATGGAATATGTTGGTGCTATATCAATAAAGATTATTATTATCATTTTTTGGATAGAACAGCTACCCATAATCACTTTTGTTCATTTTGTGTAAACAAATTGTCTCCATAAAAAATAAAAATAATTTTTGGATCAAACTTGCCCATTAGAATGAACGGGTCTGTAGAAAAAAAAAGAAAAACAAGAGATATCATAAATCATAAAAGCTCAGAGAAACTTGAACATATTTTTGCAAAAATGGATGCCATAATGACAGCAAAAATAGTCCAAAACAGATTAATATTGCATTAAGTACGGTACACTGAAGAGAAGTGTGTACCATATGGAATATGTTTTTGCAGCAGGTGCCCATAGAGGATGGATGCTCTGGCATTGGTCCATTCTGTGACTACTGTCATGTGTCTCATGGTGTATATATTTTATACAAAATACATTTATAAGAAATTACTTATTGCTAAGCTGCTCCTCTCACACCCTTGCAAGTGGATAAATATTACAGACCTGTGAAATTGAGTACAATAGAATACAATGAACCACTTGAAAAGTGTCCTACCACATTACTCTAGTCTGAGATTCCACTACTTTAATGGTACCTTTACACGCCGCTACAGAAGGTTGGAAACAACCGGGTGTCTCACGTGCACGAGAACGTTCCAACGGTTGCAAACGGTACCCGATACCGCCTTTACACGCCACTACAAAGTGCTCTACAGAAGGTTTAATCTGTCTCTGGAGGCACCGCCAGGTGCCACAAGTTACCTTCTGTAGAGCACCGTACCTCATTTACACGCCGCTACAGAAGGTAATATGGGAGGACCTGGGGCAGCAGGGACAAAACATAGGCATGCCAGAGTTGTGGATTAAGAGACGCTCGTACGATGATTGGACAATGCAATAGCATCATGATTGGCCAGCCAGCGCAGGAAGGCTGGCTAATACATGATGCTATTGCAATTGTGTAGTGTGACTGGTGAGCTCCTTAAATATGCCGCCCTATGCAGCAACAACCAATCGTAACGCAGGAGCTTCCACCAATGATCGCTGAAGGGGGGCGGATTCCCGGAGGCTGTGTCACGCCCCAGGGAGTTAACTAGGTGACGAAAAAACCTTCCTGTTCCTTATTTAGACGCCGCTACCATCGGTTGAAACCAACCTGTTTTAGAGCACTGCTCTGAAACAGGTGTCGACAGTGACGGGTGGCAACAACCTGATTTACACGCCACTACCTCGGGTTGTTTTGACGGTGCAAGATACAATTGTCTCCGACACCCATTTGTTTCCAACCTTCCGTAGCGACATGTAAAGGTACCATTAGAGGAAATTATCATTTCTCTATTGGCTACTAGTATGATGCTTGTTGTGTATTATTCGTTGTCACATATGGTAAAAAGAGAAAAGGACTCTTTTTGAAGTGGTTCATTGTGTTTTATTGTACTCAATTTCATAGGTGTGTAATTTGTATCCACTTGCTATTTTGTTAGGGCGTAATAGAAGTAGCTTAGCAATAAGTAATTAGTTCTTGTCCCTACAACTTAGGACCATCACGTGGGGTCCTCCAGCTACCTGCAGCTTCATCCTATTACCTTTTGTCACTCTCTAGTTAGTGACTAGGGCTATCCAATTGCTTTCTTGAGCACAAATGTTGGTAATATATGTTTATAAGAAATTGTTAGATGTGACATTGCGATTTCAGTGTTGCTGACACATCACCATGTAAGCTCTAGCACAAGGACAACAGCTACTTTTATACAAATTGAGACAGAAATCTGGTGCATTAAGCAATGGAAAATGTCCTCACTTTGGCAGTTACAGTAATTGTCTGAGTATTAAAAATGTTTAATTCTTATAGCAGAAAATAAAAGAAAGAAAACTGAGCTTAAGTTCATTGTCAGCTACGGTATAAATGAATGTAGATATTGATTAATAATTGTTAAATGATTAACTATTGTATTATGCAAAAGGTAACAGTACGTGCACATGATGTCTTTCTCAGGCAGGCAAAAAAGTTCATTTTTCAGATGGAAGACTCTTCAGGAAACTCCTTTTTTCTGGCATTTTGTACACCTGAAGCATCTTCCACATTTTCTGGTCATTTGCAGAGAGCTTTTTTAATGCAGCAGTACTTTTGAACGTGTTTTATACTAGTGTTTTATGGATATATTATTTAATTATTTTTTTTTTAATTCACTTGAAAATTATGAAATCCCTTATTTTTCAAGCAAAAACACTGATAAAACACTCAGGAAGACACACTGGCATTTTCAGGACATTTTTTGAGGCTTCCTATGGACTTAAATTGTAGGTATGGAGTATTTTCCAAATGAAAGCCACCTGAAGAATGGTCAGATCTCTTCTTTTAAAAGGGTTGCCAATTTAAAATGACAAGTCTGCAGCTACTCTGTCAATCCATGTGACTGCAGACTTGTGAATCCTCACATTGGACGCACTATGCACTGGGAGAATTTGCCAGTGTAAGAACCATTAACGGCAGACACGTTGCTGCGAGTATGTGATATGCATACTCCTGGCCACTTACCAACTAGGTGGGCACAACCTTGCCCCATACACTTGAATTGAGCAAGGCTGCACTTACCCAGTCAGATTATGGCCAGGAGTCTGCATATCACATATTTATGGCCATGTCAACGCCGTTCCTGGTTCTGACACCAGATAATCCAAACAGTGCGCATTGCGAGAGATGTGAGGATTCACAAGTGTGCAGCCAAATAGAGGGATAGAGTGACTGTAGACTTGTCATTTCAGACCGGACAAGCAACTTAACTGCTTGGCATCTTTGGAAATCTGAAGTCGTTAGAAGATGATCAGAAGTCTTTTTTACACAAACATGAAAATGGTCATTTTTTGAATGATTTGTTAGAGTTTTTTTCAGGCAAGTTTCAGAGCAGACTCACTCTAAGCCTGCCTGAAAAGACATCATGTGCATATACCCTTAAAGAGAAAAAAGGCTAATGTATCAGTTTATGATAATTCCATTACATACAAACATGTAAATGTTCCATACATTCATGTAACTTCTGTATGAGAATCTGATAACGGACATAATGAACAATATTACCCCAAAAAAGTAAAGCATTAACACATACCTTGTTTGCACTCCATGATAACTACGGTAAGTCTACCAGCAAAGCTTTCTTGCTGTGTCTCTACAGAGAGGAATCTGTGGACTGAAGAATGTTTTCCCTTGACGTAGACCTCTGCTGCTTCCCTTCTGTTCCCTCAGGCTTGTATTTATGTGATCACAATGTCTTCTCTTGAGAAAACTTAGCAGAGAGAAATTCTTTCAGCTTTAACTTGTTTTTACTATGAAGAGGCAGTACAAGAGGAGTCGATCAAAGTCAACTCCACTCCTTTTAAACTAAGCAATGGTGTGAGCTGAGGGTTTCTGAGCACCTCCTACCTCACTGACTATTGTGTACTACCTCTGAAAAAAAGTCATCAGATCTGAATTACTAATATTAAAGTCAACTGAAAACTTTAGAGTTAAAACTTGTACATCAGCACTTTTTCCTATTGTCTTTATCCATTTTTTACTTTATACTTCATATCCTAGCACCAGTGAACTAGATTATAAAATCTTAACATTGGCATTACACAGTATGAAGATAAACTTATGTCACATACACTCCATAGAAATATTGCACTGGTCTGTTTGGCACCTACAAAGAGTGGGATGTTCTCTGTTTTACTCCCTTTTAAATATTTTGTGAGAAAAGGCTAGTAAAAGAATAAAATTAGGAATTTGACATGATAATATTTGGGGTGTCCCTATTTCAGATCGGCACAATCGCATCTTAGTAATCTTTTTAATAATACCATTAGTAGTGACGGACAAGAACAATTGACCTTTTAGGCATAATCCTCATAAGAGCTGTGAAATACATGTGATTCATGCGCACATACAGTGCCCACACCATAACTGTGATATATAATTATAGTGGTTTTCACTAAATGGGCTTCTTTGGTGAACCCATTTGGTGATTCTCAAAAAATGTGATAACTTATTGATTGGTGGGGTCCAACCACTTGGACCCACACCAATTGGAATAATTGTGAACTTTTAACCCAGTTACAAATTGGAATGGCAGGTTGGATGTATGAAAGCTTCTCCATTCATTCTCTATGGAGCTGCCAGATAAAGTTAAGTGCACTGTTCAGCAGCCCCATAGGGAATGAATACATCCATGGTCAAACATGTTGGGGGCCAACCGTAGGCAGCAGTTAGATCCCACTAATCAATAAGTTATCACTTATCATGCAGATAGGTGATAACTTGTTTTTACCATAGAACTCCTTTGACCGCATTCCTGATACTGTGTATGTCAAAAACAGGGAGGGGATAAACTTTGAAGTATTCCATTACTAATAAATATACAGTATCTTCTTATTGATAGCAGAGAGAACAAGTTATCTTCTTACACAACAATCCACTAAACTAATCCACTAAATAAAATCAATCATACTAAGGCCAGTATACCAATAATACCACAAAAAAAAATGTCACGCCATGACTAAACCAATATTATCACATACAAGGGTAAAATACTGCCTCACTCTGACGAGACCACATATTATCACCACATTCTGACTGAACAATACCAGCAAGCTGACCTTGGTACAGTCACTGCCAATCTCCATAATAAAATAAGAAAAGTATTGGCTGCCACCACCAATCATTTATACAGGTAGAATGGACACCTGTAACAGGTAGCGTATGGCTTGAAAATATACGGTAGATCAATCCTACATCGAAGGGCACCTTCCTGGCATCAAACCAGGATTATAATGTGCAATTTGTTTTATTATCCCAGGTTACACCCACGTGCGCATACCCACATATTAGTTCTGGAAAAAATATGCATGTTCTTCCTCTGTGAATCCCAAAGCTAAAATTGTATTTCCAGCAATATCCAATTGGTACAATTCACAAAATTCATAATATTCTACCAGTGCCCAAGTGTCTAAATAAATCTTTGTAACCAAACATGCTGGTTCCCCTGCAATGCTACTTCCTTCCCTTGAATATACAAATATCAAGCTTTCCATCTACTTATGACTCACCCCCAGGGCCGTGGGGTACTCGGAACTGAGCTGGTTCAGTCTCTCGGGGGCACCCGCGATGTTGGGCTATTTGGGCCGACGGGACCACTGGGGATGATGGATGGGCAGCTATGGTGGTATCGCTCCTCACGGGTGGAGCGTATCCCCAGGGCAACCGGGAAAGTCTATGGCGTTGGAAGGCCGTTGAGCAGCAGGACAAAGGCGCAAAGTAACAGACAGCTTGAGCCCTTCTCCAGCCCCACTTTCCTGGCTCCTGGACTCCTTATGCTGCTTTGCCTGCTGACACTGTGGTGTGGCTGGGAAACCTACAGTGTCTCGCCCTCTGGTATTGGCTGCCAGGTCGTTAGGCGCTGCACAGCCTCAGACTCCGGTGTCCAGTTCTGGCTCTCTGCGCTGGGGTGAGCTCGACACTACTCCACTCCCCAGGCTCTCCTCTACTTCCTCAGACCCTCGCTTATAGGTCCCTAAGGCTAGGTTTCTGCTACCACAGGACAAGCTTAGCACTGCTCAAGTCCAGAGGATGTCTTTCTTAGTACTGCTCCATACTGAACTGACTAACTCTGCCCCAGACCAGAATTTATAGGGGAGTGGCCCTGAACCCGGGTTTAGAGCTCCCCCTTTAGGCCTAGAGGCATAAATGGTGTTGTGTGCTTAGGCTCACCAGGTGCAGATACCCTTTGTTGCTTCCAGGTATAACACTACCCCCCAAGGGAGGCAATGACATTGTGGCATCCGGACTCTGGGGTGCCACATTTACAGGAGATATAGTAAAAAATATTTGTACCGTGTTAGCCAATAGATAGAAAAATATTAAAATCTGAGAGTCGATACCTTACCATCTTTTCAGTTAACCATTAAATCAACCACTGAAGACTCTCAGATTCTAATATTTTTTCTGATCATCATAATGGGAGACCCAGACAATGGGGTTTAGGGCGCTGCCCTCCGGAGGTCACACTAGGTACTACAAGTTTGTAGCACCGCCTCCTCCGCTTATAAACCCCCACCGTAGGAGACATCCTCAGTTTTAAACTTAGTGTGCTCGGAGGATCACGCTTTGCTTGCACTTCACTGCATTCTCACAGCTTACGTGATGGCGTATGAAGACAAGGTAAAATGGTCCCGCTCGGGATCCCCGACAGCCTCCCCGCTCACCCTCTGCGGAACACGCTGGTGGAGGTACCGGAGGGCTTTTAGCCTGGACACTTCAGTGTTCTCCCGGTACGCTGTCGCGCTCCTTCCTTTCCATCCCTCCATGGAGGCTCTGGTAAGGGGGAGCCTGGAGCCTTGCACAGCTCCGCTCCGTCCGAGGCCTCCCTAAATGGTGCTTACAGACCGGACGGAGCCAGCCCAGTCCGAGGCCTCCCTAAATGGTGCTTACACTCCGGACTGGTGCTGTACCCCCGTCCGAGGCCTCCCTAAAGGTGCTTACAGACCGGACCGGCACTGAGGCACCTGGTGTGTCTCCGGTGTGCCTGGGGGTAGTGTCTGTCACTGTGGTGTCATGACACTCAGACCGCGCGGTTACCCTCGGGTCCGCGGTTCTGGCGGTGACCCTGTGCTGGGGTCGCCCTGGCTGACCGCCCTGTGTGTCACAGGGGCTGAGGCTGTAGACTGCGGGTGTTTTATGTGTACATGCAGTCTGAGAGTGTGTGTGGTGATATTCACATTCTTTTCCCGCGCTGCGGGCTCCGGCACCTCCATTGCTGAGGCAGTCTGGAGGAGGAGGAGGCAGCCCTTATGGTGACATCACCGCTGGGCGTGTTGTGTGTTCTTCCCGCGTGTTCCTGGCTCCGCCCACATCTTCACTGTCGGCGGCCATCTTCTCCCTCACTTCCCGGCTGGGATCTGGCTGCAGCGCGTGTCTGCACTTGCAAGGGAGACCGGAACTCGCGGAGGTCACACACACACACCGCTTCCTCCTACCGCTTTACTGCGGTCGGTAAGCCACCGGGATTCCCGGTTTGTTTGTGAACTTTGGCTTATATTCCCCTCACTGTGGTGATGTCCTCAGTTGGGAAGCATGCTGCTAAGGCGGCAGTGGTCACCGTTACCTGCGCTACATGCAACGGGACACTGGTGGAGGGGTCCTGCAATAACTGCGGACGCCCAGAGGCCCGGTCTGCTACTACTGAGTCTGCAAATCCGGGATTATACCCTGAGGTTCAGGTGATCCCAGGGCCATGGGAAACGCAGAATAAGATTAATGAATCTCTGCTGTCCCAGATGTCCTCCATGTCGCAAACCCTGGAGGCACTGCATAGGAGACTGGAGAACCCAGCTACTCCTCTTAGTTACCCCCGGGTGTCTCTTACTTCTGCTGTAAGACCCCCTAAGCGAGCCCGTGAGGCTTCTCCTGAGCTCCAGACTCTCTCTGAGGAGGAGCGTTCCTCTGATGGTGAGGAAGATGATGGGGGTTCTACTCTTGGGTCTATGTCTGAACCTCCAGATGGGGTGGAGGATCTGGTGTCCTCCATCAATGAGACATTGCGTCTTGTCACTCCTCCTGAGGAGGTGACTGTACACCCCAAGGAGATATACCAATGGCTGCGGCCAGAGGCTAGACCAAGTGGCTCCTTCATGGACCACACTAATTTCGGAAGGGTGATTAAAGCTCCCAGGTTGCATCCTGGGCGGCGTTATGTCCGTAAAACTAAGGACAATCGCTTTCCCTTTCCCCAGGAGGCGCTCCAGGAATGGTCGCAGTCCCCCAAGGTGGATGCTTCCATGACTAGGATTGCTGCGCGCTCCTTGTTTTCTGCCTCTGATAGCTCCTCGTTGAAGGATGCTACTGATAGACAGGTCGAGCAACTCGCCAAGTCTTCCTATGAGGCTGTGGGGTCTTCATTTGCCCCTAATTTTGCCGCGGTCTGGACCCTACAAGCGATTACTATCTGTTTGGATGGTATCACTGATCTAGCTAGGTCCAGTCCAGAGGTCCTGGCTCTCACTGAGAGAGCAAGGGCCTATGCGGACTATGCCAGGACGGCATCTTTGGAAACTGCCACTCGCTCTGCTGTGGCCTCGGCCAATGCAATTGCGATCCGCAGGCTGTTGTGGCTGCGTCTTTGGGACTCAGATGCCACATCTAAGAAGATTTTACAAAATCTTCCGTTCGCTGGTGACAGGCTTTTTGGCACCGAACTGGACAAATTGATAAAGGATTCTGCTGAGTCTAAGATACCGCAGAACAAGCCTAAGCCACGGTACACCGTGAAAAGGAACCCTAAGCAGTGGTCCTTTCGCTCCGGTTCACAGTCATCAACGGCGTCCACTCGCTCAGACCGAGGGGGCAAGCCTGCTACTCAGTGGCGTTCCAAGAGTCGTCAGAAAAAGCCGGCGGGGGCAGCGGCTGCCACCCCCAAGCCCGCCTCGACATGACTCGCTCTCTCATCCTGCCTCCCCACAGGTGGGGGGCCGCCTGTCCCGCTTTCAGGACAAGTGGCTTCTTCACATTCACGATCAGTGGGTTCGAGACGTAGTCTCAAGAGGTTACAGGATAGAGCTGACGTCACGACCAATACACCGATTCCATCGGTCGGTTCCATCCCCAGAAAAGGCTCAGGCTTTTCACCTGGTGTTGGAGGGACTCCGCAGAGACGGATGTGGTGGTCCCTGTGCCCACGGAAGAGAGGTTCAGGGGTTTTTACTCCAACCTCTTTATTGTCCCAAAGAAGGACGGCTCTTTTCGCCCGGTGTTGGACCTCAAGTTGTTCAACCGTCACGTGTTGGTTCGGAAGTTCCGCATGGAATCCCTGCGCTCAGTGATCGCGGCTGTGTCACAGGGAGACTTCCTAGCGTCCATCGATATCAGGGACGCTTACCTTCACGTCCCCATTGCACCAGCTCATCAGCGCTGGTTGAGATTCGCAGTGGGGGAAGAGCACTTCCAATTTGTGGCACTGCCATTCGGGCTAGCCTCAGCACCACGGGTGTTCACAAAGGTGATGGCCTCCATGATGGCTCTCCTGCATGCGCAGGGACACGCCGTCATACCCTATTTGGACGACCTGTTGGTCAGGGCGCCATCGGAAGACCTTTGTCGGGTGAGCCTGGAGGTGACCATGAAGTCCCTGGAACGGTTCGGGTGGCTTATCAACATTCAAAAGTCGACCCTGGTTCCGACCCAGTCATTGACATATCTGGGCATGGACTTCCACACGGACTCGGCCCTGGTGTCCCTACCTCAAGCCAAGCAGCTTGCGATCCAATCAGGAGTGCAGAATGTCCTCCTGTCTCCACAGTCATCCCTACGGGTATTGATGAGACTGGTGGGTCGCATGGTAGCGGCGATAGAGGCGGTGCCGTTCGCACAGTTTCGCCTCCGTCCTCTCCAGCTGGAGATTCTTCGCAGATGGGACAAGAGGACGATTTCTTTGAATCGGCTGGTGACGCTGTCACAACCAACCAGGGATTCCCTACAGTGGTGGCTACAGCCACATCATCTGTCACGGGGACGGTCCTTCCTAAAACCGTCATGGTTAGTGGTGACCACCGACGCCAGTCTGAAGGGCTGGGGTGCGGTGTTCTTGCACCACAGGGCTCAAGGCCTCTGGACTCAGTCGGAGTCGGCGTTGCAGATCAACGTGCTGGAGATCAAGGCGGTCTATCTGGCGCTCCTGGCGTTTCAGAAATTCCTGTCAGGACAACCCATTCGGGTACAGTCCGACAATGCGACGGCCGTCGCCTACATAAATCATCAGGGAGGGACCAGAAGTGCTCAGGCCCTCACCGAAGTCCACCGCATTCTAGCTTGGGTGGAGGAAAACGGCTGCCTGATCTCCGCAGTTCACATCCCAGGGGTCGAGAACTGGGAGGCCGACTATCTGAGCCGACAGGGGATGGACGCCGGAGAGTGGTCCCTTCATCCAGACGTCTTCCGGGACATCTGCGGCAGATGGGGCACTCCGGACGTGGATCTGATGGCCTCACGGCTGAATCATCAGGTGCCCCAATACGTGGCGAGATCATGGGATCCTCAGTCTCTGGGGGCGGACGCCCTGATTCTGAGCTGGTCCAGATTCCAGCTGCCATATGTGTTTCCGCCTCTGGCTCTGATTCCCAGGGTCCTGTGGAAGATCAGGACAGAATGCAGAGTGGCCATTCTAGTGGCTCCAGATTGGCCCAGGAGGTCTTGGTACCCGGACCTGTGGCAACTGTCAGGCGGACACAGGTGGGCTCTTCCAGAACGCGCAGATCTACTCGCGCAAGGGCCATTCTTCCACCTCAATTCCAGGGCCCTCAGATTGACTGCATGGCTCTTGAGGCCTGGCTGCTGACATCCAGAGGTTTCTCTCCTACAGTGGTTGCCACTATGAATCGGGCAAGGAAACCTGTTTCCAGGAAGATATACCACAGAACGTGGAAAATCTTTTTTACCTGGTGTGCATCTGGTGGTCGCTCACCGTGGCCGTTGTCTATTCCGACATTGTTGGCCTTCCTACAGTCGGGTTTGGAGTTGGGATTATCCCTTGGCTCTCTGAAAGGTCAAGTATCAGCACTTTCCGTGCTATTTGACAGGCGCTTGGCGCTCCTCCCGAAGGTCCGCCAATTTCTGCAGGGGGTGTCTCGGGTGGTTCCGCCCTACAGGCGGCCCCTGGACCCTTGGGACCTCAACATGGTCCTAGCGGCATTGCAGAAACCGCCGTTCGAGCCACTGAGAGACATCTCTCTCTCTCGTCTGTCCCAGAAGGTGGTCTTTCTGGTGGCGATTACGTCTCTGAGAAGGGTCTCAGAATTGGCTGCACTTTCGTGCAAGTCACCCTTTCTGGTGGTTCACCAGGACAAGGTGGTGTTGCGCCCACGGCCTGAATTTTTGCCGAAGGTGGTTTCAACATTCCACTTGAACCAGGAGATTGTTCTCCCATCATTTTGCCCCGCTCCCGTTCATCAGGTTGAGCGCGACCTCCATACTCTGGATCTCGTGAGAGCTGTACGCATTTATGTGTCCAGGACCGCCTCCTTTAGGAGTTCGGATTCCTTATTTGTCCTCACGATGGGTCGCTGTAAGGGGTCCGCGGCTTCAAAGTCGACCTTGGCCAGATGGATCAAGGCTCCCATTCAGGAGGCTTACCGGTCTTCTGGTTTGCCTCTCCCGGTGGGGTTGAAGGCACACTCTACTAGAGCTGTAGGTGCCTCTTGGGCCTTGCGACATCGAGCTTCTGCTCTACAGGTGTGTCAAGCGGCCACTTGGTCCAGCCTGCACACTTTCTCTAAGCACTATATGGTGCATGCCCATGCCTCTGCGGATGCGAGTTTGGGCAGGCGGGTTCTCCAGGCGGCGGTTGCCCACCTTTAAAAGGGAACCATGTGTTATCCGTCTTGTTGAGGAACTCTTCCCGCCCTGGGGTATTGCTTTAGGACATCCCCATTGTCTGGGTCTCCCATTATGATGATCAGAAAAAAGAGAATTTTGTTTACGTACCGTAAATTCTTTTTTCTTGAATCATCAATGGGAGACCCAGCACCCACCCAGTTGTTCTGTTGCATGTTTGCATTTGATCTGTTCTCTGTTGAGACAGTGTTTCCGGGTTGTTACACCGTCTGTGCACGGCATTCTTCCCGATGTTTCGGGTGTGGTTTATTTCTCCTCGCAGCTTATGGACTAAACTGAGGATGTCTCCTACGGTGGGGGTTTATAAGCGGAGGAGGCGGTGCTACAAACTTGTAGTACCTAGTGTGACCTCCGGAGGGCAGCGCCCTAAACCCCATTGTCTGGGTCTCCCATTGATGATTCAAGAAAAAAGAATTTACGGTACGTAAACAAAATTCTCTTTTTTCTACAGGAGATATACCATTTTTTATTACCTGTACGCATCAGATGGTCCTAGCTTAAAAAGAGGTGCCCTATCTCCCCCTATTTCCTCAATACTAATTAGTTTTTCTCCCTAGGTATATGAAGTCTCATAGTTGGGAGGATGAGGTCTATCCCCTCTAGAGATATCTGTATGGATTTTTATAATTATTTATAATTTCTCTATGACAAACCTTTACCATACATGTCTGTAACTACTGTGTTCTTTTTTTGCAGTCTTCATTGCATTTTCTGTAAACAGTAAAATGATGTGCTTTAACAAAAAGCTCTGTCTTGGTCTCATCTGTCCACAAGACGTTTTCCCAGAAGAATTATTGTTCACTCACGTACATTTTGACAAACTGCAGTCTAGCATTTTTATGTCTGTGTCAGCAGTAGTGTCCTTCTGGGTCTTCTGCCATTAGCTTTTTATTGCATTCAAATGTCAACTGGTAGTTTGCGCTGACACTGATGCACCCTGAGCCTGCAGGAAAGCTTGAATTTCTTTGGAACTTTATTGGGGCTGCTAATCCCAATTCGGGCTATCGTGTGCTGACAATTTTAATTAATTTTCCTCTGACACTCATGTCCAGGGAGATTAGCTACAGAGCCATGAGTTGTAACTTCTTAATTATGTTATGCACGTGGACAAAGAAACATCAAGATACCTGGAGAAGATTGTAACTGCCACAATCTCCACTCTGCTCTTGTCTGTTACTATTTGGAAGCTGTTAGTCTGTGCTGATCTGTGCTGCAGTCATATGTGTTCACTTCCTTGATTAGTCCTCTACTTAAGCCTGCTAGCACCCCATCAGTGTCAATCGTACACTTCTTTGCCTGTGTAGGTCTGATCCTCTGTGTTCTGCGCCTTCCCCAGCCTGACTTTATTACCTTACCTGGACTTTGACCATTTGCCTGTGACTTGACTAGTCTTTTGCCATTCCCTATATATTATTTCTTGTCCTCTTTTTTCCTGACTTTGGCTAGAATTGAACTTTGTCTTTGACTACCCTTTGCTGTTTCCTGGACCTGACCTCAGATCATTTGACCTCCCTTTACTTCCATGATTCAGATATCCAGTGGCATTGAGGTTTCCATTGATGAAAAATAGCCCCATTATCTTTTTACCCCATATACCACACCAAATGATCAATTTTTGTGTTCCAACAGTCTTGGAGGCATCTATCAACTGTGGGGTAGTGTCATACCAATAGCGGTGGTTTTGTTTGTTAATTTCACCATTCACAAAAATGTTTGCCTCATCACTCATCTGAAGGCAATTGTCTGTGCTGTGAAGATACGAGATGTGCAACATCTGAAACAACGGATACTGGAAGTCTGTGCTAGCATTTCTTCTGGGGTGTTGCTATCAGTGTGTCAAGAGTGGGAGAAGAGGGTTGCATTGACAATCCAACACAATGGACAGCACTTTGAACACATTTTATAAGTGGTCACAAACTTGTAAACAACTCATGAAAGAATAAAGTTGCTTAAAACCAAGCACACCATTGTTTTTCTTATAAATTCTCAATAAATTTGATGTGCACATGACCCTCTTCCCATTGAAAAAAATAAAGTTGGATCCAAAATGGCCGGCTTTAAAATGGCCACCATGGTCACCACCCATCTGGAAAAGGTTTCTCCCTCCCATATCCTAATGTGCCACAAACAGGAAGTTGATATCACCAACCATTCCCATTTTATTTAGGTGCATCCATATAAATAGCCCATCCTGTACTTCTTATTCTTTTTCTTCCCCAAAGGTCCTGGCAGGGTGTTTGGTTTTTCCTGAAATTAAACGGTGGAGGATGGAGCTTTCAGCTCCTCATTCACCAATCTATCCCTGCTAACAGCGGATTGAACTGGTTAGTCCAGTCAGCTGAGCCATGCCTCTGCTGCCTTGCATTATGTGCAGACACAGAGAGGCTGAAACAAGAGGCAGGAGTAAGGCAAGACAGAGCTGCTGATGGCAGTCAGTTGTGGCATTACGACTAGTCTCTGAACAGAACAAGAGAAGACTAATTGGGATGTTACCCGAGGCTCCAATATCAGCAGTGAGGTTGGTCACATGCTGAAGTTTTTTGCAGAATGCTGACAGTGAGTATATTACAAACTGTCAGAATTGTGTATCCTAGGTGAACACATAGAATAGGAAAAAGGTCCAGACAAACCCTCTTTAACTCAATCAATACAATTTATTTTCACCGATAAAAAAAAAAATCACTGTTTATGAAAGTATTTAGGACACACAATTTAATAATGTAGTATTCATCTATTATTTGTTTTATGTCAAAATAGAACTGTATTTTCAACAAACATTATGTGGCATGGGAGACCGGTAGCAGAAGCTTCACGGTGCGACAGGGTTTTCTGTGGGCCTATAGTCCCCACAGATGCGGATCCCCAATATCGGGCGTTTCTCCTGGGATGAACTTCCTCAAGCTCCTTGCTCCCTTTTATGCTCTGAACTCCCTGCCTTCAGGACGCTGAAGGGACACTCCGGGTCACTGTCTCGGGCCTATACGCAGCACGGACCACCAAGTCTTCCTTGCAGCTCTTCTAGCATCTGCACACACTCTGACAACTCCTCCCCAGCAGCAGTATGTATAGGGGATCTTGCCTAAGGGCAGCAAGTTGAGCTCCCCCTACTGTGTCGGGTGGAAGGTGTCGTTCGTAGTAGGTACCTGCTGTGGAAACCCAGCTGTGCATTAGAGAGGTCTGTGGTTACCTGCGTGAGCAGGGCGCCACACACCCCCCTAGTAACATCAGTACTCCTGGACTGAGCATTTTTGTGTTAACAAAAGAAATAACAATAATAACGGATAACATATGTACATAGTCTAAAAATGGAAAAATTCACAAAAAGATACTGAAAAATATTTGAAAAATAGAAACGGGTACGTCCATACGGTGCTAGTCCATCCACCGTAGGCTTTTTAAAGTTTGTGGCTACATTTGTCTATTAACC
This sequence comes from Allobates femoralis, assembly GCA_033576535.1. Classification (NCBI taxonomy): domain Eukaryota; kingdom Metazoa; phylum Chordata; class Amphibia; order Anura; family Aromobatidae; genus Allobates; species Allobates femoralis. The sequence continues at coordinate 251,971,914 of JARQOC010000005.1, forward strand.
GTAGTCCATCTAAATGTTTTAAAAGTTCAAAGTTCAAAAAGTGAAAGGTTCAGTTCCATGAAGTCTATACAGTAAAGTCTCTGTACGCTGCGCGTAATAAAGGAGAAGTGTCTTTTAAAGTCCACATTTTCAATAAACACACTTTATTAAACAGGGGTCCCTATGGGTGTCTCAGCTTAGGAGACCTGGTACCTCCCCACCCCAGGCACTTTCTGTTCCTAACTTAATGTGCTTGAGACTGGGCCCAGTTCCTCCACCCTTCTATACACTACTATTTACATCCTTTTGTACAATTTACTTATTTACACATTTTTCTAGTGTATGCCCTACTTTACTTTATACCCACTCTCCAAACCTAGATGGGGGTTGACCTCGTGTGCTCCTATGTGACTTCCGCACTACAGGTGTCACTGTCTCAGGTGAGGTGTCTAGTGTTGAGTCTGGTGCAGGTGTTTCAGGAAAGTTTCTGCGTTGCCTTAGTCTCACTACTTGGCTAGCAGGTGTACCGATTGCAGCATCCTCAGATTCTCTAGCAACGGGTATGTCTTCCTGATTCCTGGGTATCTCTTCACGGGGTTGGTAGAAGTTTAGTACTGGCACGATAATGGCTCCATTTTGTTGAGGCCAATCTTCTGGGAAGTCTCCTAAGATGGTAGAGATTACTTTTCTCTGTTCTGGATTGGACTTAATTCTGGAGTTGGCTCAAACTCTTGAATCGGCTGATGGTAGGTTTCCTGATCTTCTCCAACCTTGAGGACACTTTTTAAGGTGATCCCTGGATACAGTCTGTCTGGTTCTTCCTCCATCTTTGCTGATGACGCAGACTTTATCGATGTTATCTCCAGAGTCTAGTAGGACATAGGGTTCGCTTTCCCACCTATCATCCAATTTATGATGAGTTCTTTTCCTTTTTAGGACCATACTTCCTGGTGGTATTGGTTCTGCTGGAGCATACTTGTTATAATCCATTTCTTGCTTTGCACGGACTTCTCCAGGTTGTTTTCACAGTGATTTGGGCTTTTATATATTGTTCTTGGCGATGAATCTTCCAGTTTGAAATGGCATGATCTGCTTCAGGATCTACTACACCGATTTCTAAGTCTACGGGTAATTTTTCCTGTACGAGCTCTCATCAGGTATGCTGGTGTACAGTTGGTGGAACTTACTGGAATATGATTATACATGTCGATCAAATCAGTAGTTTTTCTGGCTATTGATTTCTTTCTTCCAACGGGAGGATTTTCAGCATGTCGATGACAATGTTGTTCATTTTTTCACAGAGTCCTTAGTTTGGGGATGATACGGGGTTGTTCTTATCTTTTTGCACCCATACATCTGGCAAAACTCTTGAAAGATTTTCTGCTTCGAATGCTGGTCCTTGATCTGTCAGGATACTTCTGGATATCCCAATGGTCTGCAGAAGACTTTTTGGAAGGTTCTGGCAGCAGTTGCAGCTGTCAAGTCCTTTCCAGGAGCACCCATTAAGAATCTTGAATACTGGTCTACCATGGTCAATGGTAGGTATAGCCCGGATCTACTTGGAGTCCAAAGCAACTATTTCCAAAGGCTGATTAGTTACAATGGGATGCATTGGGCTTTCTGGCTCTGTACATCTCTCTTCTCAGGCTACAGGCTTGACAATTTCTGCACCATTTCTCTATAGATGACCGCATGCCGACCCAAAAGAACCTATCTTTCAGTAGCACTTTGAGCTTCTTCCATCCGAAATGCCAGTTCGGTTGTGGTAGGTGCTCAAGACCACGGGGACCTCTGGTTTTGGCACGATGATCTGCCACACCATCTCATGATTCTTGGGTTTATATACCACCGGCACAACTTACTTGATATTGGAACAGTTTACCCCGCTCATTCCACAAATGTTTGGCATCAGGTGGAGGGTTTACAGGCAGCTTCGCCGACTCCTGGGCTATCAGTTGTTTGATTAGACCGACAGCTGGGTCTTGGTCTTGCGCCTCTTTCCAGTCAAAGTGGGATAACGGGTTCACTGTTCTTGGACAGGGGTCTGGATCGGTTTGCTGGCATTGAGCTACTCTTACATGATGAAAGGCAGGTAACTCCACTTCTTGAGGGTCATCTTCATCTACACCCTCTTCTGATAAGTGAGACATCCTGGATAAAGCATCCGCGTTTCGTTCTGGTGCCCAGCCCGGTACTTGATGGTGAATTGGTAGTTGGAGAATCTGGCCATCCATCTCTACTCCATGGCTCCCAACTTCGCAGTTTCCAGGTGGGTGAGCGGATTGTTATCCGTGTAGGCGGTGAATTTGCTAGAGGCTAGATAGTGTTTGAATTCTGTGACGGCCCAGACCAAGGCCAGAAATTCCAGCTTGAAGGAACTGTAGTTTTCCAGGTTCCTTTCTGTGGGGCGCAGCTTCCGGCTGGCTAGCGATTACCCTCTCCTTGTTGTCTTGCTTCTGGGAAAAGGACGGCTCCGAGTCCCACATTGCTAGCGTCTGTATACAACAGGAATGGCAGGTTGTAGTCCGGGTAAGCTAGGATTTCCTCTCCTGTCAGGGCTTCTTTCATCGTCTGGAACGCTTCTTCTTGTTCCTTGCCCCATCCCATGGAGAATCCTTTGACTTGCCCTTCGTGGGTTGGCCTACTAGAAGGTCTTGCAGTGTAGCAGCCTTCTTGGTGTACTCCTTGATGAACCTTGGTAGTAGCCCACCGAACCCAGAATTGATGGTTGGGTTATGGCCACTCTCTGATTGCTGTCACTTGTCTGGATCAGGCACTCCTTCAGCACTGTATGTGTCCGGTACTGTACTCTTAGTAATGAGAAAGGATAGAGATGTGGTAACGCTAGGGAATATTACAGCTCCAGTAGTAATTACCTTAGCTTATGAAAATGTGTACAACACGCAGGTCCATACCACGATGCATTTCGAACTAGTGTGAGTCTTCTCAAGTACTGTACTCTTGGCTTTAACAGGTGGCATTTTGATAGTTTTCGCTTCATCCCGTATTTGGCCAGAGCTTCGAACATCTCTCCTAGATATGCGACATGTTCCTCGTAGGTCTTGGAGTACACGATCACGTCATCCAGGTAGAGCAGTACCGTCTCGAAGTTTGTATGCCCAGGCAACTCTCCATTAACCTCTGGAAGGTTCCGGGTGCATTACATAGTCCGAAGGGCATGCTGTTGAATTCACATAGACCCATAGGCGTTGCGAATGCCGTCTTCTCTCGGTCTTCTTCGGCTACGGACACCTGCCAATACCCACTAGTATGATCTAGTATCTAGTATGACTAGCAAGCTATCTCAGCATGTTTATTGGCTGAAAATCAATCAGGAAACATGCTTTTCAGCTCACTCGAATATCACAAGTAAAATCCAAAAAACACGTTGAGTAATGAGTATCGTGAATACCGTACTATTCGTGTGAATAGTAACGAATATACTAGCTCATCACTAATTACAGACCCTCTGTGAACCCTTAAGCCTGCAAGGTGTTAGTGAGTTCCAGTATTCAGGGGTGTTGAGGGATAACCGGCATTAATTTCCTTAACCTCTAGTTAGTTTTGTGCTCCAGTTTGTGGTGTTCATTAACCCCTTTTTAGGTAACATTGTTCCTCCAGCATTCAAAAGAATGCTTTTGTAGGGTTAAGCTTAGACATCAAAACAATTATTAAGATTTAGCTAACTTTTACACCAATATTTGGTTCACAGCATTAATATTAATATCATTATTATTGTGCAACAAGCTGTAGAGCCCGGTGTTGCCTGGGCATAGTAATTAGCTGTACTTAGTTATAACAAAATAGAATGATTATTTTGCACATAAAAACATTTCACATCATATATTCAACACTACAGATTTGGAACACAAAATAAGTAAATGATTACCCAAGTAATGTATAGTATTTTATTAGCAATTTATTCAAGAACCTTTTAAACGACAATCTTGGCTGTTCCTTCCGGCGCAAAGATGAACAAATGTTCCAACTCTTGAACAGGCCACTTGACGGTTGGGGAGCTATACATACACACATACATCCATGAAGGGGGTGGGGCTATAAAGGAGGCAGAGCTATTAAGGGGGCAGGGCTATGTGGAAGGGCAGCGCTATAAAGGAGGCAAAGCTATGAGAGGGAGGAGCTATGTTTGGTGGTGGAGCTCTGAGGGGATAGGGCTATGTGGAGAGAGTGGGGCTATAAAGGAGGCAGAGCTATGGAGGGGTGGGGCTATGAAGAGGCAGAGCTATGAGGGGTGGAGCTATGTTTGGTGGTGGAGGTATGAGGGGGTAGGGCTATGTGGAGGGAGCAGGGCTATAAAGAAGTTAGAGCTATGAAGGGGTGGGGCGTTGAAGGGAGCAGAGGTATGGATATGGATATGTGGAGGGCGGAGCTGTGAGGGGCAAGGCTATGATACATACACACATACATAGACTCAACTTTATATAGTAGATTTCTCAGCATTACTATTATTATTCATTTATTATTCATTGCACGAAATGTAAAAGGGGTGTTCATTATATAAAAAAAAATCAGCAATCACGATCCATACATGGCATAGTCATGCAGAAGAATAGTGGAAAAGTGAAGCCCTGAGCATTCATCAGTTCCTGAGAGTTTCTTCGAGACCCTTAATTGCCAGGTTTCTAATTACAATGCATAATGAGCTTTGTTTGTGGGCACCTTACATCTGCATTTGAGTGGTTTGTCCGAAAGCTTCAACTCCCTCTTTCTTCCTCTCACTCTCCATACAGGGGCTCTGGTTACACTGCCTGCATAAGCTCTATTTCTCTCATGGAAAGCCCTCGGCTACTCCCTATTGTCAGGTCAACTATGTAATTGACAATTAATTATTAGATGATGTCATGGCTACTTCCACTACTTATAAATAAAAAACAATTCAGCAAGCGTTTTATGTTTTTTAACGTCAGCATTTGACACTATGATTGAGCCTGATAATGTGAGAAATAAACAGAACAGGATCTCACTAATTACCACCTTTGGAGAAGAAAGTGAGGAGGTTACCACAACTATTAAAAACTAGATGGTGGCCCGATTCTAACACATCGGATATTCTAGAATATATATATATATATATATAAAAGTGAAAAAATAGAATCAGCACAAACTTAATATACTTAGCCGGTGCAATGTCCTGTAAACGGTGCTCAGCCGTCAGCCATACAAAACCAAAAAATCAGGCAGCACTCCTTCAAGTAGTGAAATGGACTCTTTATTCCATGTGATGCGACGTTTTGGAGCTACAACTCCTTCCTCAAGCATGCTTGAGGAAGGAGTTGTAGCTCCGAAACGTCGCATCACATGGAATAAAGAGTCCATTTCACTACTTGAAGGAGTGCTGCCTGATTTTTTGGTTTTATATATATATATATATATATATATATATATATATATATATATATATATACTCACCCGTCAGCCGGCTCGCTCCACCTCCGTCTTCTAGGTCCTAAAGGCCTTTAGGACCTGTCGCTGCCTGGGAAACCGTTAACATGACCGCTAACTGCTGGGGCGGCAGGATGGAGCAGGGGGCAGGATTGAGCAGGGGGGCAGGATGGTGTCAGGGGGGCAGGATGGAGCAAGCGGGGCAGCATGGAGAGAGCAGGGCAGCATGAAGCAAGCGGGGCAGCATGGAGCGAGCGGGGCAGGATGGAGCGAGTGGGGCAGGATGGAGCCGGGGGCAGGATAGAGCGAGCGGGGCAGGATGGAGCGAGCGGGGCAGGATGGAGTCAGGGGGCAGGATGGAGCGAGCATGGAGCGAGCGGGGCAGGATGGAGCGAGCAGGGCAGGATGGAGTAAGCAGCGCAGGATGGAGCCGGGGGGGCAGGATGGAGCCAGGGAGGGCAGGATGGAGCAAGCGGGGCAGGATGGAGCCGGGGGGGGTCAGGATGGATGCGGGGGGTGGGATAAAGCTGGGGGGCAGGATGGAGCCGGAGGGGGCAGGATGGAGCCGGGGGGTGCAGGATGGAGCCGGGGGGGCAGGATGGAGCCGGGGGCAGGATGGAGCTGGAAGGGCAGGATGGAGCCGGGGGGAGCAGGATGGATGCGGGGGTAGAGGATGGAGCCGGGGGGGCAGGATGGATGCAGGGGGTAGGATGGAGCCAAAAAGGGGGGGGGCAGGATGGATGCGGGGGGCAGGATGTATGCGGGAGGGGCAGGATGGAGCCAGGGGGCATGATGGAGCCGGGGGGCATGATGGTTGCGGGGGGGGGCAGTATGGATGTGGGGTGGGACAGGATGGATGCGGGCAGGATGGAGCGAGTGGGGCAGGATGGAGCCAGGGGGGCAGGATGGAGCCGGGGGAGGCAGGATGTAGCGAGCGGTGCAGGATGGAGCCAGGGGGGGCAGGATGGAGCCGGGGGGGATGGGATGGAGCCGGGGGGGAACTGGATGGAGCCGTGGGGGGGGCAGAATGGAGCCAGAGCATCTAGGATCTCGAGCAATGTGTCTCGGCCAGGTCTTGTGCGTGATCTCCGGAGCCTCCCGCGGGTTTGGGCTGGTTGTGTCCCGGCAGCTGGCGGCTCGGGTGGCCTCGGGGTCAGCGCTGCTCCTGGTGTCCCGCTCCGGGGACTGTCTGCGGCAGGAGGCGGAGAAGCTGCGGGAGATCTGCCCGGGGCTCCGGGTTCACTGGACAGCAGCGGATCTCAGCACGTAGGACAGGGTGAGGAGGACGGTGACCGCGGCCACGGAGATGGGAGGAGGAGAACCAGAGAGGCTGATCATCATCATCAACAACGCCGGTACGTGAGGAGAGACTGGGGAGGATGGAGGGGAGACCGGGGAGCATGGAGGGGAGACCAGGGAGGATGGAGGGGAGACCAGGGAGCGTGGAGGGGAGACCGGGGAGCGTGGAGGGGAGACCGGGGAGCGTGGAGGAGAGACCGGGGAGCATGGAGGAGAGACCGGGGAGGGTGGAGGGGAGACTGGGGGCGGCGGGAACCCGTGTATCCCGGCAACAGCGGCGGCCACCAATGAGCGGCCTCTGTCTGGCACACAATTTCCGTGACAGAGAACATTAGACAGTTATATAGTAGATACACACACACATATACAGTATACCCACACACAGTATACACACACATATACAGTATACACACACAGTATACACAGACACATACAGTGTACACACACATATACAGTACAAACACACACATACAGTATATACACACATATACAGTATACACACACATACAGTATACACACATATACAGTATACACACACACACACACGTACAGTATACACACACGTACACACACATATATACAGTATACACACACATATACAGTATACACACATATACAGTATACTCACACACATATACAGTATACACACACACATGTACAGCATATACAAGCATACAGTATACACACACATATACAGTATATACACACACATATACAGTATATGCACACAGTATACACACATATGCAGTATATACACACATACACAGTACACACACACACACAGTATGCACACATATACCGTATACACACACACATACAGTATACACACACACGTACAGTATATACACACATATACAGTATATAAACACATATACAGTATATACACGCATACAGTATACACACATACAGTATACACACATACATACAGTATACACACACACACATATACAGTATACACACACATACAGTATACACACACATATATAATCTCACTCTTCAGTGCAGGAGACTTTGTATGAAGAAGCCGCAGATCTCCTCTATATCTGTGTGATTTCCGGTCCCCTGAGGACTACATCTCCCATCATGCACCACGGCTCCTCCCCTGTGACGCAGTGATCCTGGAACCGGTGAGGAATATAAGGGGGAGGTGGCATCCAGCCTATTATTGTGTGATTGGGGTGGTCCCCTTGGGCTTGTTCCGCCCACCCCTGGGCTCAGCAGGCACCTTAATGGATGCGGCTGGGGCCGGGTGTGTGGTGCGGACACGCCCCTTAGTTACCCGACAGCGGCCTTGGTTACCAAGCTCTCCGGGAAGCGTGGAGGGGAGATGGGGGAGCGTGGAGGGGAGACCGGGGAGCGTGGAGGGGAGACCAGGGAGCATGGTGGGGAGACAGGGGGTGGCGGGTACCCGTGAATCCCGGCGACAGCGGTGCTAATGCTCCGCTGTAGCCGGCCTGCAAATTGGTGCGCAATTCAAACTTTGAATTTGCGCGCCTATTTGCATAGCCTGGGCCCATTGGTGGCCGCCTGAGGCGGCCACCAATGAGCAGCCTCTGTCTGGAGCGCGATTTCTGTGTCCGACAGACGCCTTAGACAATTATATAGTAGATCATTGACCTATGTTAGGCACTTGTCTTCCTCAAGTAGAGGAGTTTAAATCCCTACCAGTATTTGCCTATACTGTAGACAAGGTGCCAATATCAGGAGTAAACTAGTCCACTCGGATATTGGCAGCCAATACAATACAATGCAGACATGCATGACAGGGGTTAGAAGAACGGGGTGTTACCCATGCCTGTCATGCGTTAACTGCAGCCATATGATCAATGGAGATAAATTTGTACATCCAAATATTAAGGAATAAATGATTAAACATTTCCTTACATGTAAGTACGATCATTTGATATATCTTCTTGAATGTTCATATAAATATTGGTATATTGGGGAAACTAAAGGCCCCGTTACACGGTACGAGATCGTGAACGATATCGCTCAAACGTCATGGGTTTGGAGTCGTTCAAATGACATCGTTAGGACGTCGTTGCGTATAACACCGAGATACGACTACGATAAATTGTTGGATCGTTGATCGCAGATTTGAGAACATGTTCAAAATCAGCTGATCCTCGATCAGCCAATTGAGATTGTGAGGTAGCGCACAGCTAGGGGACCCGGATGACTCACATGGCAGGGGAATTTGACACAAACAACCGTGTTTTTAAAGTAACACTATATACAGTAGTTTATTTTTTATTTTTTTCAGTAAATTTGTTTATTAAAGTTTTGGGCAATAAGTACAGCAATACACAAGGTTAAAGGTAGCTAAAGAAGTGTATTCAATTTACAATCAAAAGAACACGTCATGAAAATTATATATATATGATACCAAGTAGTAATCATATTATGATGTTGCAGAAAATACAATAATTACAAGCTCTTGTCCCTAGGGGGGGACCTAGGTCCAGCTCATCATGACCAATCAAAGGAATTTTGGACTCTCTTTCCTAGTAGGAGGTTTCTTGTAACTCCTGAAGAAGTGAGGGTCCTCACGAAACGCGTCGAGTTAATAAAGGATACTTGGATGACTCCTTGTACCGCATCGTTCCTTGCGAGGCAGCGCACGTCAAACTCCTGTTCCTGTCATCTTCTATACTAGTAGGAGGTAAGTAGAGTACAGAAAAGGAGGAAAAAAAAGCAAAGGAAGAGAGAAGAGAGGGATAAGGGAAGGCGAAGGGGGAATGGGAGGTTAGGGAGGTTAGGGCGGCCGGCCTCCTGCTCTGACATCACCGCCTTTCCCTGCTCTATGTTAACCATGGAGCAGGGCGGGTATAAGCGGTGACATCACCACAGGGGGTGGGGCTAAGCGGCCATTACTGCAATAAGCTCTATATTATGCTGCAGATGAGGGAGACAATGATTGGTATCAGGGAGGCAGCGGTGGGCAGATTAAACATACAGGGGGTGTGAATCTGCCCTTTCGCTCCAGCCACAAGCCACCTCCTATTTGGCTCCACAATGTAAGTTTTCAAAGTGTATTATCTCGGGATACCGAGGGGCTCAAGGGCTGGGGGACCCCTAGCCTGGATGCTGCAGACATGCTGCATTCAGTGCTGTAATTAGATCACCATGTGTGGTTGGTGACAGGTCCTCTTTAATGCTTACACGCTTTTCAGCCACATTCAGGCTTCTTCCTCAGGGAACCAACAGAGTACCGTGCATAGTACACAGATTGCATTATATAGACTTCATTAAACAAATGGTTATGACGTATGCAGTAGGAGGGAATAACTCTGATGTCAGATTGAAACCTGATACCTGAGGTTACACTTAGGTAGGTAGGGGAATAAAACATGGGGGAGAAACACCCCAATTGAAAAACATGTGTGCATAGGGAAAGTGTACATTGAACGAATATGTGTATATTAAATAAAAATGAGAAATGGTGTTATATGCACAGGAAAGATTGCAGGTGCAGATTGGAAAAGAATAGAACTCTGAACCTCATATCTAAGGTGCTTGAATAGTATTCAGTGCACGAAGCTGGAGTGCCACTTTTCAGGATAATGTTAACTGAGAAATGTTTTTCTTTTTCAGAGTGCAGGGGAACCAGTTGGGAAGCTATAAAGAGGAAAGACAAGATGAATGAACCCATAGATGTCATCTTTGTGCTGGGGAAAACAGATATTTCTATTTTTTGGGGATTTCACACAATTTAATTTCCATACAAATAGAAATATCTATTTGTTCACTGGTTGCCCCAATGTGAAGCTGTTCATTTTGCACAATAAAAAGTTGTATTTGGAGCACGTTTGCAGCGCTGGATTATTTTATCTTTTCCAATTAATTGCACCTATCCAGGACCAGGATTGGATCCCTGCGCAAATCGTCTCCTTCCAAGGGGATCTGAATTACGACACTTCGGTGAGCTATTATCCCTTTTCTCCCCTCCTACTTTTGCTGATTTCTTTCTCTTTCGCAATGTGCAGTACAGACTAAAAGTTTGGACACACCTTCTCATTCAAAGAGTTTTCTTTATTTTCATGACTATGAAAATTGTAGATTCACACTGAAGGCATCAAAACTATGAATTATCACGTGGAATTATATACTTAACAAAAAAGTGTGAAACAACTGAAAATATGTCTTATATTCTAGGTTTCTTCAAAGCAGCTACCTTTTGCTTTGATTACTGCTTTGCACACTCTTAGCATTCTCTTGATGAGTGTCAAGAGGTAGTCACCGGAAATGGTCTTCCAACAGTCTTGAAGGAGTTCCCAGAGATGCTTAGCACTTGTTGGCCCTTTTGCCTTCACTCTGGGGTCCAGCTCACCCCAAACCATCTCGATTGGGTTCAGGTCTGGTGACTGTGGAGGCCAAGTCATCTGGCGTAGCACCCCATCACCATCACACCTCCTCCTCATGCTTCATGGTGGGAACCAGGCATGTAGAGTCCATCCATTCACATTTTCTGTGTCACACAAAGACACGTGGTTGAAACCAAAGATCTGAAATTTAGACTCATCAGACCAAAGCACAGATTTCCACTGGTCTAATGTCCATTCTTGTGTTCTTTAGCCAAACAAGTCTCTTTTGCTTGTTGCCTGTCCTTAGCAGTGGTTTCCTCCAGCAGCTATTTTTCCATGAAGGCCTGCTGCACAAAGTCTCCTCTTAACAGTTGTTGTAGAGATGTGACTGCTGCTTGAGACTGTGTGTGGCATTGACCTGGTCTCTAATCTGAGCTGCTGTTAATCTGGATTTTGAGGCTGGTGACTCGGATGAACTTATCTTCTGCAGCAAAGGTGACTCTTGGTCTTCCTTTCCTGGGGTGGTCCTCATGTGAGACAGTTTCTTTGTAGCGCTTGATGGTTTTTGCAACTGCACTTGGGGACACTTTCACAGTTTTCCCAATTTTTTGGACTAACTGACCTTCATTTCTTAAGTAATGATGGCCACTCATTTTTCTTTACTTAGAATTTGTATTATGGCAGAAAAAAAGCAGCTAACAGTCTATTCAGTAGGCACTATCAGCTGTGTATCCACCAGACTTCTGAACAACACAACTCATGTCCCAACCCCATTTATAAGACAAGAAATCCCACTTATTAAACCTGACAGGGCACACCTGTGAAGTGAAAACATTTCCGGTGACTACCTCTTGAAGCTCATCAAGAGAATTCCAAGAGTGTGCAAAGCAGTAATCAAAGCAAAAGGTGGCTACTTTGAAGAACCTAGAATATAAGACATATTTTCACTTGATTTCACACTTTTTGTAAGTATATTAATTCACATGTGTTAATTTCATAGTTGTGATGCCTTCAGTGTGAATCTACAATTTTCATAGTCATGAAAATACAGAAAAACTCTTTGAATGAGAAGGTGTGTCCAAACTTTTGGTCTGTACTGTATGTAGATACATTGCGAAAGTGAAAGTAGCAGCCCTGACACCTCTTGCCTGTGCTTGCAGGCTCGGCTTGTCCAGCTCTCTCTCAAAATCCTGGATCCGGACACAGAAATGCATCCGGAGTTACACATCCGGTCCTGTCCGTTCCTGTCCGTGTGGTCCTGCAAAAAAACAGGAACCCCACGAACAGGAAACTAATGTGATGTGAAGGGGACCTAAAAGGAAAGACCAAAGCTGTGTCATCACTTCATTATGGATTACTCTTTCAATATATAGGGTGAAGTCTGTGTCAATTCTGCAGCAAAATCTACAGCAGAAACGGTATATAGCAAGTGTAATATGAATTTGTGCCAAAATGTCCACAGAATACAGATTGGATTTAGCACAAACAAATTTGATGCATGTGCATTCACTATAGCAATGCCTTTGTCAAATCATTTTTTTTTTATTTCCTTTATTTTTTTCATCTATATGTACTTACTCGCAAGCTAAGTATTATATAGTTCAAATTTAATGTTGTGCCAGACCATAAATTTCAAGGAAGACATACTCCAAACACATCGTTTTCTCACTAAAGGCATTATGATTACTCTAAAATGTATCCTTTTATCTAATATTTTTGCTGATTATGAGTAAACACTCCATCATAACACAGTAAATTACCTGTTGCTATAATCCTATCTATATATTTATTATGAAAACATTCATGTGTCAGAAATATTTGTTTTCTGAATACATGAAGACAATATGTCTTGCCTTGTAAATTGTGAAAAGTCCCCGCCTGTTATCATCTTAGGAGTGTTTAATATTGAGTACATGAATGTAGAAATACAAGTATAACTTGACAACTGCTGTTAACGAGGGAACTTTATGTATTGTATTCACCAAACCTATTTTGTTGGCTGTTAAAATTATAATTATAATTCTCATATTTTTTACTGACTTGTCACATACATCATTCAGTGGTTCATACAGTATGTAGAAAAGAGAAATAATGAATTATTTCATAAAGACGTTTCAACCCTCCCGGTTTTGGTCATTTACTGTTGCTGTAGTGTAACTGAGAAATCAAAAATTAAAAGATATGGATAACATGTATACATCACATGTCTGAATATAATGTGTGATAGGTCAAAAGTCCATTGTACACGGTCAGTGGTATCCTGGATTAATACAATGCAGCCCATTGTTAACCATTATTTCAGGGGCTGTAATGACCTTGTGTAGCCCTGTTCTGTAATTCAAGCCAAAATACAGGCAACAAACACCTACTAAGCTATTAAGGAAGCTGTCAGGGGGCCGACTGACTATGCTGGCTGTCATTTTATTTTTTTATTTGAGCCCCCACTGCATTACTTATGTGCTGTACTCCCTTTGTATGGCAAGTAGCCAGAAGAATTACTTAAGTGGATACTCCAGGGACATAAAAAAATTCTTCTATGATCCGTACCCTCATAAATTATAAAGATGAGATGCCCAATACTTATCTATTATCCTTACATCACCTGCTCATCTCCTCCCCTCCCCTCTAGGACATTGCATCATCAATCAGAGAACAGGTGGTGTGATCACGCCCCATGTTTTTGGGCATAAGCAGCTATTATCAGGGGACTGGTTGTTATTAACAGCAGAGTGCACCCCCTGATGTGTGATGTAATGTCCCAGAGGGGAGGGGGAACAGTGAGAACAGATCCTGTCACACTGAATCACAAGTGTTGTAAGGATAATAGAACTGCACTGGGCATTTCATTTTTATAGTTTATGAGGAACAGAATATTTTATCTCCCAGAGTACTTCTTTAGGGTACGGACACACCAGCATGCAAAACGGACGAGTGCAATGCGAGAAAATCTCGCATTGCTCTCGGGCCAATGTTATTTAATGACTCAGAACAGATTAGCGTGTGTGGGATGCTTTTTTCTCATCCAGAATCTGAATGAGAAAAAAGTTGCAACATGCTGTGACAGTATGCGAGTCATAGCCGAGACTCGCCATTGCAAGTCAATGGGTGTGACAAAATCACGGTCAGCACACTGACCATCCGAGAGGGATTAATTTTTTCACTGATACATTATCATTCTGTAGCTCAGACAACTGTAAAATGTTCCTGTAAATGATTATACAGTAAATATCTGCTGAGAAAAAATACAGATTGCACACGGACAGCACACGGATGCCACACGGATCAAAAAACGGATGTGACTTGTCCAACTCTACTGGATGAGAATCTGACCTTTTTTTTCATGCCAGTGTGTTTCCACCCTTAATTTATCAAAATTCACTAATGGCAGTACACTACTATGTATACAAGATCCTCTGAACCCCTGAATATCATAGGCTATAGGTACTTCATACCATGCAGTAATTGAATGTGCAAAAATGCTCTTATTTTCAAATCCATAGATTTAGAAAAAAAAAAAAAAAAATGTTGAGTATTTAGTCAGTATTTTACCATCAAGCTTTAGTAAGCAAAACCAGAAGTGGGGTGAAAAATGCAGAAGTGTTGCACTTGTTTTTAATATACTATTCCTCTGATTGTTCCACTCCTGGTTTTGGCTTACAAATACTGAGGTAAAATACTCACCAAATACTGAACATAGCCTAAGAAGGTGGCATGACCCGGCGGGATACCGGCCCATCTCTTTAATCAACCAAGACCTTAAGATTCTGTCTAAGATCATGGCAGATAGGTTGGCGAGGGTACTCCCAAAACTAATAGACAAGCAGCAGACCGGTTTTATTAAAGGACACTCAGCGGTAACTAATGTCTGCAAAGCCTTACTAGTGATGGATGCGGTGAGGGATGAGACCTTGAAATCTGGCGCAACTCCAGCCATGGTCACTCTAGATGCAGAAAAGCGCTCCCGAACTATATTACTTATGGAATAAACTACTACTTTGGAAAATAAGAAGAATTTGGATTGTGTCTTTCTGGACCTGGGAACGCTCATCTATACACCAGATAATCTCTTTCTGTGGACACACCTAACAGACTTCGGGCTGGGAGCTCTGTCATTTCTGGGACGTAGCTGCAAACCAGGAGGCAAGCACACTAAAGAGTGGATCAACCACAAGGAATTGTTACATGAGAAAATAAAGACATCAAAAGGGTGAGCACAAAACCTATTATCTATCACCATACTTTATAATCTGCATTTAGATTTGCGCCCTCTCTTTCTATCTCCCCCACCACCCAGACCCCAGTGCCCAGAGGTCGGACTTCCTTAGATGCAGAAAAAGCATTTGATAATGTGAGATGGCCATGGCTGGATCTGGTACAGGATAGAATAGGATTACAGGGAAGATTTAGTACTTTCCTACGGAACCTGTACCTTAACCCGAAAGCAAAGATGTGCACCCTGGGCTTTCTGTCTCATGCTTTTCACCTGCAAAAGGGAACTAGACAGGGCTGCCCATTATCTCCTTTGTTATTTAATCTGGTATTGGAGCCCCTATCACAATATTTAAATAAATATAGTACATATGAAAGTATTAAAGAAGGGCGAGAAGAAGTTAAATCAGCGCTTTTTGCAGACGACATCATTCTATTCTTGAATTACCCAGAAAGAGACCTACCGATCTGCTGAATCAAATTGATACATTTGGAACCTTCTCGGGGTTCCAACTAAATAAAACTAAACACGAAATACTGATATTGAGAGGTAGCAGTAGAACTGGAGGTGGAGGACACATAATGTGCATTCCAAAAGCTATCGCCTCCATAAAATATTTAGGCCTAACGTTGAGCAAAACACCAGGACAAGTATATACTTTAAATTACAAACCTTTTTTTTGAGAAAGTAGAGAAAAAGTTGGAAAGATGGGCCGGGTTCCCGTCATCGGAATTGGGCAGATGCCACCTGCTGAAAATTATTAGCTTTGTGAGACTACTTTATCCGATGCAAACACTGACATTACTGATTAAACATGTGGATATAAATAAGATGAATAGAGCTTTTGCTAAATTTATCAGGAGGGGAAGGAGACCCAGACTGAAGTTGACCTCGCTAATGCTGCCAAGAGACAAGGATGGGGCAGGACTACCAAATGTCAGAGGATACAATTTTGTAAAATATAAAATAGGGAGGGGGACAAGAGGCGCAATAGTGCCCTATCACTAGTGACACTGATATAATGTGGTGGTGCTATGAAGCTGCTCACCTGTTCCAGTTGTGAGCCCCACAACTGGTTTGAAGGCGTTTAGGAAACAATGTTCCAAGCTGCTGCAGGACCTCCACCCACCACTGGATAGTGGTATCGATCAAAGAAATGATGGGAGTGCTGGTGTATCACGGTCCGCGCTTTTTATTCCTCCTTCTCCTACCGTTCAGCGCCACACCCGACGCCTTCCTCAGGATATCTTTGATATCCCTGAGGAAGGCGCCGGGTGTGGCGCTGAAACGCGTAGGAGAAGGAGGAATGAAAAGGATGAAAAGTTGACTGGCTCATTGGTGAGTTTTATTTAGCCCTGGAGCAGCGCGGACCGTGATACACCAGCACTCCCATCATTTCTTTGAGAGGATACAATTTGGCATGTTTGCTGAGGCATGTGATAGACTGGATAAAAAATACCGATACTCAGATGGCCAGCTGGAAACAGAGTACTGTTCGCCATGGGACAGACAGTCGCTACTACATGCATCATTGGCAAACATTCCAAAACAGATCAAGAACACAATAATTTTCAGAGATACCATGATGACATGGAAAGCAGTAAGAAAAAATGCAAACTGTCCTGGAAAGTTTCCAAACATCTTAACCCCTGGGCTCACACAGATTTTCCACAGGGAAAGGAAAATGCTCTGTCTGAGGAATGGAGAAGGGAATAGAGTTGATGGGAGACCTGATTAATCGGACTGAAAAAATGTGGTTGACCGGTCGAGAAATAGTGGAGATATTCGGACTTGGAGGCTCCCAAGAATTACAATTTCTCCAGCTACGTCATGGTATTATATCCAATCTTTTAGACGTTGTGAAGGAGACGGAACCTAATGTGTGCGATAAATTAATACAGTCAGAAATCACATCACTGAGTGTCTCAACAATATATGGCGAGCTTAGAGAGATACTGGTTCTATCGGGAGCTGAGAGGTTGTTCTCCAAATGGACCCGTTATTTGAATCAAGACAATGTTTTAGAAGAGATTACTAGGGGATGGGAAAAAGTTAGACGGTACAAACCTAAATGAACGGTGGAGAGATACTCATTCCCGAATAATACATGGCATGATATGCGGATTTAACATACCGCTAAATAAAGCAAAACCAGACAGGGCTATAAAATGCCCGAAATGCCAGGAGGAACAGACCGATATGGTTCATGGGTTATGGAGTTGTACAACACGGGTACAGACTTTCTGGGTCATGATTCAACAACAACCGTGGTCGTAATACAGAATCCTGGACAAAGTGCTTCGGTGTCCGCGCTGCTGCTCCAAAGCCAAAGAAACACAGACACGGGAATGTCTGGTACAGCTACAGCCTTTATTTTCCTCCTACGCGTTTCGGAGCCTCCTCCCGAGCTCCTTCCTCAGGGAACATGAGGAAGGAGCTCGGGAGGAGGCTCCGAAACGCGTAGGAGGAAAATAAAGGCTGTAGCTGTACCAGACATTCCCGTGTCTGTGTTTCTTTGGCTTTGGAGCAGCAGCGCGGACACCGAAGCACTTTGTCCAGGATTCTGTATTACGACCACGGTCACCGTTGGGAGTGCGGTCCCTGCAGCAGCTGCCTGTACGCTATTCTACCAGTTGTGGGTTTCACAACTGACTAAGGTGAGCAATTCCACATCGACAAGTGAGAGTTTTTAATTGAGATAAGACCCTATATGCGCATTCTTTCTTTCACACATGATTCAACAACAAACATTACGTCTATGTAATCAAAACCTAGAAATGGATCCTGCAGTTTGGATTTTTCAAAATACGGAAGTGACATAAAGAAGTAAATGGAATGTGCAACGCCTCCATGTGATAGCCCTCTTGGCGAAACGGCTATTACTAAGACACTGGCTATATACATCACTGCCTGATGAGGAAGAAATAGTAGCAGGCCTAAAAGCGGTATTAGAGATCTATAGGAGGGAAGCTGAAAGGAACAAAGGAAAACTGTTGACGGAATTTATGCAGAAATGGAGTGGATTCATGGAGATGCAACTCTCTGACTCAGAAACTATACAAACCATTACACCGTTTGAGAATACAGAATGGTATCTTTTAGAGGACATCGGGCGTTCTTTGGGGAGACTGAAAATACGATCCAATTCTCACAATAGAGATTAAAAACATGACGGGCCTAGATACGAGGGGTACAAATGAAATAGGTAGTCTTCTACATAACGAGACAAGAAAGGAGACAAAAGTTAACGAACCAAGTTTTAGGTATAATTAAAATACCTTACATATGTGAGGACACGTGACACGAAAAGGTGGGATAGTATATGTTTGGTGGAATTGAATGTTTCATAGCCATTGGGAAGGCAAAGATAATGTAATATTTTGTGACGAAATGTTGGTAACCTTGAAATAGTTTTTTATGCCTGAACGTTATTTCTGTTCTTATGTTATGAAAATTTTAATAAAAAGAGTTTTGAAAAGAAGGTGGCATGATCCCGAATTGTCAAGGTGTGTTTCTCTTTGCTGGATGTTCTCAAAGCAGCATCTCACACATGAGAGTTGGCTGAAATTCTACTGAAGCAAAAATGTTTGTTACACTATTACTGCATGGTGTAAATTGCATATGGACTAGAGACTGCACAATCCTGTGTTCATATGAAGATGCAGTGACATCTAAAAGTTTGTGAATGTTTCAGAATTTTCCATCTTTGTTCTTACATTTTACCTAAAATAACATTATAATTTCATACAAGTCGTAAAAAAACTTGATAAGGAGAATAAAATCAATCAAATGAGTCAAAAATATTAGACTTTGTAATTTTTTAAATAGGGAATATGATTCAATATCACGTGTGCGAGTTGCAAAAGTGTATGCAACCCCTTGAGTAGAAATACCTGCATCCGTCTGACTATAGATTGGTTAAATTCAAACTAATTTCTGACATAATAAATATCAAGAACTCTTCTTCTAAGTCCTCAGAAGCCTCAGTTGTCCATGCCATCTTGCACTCCTCAATCATATGTTGTAAAGAAAAATAAATTCCTGTTCTTTAAATAAAACAGGTCGCCCATTTAAAGCTGATTGTCATCTCATTGACTGAAAACATTAAACTCTAAACATCAGACTCACTTTCAAGTTATCTTCTAATCCTTATGGTTCCACCAGGTCTCATAGCTATGGAGTGCCCTCCAATTCCACACCTGGAGGCAACCTGTGAAAGTCCTGCCATAGAAAAGGAGAAAGAGGGTCAGCTACAACATTCCCAATCCCTAAAACATGGCAAGCCCTAAAATAAATATTGTGGCCAAGACACAAGCAGGACCAGATGCTGAAGCAGTTCCAGGACCGGAAAGAATAAGGATGATAGTGTGCCATACCCAAATTATCTGTCCAAAAGCAAATGTGCTGACTGCAGAACAATACACCCTAAATTTTCACTGCAATAATTATGAGAAAAAACTTCAACAGTGTGAGGCTATTACAGAGGCCCTCATTACTCCATTCCTGTTGGCCATGCAGAAGCTCACCAATTTAAACCGAAAACTGCCCCAAAACCACAGGAACCAGAGGCATCAGTGAATAATGCTAGCTTTGAGATGCTACGCTCATTTGTCATGCATGCAGCATGTGAACATTGTATCTGCCAAGGAAACTCGAACTGCCAGGTCAACTTTGAAGTGACTTGTAATTGAATGTGGTGTCCTGGTGATTTAACTACTCGAGTAGGTAGAGACAAACAGCATAAAAAAAACCTTGCCCATTGGCATTATTTGGCAAACAAAAACATGGAGATTTAAAAGGACCGTATTTTCTTCAGACTGAACAAAAATCTGAAAGAAGACTACTATAATTTTTAAGCTTATCTGTGGGTAAATGAAAAATACAAATAGTGTCAATTTCAATGCCTAAAAAGG
This sequence comes from Allobates femoralis, assembly GCA_033576535.1. NCBI lineage: Eukaryota > Metazoa > Chordata > Amphibia > Anura > Aromobatidae > Allobates > Allobates femoralis. The sequence goes on from JARQOC010000005.1 coordinate 251,992,022, forward strand.
AAAACATTGTAGCAGAGCTCCCTGTGATTTTTTTCTAATAACATAATCCCGAAACACTTCATGAAAAAACAGACTGTGTCAACATTGGGTTGCTATCACCTGGGGTGACAAAAAGGTAGTGGATAATTGAATGGCAACTGTTTTCATATCATACCAAAACAAAGATGGAAGGATACCACGCTACCCTGTGAAATAGGACTGGTGAAAATAAAAGATGGTGCAGGAATGAGAAGTAAATTCCAATGCACTTGGTAGAAACAGTGGGAACAAATGGTATGGGGACAGGAAAAAGCTTCCTACATAAACACACAATATTCCAGATAGAATTGACAAGAAATTAAAAGGTACAAATGTACTTGATACAAGTGGTATACTATCAATAGTATCAATTAAATTTGTTCCTCTTAATTTCATGCCATTTCTCCCACTATATTGTGTATTTATGTAAGGATGCTTTTACTTGTTCCATACTATTTGTTCCCACTAGTCTGTTTCTAGTGTGGCCCCCCTGAGGCTCTAATTGCCTCAGAGGTACTGTACCTCAGCCAGAGGTGTGGAACCCCACTCTCGGGTAGAAAGTGACACTACCTGGCACCCAAACACCAGCATCCAACAGTATATACTGCAGGTCAGGGATTCGGGCGGACCTTGTTTAGAGAGGGACCCATTATAGTCTGGAGGGGAGACAAGTAGGGGGTGTGGGTTGGAGAAAGTGGATCAGGAGCACTTGAAAGTGGGAAACAGACAGAAGGATGCACAGGACAGACTAATGTAGAAGGATGTAAGGAGAACATGGGGAGTTAGAGTGAGGACACAGAGACGAGCAGAAGTATGAGAGAGACGTCCAGGGGACTGGAGCCGGTGGAGCTCGTCCCGTGACAGAGGGAGAGGAAAAAATTGACAGAGGAGCCAGTGAAGAGCTCAAGAGTGACAGAAGGAGTCCCAGAGGCCCGGAAGTGAGTGATCCACCCGTGGAGCTGACAGAGAGACCAGGGTCAGCTAGAGGGACTGGGCCACAGAAAGGGGACAGGCCCCAGACTAGTGAAGCAACTTAACGACTTAACTGGCGAACCGGAAAACACACTCCACACTCATTCATTGAAAAGGTGGCCACATAGGGTCAGGGGTCCAGGACGGGGTAGGCTAACAGGACGCGAGGCTACTGGCTCAAGACACTGGGTGTGAGGCGCTGGGAGGAGGGCGAGAACCCAGACCAGGGAGACACCGAGGAAGTAACATCAGAAGGGGGTCCAGGAAGAAAGTCACTGAATAATCCGAGAGTTGGCTGGAGCCCTGACCCAGAGAGCACAGCGCCCCGTTGAAGGCTGGAACCATCTGGAGCCTTGTGCAACAGTGAGTAAAGATCTATAAGACTGCATCCTGCTGTGCCCTCCAGTCATTCACTGGCAAAAAGACTCTATCCCTGCCCTGGGGCCTACAGCTCTATCCGTGGAGAGCTACACCATCTCTGCTGCAATACCAACAGCCCCAGAGGATCTGCACCGCAGCGTCGGGTATCCATCCCTAATTGCCGAACACCACGGGAGGCGTCACAAGTCATTTTACCAAATAGACTTTCCCCCATTTAATGACACCGCTGGGGCACGGAGCCACGTCACAATGCCATGACCTCCCCAAAGGACTCCCGACTCGATTTTGAGTATCCCACGGTCCCGGTGGGTGTGTCACTAGCAAGTGTATCGGCATTTACTTCTCATTTCATTTCTCACCTTCATTTATTTCCAACAGGGCTATTTTCCTTTGTATCGTGGTCAAATTCTTCCATCTTCATCTTAGTATTTTATTAACCAATACAGGCAACCACACAGGGCATCATTGCTCTGGTGCCCTCGTTCTGAATTTGACTAGCTGGAGTATCTATTTTAGTTTGTTGGTTTCATATCATACCACCCATTCAAGGAAGAAATTAAACCACTCAGAACACATGTCATGATATGGAACATTCCATGGGAAGGCAGATAGAAATAAAAAAAAAGACAATCCATCCGACAACCCTGGAGATGATTATATTCAAAGTGGATTGGAAGAAAGTGAAAGGCAGATTCAATATCTGATTTCACAAGAAGAGCCCAACACAATAATTCTAACCAGGGACAATGCCTTATCAAATGAATCATAGGAAGCGGATGCCTCCTCTAGAAAAATATCATCATTTACTGATAAGCCTTTTGGGTGGGAGAGGTGAAAAATTAGGAAAATCTTTCCAAGTTCCTTTTTGGGTACCATACCCAGAGAAGACACCCAATTCTGCCCAAGGCTACCTCCGTAGACAACTTTTTGAATTTCTTCATAAGCCAAACATTCATGTTTGTACTTGCAGAGGATAGAAAATTTAGTGTTTCTTGTTGGGTAAATAACAGGCAACAGGCCGTCTGACGGCCACCGACCCTGTAGTCTTGCCTGGAAAGGGCTCAGCCTTTGGAGCCAACATGAGGCATAGCGACATGTCCATTGCCTTAAAGGGAACCTGTTACCAGGATTTTCCATATAAATTGTGGCCACCACCAGAAAGCTCTCACACACAGCATTCTGGAATAGTGTATATAAGTCCCCAAGCCTTTCTGCATAACATAAAAAAGTACTTTTATTATACTCACCTATGGGTGCCTCCTGTCTTCCTGTGATCACCATCCTCTTTCCCTGCTTCATGTGGATGACGTGTCCTATATCATCCATATTAGTGTCCTTCTAATCCATATAGTGTTCTCCATTGCGTTCTTGCAATGCGCACTTCCTTCTGCCCAGCTGAGGGTAGATCAAAGTACTGTTATACTCCCTGAACCCGGCAGTGCACTGCACAACATCGAGAGAGTCAGCGAGCAGTGCTGACAGGCCGCCACAGGAGGATCTCATTCACCAAGCGGGACCCTGGGAGAAAGGGAATATGGATTGAACAGCAGTGCCCGGCACTGAAGAAAAGTAAAATTACTGTTATGCACAAGTGCAGGAAAAAAACAAAGCGTGCTCAGGCAAGTGTACTATAATAATTTGCTCTGCCCTCGGCAGGGCAGAGAAGTGTGCATGTGCAGGAATGCAATGGAAGACACTGTGAATGAGGTCGAATGCATCATCCACAAGAAACAAGGAAGGAATGGCAGTTGTAAGAAGACAGGAGGTGCCAGATCAAGATCAGAAATACTATCAGACTGGACCCCATGGATGAGTATAACAAATATTATTTTTTATGTTATGCAGATCGACTTGCTGGACTTATATACAGCATTGTAGAATGGTGTACATAAGGGCTTACTGGTGGTGGCTGCACTTTATATGGGAAAAACCTGGTTCCCTTTAATGCATCATCCTAGCTTGGGTTGCAACTCCAAAAGTCTCTGAAACCCCTCTTCTTACCGCCACAATTTCAAACCGCCATAAGATTTATTGCTAACGAAAACAAATGGGATTCACTGATCTCAGGAGACCAGTTTCAAGAAAACACTGCGGTTCAATGCCGGCTTAAGCGCAACTATTTGCATATAAGATTTATGCTAGCGTTTAGCAGACTTGGAATTTGGGTTCTGGTGATTCAGCAGACTGTTATAAGTAGTGATGCTAACCTACACTCGATATTGGGACTTGCCCAAACCTATTTAACCCGAACTCGACTTACAGTTGTGAATGGGCGTAGGGGCCTGTAAAATAACATTTAATTATACCACATCATTATACTTCCATCCAACCATACATTACACGCCCTCCGTCATTCGCATCTACTTCAGGGACCGCTTTTAATTTCCAGGGATACTCACTGCACTGCCGAAGACCACTAGTTTCACGTGTCATGTGACATCAGTCAGGGTTACCCGAGTCCATGCTCAGCTTGAACTCGATTGACAGTCACGGACTACTCATCTGACTGCTTGTCACTCTGAACAAATCTGTCTGTTCAAAGTGAGTAGCAGGACTGAACATGCTGTGGCATTACATCAGAGGGAGGATTTTTTTTGTAATTAAAGATGGGGTTCATAAATGTGTTTTTTGCTTCATTTCTAGCTTTAAAAAAATTTGGCGTGTTTTTTATTTTTAATGTTTACTAGAAATTCATGATGGCTGGGTCTAATATTTGGCCTGACATCATGAGTTTCAGGCTTAGTACGAGCTGACAATACAAAGCTGGTATTAATCCCATTATTACCCAGTGTGCCAACCCCCACCAGGGTCTCTAGAAGAGCCAGATAAAGTACCTGGAAATGGTGCTACGATGAATGCGCCATTATTCAGAGGTGGCTGCAGGCTGCGGTTTTCAGCATTGGGGGCCCAGAACACTTGGGCCTTACCACGCTGAGAATCCCAGTCCCCGGCTGCCTAGTCTTACCTGGCTTGCTATCAAAATATGTCAGGAACCCACAGATTTGTTTAAATTATTTATTTAAATAATTTAAAAAAAATAATGAGCTTCCCTGTATTATGATTGTGAGCCAAGGTAAATAAATAATTAAAAAATGACATAGCGCTTCGTGGTATTTTTTATTTTCAGCGCAGATAAAGCAGACAGTTACAGGCTGCTACCCACAGCTGTCTGGCTTTACTTTGGCTGACAATCAAATCAGACCCCAAATTTTATAGGTCGGGTTCATCCATCACTATTTATAAAGGTCTGTTCAGGACCAAAACCTGACCCAAGCCTCATTTAAAGACACTGATTGGGCAGCCATCCATAAACAAACAACTTCTGAGGGTGGGAAGGTGAGGTTTTGTAATTGTTTTTTCTATTTTAGAAACACACTATGGCCGATAATGACACTTTTACCCCCAGTGCGAGCTGTTTAAACACTGCAAGTGACTTGCACTGGGCCTAATGCCAAGTGTACACGAGCACAGCAATCCTCACTGGAGTGCTTTGCATATGTAAAGCATCTGAACTCCAGATTCGAACGGGTTCGCTCATATCTATTTAGAATCCCTATAAATGGACTCTACAGTATATAGATTAAAAGATCCACATATCAGTGCTTTTGGCCCGTTACACAACTTATCACAGTAAAATCTTACAATTAGTGATGGTCGAATACTAAAATATTAAGATTATTTATCTCGACTGTTTTGTACTATTCGTAAATTCATTAAGAATAACAAATCTCATACAAGTCAATGGGAAACTTGAATAATTTTCTGGTGTATCCTCCCAGGAGGCCTGGTCGGGCAGTAAAAATGCTGAAATGGTTAGAAAAGTGCTGAGAATGCTGAACCGCATAGAAAAGTGCTTAAATAGCAACAGCATGTAGAAGATGCCTGGATGCATCTCTGACCCACAGGTCGCTTCTGGGACCAATATTGTCAAGAGTATTATGCCACTTAGATATGCTATCCCTTGCCTATTTATGATAACCAGAGCAGGGAAAGTAGACAGCTGTGGCCTGCAGCCCTCAACTGTGTGCTTTATTTTGACTGGTTATCAAAAATAGAGGCTCCCCCACACGTTTTTTTTTTTTAATTATTGAAATAAATAGTAAAAAATGTGGGTTCCTGCCCATTTTTGCTAACAATCGCAGATAAATGAGAAAGGTGCAGACAGGTATTCTCAGGCTGGAAGGTCCATGATTATTGGGCTCTCCCCAGCCTGAAAATAGGAGCTTACAACCAATTCACAATTGGTGCATCCATTAGTATGCGCCCTATTTGTGCTTTACCCGGCTCATCCAATTACCCTGGTGTGGAGGCCATCGGGGTGAAATATGGGACTGATGTCAGCTGTTATTCTTCAAAAATCCCAACTGCCATCAAGCCCTAGGTTGGTAATGGAAAGATGTCCATGAGACCCCCCCATTACCAATCCTGTAAGTAAAAAGAAAAAAACACAAACACACAAAAATCCCTTCTTTTAAATAAAAAAAAACACTCTCTTTCACCAATTTATTAACCCCTAAACCACGAACGCAGGTCCTACATAAGCCACACAATGTCCACAACGTTCCTGGTGCTTCTATATCTGGAGGCCACAGTGAGCAGTCACATTAGAACACATGACCGCTCACTGTGGCCTCCAGGACACACTGAGAGCAGCAAAGGAGCTGCCAGAAGTGACCTTAGCGCAGCTAAGTGCTGAACTGCTTAACTGTGTGTCTTAGCAGCAGCACAGTTCGACAGTTCAGCACTGAGTTCACCTGAGGTGACTTCTGCAGTTCTCACAATACCCTTTGTGTGAGCTGCCAGCTGTGACCTCAAGTGAACTCAGTGTCACACTGTTTACCTACATATCAGGGTAGCAGCGCAGACCTACAGTTCAGCACTGAATTCACTGGAGGTCACTTCTGCTGATTCTCACAGTACCCTCTCTGTGAGCCGCCAGCTGTGACCTTAGGTGAACTCAGTGTTGAACTGTCTGAAGGTGTGTCATGACAGCAGCGCAGTCTCACCATCCAACACCGAGTTCCCCTGAGGTCACTTCTGGCAGTTCTCATGGTACCTTTTGTGTGATCCACCAGCTTTGACCTGAGGTGAACTCAGTGCTGGACTGTCGGACTGCGTTACATGGTGGCAGCGCAGGATGACAGTCCGCTAGCTGTGAGACCTTAAAAGAGCCTTTAAGTTAAACTTTAAGGTTACTGGAGTTTTCAGGCACTGGTCTCGTGGCCGCTCTCAACTCAGTAACTTTAAAGGGAACCAACCACCCCAAATGACCCCCCCGGACTGTTAATATGTGTCCCTACACCCAGCACACACATTTGGGGCAATCGTGTTTGCTAAAAAAACTGTTTAGTAGAAGCTAAGATATATGTTTATAAAGTTTAATAACTTGAGCCGAATGGGTGTTACCTAGCTTGTCCACGTGCAGTGTTCGTGCTTGTCAGCTTCCTCTCCCCCTCCCCTCTCACTTCTAAGAGCCTGGCCGCGTCATGAAAGGGGCGGGGCTAAATCGCGTCATGAAAGGGGGGGGGCTTTATAAACATATATCTTAGCTTCTACTAAACAGTTTTTTAGCAAAAACGATTGCCCCAAATGTGTGTGCTGGTGTAGGGACACATATTAACAGTCCGGGGGGTCATTTGGGGTGGTTGGTTCCTTTAAGAGAGCCTTTAGGGAAGCCTTTAAGGTTCTTGGAGTTTCCACCTGTTGGGACATCTGTAAGTTGCTACATTCGGAGGCCACAATGAGCAGTCATGTGATTTAATGTCATGACTCACCATGACCTCCGAATGTAGCAGAAGCGAGATCATCATGGGAAGACGTCTGTACGTCGAAACGCGTTGTGGTCTGGAGCTTTTTATGAATAAAGTTACGGAGATAAAGATTAAAGTATCCCGTTTCATACCTGCGCTCTACTGTAGAACCGCATATTCTATCTGAATTCTATTAGTCTAATTCCATTGTGGAAAGCGGTGACAGAGCTGCAGGCGGGATAGGGTTAATGGATCAACCTGGTGTTTCCTGACCCAACCCTGGAGAGAGAGCGTGGACAGCATGAGTCCAGGAGCAGAGGTGATTGAGGATACAGGAGCACTACAGATCCAAGGCTGGCAGCCTGAGCCACAAATCTACGCTCACAATCTGGTTGTGCGGATCGGGCACAACCTTTAAAGGTTAGTTTACTTATAATACGACCGCTTTAAAGACAGGAGAGGTCCACAGGTGGCGCAACACTATTTTTTCTTTTTATGTGTGGATTACATCCGACCTGCGGGAGTTATATTTGGGGTTAATAAATTGGTGAAAGGGGAGGGAGGGTTCAATTTAAAAGAATTAATTTGTGTGTTTGTGTTTTCCTTTCTTTTTACTTATAGTGTTGGTAATGGGGGATCTGATAGACACCTTATTACCAACCAAGGGCTTAATGGCAGCTGCGATTTTCAACAATTCTGAACCGACATCAACCCCATATATTACTCCGATTGCCACCACACCAGGGCAATCAGAATGAGCCAGGTAAAGTAAAATAATTGGCACATCTAAGGGTACCTTTACACACCACTAACGCGGCGAGAAATATTGACGGCGATATGTTGCCCTGGAATCATCGCCGTCAAATTGCCTCCAAAATTGCGGCGTGTAATTGGGGAATTTGGCGGCGATTTGTCGCCTCGCCACGGTCGCCTGATTTCAGAGCACTGCTCTGAAATCAGCGACCGTGGCGAGGTGACAAATCGCCGCCAAATTCCCCAATTACACACCGCAATTGGGAGGCAATTTGACGGCGATGATTCCAGGGCGACATATCGCCGTCAATATTTCTTGCCGCGTTAGTGGCATGTAAAGGTACCTTAATGGATGCACTAATTGAGGGAAGCTGCGGGCTGCTATTTTTAGGCTGGAGAAGGGTCAATACCATGAATCTTCCTAACTTGAGAATATAAGTCCCAAGGTGTGTGTTTTATTTATACTGGTTTTCAAAAATGGGTAGGAGCCCATTTGGTTTTTTTATTACTATTTACTTAAAATTATTATTTCTTTAAAACGGCATGGGGGAACCTCTAATTTTGATAATCAGCCAAAATAAAGCACACAGCTGGGGGCTGCAGCCCGCAGCTGTCTAGTTTACCTGAGCTGGTTATGACAAATAGGCGGGGGATTGCATGTCATTTTTTTGTTTGTTTGTTTTGTTTTCACTGCACCTGCCAATGATAGCCATGCCAGTAGCAAAATTGGCTACAATATTACTATGATTGGCAGTCAATCAACGTAAGTTTAAGGGTTTAAATTCAGGGAACCAAACATGCGAGTAGGGAACTTGAAACTCGCGAGATGAATACTAAAATACTCAATGATTAATAAATATCCTGAATACTTTTATATGTGTACTAGATGATGGCCCGATTCTAACGCATCGGGTATTCTAGAATATGTGGGTGTGCGGCGGTGGCCCCCTTCAGTTCTCACCCGCTCCAGGCTTCTGTCCAGCCACCTCTCACCCTAGCATGTCTTCTTCTTCTTCCTCCAGCATAGATGTCAACAATTCCAAGGCCTCGGGGGCGGAGTTAACAGAGGGCGTCATAATAGGCATGTCCAAGCACATAGCCCTGATGTGGTGGGCGTGCCCTTGTTCATGGCCATTACAACGCCCCCTTTGGTAGCTCCACCCCCACCCCCGTGGCCTTTGAATTTCTGGAGTCTATGCCACGAAAAGAAGAAGAAAGGCGGGGTGAGCGGCGGGCAGATGGAGCATGGAGTGGCGGCCGGGAGGGAGTGTGGAGCGGGTGAGCAGCGGGCAGGAAACCGAGCGGAGGGGGGCCGGGAGACCGGGCGGACTATGCCTGTTTCGCTATAACGGAAATCCCGTGTCGCTGATTGGTCGCGCCCAGCCAGCCATGAACAATCAGCGACACGGATTTTGCGTTAGAGAGACAGTGTGATGTGAGTGCAAGGTGAGTGTAGGGCTAAGTGTGAGGTGAGTGCAAGGTGAGTGCGACATGAGTGCAGGGCTAAGTGTGACGTGAGTGCAGGACAGAGTGTGACGTGAGTGTAGGACAGAGTGTGACGTGAGTGCAGGACAGAGTGTGACATGAGTGCAGGACAGAGTGTGACGTGAGTGCAGGGCAGAGTGTGACGTGAGTGCAGGGCAGAGTGTGACGTGCGTGCAGGGCAGAGTGTGACGTGCGTGCAGGGCAGAGTGTGACGTGCGTGCAGGGGAGTGTGACATGAGTGCAGGGCGAGTGTGACGTGAGTGCAGAGTTAGTGTAATCTAAGTGCAGGGCTAAGTGTGACGTGAGCGCAAGACAGAGTGTGATGTGAGTGTAGGACAGAGTGTGACGTGAGTGTAGGCACGGCAGAGTGTGACGTGAGTGCAGGGCAGAGTGTGACGTGAGTGCAGGGCAGAGTGTGACGTGAGTGCAGGGCAGAGTGTGACGTGCGTGCAGGGCAGAGTGTGACGTGCGTGCAGGGCAGAGTGTGACGTGCGTGCAGGGCAGAGTGTGACGTGCGTGCAGGCAGAGTGTGACTGAGTGCAGGGATGTGACTGAGTGCAGGGCGAGTGTGACCTGAAGTGCAGGCGTGAGTGTGACCTGAGTGCAGGGCTGAGTGTGACCTGAGTGCATAGTGTGGAGTGTAAGGTGTGTGGATGTAAGTGGTCTGCAGTACTGACTCCTGAAGGATTGTACCCGCAGAAGTGCCAGCTGAGCGCGAAACGTTCGTTGTACCATCGGGGCTACCCGGTCCTCCTTCCTTTGCACCCCCACCTGTAACACCCCTGTGATGCATTAAATGGAATGAGCACTTTTATCCTGTGTGCAGCCCTGCTCTTTTTCTAAACTGGAAGTGACATATCGCTGTTGTGGATAAAGTGTGCACCAGGAATAGAGGCTCACAGTGTGTGGGACCTGCATGAGAGGTCCCAGGGGATCCCAGAGGGCTGCTGGAACTGACAGAGATGCACGGAGGGAGTAGTGGTGCTGGCCTTAACCTGCAAACTGTAAGTACCTGACTCCTGGTGCTGTGTGCGTTTAGCTTAAGGACCTCTGGTGATGTCATAGTTATGCTACCTTGCTCCGGCCATGATTGTGACATCATCAGAGGTCCTGTAAGTATGTAATAGGCTGCTTTCACATTGGGGTTGTTTGAAAAATGCATCAATTGTGGTAAAAAAAAATGCATCTGCTGCATTTTCCGCCTAACGCCCGCTCTTGCGGCACACTTACGGCAAGCCCCATGCATTGTCTATGGGGCTTGCGGTAAGTGTGCGGCAGGTGCGGCAATTGCAGTTTTGGTAGTTGTGGTGGCTGCAGCCGCGATAAAAGAACGCTGTCAGCGGCGGGTTTTTTTGCGGCCGCAACTACAGGAACCGCAATTGCCGCACCTGCCGCACACTTACCGCAAGCCCCATAGACGATGCATGGGGCTTGCTGCAAGTGCGCCGCAAGAGCGGGCGTTAGGCGGAAAATGCGGCAAATGCAGTTTTTTGACCGCAACTGCCGCATTTAAAAAAAAAAAAACAATGTGAAAGCAGCCTTAGGCTACGTTCACACATTGCGTATTTTTGTGTCTTTTTTTACGCGCGCTTTTCAAAAATACGCAATGTGCCTTGTGTCTGCCAGCAAAGTGAATGGGAAATTCACTTTGCTGTTCTGACACTGCGTAAAAATACGCAGCACTTTTATGGGAGAAAACGCTGCTGCGTAAAGAATTGACATGTTAATTCTTTACGCAGTAGCGCCTGCGTTTTCTATCATAGGGGCGGCTTTGCTGGATCTGATTTCACAGAGGGGAGGAAGAATCCTGGTTCCTCCTTCCTCTATGACATGCATGACTGCCCCCATTTGATTTTGCAGTGTATTAATATACACTGCGAAATCAGAGTTAACTAAAGGAAAATGTATGAAAAATAATAAAGAATAAATACTTACCCTTCGACGGCTGTTTGGGTGTCCGGGAGCCCAAGAATTGACCTGCTAGGACCTGTCCTGATGTCAGAGTAACTCAGAGGGGCGTTCCTAACACTGATTGGCCGCGTGCAGTCATGTGATATGTATCAATCAGCGTTAGGAATGCCCCTCTGAGTCACTCTAACATCATGACAGGTCCTAGCAGGTCAATTCTTGCTGCGGCTCCCGGCTCCGGGTGTATACAATCTTGACAGAAAATTTTCATTAAAAAAGTATATAGAACAAGGATCAGTATAACAGAGGATGGTGTTATAAGAAGTGTATTCCCTATTTTACAGGATAGTGTGCTCCAAATATAAGTAGATTGCAAGTGCTCATTTTTTTAAGGTAAGCAAGAATGGACATAAATGTCAAATGTTGGGCACAGATTGAAGGCCCAACCGCTCAACAGGAAGGAATGTTGACCCTAATCACAGGTTAGTATAGCAGTAAAAACCAATCGTCTAAACCAACAGTGATGGCAAAGGTTTTGGCTGCCTGGTTCGGGTACTCCTGTTCCTCCCATAGTTATACACAGGAAGGAATGTTAACCCCTAATCTCAGGCTAGTATAGCAGTAAAAACCAACCGTCTAAACCAACAGTGATGGTAAGGATTTTGGCTGCTTGTTTCAGGTACTCATGTTCCTCATGTTCCTCCCATATTTAAAGCTCCCATTATGACTCAATACACATTAATGTCCCATACAAGCTTACCCATATTCTGCTGCTAGGAGATATACACTGTCCAGGGGTAGAGAAACGCCCCTGCATGTTACGCTGTTGAGCTTCTTCAGGGGAGCATGGTGGACCAATGGACCAATGTGAGCTGGCCCCTAAATACCTGTCCCACAGGTGGATGCAATGACCACCAAGCCTTGTAGCACACATGCTGTGGCGCGGAATGCCCACGGCCACTTCTGGTATTCCCCGGCTGGATGTGCGTCATTTGTTGTCACATCTGCCGGTAAGAAAGCCTTCTGTGGATGCTGGCAGGATGCTCCACGGCGCATGCGCGGACACCAGCAGCCATTTTAGTAGAGCGCAAGTTACCCTATACACGGTACCCATAGTGTGGAGATTGCTCCAATGCATGTCAGCATGTCAAATTTATAACGATCATGCCCAGACAACCTCAACCAAAAGGGCCAACTACCCCCTAAAGAACTATCTCTGGGTCAAAAATAGATGGAAAGGAGGTCTCATTAGATGAGAAATTGAAAGTTGGAACCATATATATATTGATGTAAACTTAAGCTATATATATATATGAAGAAGATCATGGGTATATAAACATGAAAACATGTATATAATACAATTATGCAATGATTGTGAAGCCCAAATCACAGTGTCAACCCAATTCAATCTTCATGATCAGTGGTCTCCTTTCACCATAACAAATCTGATACTATTATTCCGGCCAATTAACAGGCATTGTTCAGTGGCTTCAAAAGAAACTGGTCAGAAAAGAAAAATCAGACGCAAGAAGAAAGGAGGTTAAAACCAATATTAAAAGAACAAATATGATGACCACCAGAAAGCTCCAAACAGAAGCTAACCCCTCTATGCCATAAAACATGCCAAAAACGAAGAGAAACCGACAGATCTTTATATGATGGGAGGGGGGTTGGCTTGTGACAAACCAGATAATTTATAGAAACTAGTAAAACTGATCTTTTAATTTAACCTGTTTGGGACCATTGTCCCCAAATGGACGATCCACTGACACTATCTTTGGGCAAGGACCCTCTTGTAGTCTTCTCCTCTAGCCCCTAGATGTATAACATTTATGGCTTTAAATTTCAAGTTGTCTCAATAGCAGTTGTGGCTTCGTTTAAAAGTTCCTTGCCAACGTTTTGAGGATGGGATCCCCATTATCAAGATCTTTTGCTACCAGAATATTCCTTAAGTGTTCGCCACCCCAAACCCTAAGTTCTCTAGTTGTAAGGCTGATATAAATTAATCCGCAGGAACATGAGGCATTATATATGATGTTTTTCGTGATGTACTGTTGAATATTGAAGGCTATCTTACTATCTACCACCTCGAAGGTCTGTATTATCATAATACGGCAAGCCAAACATGAACCACACAGAAAAAAACGGCTCCTGAAAATACAACTTAAATGTTTGTGTGTAATAGTTTAATATGTTAGCAGTTGGGGCCCCACTTTTTACTTTAGCCCAGGGCTCCACTTTGTCTGAAACTAGCATCGAGTAACTGCATACTTGTTGCCCAAGGCTGGACAACCCCTTTAACACTGCTGAGTTTCAACCAATCAACCACTGACGGTCATCTGTGAAAAAATAAATAAATATTGAAAGCCTTTTATTTTATTTGTATGTAACCTACAGTGCCTTGTATTTTAACTTAGGGTGCTTTCACATCAGCGGTTTTCGCCAATCGCGGCAGTTGCGGTGAAAAAAACGCAACTGCCGCGATTACCGCATAACCGCTGCACTTGCAGCACAGTTGCGGCAAGCCCCATGCAATGTCTATGGGGCTTGCGGTAAGTGTGCGGCAGGTGCGGCAAGTGCGGTTTCGGCACATGCGGCAGGTGCGGCCGCGAAAAAAAATGCGGTCAGCCTTATATATTGAAGATCTGAATATCTATCTAAGGCTAGGGTCACACGAGAGTATAAAAAAATTGGTCTGATTTTTATCCAGAAATGTAGTATGATTTTTTACTTGCCTGTCGACCGTGTGCTTTCCGTTTTTTTTTTTCTAGTAATCTTATACAGGATTTTTTACGGTTTCCTATGCTATAGAATTGTAAGGTATCCTTTAAAACTGTGGCTCCATAAGGCATACATGCGATTTGTTTACGGCACCGATCTGATTTGGGAGTGAAATTGCAAGAGGCTGGTATTTTTTTTCAAAGACAGATTCTGTAAGTGGAAAAACTGGGTCATCAGCTTTGCCTCATTAAATAACATTGGTCCAGGTGCTATCAGATAAAAATCAGGCAGGACCGATATGTATGGTGGTGTCAGCGAGCCTGAACACGGTTCACCAATAAAGCAGATTGCTGAACTCATTATTATTATTTTTAACTGACTGTGGAAATTACTTCATGTTAACTACCTGGCAAGCATCCAGGAGTAAAATTGCGCAATTTGAAATTTGGGTGTGGGGTGTGAAGGTAAGCTAATTGTGAAACTATACCAATTGTGTAGCAATTTATCAGAAAGATGGCTATAGTTCTCGGAAAACTGTTAAGATCTTGCTTAGAGGGAAGGTAAAATGTTAATTTACTGTAATTATACTAAGGTGTCTTAACCAGCATGTCTTTTATATATGTATATATGTATTTTATCTTTCATGTCCATGTGTTGTAACTTTGCAATCTATAAATTAATATCAAGTAAAGGGAATCTGTCAGTAGTCTCAACCCTCATGAGCCCTTTATTTGGGCATGTAGGTCATAAAAAATTGAATAAAATTATACCTCAATATTTGTGATCCGATGTCTTATTCCAAAGTGATGTACATTTCTCTTGTATGTAAATAAGCTGTTAAGATTTATGGTCTGGATACAAATCTCCCCAAGAATCTGCCTCATTCTCAATGGAAAGGGGAGATAACAAGTAATGCCATACACTTTGTCCTCATGCTTTGTGTTCATGCAGACAAATAGCTCTGCAGTGATATCAGAACTAACACAGTTTAGCAGAGCTAAGGCTGGCTTCACATTTGCGTATGGGAAGGCAGCGTATTGCTGCGTTCCCATACGCAGTCAAACGCATGCGCACTGCGTTCCTATGTTTAACATAGGAACGCATGGTGCCTGCGTTTGCTGCGTTCGGGTGCGGATGCGGACGATATCTGCTGCTTCCGGTGTCCAGCATCCGCACCCGGGACGCAGCCAGTTGGGTTTTTTTGTGCGTTTGGGGACCTTGGACAATCAGCAAGCGTCCCCAAGCGTACAAAAAATGCATTGTCTTCAATGGGTCCGCAGTGTCCTCTGCATGACACCGCAGGAGAACGCTGCGGACCCATTGAAAAATCTCCCGGTGGCCGCCGGTGATGTCACAGGAGCTCACCGACGGCCACCGGGAGATCAGCTGAGGCTCTGCTGTCCTCCTTCTCCCCGCCGCCTGTAATCTCCTAGCGATGTCGGCGGGGAGAACAGCTGATCTGAGAGCTGTTTGAATCTTCCCGCGCCGACATCTCCTCTCAGTGTCGGCGCGGGAAGATTCAAACAGCTCTCACATCAGCTGTTCTCCCCGCCGACATGTCCCGGAGCTTACCGGCGGCCGGGGGGGCGGAGATCTCCGGCGCTGATCTCCGCCCCCGGCCCGCCCCCGGACAGCGCCGATTGGCTGCCGGGCTCCCTAGTGATGTGTCCGCAGGCGGACATTATCCGCTGCGGACACATCAAAGTGTCCCTGCTTTTGACAGCGTTTGTGTCTGCATGCCATCAGCATGCAGACACAAACGCTAATGTGAAGCCAGCCTAAAACAGTACGGCAGAGCTAACACAATGCAGCAAAGCCAATAGTGCAGCACAGCTAACACAGTACAGTAGAGATAACACAGTGCGGCAGAGCTAACACAAAACAGCAGAGCTAACACAGTATAGCAGTGCTAACATAGTGCTGCAAAGATTACATAGTACAGCAGAGCTAATAGTGCAGTAGAGCTACCACAGTGCAGCCAATTTAATAGTACTGCATAGTTAACACAATGCAGCAGAGCTAAAAGTGGAGCAGAGCTAATAATGCAGCAGAGCTAATAGTGCAGCAGAGCAAACACAGTGCAGCAGACTTAACATGGGACAGCAGAGTTGGCACAGTGCAGCAGAGCTAATAGAGCAGTAGGACTAAAACAGTACAGCTGAGCTAATACAGTGCAGTAGAGTTACCGTGTTTCCCCGAAAGTAAGACCCTGTCTTACATTAATTTCACCTCCGAAACTCGCACCCTGTCTTACTTTTGGGGGGGTCTTATATTGGCCCAAAAAAAATGACAATTTTTGATGAGTCCCACACAGGGCCACAAAACATACGGTACTGTAAGGGCTCTAAAATGGCTCCCACACACTTTTAGGACACAGTACCGTATTGCAGCCTCCCATCATCCCACATACGGTAATCCCACTGCAGCCTCCCATAACAGTGCCGTATGCCACTGCAGCCTCCCATAACAGTACTGCAGTGAACTGTACACACAGCCCCATACACACACACCCATACGGTACCCATACAAACACACACCCATACCCATAGGTACACATACAGTACACACACACACAGCCCCATACACACACACACCCATGGTTATGGTTATACAGTACACATGTTTCCTTTTTTTTTTCTCTGGGTCACTTTCGCTTTCCTCTGCGGTGCAGCTGTGGGACACTTCTGCTGCAGGGGACGCTGGGCCAATCAGCAGCGAGCCGGGACAACAATGACGTCGGGGCTGGGCGGCCAATCACAGTTCGAGCTGCTGGGCCAATCAGCACTCGAGCTGATGGGCCAATCAGCAGCAAGCCGGGCAGTGACGTCGGGGCTGGGAACCATCAGTGATGTACAGGGTGTCGGGGCAGCCCCCGCAGTGTGTCCTCGGCTGTATGGGCAAAAAAACAGCTTTCACCTTCTTATACCGGAGGACAGCAGTGACGTCGGGGCTGGACACGCCGGGGGACAGTGGCGGCCCAAAGGTACGGTAATAAGGGAGACCTTATATTCCCCAGCACCCCCCCCCCCCCCTAGGCGGCCTTACAATCGGGGGGGCCTTACATTAGCAGACCTCCCGTTCACCCTACCCTGTCTTACGTTCGGGGGAGTCTTACTATCGGGGAAACACGGTAACAGTGTAGCAGTGCAAACACAGTGCAGTGTAATATATTTTAGGTTTATTCAGGACTCTATTACCAATGGGAGCAAAGACACATTGAGACAAAGTTTAAAGGTGAACAAGTCGATAATTAGCACACGTGGCAGATATAACGTAAAGTGCAGCAAATAAGTAAGTGCATGAAACAGGTAACAACTGAAAGTCTCTAGAAATAGTTCTAGCACAATAAAAAAGTAAATAAATCTGTAGAGATAATTCTCACAGGGAGAAATCAATAGAGAAAACAGTCAAGAATATTATACACCCACAGGCCTGTGAATAAGAATCCACAGATAAACAAGTCCAAAACGTATTAGTGCAGTTAAGCTTTAAAGGTACCGTCACACAGGGACATATCGCCGGCGATATTGCCGGGGATCGCGGGAGCGCGCATCCCTGACAACATCGCCGGTGAGATGTCACACTGAGCAACTTACCGGCGATGTCGCCGGCTAGTTGCCACGGCTATCGCTCGCTGGGTTGCCCAGCAACCCAGCAAGCGATCACTCGCAATGTTAGATATAGGCGGAATCGCCCGCAACATTGCAGGTTGCCGCGTTACACAGGGCGATCAGGCATGATCGCCTGACCAACATCGCCATGTTTCCCAACATTGTTGGGAAACCTGGCGATGTTACTCAGGCGATTCATCGCCTGATTATCGCCCTGTCACACGAGGCAACTCGCCGGCGATGTCGCCGCAACCTGGCCACGCCCCTCAGTTGCCGGCAACATCGCTGGAGATATGTCCCTGTGTGACGGTACCTTAAGAGAGTCCTGAATGTCCAGAGAGTCCTGAAAGTGCTGGCAGCTCACAAGATGTTTACATGACAAAGGACTAGTGAAACTGAAGCAGAGTCAGGGAGGTTAGCACAGGCCGTAGAAGCAGGAGAGTAGCTGGAGGCAGGTGAGGTTTGCTGGAGTCCAATTGTAGTAGCTGGAAAAGCCAAAGCAGATCAGCAGGAGGTAGAGCAGACTGGTAAGGCACGCAAGGCTGATGTTTATAATAGAAGAGAGGAGGAGGAGGATCAAATGAACAGGAGCAAAGCAGCAGACATTATCTTGAAAAGGGCCAAGATGCACAGAATGTCAATAGAAGATCCAAAGTCCTAACATTACTCCCTCTCTAGAATTGACCTCAGGACCATCCTGGACCCAGTTTCTCAGGGTATCTCTGATTGAACATGGCAATCTTCTGTGGGGCACTGATGTTAGCCACCGGTTCCCAAGTGTTCTCTTCAGGTGATGAGCAAGCGTATTTGTTATTATTCACTACTTGCACGGATACATACGGTATTTCGGGTTACTCATTATATTGCGAGTATTTCTCTACTCGCCTCGCTATACTCGGATGTCCCACCATGCAGTTTTGGTACCTCCTTTGCACCACTAAACATGCTGGGCTTGTTAATCAATCATAGTAATGCCACAGACATCTTGGTCATGGCATTACTGTGATTGTCTGGCCGCGCAGCTTCATTGGGTCTATTTACGCCCTGCCGCTGCCACCCTGCGCACAGCCTATGTTGGAGAAGAATAGGGAGAGATCGCTCAGCTGCTAGGGAGAGAGTTTAGGCCTCTTGATAACACAAAAGCCCTTTTGAGGCCTACTTCTGTTGTCAGTGTAGAGTATCGTAGGGATGGTGAGATTCTCGATCAGGGACAGTTTAAAGGAGTCGGTCACTAGCTCCATAATACCACAAAACAATAGCTCTTTTCAGAGATGATGCCACAGAACAAACTCAGAATACAGGGCGGGAGAGACTGTGGATTAGGTAGGGAGAGGTTAAAGTGTTCTTCCAGTGTCCATCTTAAAACAGCTCTTGTCAGAGGCAAAGCTCTATTTTTCCAGCAGACAGAGTAGCATTTTGTGCTGCCTTTTGTTTAAAAGCACGGGTCTATTTTCCCCGCTGTTTTTGGGGTCACAACCTGGCTTCTGCTGTCCACATTAGTCTAGTTAATACGGTGTTAGTGCCCTAGCTAAAACAGTACTACAGGCATGTACTACTGCCTGCTACAAAGCACGCACCAGGCCATTTTTCCCACTATTGTGGCTGTGATAGCTAACTTGGCTTGTGCCATCAACTTCTGAAAATCTGTCAACAAATTCCAAAATGCCCCAAAAAACCTGTTGTTATGGGACAGGGACATGGACATGGTGTTGTCAGTGGTGTGCAACAAGGCACTGAGCCTGTGTCAGGTCAGAAGAAGCTTGATACATTCACTATTCTCCTGGAAAAATGTCCCAGTCTGGAATGTAAACGTGTGTGGAAGACAGAAGAGCAAGAGCAGATTCTGTCTTGGATAGCAGACAATGCCTCTACGCGTTTGTCAAGCAGCACCAACTCTTCCATCACCACGCAGTTCACTATCGATACACAGTAGGCTGGCTCATCCAATCCTGAAGCTGGTTCTCCTTTCTCCCACTCTTATCAGTCACAGGAAACATGACCCCAAGCTTAGCCACTCCAAGGATCTGTCTTGTATGTATCATTTGGTTGGTTCTGGCTTCTCACCGTGCAGCATTGAAGAGGGACGTGAGGCGGTGGAGTGTGTTGATGCTCAAGTATTTGACAATCTGCGGCCAGAAGAAAGCCACTTGGAGGAACGTGATTTACTGTCTCGAGGGGTAGAGGCTGATGATGATGAGACACAGTTGCCATCAGGCCAGCCTTATATGTCAACTGGTAAAGAGGATGAGATGAAAGACAAGATGGTCAATGATGAGTCCACTGATTTGACCTGGACTGTTGGCACAAATATTCATCACAGCAACACAGAGTATGATGAATATGTAGCCCCAACACGGGCATCAAGGTGTCTTGGTTTTGCCCTGAGTGAGAACTGGGTCAACTGTTCCCAAGAGCACCAAGTCAGGACAAGTGGGTGCTCAGCCACTGTGTGGAAGTTTTTTTCTGATAGTCCTTCAGAGAAAAACATTGTTGTCTGTAGCATCTGCCATACCAAGTTGAGCAGATGTCAGGGTGGCAAAGGCAACCTGAGCACCACAAGTAAAGCAAAAGTACATGGCAGCCAAGCACCCCAGTAGGTGGGTGGAAGACCAGGGTACCAAATCTGTGTCTGCGGGTCAAACCATGAATGTCGCCTGAGCTATATCCTTCAAATCTGCTGTTCAGGAAGCAGGCACCCATACCCCCTGCCCATAAACTGTGCCAATCAGTGGCTCTCCCCTCTGCATCTCCAACCCGGTCAGGTCGTCTGCAATAATGGGCATGACTAGGTGGCGGCTTTAAAGTTTGACAAGCTGGTACACGTGCCATGCATGGCTCATGTGCTGAACCTAGTTCAGAAATTTCTGAAAACTTACCCTGACTTGCTGTACCTACTTGAGAAGGTGCGCCGTATTAGAGTCCATTTCCACCACTCCTCTACCGCTTTTGATGTTTTTACAGCGAGACAAAAGCGCTTGAATTTGACAAGTCACCAACTCATTTGCGACCTCCCCATGAAGTATAACTCAATCTATCATATGTTGGCAAAGATTAGTGAGCAACAGAGGGCAGTAGCTGAATACCAGTTTCCACAATAACCGTCAGACTAAGAGTCAGCCACCACACATACTGTCGAATGGGTGTGGATTACTTACATTTGTGAGGTTCTTGATTACTTTGAGTGCTGCACCAAACTCGTGAGCGGTAATCAGGCTATTATCAGCATAACCATCATGCTGCTGTGTCTCTTGAAACAATCACATAATCAAAAAATCAGATGATCTCAAAGAGGAAGGTTTGAGTGCCCAGCATTTGGGTATGGAGAGAGTTCCCAATTAGTGATAAGCGAGCACTAAAATGCTCGCGTGCTCGGTGCTCTGGCCGAGCATCTCCAGATACTCGTGTACTCGGCCAGAGCACTGAGCCCAATATAAGTCAATAAGTGACAGGCTCCGCCCTCAGACTTCCGGTTATAAAACGAGTATTTCTGGGAAAGGGCGGGAGGAGGGGCTTTTTCAAATCGCCGCAACTATAACACCTTACTGTGGCCCCCAGAGGGATCTTAACAATTAATCTGCTCCCTGTGTGGTGCCAGCTCACTGTGTGCACTGAAGGGAGCAGTGCATTTGTGTCAGATTGCTAATTATTAGCGAGCAGTCCGAGCATCTCGGCGGTACTCGGTGCTCGCCGAGCATCCCGAGTACCGGGATACTCGTGCGAGTAACGAGTAGCGCCGAGTATACTCGCTCATCCCTATTCTCAATAGGTGATGCTGCCCGGTCCAGACAATATTCTGAGACAACATTGGGTGATGAGGAGGAAGGTGAGGATGGAGAGGACTTTTTTTTTGTGCTACCGAGAGGACTCCTAATGCTACAGAGAACCCAACCCAAGCTTTATGTCTGTCCAGCCTGGATGGGCTGAAGAGGAGGTGTAGGAGGAAGTGAGTCAGCATGATGAGAGAATGGGTACTGTTCCTACTATTGGAGACACAAAACATTGCCTTTTTGCAGCATATAATATTTGATATAACTAAGATCAGCACAGGTGGGCGCGTATCTTGAGAAAGTTGTCCGTGAGCAGCGAAACATGTTGATAACTCTGCCCAGACTGTGCTAAGACTGCCTGACTGATAGACAGACGAGTTGTCCCATGACAAGAAGCCGGAGGCTGAGCTCACTATGACCAGTTCCTGTAACATCACCTACCAGGAAGCCGGGTGCACGCTGTCGGCCGCAGATGTGCTTGCCCGTTCTGTGGTGCAGACGAGCCGACACAACAGACCAGACAGCTTGGGAAACCGCCCCATGACAAATGCGAGCACTCACTACCACCAACGAATAGTAAGTACTCACATCAGAACAAGGGAGATTATGTACAGTTAGGGCCAGAAATATTTGGACAGTGACACAAGTTTTGTTATTTTAGCTGTTTACAAAAACATGTTCAGAAATACAATTATATATATAATATGGGCTGAAAGTGCACACTCCCAGCTGCAATATGAGAGTTTCCACATCCAAATCGGAGAAAGGGTTTAGGAATCATAGCTCTGTAATGCATAGCCTCCTCTTTGTCAAGGGACCAAAAGTAATTGGACAATGGACTCTGAGGGCTGCAATTAACTCTGAAGGCGTCTCCCTCGTTAACCTGTAATCAATGAAGTAGTTAAAAGGTCAGGGGTGGATTCCAGGTGTGTGGTTTTGCATTTGGAAGCTGTTGCTGTGACCAGACAACATGCGGTCAAAGGAACTCTCAATTGAGGTGAAGCAGAACATCCTGAGGCTGAAAAAAAAGAAAAAATCCATCAGAGAGATAGCAGACATGCTTGGAGTAGCAAAATCAACAGTTGGGTACATTCTGAGAAAAAAGGAATTGACTGGTGAGCTTGGGAACTCTAAAAGGCCTGGGCGTCCACGGATGACAACAGTGGTGGATGATCGCCGCATACTTTATTTGGTGAAGAAGAACCCGTTCACAACATCAACTAAAGTCCAGAACACTCTCAGTGAAGTAGGTGTATCTGTCTCTAAGTCAACAGTAAAGAGAAGACTCCATGACAGTAAATACAAAGGGTTCACATCTAGATGCAAACCATTCATCAAATCCAAAAATAGACAGGCCAGAGTTAAATTTGCTGCAAAGTTGATTGGACGGCGCTTCATAGTACAGATGGACAATGACTCCAAGCATACAGCCAAAGCTACCCAGGAGTTCATGAGTGCAAAAAAGTGGAACATTCTGCAATGGCCAAGTCAATCACCAGATCTTAACCCAATTGAGCATGCATTTCACTTGCTGAAATCCAGACTTAAGACGGAAAGACCCACAAACAAGCAAGACCTGAAGGCTGCGGCTGTAAAGGCCTGGCAAAGCATTAAGAAGGAGGAAACCCAGCGTTTGGTGATGTCCATGGGTTCCAGACTTAAGGCAGTGATTGCCTCCAAAGGATTCGCCACAAAATATTGAAAATAAAAATATTTTGTTTGGGTTATGTTTATTTGTCCAATTACTTTTGACCTCCTAAAATGTGGAGTGTTTGTAAAGAAATGTGTACAATTCCTACATTTTCTATCAGATATTTTTGTTCAACCCTTCAAATTAAACGTTACAATCTGCACTTGAATTCTGTTGTAGAGGTTTCATTTCAAATCCAATGTGGTGGCATGCAGAGCCCAACTCGCGAAAATTGTGTCACTGTCCAAATATTTCTGGCCCTAACTGTATGTGTATACATGACTAGCAATCTAAACAAGATCTGCAATCATTACCCTTTTGGCATACTGATTAAAGGGATCCTGTCACCTCCAAAACACCTCTAAAGCTATTAAAAGCTGTCCCTAGAGCATAGTAACACTTACCCTACACTCCTTTTAGCTCCTAAAAGCATCTACTGAGAATGAAGATAAACGTTATTACAGTACCTCATTAGTGATTATAATAAGTGACTATTGTATGCATAGTCACCCAGCCAGGCTCCCCCTCTTCATGATAACACGCCTCAATAGGCGTGATCTTTATCTCTGATTCAAATGCGCCACCTCCCCACTCTGTTATGCGTCGGCCGTGCTGCAGTGGGGCTGTGTGACGCGAATCGCGTCATTTCCGGCGCCGGGTGACGTATTACACCCGCGCTGCTCTGTTTGCTTCAAGCCCTGCACTGCGCATGCCCGCGGGGGGCAGCACAGCCAGCGGCATAGCAACTGTTTGTGGCGCCCGGGGCGGTCGAAAAATTTGCCGCCCCTTTGGTTATTGATAATCTGGAAGTACACATAGTATATACTGTCTGCCCCTATATACAAGAATATAACTACTATACTAAAACACAAAGAGAAGGGGTGCAATTGCCACCTCTGCACAACCCCAGTGTATGGCAGCAAGCAGGACTCAAGGAGGGCCCGTAGCAATTTTCGCCGCCGTGCTGTGGAGTTCATAATGTAATATAAATGCAAAAAAACTTTATTCTTAATATTATGTCACAATACCGGGATCTGAGGACCTTCTATTTCGAGGTCAGGGACTCTCTGATGCCATGTTGCTGTCTGCCTCGCTGTCGTCCTTTTTTGACACTGCAGTGTCAGAGAATTAACTGGTTAATAACAAGAAGTATGGTGTGTACTAACTGAGCCATAAATCCTCCCCATACCAGTAGGATTACTATATGGATTTTAGTATTAGGGTATGGACACACTGGCATGAAACTCTGATGAGTGCGATGTGTGATTTTCTCGCATTGTAATCAATCTCTGAGAGCACATTGGTGAGTGTCGGACGCTTTTTTCTCATACAGATTCAGGATGAGAAAAAAGTCACAACATGCTGCGACAGTATGTGATTCCCATGTGAGACTCACCAATGCAAGTCTATGGGTCCGACAAAATCACAGACCACACACGGACAGCACACGAACCATCCGAGTCTGAGGCTGCGTTCACACATTGCGCATTTTGCCGCGCTTTTTTACGTGCACTTTTTCAAAATACGCAATGTGCCTTTTGTCTGCCTGCAAAGTGAATGTGAAATTCACTTTGCAATGCTGACATTGCGCAAAAATACGCACTGCTTTTATGGGAGAAAACGCAGCTGGGTAAAGAATTGAGATGTCAATTCTTTACGCAGCTGCTCCTGCGTTTTCTCCCTGTGATGTCACAGAGGGGAAGAAGAGACCTGCTTCCTCCTCCCCTCTGTGACAGCTGTGACCGCCCATTAGATTTCGCAGTGTATTAATATAGACTGCGAAATCTAAATTAAACAAAGGCAAGTGTATGAAAAATAAAAAAGAATGAATACTTTAAGTGTCCGACGCCTTTTCCCAGTGTCCGGTCTCCGATGCCAAGCGATGTGTAGTGCTGCCAAGACCTGCGGTGATGTCAGAGGGGCGTTCCCGGCGCTGATTGGGCGCTCCCGGTCATGTGATACATATCACATGACCGCGAGCAGCCAATCAGCGCCGGGAACGCCCCTCTGACGTCACCGCAGGTCCTGGCAGAAGACACCTCGCTTGGCACCGGAGACCGGACACCAGGAAAAGGCGTCGGACAGGTAAAGTATTCATTCTTTTTTATTTTTCATACACTTGCCTTTGTTTAATTTAGATTTCGCAGTGTATATTAATACACTGCGAAATCTAATGGGCGGTCACAGCTGTCACAGAGGGGAGGAGGAAGCAGGATTCTTCCTCCCCTCTGTGACATCACTGCGCTTTCTGGGGTAAAGAAAGCGCTGTGTGAAAGCCCCTGCATATTTTGTTGCGCTTTTTGCGCGGCTGAAAAACACGGCAAAAAGCGCAACAAAATACACAATGTGTGAACGCAGCCTGACACGTTTTTTTCACTGATACATTGTCATTCTGTAGCTGAGAACACTGTAAAATGTTCCTGTAAATGATTATACAGTAATAGCTGCTGAGAAAAAACACGGATTGCACACAGATATCACATGGATGTGATCTGAGAGAAATGTCGGACACTCGCACAGCAGTTGGATGCCAAACGGACTAAAAAACAGATGTCACTCGTCCGACTCTCCTGGAAACAGACCGATTTTAAGGCGGCGAAAGACAGTGTACCACCATCTCCATAGCTCTGTGCTGTGCACAGTGTACCACCATGTCCTCAGCTCCATGCTGTGCACATTGTACCACCATGTCCTCAGCTCCGTGCTGTGCACCACCATGTCCTCTGCCCACACTCCACCATGTCCTCTGCACACCCCCCCTCCACGTCTTCTGCACACACCCCATGTCCTCTGCACACCCCTCCACGTCCTCTGCACACACCCCTCCACGTCCTCTGCACACACCCCTCCATGTCCTCTGCACACACCTCACCACGTCCTCTGCACACACCCCACACGTCCTCTGCACACCCCCTCCACGTCCTCTGCACACCCCTGTCCTGCGCTCACCACTCTGCCTCCTTCCTGCGCTGATCACTCTGCCTCCTTCCTGCGCTGATCACTCTGCCGCCGTCCTCTGCTGACCACAGAGCCGCCGTCCTCTGCTGACCACAGAGCTGCCCTCCTCTGCTGACCACAGAGCCGCCCTCCTCTGCTGACCACAGAGCCGCCCTCCTCTGCTGACCACAGAGCCGCCCTCCTCTGCTGACCACAGAGCCGCCCTCCTCTGCTGACCACAGAGCCGCCCTCCTCTGCTGACCACAGAGCCGCCCTCCTCTGCTGACCACAGAGCCGCCCTCCTCTGCTGACCACAGAGCCGCCGTCCTCTGCTGACCACAGAGCCGCCGTCCTCTGCTGACCACAGAGCCGCCGTCCTCTGCTGACCACAGAGCCGCCGTCCTCTGCTGACCACAGAACTGCCGTCCTCTGCTGACCACAGAGCCGCCGTCCTCTGCTGACCACAGAGCCTCCGTCCTCTGCTGACCACAGAGCCGCTGTCCTCTGCTGACCACTGAGCCGCTGTCCTCTGCTGACCACCGACCCTCCGTCCTGCCTTGACCACCGACCCTCCGTCCTGCGCTCACCACTCTGCCTCCGTCCTGCGCTCACCACTGAGCCTCCTTCCTGCGCTGACCACTGAGCCTCCTTCCTGCGCTGACCACTGAGCCTCCATCCTGTGTTGACCACTGAGCCTCCATCCTGTGCTGACCACTGAGCCTCCATCCTGTGCTGACCACTGAGCCTCCATCCTGTGCTGACCACTGACCCTCCATCCTGTGCTGACCACTCAATCCTGTGCTGACCACTCAGCCGCCGTCCTCTGCTGACCACAGAGCTGCCCTCCTCTGCTGACCACAGAGCTGCCCTCCTCTGCTGACCACAGAGCCGCCCTCCTCTGCTGACCACAGAGCCCCCGTCCTCTGCTGACCACAGAGCCCCCGTCCTCTGCTGACCACAGAGCCCCCGTCCTCTGCTGACCACAGAGCCCCCGTCCTCTGCTGACCACAGAGCCCCCGTCCTCTGCTGACCACAGAGCCCCCGTCCTCTGCTGACCACAGAGCCCCCGTCCTCTGCTGACCACAGAGCCCCCGTCCTCTGCTGACCACAGAGCCCCGTCCTCTGCTGACCACAGAGCCCCCGTACTCTGCTGACCACAGAGCCCCCGTCCTCTGCTGACCACAGAGCCGCCGTCCTGCGCTTACCACTCTGCCTCCTTCCTGCGCTGACCACTCTGCCTCCTTCCTGCGCTGACCACAGAGCCGCCGTCCTCTGCTGACCACAGAGCCGCCGTACTCTGCTGACCACAGAGCCGCCGTATACAGTGCCAACCACTGAGCCACCATATACAGTGCCAACCTCTGAGCCACCGTATACAGTGCTAACCACTGAGCTACCATATACAGTGCCAACCACTGAGCCACCGTATACAGTGCTAACCACTGAGCCACCATATACAGTGCTAACCACTGATCCACTATATACAGTGCTAACCACTCAGCCACCATACAGTGCTAACCGCTGAGCCACCATATACAGTGCTAACCACTGAGCCACCATACAGTGCTAACCACTGAGCCACCATACAGTGCTAACCACTGAGCCACCATATACAGTGCTAACCACAGAGCCACCATATACAGTGCTAACCACTGAGCCACCATATACAGTGCTAACCACTGAGCCACCATATACAGTGCTAACCACTGAGCCACCATACAGTGCTAACCACTGAGCCACCATACAGTGCTAACCACTGAGCCAGCATATACAGTGCTAACCACTGAGCCACCATACAGTGCTAACCGCTGAGCCACCATATAGAGTGCCAACCACTGAGCCACCATATACAGTGCCAACCACTGAGCCACCATATACAGTGCCAACCACTGAGCCACCATATACAGTGCCAACCACTGAGCCACCATTTACAGTGCTAACCACTGAGCCACCATTTACAGTGCTAACCACTGAGCCACCATATACAGTGCCAACCACTGAGCCACTATATACAGTGCTAACCACTCAGCCACCATACAGTGCTAACCGCTGACCCACCATATACAGTGCTAACCACTGAGCCACCATACAGTGCTAACCACTGAGCCACCATACAGTGCTAACCACTGAGCCACCATATACAGTGCTAACCACTAAGCCACCGTATACAGTGCCAACCACTCAGCCACCGTATACTCTGCTACCCACTGAGCCACCGTATACAGTGCTAACCACTGAGCCACCGTATACAGTGCTAACCACTGAGCCACCATATACAGTGCTAACCACTGAGCCACCGTATACAGTGCTAACCACTGAGCCAACGTATACAGTGCTAACCACTGAGCCACCGTATACTCTGCTACCCACTGAGCCACCATATACAGTGCTAACCACTGAGCCACCATACAGTGCTAACCACTGAGCCACCGTATACAGTGCTAAACACTGAGCCACCATATACAGTGCTAACCACAGAGCCACCATATACAGTGCTAACCACTGAGCCACCATATACAGTGCTAACCACTGAGCCACCATATACAATGCTAACCACAGAGGCACCATACAGTGCTAACCACTGAGCCACCATACAGTGCTAACCACAGAGCCACCATATACAGTGCTAACCACTCAGCCACCATACAGTGCTAACCGCTGACCCACCATATACAGTGCTAACCACTGAGCCACCATACAGTGCTAACCACTGAGCCACCATACAGTGCTAACCACTGAGCCACCATATACAGTGCTAACCACTAAGCCACCGTATACAGTGCCAACCACTCAGCCACCGTATACTCTGCTACCCACTGAGCCACCGTATACAGTGCTAACCACTGAGCCACCGTATACAGTGCTACCCACTGAGCCACCATATACAGTGCTAACCACTGAGCCACCGTATACAGTGCTAACCACTGAGCCACCGTATACAGTGCTAACCACTGAGCCACCGTATACAGTGCTATCCACTGAGCCACCGTATACTCTGCTACCCACTGAGCAGCCACCATATACAGTGCCAACCACTGAGCCACCATATACAGTGCTAACCACTGAGCCACCGTATACAGTGCTAACCACTGAGCCAACGTTATACAGTGCTAACCACTGAGCCACCATATACTCTGCTACCCACTGAGCCACCATATACAGTGCTAACCACTGAGCCACCATACAGTGCTAACCACTGAGCCACCGTATACAGTGCTAACCACTGAGCCACCATATACAGTGCTAACCACAGAGCCACCATATACAGTGCTAACCACTGAGCCACCATATACAGTGCTAACCACTGAGCCACCATATACAATGCTAACCACAGAGGCACCATATACAGTGCTAACCACTGAGCCACCATATACAGTGCTAACCACTGAGCCACCATATACAGTGCCAACCACTGAGCCACCGTATACAGTGCTAACCACTGAGCCACCGTATACAGTGATAACCACTGAGCCACCGTATACAGTGCCAACCACTGAGCCACCGTATACAGTGCTAACCACTGAGCCACCATACAGTGCTAACCACTGAACCACCATATACAGTGCTAACCACTGAGCCACCGTATATTCCTAGTGGCATCCCTGGAGGAATATACAGCTCTGGCAAAAAATTAAGAGACCACTGCACAGTTTTCTAAAAATCACTATCTCTACATGTCTGACAGCCATTCCATTCCAGTGTCAGTTGAATTCCAACCAAAGTACACCTCATTCTATTTAATGTGCTTCTGATTAGGTGATCACCTGAACCAAATCTTATTTAAAGCGGGAAAGTAAAAAAACGCTGCTGTGGTTTTCACAATCCTCTTGTAATAGGACAAGCTGGATGGCAAAACAAGTGCTAGGAATAGCCCAAAAGTAATTTAAATGAAAAAATAACTTTAACCATGCCAAGGGCGTTGAAAAGAAAAGTCTTGAGTGAGGAAAAGAAGGGCTCAATTCTGGCTTTATTAGCAGAGGGATACAGTGAGTGTCATGTTACCTCCATCCTTAACATTTTGAAGATGGCAGTACATTACAGCAAGGTCAAGCAGCAGACATTGGGGACAACAAAGCTACACATGGGCAAAGGGCAAAAGTGACTCTCCACTGACCCGGATGATCGTCATCTTATTTGAATGTCACTCAGCAACCGCAGGATGACATCAAGTGGCCTACAAAAGGAATGGCAAATGGCAGTTGGGGTGAAGTGCATGGCAAAAACAGTTCATAACAGGCTCCTAGAGGCAGGGCTCAAGTCATGTAAAGCTAGAAAAAAGCCTGTCATCAATGAGAAGCAAAGGAGAGCCAATAAGTTTGCCAAAGGCCATAAGGATTGGACCATAGAGGACTGGAGTAAGGTGATCTTCTCTGATGAGTCTAATTTTCAGCTTTGCCCAACACCTGGTCGTCTAATGGTTAGACGGAGACCTGGAGAGGTGTACAAGCCACAGTGTCTTCCACCCACTGTGAAATTTGGTGGAGGATCGCTGATGATCTGGGGATGCTTCAGCAAGGCTGGAATTGGGCAGGTTAATCTTTGCAAAGGACGTATGAATCAAGCCTCATACACCGTTATCCTTGAAACACACTTGCTTCCTTCTGCTCAGGAATTGTTCCCCAGTTCTGAGGACTGTTTTTTCCAGCAGGACAAGCCCCACAGCTAGGTCAATCAATGTGTGGATGAAGGAGCACCACATCAACACCCTGTCATGGCCATCCCAATATCCAGAATGGACCCCATTGAAAACCCATTTAATGTAATCAAGAGGAAGATGGATAGTCACAAGCTATCAAACAAAGAACTGCTTAAATTTTTGTGCCAGGAGTGGCGTAAGGTCACCCAAAAGCAGTGTGAAAGACTGGTGGAAAGCATGCCAAGACGCATGAAAGCTGTGATTAAAAATCATGGTTATTCCACCAAATATTGATTTCTGAACTCTTTCTGAGTTAAAAAAAATAGTATTGTTTCTAAATGAATATGAACTTGTTTTCTTTGCATTATTTGAGGTCTAAAAGCACTGTTTGTTTTTTATTATTTTGATGATTTCGCTTTTGCTGCAAATAAATACAACATTTTTAGCTTTGAATTTCGGAGACATGTTGTCAGTAGTTTATAGAATAAAAGAACAATCTACATTTTACTCAAAAATATACCTATAAAGAAAAAAATCTGAGAAATTGAAATTTTGCAGTGGTCTTTGCCAGAGCTGTAGGTTCTCTCCTCTTTGCAGATCATCTCTAAATCATTGAGATTTTGAGGCTGTTGCTTGGCAACTAAGAGCTTCAGCTCCCTCCGTAAGTTTTCTATGGGATTAATATCTGGAGACTGGCTAGGCTAATACATGGCCTTAATGTGCTTCTTTTGAGACACTCCTTTGTTGCCTTGGCTGTATGTTCTAGAGCATTGTCATGCTGGAAGACCCAGCCACGATCCAGTTTTAATGTCCTGGCTGAGAGAAGGAGGTTGTCACTCAGGATTTTATAGTACCTGGCTCCGTCCATTGTCTCATTGATGCGGTGAAGTAGTCCTGTGCC
The DNA here is from genome assembly GCA_033576535.1 of Allobates femoralis. Lineage (NCBI taxonomy): Eukaryota > Metazoa > Chordata > Amphibia > Anura > Aromobatidae > Allobates > Allobates femoralis. Next base: position 252,023,552 of record JARQOC010000005.1, read on the forward strand.
CATAACAGAGAAACAGGACCAAAACATAATGTTTTCACCACCGTGCTTGACTGTGGGGACGGTGTTCTTTGGGTCATAGGCAGCATTTCTTTTTCTCCAAATATGGCGAGTTAAGTTTATGTCAAAGAGCTCCATTTTTGTCTCATCTGGCCACAGCACCTTCTCAGGGGAGGACACAGACTGCAGAGGGCCCCTGTGAAAGAAATCTTTCTGCCCCCTCCTCCTTCATACCACAACGAAATTGTGTAAACATATATTGTATAAATTGTATTCTTTATGACTAGTTTAGAATACAAGTATGAAATCTAAACAATTACGTAAGTTCCATATTTAACAACTGAATATAACACAAAGCAGTCATGCAACTGAGGTATCATATTTGGATGTGCTGTCATTACTTTACATATTGGAGAGAATTTGATTTTTTTTTACCACAAACTCTAAGGGGTTAATTGAAGCTGTTTATTAATTTTTTCTGTTTCCAGAGGAACTATGTTTTTGTTAATTACCTGCTTTTTCCACCAGTTACCAGCTCAGAGTGGTCATGTACCCCTCCTCTTGGCAACTCTGCTACTCCACGTCAACAGAGCAGCTCTTGCTCTTCTGCTCAGCACTGTTGATGAGGTGGGACTGCTGATGTCATGCTAAACAGGCAGATAGTCAGCAACTACCTGCCTGTTAGCTGTTGGGCTTATAGTAAAAAAAATTTACATAATCCTGTATAACCCCTTTTGTAAATGATATTTCAGGCTCCACCCTCATTCTTCGGAGTGAGGAACAGCGCATGGGGATTATTTTCTCCCTTCTTAAGATGGATCCCCAGGCCTGGGCCTCCTCTCTGCTGACCAATTCTCCATCTGGACGAGTTTTTTGCAGCTCTGGCCCTGTTGTATGGTGACCCTGATGGTGTCTCCTTGGCCAAGTCTAAACTTTGTAAGCTCCGGCAGGGAGCACGGACAGCCAAGGAGTATTGCTCTGAGTTCACTGGGCCACTGACACTCAGTGGAATGACCCTGCCCTCAGGAGTCAGTTCTGTCAGCGTTTGTCAGATAGGCTTCAAGACTCTATGACTCAGTATACTGCTCCGGGAGTCGTTGTAGGCTGAAATGTCTCTTGCTATCAGGCTGGACAGACACCTCAGAGAGAAACCTATACCACATTCGACCCCTGTGGTCTCCTCTGATGGGCAGATTCCGCAGGTTATGTTGAATGAACCTATGCAGTATGAGACTAGGTCATCTGCGGTTCGATATGACAGAGAGGCGTGATACTATTGCGGTCGTTCAGATCATTATATTAAGGCTCTCCATTCTGTCCAAGAAAGGTGAATGCTGGCACCCGAATCCAGTATATATGATCTTTATTTAGCAAAATTGACAACATTAAAAGCATCCTAAGGCAAGTGCCCTGTCAGACGCGTTTCAGTAAAAACTTTCTTCAGTGACAATATATACAAACATCAACAACACCTGAGAGAATTGCAGATTGATCCCATGTGGAATTCAAACATTAACCCATCAATGTTCCAAATGGGCTGCTCAGCCTTTTGAGGCATGTTCCTCTGGTCATGTGGAGGGAAATGACCAAAGGGTGCGTGTTTCCACCATTTTCATGTCTCAGCCCGCTATTTTTGCTGAAATGGTGATTGTTGGCAGAAAGTTACTATTCCTGTCCTTGTGGATAGTGGAACAGGAGTCAATTTGATAGTTTCTCACTTCACACAGACCTGTGGTCTAAATGGTAGTGCCTTAGCAAGATGACTGAAGAGAGCATGACTGTGTGGGCGTTGTTCAAATACATCAGGCGGAGGTGTGCAGCTGGGGCTCCTAATTCTCTAGTTATTGGTCCGGTTAGGATTTCGGCCATTTTGAACCCCATGTTTTTGCAGCTCGAACTTCCCCCAGTGCTTAATATACGTAATATATTCCACATGTCATCACTCAGGAAATTTAGACCACTTCCAGACAGGACCAATTTAGGGTCCAGAGGCCCATCATAAAGGGGGACGGGGGAGTACTGTAACTCGTAGACTGCTTTGCAGTCTCTGAATTGCTGCAGTAGTTGAATGGAGTTAATTTCCCTCAGTCTATGAAGGGTTAACATCTGTGGCTCTGCAGGTTAGCTGTGTGTGTGTCAGGTGACCACTCTCCCAGCTGTTAAATAATTACATTCCTACCAGCTGGTGTCACTGATAGAGCTCATCCGCTCTATGGCCTGTGGGCTGTGTTTTGCTGTTGCAGTTTCTGCTGGAGTTATAGAAGCTGTCTCTTCCTTGGAGTAGCTGTGATTATCCTTGTCCCTGGATGGAGGCAAAGGGGGTTATTGCCTAGGGCTTGTCAGAAGCAGGGCAAGGTTAGTGGCCAAGACATCCTCACGTTTAGAGGTATCTTTGGAAACAGGGTTAGCTAGGGAACCCCAGTCTACATGGTAATAATAACTTCACTGATTCTCTTTGCCCATCTCTGCCATCCTGCTACCCTTTGTCTATTACTACCACCCATGACAGTATGTAAATAACATACTTGCGGTTACGTCACCTCCCATTTTCACCACCAGCACCAGAGAATTCTGACAGCGTGCAGTGTGCGCACTGTGAGAATTGAGAAGTCAGCAGTCACAGAGCGAGACGTTGAGTGACTGCACACTATTTACAAATTTAGGACAACTTCTTTAATGCTCCTAACAAAAATAAAAACCTAGTAACTCTTAAATAGTCAAATGTTACATTTATACAGGATCAGAACCTATAACAGCACAGGAATATATCACCAGACCCACCAGATGTACAGAAATACATCACCAGAACCCTCATCAGTGCAGAAACACAGTATCAAAACCCTCATCCTTACAGGAATACATCACAACCACCAGCCTGAAATTCATTATCGAAATTACCAACAGTACAGGAATACATCACAAAAACCACCTGAGGTACAGAAATACATAACTAGAATGCACATCAGTACAGAAACACAGCATCACAATCCTCATCACTACAGAAATACATCACAAGAACCACCATAGGTACAAAAACATAGCATCAAAACTATCATCAGTACAGAAATTCATTATCAGAACCACCATCTGCACAAAAAAATTCATCATCAGAACCACAATCAGTACATAGCAAATCAATTGTAATATGTCAGGTCAACCCCCTATACATATTTGTATTGCATGAACCCACAACTTCCAGTATGTCCTTAATAATAGTAAGAAGAGACTGCCGCGGCCCCCACCCCCGGTTCTCCCCGCCGCGCAATAGTCAATAAAGACACATGTGATATCTTTTTTCAAGCTTTATTGAGGGTATAAACGTAACACCACCCATATTTTTAATACAGGGGTTGGATTGTTTTGGCCGCAGCTCAACCGTAGGCACAAATCCGCCTTATAACCTGAGGGGTAGAGGCCCGATGCCGCGGCCGTCCGTGGCAGGTAGACTCTCACCAGTGCCCTCATCCACCAGCTGCGACTTGTTCATTCATAGTAACCAAACATTAGGGAGGGAGGGTGGGCGATGCTCACCCTGTGAGCAGTATGGTAAAGAGGAAGAGGATGTCAGGGGACGAATCTTATAAGGCCCGGGGGAGGGGCTTCCGACTGATGAGGTGGGGGCAGCACCCATCATCCATTACTCGGCAGGGAGGAGCGGGGGTTGCTTGATAACAGGGCTCGGCAGTCAGGGGCAGCAGGCTGCACCCGCAGCTGCGGTGCCCTTACAGACTGCCGCGGCCCCCACCCCCGGTTCCCGTTTAACCCATCATACTATGCAGCAGGGCCTATAGAAGATTGTCGTGTTGCTGTTAAGCGTCCGGGAAGGTGCTGATATGTTAATGTCGAGTGATATGAAACTAGCACCTGAATGTCCTCCGAAGCGGTGAGCCTCTAGGCATGCGAGGACGCTGCCTGTGAACTACCCGTGTCCGCAATGTATAACCCGAGCATTATTGCAGTGCTACTGTGCATGTTTGCCAATGGTAGTAGGAAAGTGATGTATGTCTCCTTGTCATGACGCTGCCCTTGAGACTATAACTATCTTTTTTTTTTTTTAACTGTTATTGTCCTGTTGATTATCTATCACATATTCACATAAATGTGTAGATATGATATGCACCCACATCCACATATGTTCGTACGTATATATGCATAGATACACATACGCATGTATATAAACGTGTACATATACAATTTTTTTTTTTTTTTTTTATTTTTTTTGGGCATTACATTAAATCTTTGTGTAGCTGACCAGAACATCTGGTGAGCAGGGGGCTGTAAAACCCTCATGTAGCTGACCAGGCTGTTAACATCTGGTATTGATAACTGAACCTAATGCGTGATGTGGCATGTTGCAGGCTACCACCGAGTTCGGCATGGGCATGGGGGAGGAAATCTAACCAAAATGCTTATTGCGTCCCCTCCCATGAAACTAAAATTAGTTCCCACCTACGATAACTGGAACTCGTGCGGGAAATGGCATGCCGTAGTCTAGGCGGGGTTGCGCTCCATTGTGCAGGCATGGGATAGGGGTAAACGATCCTTTTTTTTTTTTTTTTAACTTAAAACCTGTATAGCTGACCATTACGTCTCCGGATCATGGCAAAGGAGCTGAATACCTATTCTGCATACCAGAACCAGCGAGACTCCACATCATGCGCACCAATTAAAGCGGGCCTTACCATACACGGGCTTGATGGAATGTGCACCTGAATTGTGCCAACCTGTACCTGTAGCATACCATGGAAATAGACACATACATGTTTGACTTGACAGAAGAGGTGTAGGTAAATGTATGTATATGGCTGAATTGTGAATCCGTTTCCGTGATTTCATTACCATGTGTGGTACCCATTGCAGAAGCGCTTGCGTGTAATCTTAAAGGGGGCATGATGTTACTTGCACTTGGGACATCCCGTGTGCATATTCTCCAGAAAGGAGAGGTTACTCCCTGTGATGTGCTAAGTGTCCCCTTCTGTAACAAAGACTGAAGATTAGCATACGCTTTAGTATAACGTCACGTGTGAGGAGTATGTGATAAAGTGGGGAGAATGGGCTTCTTGACCTTTGATGGGGATGGGGCTTCCTCAATAACTCCACGGAGGGAGAAGCCAGCGGCAATGTAGCTACATTTGTGAGGTGCCCCAGCATCTGTCACACTATTCCCTTGATTGACTGTGAGCTGCATACAGTATGTATTACGGACTTGTTTAGCATTTGGGGAGCCTTTTAATGACTAAGTGGTGATATGCAGGCTGTGGGATATATATGCGCGTGTATGCACCTGGAGTTACCAGAACATACTAAAAACAGATGCATTCAGTGGTGTCTCAATACTACTTGTGAGAAGGAGAGAAGCGCAGATCTAAGTGCAGATATAACGAAATTCTAGCATAGTCAGAAGGAAAGTTCCTCTCATTGAATGTCTCGTTACAAGTATGGAGTGCAGGAGTGAAGCTGTATCCCCTCCAGCAAAGTGCTGGATGTCTTCCCTCTGATTATTTCAGCAATATATAAATCGTGGAATGCATATATTGCGTAGTGATTACCAACAAGTGATCTGTTCTAGTACATATATATATATATATACTAGCTGTGAGCCCGATGCAAATGCATCGGGATTCTAGAACGTGCATTAATTTGATTATAGTAGTTATAGCTACTTTTTGGGGGAGTCCAATACTTTTTTTGGGGGGTCCAATATTTTTTGGGGGGGGGTCCAATACTTATTGGGGCGCGTTCAATGCTTTTTGGGGTGCGTTCAATACTTATTGGGGCGCGTTCAATGCTTTTTGGGGCGCGTTCAATGCTTTTTGGGGCGTGTTCAATACTTTTTGGGGGGCGTTCAATACTTATTGGGGTGTGTTCAATAATTTTTGGGGCGCGTTCAATACTTTTTGGGGCGCGTTCAATACTTATTGGGGTGCGTTCAATACTTTTTTTTAATTAAGCACATGCAGTTGCACCATATAATTGCCTATATGTATGTTACGTCTAGCTGTGTGAATAGGTGTAGATTAAACGCACTTTTTTTTTTTTTTTGCAGATATATATATGTATGTAATGAATAGACGTGCCTCCCATATGTATACTTGTGTCCCAGCTACGGGCGCAGGTATCTGCGTGTGCCCTACAGGCTGCGCATTGGGGAATGTGGTCCTGACAAAATAAATGCCAACCATCATGGCTGCCATAATACTGCCCCGCAGTTCTCCCGAATTGCGAATGGCAAGGCACTATAATTTGGGGTCCAGCAATCCTTAAATTATGGGGTACTTGGATGTGTGAGGCCTATGCAGCCCCCCCTGCAGTGATCCCATGGGTACCGCAAGTTACTGAGCAGCTTGTTCTGTGCTGGGGTCGTACCCCTGATGGGCCTGTTCCCCAGAGCTGTCCTGCCAAGGATACTGGGTACGTGGTTAAAATCTCCCAAGGAGGACGTCTAGTACATCTGTCTATCCCTCTGTTTTCATCAGCTCTTCTCCAGATATTAAAACTTGCGCAATTCATGTGAAAGTTGCCTGCAACTTGGAAGGGCAATCTGCTGATGGTCACATACCTTGGAGACAATAGTGGAGGTATGTGAGAGGGACCCGCCATCCTATCTCTAGCCCTGCAGGAGCTAACCGCTCCTGATGCCGACCCTGCAGCCGCCCGCTGTTTGCGGCAGACTGCCGGCCCGGAAAGGCACTCGATGTGTGGGGGCATGCTCCACCCTCAGGAGCGGCTACAGTGTTACCTTGCCCAGTAAATGGCCACCACCCTACGGCGCTATACAGCCGCTCCGCCATCTCCGTAGCGCGATGCTCTGCCAGCCGGTGCCCCACACGGGGAGAAATCGTTCCTGTCCCGTGGCTGCGCCGGCTGGATGTGACGTACATCACGTGGGGCGGAAGACAGCCGCGGAACCGGAAGTGACGCACCTAGGAGTTGTAAGCAGAGCCCGCGCCGCTCTGCGCATGCTCCGAAAGACCAGGGCCCACAGGCTCTGATTTTTGAGACATGCGAGCCCGCCCCCTGCCCGTGGTGATATGTGCCTGCTCCGGCAGGCCGGAGCACTTTGGATAGGGCGCTGCGGCGGTAAGGGAAACCTCCGTCCGCTGATACCCTGCGGGCACGGCCAAAGTAAATGGGCATGGTTGAACATCAGGAAGGGGAGTGGGGGCTCCACACAGCGCCGCAGCCGACGGATGAGAGCAAGTCACGTGCACCGTGGACGGAGCCCGCACCGCCTCCGCTCATGCCCGGGAGGCCGGACCATCTGACTCCGCCCTCCAGCTACGAGCTGTTCCGGAGCCCGCACCGCTCCTTCCGATCTTCTGGGGGAGCGCTGTGCTGCAAGGATGAGGCGGTTGGGGGGGGTCACCATCCGCCGCTACTCTGCGGTGACAGTATAATGGGGGCTCCCGAAACAGGAGACCCCGGCTTAAGGCACCACAAAGCCCCAGCACCTAGTGCGCACCAACATCTTGACACATGTTAGTAGGGCAGGGGAGCCGTGAGGAATTCAGGAAGCTGCAGGCATAACTGCATTTCTATGTAATCTGTGATCCTTATTTGGATGCATTTAAAGATAGTGAAAATAAGGGGTTATTGAGGGAAACAATGAACAAGGAATTGTGTTTTCCTTGTTCAATCTGTGGGCCGACCAAAAGGGAGCTGGTGCCCACGAGGGGGGGGCAAGCCATTAGGCTCCCTCCCGGCCGGTCCTCTCTTACCTCTGCTCCCAGGGGTCCATCGTCAGTTTGTCGATGCTCACCCTGTGAGCAGTATGGTAAAGAGGAAGAGGATGTCAGGGGACGAATCTTATAAGGCCCGGGGGAGGGGCTTCCGACTGATGAGGTGGGGGCAGTGACTCACCGCGGCCGGCTGACTCCGGTTTAGACAGGCGATTCTTCTTCCCTCCTTGTCACGGGTGGACCGCGCCTGCCGGTAGTGGGGCCCGGTGCAGTGCAGATCAAAAGTGTTTGAAGACGTCCTTGTGGAACAGATTAAAAGGGGTTTAATTTGTTTTATTCGTGACGCCACCTATGAGTAGATTCGGTAAGGGCTACCGACGCTGCGGAACCCCCGGGGGATGGACGGCAGCAAGATGTTACGCTCCCCACAGGCTGAGCGGTGATCCCCAGGGGCTGGAGCTGCTCAAGATGTTGTGCGGCAGCTGCGGTTACCTTAGTGTGCGGACGGATAGTTCATAAGGAAGCACAGACACAGAAAGTCTCTATAACGGGTCTTTACTGTAACCAGCAGGCAATACATGGTATACAGTGGTTGAGTAGTAGACCGGGTGGACTCAGCAGTGATAGTGTTCCTCAGAGATCCGCAGTGTTCCTCCATTCTACCTACTTAGTTCCTTTTGCCAGCGTCGCCCAGGAATATCAGGTCGGGTACGGGGAGGCTGCTTCAATGCCCTATCCATGATGTACGTCCTGGATGCTTTGGGGAGCCTTGGATCCTCCAGTAGGTACACCGCTGGTTAGACGACTGGAAACTGGCTGGTGGTGGGGTGCTCCTGTAAAGCTGATCCTCCACTCTTCTGGTTCGCGTGGCAGAGGTGGACTGCTGCCAGCTTCGGTATCAGTGAACCAGCTGTGAGTTGTGGGCACGGGAGTCTTTTGGGAACCCGTGTAGATATGCCCAATCCCGGTGGTTAAGGCCTCAGGTGCTGACACCCGACCGGTGACGGCCCAGGGGCCCGCACCGGGTGCGGAGCCCCCGCTCCTCTCCAAGTTCTGTGTTCTAGGCTCTGCTCTAGATTCCAGACTAACTATCTAGATTATTGTGTGCTCTACTGCACTACCCTAACACTCCACCCACCAGGACCTATGATTGGTCCCTGTTCTAGGTGTTGCATGTTGGGTTGGATCTCCAAGTTAACCATTTCATTGCTGAGTCAGAGGATATTGCGGCTGCATTTGTGGCTGCAATACCCTCCTGTGACGCACTCGTTGCGGGGCGCCACACTCCCCCTTGGTTGAATACGCTTGTCCCCAAGCGTCACACTACTCACATTACAGAGGTTTTTATATTTTATAACAGGTAATACACTTTTATTAATGACAAGTCATATACGCATAAAAGTGAAAAGGTAAATAAACAGGTAACACATTGCACGGACCCGGCGGGCGGTCGGCTGTCCTTAGAATAAAAGTTCAGGCTGTAGCCGCCAAGTCGCGGTGTTACAGTGCAAACAGGAAGAAGTCTCTTTTAATAGCAAAGTTCAAACAACAACTCAAGTCACTGATGGATAGCAGTGTTCCGGACTCGTATAGCGAACCACCCATCACGGCATATATGGCGCTCATAGGTTACTATGTTCCCTCTATACAAGTCTCGGCTTGGATGACCTCGCGGTAGGTGCGATTCCACATCACGGCGCCCCACAAACACTTCGGTACTCACACCCTCCTCCCTTACGAATCCCCACCCGGTGGACAAGTTAAATGTGCTTACCCACCCGGTCTTTCGGAATTGTTCAGGCAATGGAGATTGACGGCGGGCCTCGGCGCGAGCCTGCATGTTGGCTTGCAGTCGAGTGTGCCACTCGTCTCTCCGGATACGACGTACCTCTTCGTCGGAGTGATGCGGCGTGTGGATAAAGTCACTACGGCGTGCTGGTTGTTGAACCGCTCGAGATTGGTGGGCAGTCTGGAGTGGAGCCCGGTTCAACGGAACCGGAGAAGATACTGTTGCGGCGGCACCCGACCAGTGCACCCGAGCTGATCGCCCGGCAGAAGGATTCTTTGTGTCTCCCCAGGCGAACCCGGTGTAGAGATCCTCAGGTGAACTGTAGGTCTCCTCGTCATCCTCCTCGACCTCCTCGATGACTACGTTGGGCTGCTCGGCTGGCGAAGACGATGGGATGAAATCCTCTGGATCGGTGGGTGGCTGTGCTGCAAAGTTCTCGTCTGGGTCGTTGTGCAGGACTTCCAGGCTGCCCTCCTCTTCTTCTGTAGCAGCGGGAAGTGGTGTTTCAATCCCGGTCACCAGGTAGGCCTCTGGATTTGCAGAGGAGGCCTCCGCTTCAGGGGAGAAACAGGCGACAGTCTCGGTATTGTGGAAACTAGTCGCGGGTTCCGCAGGTGGAACCAGGTAGATGTCAGCTTCTTCGTGGGAGCATATTGGAAGCTCCGGCTCTGGAACGGGGTCGGCTGCGGTTTCGTCCGCTGGAACGGGTCGAGCTGTGGCCCTCACAGGAATGATACAGTCTATGGGCTCCGGTGACGAAGCAGGACAGGTGGTGGGCGATGGTGAGGTAGTTGAAAAGCTGGCGATGTCGTCTGGGCTTGGAGAAGCTGTACCCGGTCGGCTCTGCTGCATCGCATGATGGAGTCTTCTGCCTAGGGTCGCGCTCCAGCTGCGAATCGTCCATTCCACTGTCTGAAGTAACCGCACCCGGAGGTCTTGTAGAGCCTCTAGCCAGAAGTCGGGACTGCCGTCTATGGTAAGGGCAGGATCCGGACCCGGTTGGCCTATGGCTGCTCTGGCCTCCGCCTCGACCTCCCGCATTAGGTCTTGGAGTCTCGTGCTGGCCATTCTCTTCTTGGAGGGAAACCACACCCGTTCAACCGGTAAGACGTTCTGGTAGAGCTGGTGAAGAAGTCTGTCTGACTGTCTGTGACACTCCCATTTCCTCTGGGCTTTTGTAGTCCAATGGTGGGAAAAGTCTTTGGGGTCCGCCCCCATGGTTGATTCGAGCAACCAGGGCGGACAAAGAGTTTGGCGCCTTTTGTCTTTAGCCCTCCCACGATGAGGGGGGGGTTGACTCACTCCTGGGCTTGCACGTGGCGGCTTCTTGTGGCGGGAACGCCATCTTGGGCGCCATCTTGACCCAATGGTGAAAAGGCGGGAAAGTTCTTTTAGGGACGAACAAAGTCCAAATTGTAGACAATAAAGTCCAGTTTAAGCACAATATACCCGTTGGGTAACGGGCCTGCTCGTATCCTGTTCGTGACGCCATTTTCTGACTCACCGCGGCCGGCTGACTCCGGTTTAGACAGGCGATTCTTCTTCCCTCCTTGTCACGGGTGGACCGCGCCTGCCGGTAGTGGGGCCCGGTGCAGTGCAGATCAAAAGTGTTTGAAGACGTCCTTGTGGAACAGATTAAAAGGGGTTTAATTTGTTTTATTCGTGACGCCACCTATGAGTAGATTCGGTAAGGGCTACCGACGCTGCGGAACCCCCGGGGGATGGACGGCAGCAAGATGTTACGCTCCCACAGGCTGAGCGGTGATCCCCAGGGGCTGGAGCTGCTCAAGATGTTGTGCGGCAGCTGCGGTTACCTTAGTGTGCGGACGGATAGTTGATAAGGAAGCACAGACACAGAAAGTCTCTATAACGGGTCTTTACTGTAACCAGCAGGCAATACATGGTATACAGTGGTTGAGTAGTAGACCGGGTGGACTCAGCAGTGATAGTGTTCCTCAGAGATCCGCAGTGTTCCTCCATTCTACCTACTTAGTTCCTTTTGCCAGCGTCGCCCAGGAATACCAGGTCGGGTACGGGGAGGCTGCTTCAATGCCCTATCCATGATGTACGTCCTGGATGCTTTGGGGAGCCTTGGATCCCTCAGTAGGTACACCGCTGGTTAGACGACTGGAAACTGGCTGGTGGTGGGGTGCTCCTGTAAAGCTGATCCTCCACTCTTCTGGTTCGCGTGGCAGAGGTGGACTGCTGCCAGCTTCGGTACCAGTGAACCGGCTGTGAGTTGTGGGCACGGGAGTCTTTTGGGAACCCGTGTAGATATGCCCAATCCCGGTGGTTAAGGCCTCAGGTGCTGACACCCGACCGGTGACGGCCCAGGGGCCCGCACGGGGTGCGGAGCCCCCGCTCCTCTCCAAGTTCTGTGTTCTAGGCTCTGCTCTAGATTCCAGACTAACTATCTAGATTATTGTGTGCTCTACTGCACTACCCTAACACTCCACCCACCAGGACCTATGATTGGTCCCCTGTTCTAGGTGTTGCATGTTGGGTTGGATCTCCAAGTTAACCATTTCATTGCTGAGTCAGAGGATATTGCGGCTGCATTTGTGGCTGCAATACCCTCCTGTGACGCACTCGTTGCGGGGCGCCACAGCAGCACCCATCATCCATTACTCGGCAGGGAGGAGCGGGGGTTGCTTGATAACAGGGCTCGGCAGTCAGGGGCAGCAGGCTGCACCCGCAGCTGCGGTGCCCTTACATAATAGGAGTTGTCACCAGTCATCATCAGACCATACAGTAGCACAGCACTGATGAGAATTAGTCAGTGTCAGAAATAATCATTTATATCCAGGTACCTTATAGATGACCTTGTCTCTAATCAGGGTCATGTTTTCTTTTCTTCATCTTGTCCAGAGACCATGATGCCTTTTAACGTCTCTTCAGACTTCCATCTTTTCCACTTTTATGAAGCACATCCCAACACAGTGCCCTTAAAAAAAAGTGTCATTATAATGTAACCTGAATAAAAATATCTGCCCTACACTGTGCTCCTGAACAAATCATTGCTCTTTACTCTTTTCCCTGTGCAAAATGATGCACACACTGTCCCTCCATATGCTCTCCACAGTGTCCTCTCACACTGTGTACCCCTATACTGTCCAGAGCTTTATACTGTGCCCTCTCATCACACTCCCCCTCCTCACCATACTGTCCCATCCTTACTGTGGCCTCAAACTGTCACCACATGAAGCCCCCTCTAAATACTACCTCCCGTCACCACACACACACACACACACACACACACACACACACACATACACACACACACACTACCCAGTCATGTCTATCCATCTCCCCCACACACACACACACCCTACTCAGTCTCTATTATGTTTCATCTCACATTTTTCTCATCCCATACTTTCTCTTTACTGCCTCTGTATTTATCACTCCCTTGCTCCCCAGACTATATTTGCACACATCCCCTTCTCTCCTCAGACTATATCTGCACCCATCACACCCTCACCCCATGTACTGTGCCCACACTCCCCATATTATGTTCTCATCCATCCCTCCTCACTCTCTATATAGTGTTTGCACCCACACCCTCTCATGCCCCATACTGTGTTTGCATCCATCCCTCCCCACTGCCCACACTGTGTCTGCACCCATTCCTCCTCACTCCCCATACTTTGTCTACACCCAGGCCCCCTAGCTCCTCATACTGTTTCTGCACCGATTTCCCCCTAATTCCTCATAAGCAGTCTACGCAAATCCCGCCCTCTTGCTCAACCATACTGTGTACTCAAATTTACCCCATGTCTCCCCCTGCGCACCAATCTGTGTCTGCACCTATCACCCCCTTTCTCTCCATTCTGTGTTCTCAAATCTTCTCCATTTGCTGTGCATGACACAATCTCCCCTCTCCGTGTGCAGATCATCATATTCTCCCACACACCTCCATTTGCTGCACATGATACTCTCCCCCCCCCACTCAGAGAATGACCTACTCAAACTGCAATGAGACAGCGCAGACCTACGACGGAACTCCCCTACCTGCTGTACCAGGGGCACATGCCCTGGGCCTTCACCAGCCCCCTCTCCAGGAACACTGCTGTGCCCCACCCCTGAGGCTTGGGTAGCAGCTGAGTAACGGAGTAGGGGCCCGGGATGTCAGCATCTCTGGGTCCCCCCCACTCCTGGCCTCTGCTCCCTGGGCCTCTTACGGGAGTAAGCCCAGTCAAGCCCTGATGGTAGCCTTGTCTACACTCTATGGTCACCCCCAGGAAGAAGCACCATGTGAAACGCACGTCTGGGGCCTCCTGATCCTAAGGTTCTTCTCTTTCCCCTCTTTATGTTTCCTTACATTGGATGAATAACCATTTCTTCTCCATAGGTTTCGTATCGTTATTTTATCCTCTTGTCTTTTGGGTCTTATTGCTGCATTTCCCTATGAACAACTTATTTTCTATCATGGATACTGCTTTTTAATTACTTATATCCCTCTACTAACATATATTATACAGCGTTAAATAGTATATTTTTCTTTATGTATGATCAAACTAGTGATTCAGTATCCAACATGAATCTCTTGATTTTTTCAGATATTCTCTATGCATATTATCATTGGTTTACATCTCTACTGATTTGGATATACACCCTTTAGCTTTAATGTCATACTCTCCTACCACCCTGTGGACGATCTGTGGAGTTGCACCTTATCTTCCTATTAAACATTTTATATGAGCAAACCATATATATTTTTTCATATACTACTACTTTTGTTGTTTTTTGGTAATCAAACGTATCATATGTATACAACCTTTTTGGATCTAATATGAGTGACCTCTCTTCTTTTAATTTTTAAGTATTGAAATAAAGTTATGCTTTTATGCATGTATTTTTGTGCACAATTATTGGCTCCAATGCAGGTTAACATAATATTTATTTAGCAAAGGAACTTAAAGCATTAGTACATAATTTATGCATTGAATACTGGTAATTAGTAGTCAAAGCAGTCATTAATAATATCCATAACCTACTCTAGTACAGTTTGTGTTAGACCCTGCGCCCCTTGGGTTATTGAGGGAAAGGAAGGAAAGAATGCTCGGGTGACCAAGTGGTTTGTAGCGTTCCATGACTTCACCTTCCATGTACGGCATAGGCCTGCAAAGTTGCATGGAAATGCAGATGCTCTGTCAAGGATACCCTATTTAGAGTCAAAAGGGACCAATTTCCCTGGCTTTATGCAGAGGGGGGATATGTAGGATGGTCATTGGATAAATACAGGAGAGGAGGTATGTGTCACTGAGATTACTAGCCTCAATGATGAACCCAGATGTTTTTCTCCAGTATACTAGGTAGTGCAAGAGTTAAATGGCTTTAACAGGGCTAGGATTTTCTGAACAGTTAAAGAGATGGGTTGGGTGGCTGTTCACATTATCTTCTCCTTAGGCTGTAGTCCAGCAGGTAAAAGTAAGGCCTCTGGAATCATTCAGTGTTATTGTATTTGGAGGCAGCAGGCCTCCAAAGTGTGGCTCAGATAGAGCAGAGCTGAACCCTATTTCTGAACAGGTAGAACCCGCAATTGTATGGACTCTGTATTGAACTTTGTTTGTTTTCTCTAAGTCGGTAAGTGTGGTTTATGTATTGGTTTTGTGCTGGTGTGGCGCCCCTACGGTCCAGTTGCCACAATGGTATCACCTCCCTAACCAGTGGTGGTATCATGCCTGGAAGTAGATGGAGCTCCCTACATCAGGTAACCACGCATCCACACACAAGCCTGATCCCTGACCAGAAGGGGGTGCACAATCCCCTAGTTTTTAAGGTTGCCGTCTCTTCTGGCTGGGGGAAGGGAACAGAAGAGGAGAGTGGTATGAGGAAGGAAAGGGAGAGGACGAACATCTAGTGAAGGGCTCTGGGGTTGGGAGCTGCTGAGGCTCACCCCGGAGTGGTGCAGAGAAGAGGACGCCAGAGTCCAGGGTTGCTTAAGGACTGCAATCCCTGGGAGCCAAGTCTGGAGCCAGGGGATTTCAAGTCTTCTGGTCACAAGTGTGTACCCAAAAGCACAGCAGTACATAGAGGGCCTGGAGCTGCGAGAAGAGAGCAGAACCTGTTGTAGGTCTCACTGCCTGCTAGTTGGGCGACCACCGAGGAAGTGACGAGAGAGAGAGACACAGATTAGCTCACAGGCAACTGAGGCTCTAACCAAAAGCACAGCAGGGAGGCATACCGATCCCACCTGGTGGAGTGGAGTTCAGCTGCTTCCAGGCTGACCAGATCCTGGACCTGGTGACCAGTACCCCGGGACCTCACCACTATCAAACACCAGTAAAGTAAAAAGAGTGAACTCCCTTGTCTCTCTGCTTCTTTCCTGCGTATCCCTACACCAACAACTTCCACTCTCATCATCCCCATTTAACTTGTCCGGTCAGGGCCACGGGACTGGGCAATCACCACCGCGACATCCCAATAATCCACTTGCCCGGCCACCGAGTGCCCCGGCCTTTAAGATGTGGCACTGGCTTATGAAGCCTTACTAAACCAGTGGAAGATTTCAACAAGAGTTCCTGTGACTACGTCAACCAGCTGAGTTGCTACATTACAGTACTCAGAGATCAAGATATAGAAGCTGTAGTTAACTGAATACACAGCAGAGGATGGCAGAGATATACAGTGCCTTGTGCAAGTATTTGGCCCCCATGAACTTTTCAACCTTTTGCCACATTTCAGGATTCAAACATAAAGATATCATTTCTAATTTTTTGGTGAAGAATCAACAAGTGGGACACAATCGTGAAGTGGAATTAAATTTATTGCATACTAGCTGTACTACCTGGCTTCGCTCGGGTTAATAACTGCTATTAACAAAATAGAATGTGTTAACAAAAATTATTCTGCACACAAAAACCACAGAATAAATAGATAGAAATGTAATTATTAAAAGGCAAAAACTAAGCTAATAGAAGCATTTCACAACATATATTTCAACACCACAGATTTTCCACACAGATTTAACTAAATTGGCCAAGTAATGTGAAGTAATCTTCTACTCCTTATTCGAGAGCCTTTTGAAAAACAACATTCTTAGTTCTTCCTTCAGGTGCAAAGACTAACAGATTTTTGGCTGTTCCAACTCTTGAACAGGCCACACAAAGTTGACCATGAGAAAAGCATGGAGATTGTAAATCGATTCCAACTACTGTCAAAGACTGTCCCTGAGCCTTGTTGATTGGCCTTTGAGGAACAGCTCTTGTTCTCTTGTCTGCAAGCCTCACTTCCCTCTCCTTAGAAAGTTAATTGGCTTCTGAGGAAGCAGCTCTTGTTCTCATGTCTGCAAGCCTCGCTTCCCTCTCCTCAGAAAGTTCATTGGTTCATGAGGAAGCAGCTGCTGTTCTCATGTGTGTGAGCCTTGTTTCTTGGTCTTCACATTTTTCATTGGCCCGTAATGTAGCTTTTCTTTTCGCATCAGCTGACATTCGTGCCAAGGAATTCCTTTTCTTATGAGGCATTATTGTGGTAAAAATAGTCTGTAATTGGCAGTTTCTATATCTTCTCACATAGAGGCAATGTGACTGACATCAGCCTTTCCATCAACACACCCTTGACATCCTATTACCTCACAGACATCCTATTACCTCACACAAGCTTTGTTATACTGAGAAAGTCCTTTGTTGCCTATATTAATCAATCAGAGCTCAGATTAATTAACTGTAGCAAAATAGAAGCTGAGCTGTGATTGGTTGCTATTGGCAGCCTGATAAATCCCCAGGCAACAGGAAGCCCTCCACCCTGACAGAATATATTAGCTCAGACATACACATAATAGACAGGTCATGTGACTGACAGCTGCTGTATTTCCTATATGGTACATTCGTTGTTCTTGTAGTTTGGCTGCTTATTAATCAGATTTTTTTTTGAAGGATAATACCATAGTTGTGTGTGTTTTAGGGCGATTATGTGGCGAGGTTGGTATATGTGTGGTGAAATGTGTGCTGAGGGTGATATATGTGTTCAAACACGTGGTAGTATGTGGCGCATTTTGTGTGTGTGTTCATATCCCCGTGTGTGGTGAGTATCCCATGTCGGGGCCCCACCTTAGCAACTGTACGGTATATACTCTTTGGCGCCATCGCTCTCATTCTTTAAGTCCCACTTGTTCACATCTGGCAGCTGTCAATTTGCCTCCAACACTTTTCCTTTCACTTTTTCCCCATTATGTAGATAGGGGCAAAATTGTTTGGTGAATTGGAATGCGCGGGGTTAAAATTTCACCTCAAGCCTATAACATAGCCTATAACACTCTCGGGGTCCAGACGTGTGACTGTGCAAAAGTTTGTGGCTGTAGCTGCGACGGTGCAGATGCCAATCCCAGACATACACACACATAGATACATACACACACATTCAGCTTTATATATTACTAGTAAAAAGGCCCGATGCTGAGCATCGGGAGTGGGGTGACATCGAGATGGGGGCAGGCTGTTTGGCACTGGGGGCAGCAGCTGTCACTTCACCCTGTGCTGTCTGTCCCGTGCGTGGTGGTTTTTGGCTGTCAGGTCTCTGCCCCCGTCCTCTGTGCGTTGTCTAATGTGGCGGCAGAGGATGGTGGCATGAGGAACTGGCGCAGTTCCTTGTTCAGCCTGGCGCAGGGTGAGTAAGGTGAGGGAGGTGAGTGTGGTGACGCCGGCTGCAGGCTGAGTGGAGTGAGTGCAGGCTGAGCAGGTAGGGTGAGTGAGTAGAGGGTGTGTTCGTGCAGGTTGAGTGAGTGTGGAGAAACCGTGGTGTAGGCTGAATGAGTGCGGGGCTGGGTGAGTGCTGGGTAATTATGGTGTAGGCTGAGTGAGCGTGGGGCAGGATGAGTGCGGAGGTGAGTGCAGGGTGAGTGGGCAGAGTGAGTGGGCAGAGTGGTGGTGGATAGAGTGAATGTGGGGATGAGTGAGGGGGCAGAGTGAATGTGGGTTAAGTGAGTACAGGACAGAGTGAGTGCAAGGTGAGTGGCAGGGTCGTCAGTCGTCGGGCTGTGGGATGAAAGGGCGACTTGAGGGGTGAATGTGGAGTGAGTGGGCAAGTTGGTGCTGAGCAGGGGTGAGTGGGTGTTGAGCAGGTTGAGGGTGCCCTGAGTGAAGGTGCGTGTGCACTGAAGGGGGTGTGTGCTGAGCAGGTGTGTGTGCTGAGCGGGGTGAGTGCGAGTGGGTGCTGAGCAGGGTGAGTGTGTGCAGAGTGGGGGCATCAGCAGGGGCAGTGTGGGGAGTGCGGGCATGTGGGGGGGTAAGAGGGGGGAGCAGGGGCAGTGGGGTGAGTGTGGGGGGTAAGCAGGGGCAGTGTGGGTGAGTGGGCAGTGTGGGTGAGTAGGGGGGTAAGGAGGGGCAGTGTGGGTGAGTGGGGTGGCCTATGTAGGGGTAGTGTGGGTGAGTGGGGGCAGTGTGGGTGAGTAGAGGGTAAGCAGGGGCAGTGTGGGGAGTGAGTGAGGGTATACGGGGGGTAAGAGGGGTGAGCAGGGGCAGTGTGAGTGAGTGGTGGGTAAGCAGGGGCAGTGTGGGTATTGGGGGGGCTATGCAGGGGCAGTGTGGGTGAGTGGGGGCAGTGTGGGTGAGTAGGGGGTAAGCAGGGGCAGTGTGGGGTGTGATTGAGGGCATATGGGGGGTAAGAGGTGTAAGCAGGGGCAGTGTGTGTGAGTGGGGGGTAAGCAGGGGCAGTGTGGGTGATTGGGGGGTAAGCAGCAGGGGGGGGTGAGCAGGGGCAGTGTGGGTGATTGGGCCATGTGGGGGGTGAGACGGGTATGGAGGGGCAGTGTGGGTAGTGGGGGGGGTAAGCAGGAGCAGTGTGGGTGAGGGGGGGCATGTGGGGGAGGTGAGAGGAGTAAGCAGGGGCAGTGTGGGGAGTGAGGGCATACGGGGGTAAGAGGGGTGAGTAGGGCAGTGTGGGGGTAAGCAGGAGCAGTGTAGGTGAGTGGGGGCATGTGGGGGAGGTGAGTGGGTAAACAGGGAAGGTGGGGGCATGAGCAGGGGCAGTGTGGGGAGTGAGGGCAAGGGGGGGTAAGAGTGTGAGCTGGGGCAATGAGGAGGGGGGGGGTAGTAGGGGAGGGTAGGGAGTGGGCAGTGTGGGTGAATAGGGGGTAAGCGGGGCAGTGTGGGTGAGTGGGGAGGGTATGCAGGGGCAGTGTGGGTGAGTGGGGGCAGTGTGGGTGAATAGGGGGGTAAGCAGGGGCAGTGTGGGTGAGTGGGGTGGGCTATGCAGGGGCAGTGTGGGTGAGTGGGGGCAGTGTGGGTGAGTAGGGGGTAAGCAGGGGCAGTGTGGGGAGTGAGTGAGGGCATACAGGGGGTAAGAGGGGTGAGCAGGGGCAGTGTGGGTGACTGGGGGTAAGCAGGGTCAGTGTGGGTCATG
Source organism: Allobates femoralis (assembly GCA_033576535.1). Classification (NCBI taxonomy): domain Eukaryota; kingdom Metazoa; phylum Chordata; class Amphibia; order Anura; family Aromobatidae; genus Allobates; species Allobates femoralis. The sequence goes on from JARQOC010000005.1 coordinate 252,043,358, forward strand.
GGGGGGCTATGCAGGGGCAGTGTGGGTGAGTGGGGGCAGTGTGGGTGAGTAGGGGGTAAGCAGGGGCACTGTGGGGAGTGAGTAAGGGAATATGGGGGGTAAGAGGGGTGAGCAGGGGCAGTGTGGGTGATCGGGGGGGTAAGCAGGGGCAGTGTGGGTGAGTAGGGGGTTAAGCAGGGGCAATGTGGGGAGTAAGGGCATATGGGGGGTAAGAGGGGTGAGGAGGGGCAGTGTGGGGCTAAGCAGGGGCAGTGTAGGTGAGTGGGGGCAGTGTGGGTGAGTAGGGGGTAAGCAGGGACAGTGTGGTGAGTGAGGGCATAGGGGGGTAAGAGGGGTGAGCAGGGGCAGTGTGGGGGGGTAAGTAGGGGCAGTGTGGGTGAGTGGGGGAGTAAGCAGGGGCAGTGTGGTAAAGTGGGGGGTAATGAGGGGCATGAGAAGGTCAATAGGGGGTGATTAGCAGTAGGGTGCATGGTGCAGGTCAGGGTAGCATTTTTCTCCTTGCAGCATGAAGGAGGAAAAATGAATGGGCGAGGGAGGGGGATTTAACATAGGGGCGTGATAATGGGCGTGACTGAGAGGCAGTGGCCTTATGTGGTGGGAGTGTCGTCGGTCACACCCATTATGACGGGCATAGTTAGCTGCGCCCCCCGCTGTCATGGAATGTGGGGGTGAGCAGGAGGATGTGGCAGGGAGCGGAGGATGTGGCAGGGAGCGGGTGAGTGGCGGGGGAGCGGGAGGATGTTGGAGGGAGCGGGTAAGAGGCAGGGGGAGCGGGAGGATGTGGGAGGGAACGGGTGAGTGGCGGGGGAGTGGGAGGATGTGGCAGGGAGCGGGTGAGTGGCTGGGGAGCGGGAGGATGTGGCAGGGAGCGGGTGAGTGGCGGGGGAGGGGGAGCAGGAGGATGTAGCAGGGAGCGGGTGAGTGGCGGGGGAGCGGGAGGATGTGGCAGGGAGCGGGTGAGTGGCGGGGGAGCGGGAGGATGTGGCAGGGAGCGGGTGAGTGGCGGGGGAGCGGGTGAGCGGCGGGGGAGCGGGTGAGTGGGGGGGGGAGCGGGAGGATGTGGCGGGTGAGCAGCGGGAGGTGCGTGGAGCGGGCAGTGGTTGGGGTTTGGGGGTATGTGTTGTTGGCGGGCGTGTTTTTGCGCTTCCGGGCAGTGTCAGCGGCTGGGGATGGCGCGTGCTTGCCATCGGTAGCAGCGCGTGATAGCGGCACAGTGGCGGGAAGCGCAAAACTGGGGATTATGTATATAGATAGATATATACATAAGCAAAGGAAAGGAGATGATCAGTGTCAGGCCTCTTTCACACTGGCAGGTTTTATTTGGCACGGCATCAGCCACAACCGGAGAAGCGCACGTGCCGCCCTCGACCGCTGGCCCCTGAGACAATGCATGGGACCTGCCGGAAGTGCGGGCGTCAGGCGGAAGAGGGGGTAAATCTACAGGATCTGCGGCATTAGAAGCTGCAGTAATGAAAGCTGCTATTATTCACCATCTTATCAGTTCACTATTAAAAGGTATCAAGCACTGAGGACTGGAGGATTGTAATATGTTTCAGAGCAATTAGAGTAATACACCTCAGCTGCTGCAGAACCTCATAATACACCACAGCTGCGGCAGATCCTCATAATACACCTAATGTGCTGCAGAACCTAATAATACACTTCAGCTGCTGCAGAACCTCACAATTCACCTAATCTGCAGCAAAACCTGATAATAGACCTCAGCTGCTGCAGAACCTCATAATACACTTTAGCGGCTGCATAACCTCATAATACACTTCAGCTGCTGCAGAACTGCATAATATAGCTGAACTGCAGTAGGGCGTCATAATAGACCTCAGCTGCTGCAGAACCTCATAATACACTTCAGCTGCTGCAGAATCTCATAATATAGCTGAGCTGCTGCAGAACCTCCTAATACACTTCAGCTGCTGCAGAACCTCATTATGCAACTGAGCTGCTGCAGAACATCATTGTAGCATCGTAGCTGCTGCCAAATGTCATCATTCAACAGAGCTACTGCAGAACCTCATAGTCATGCACGTGGCACATGCAGGTAATGTGTTATGGCCTGGCAGTATGATAGCATTAGTGTATATACTGTTAATATGTGGTCGGGGTGAGCGGGAGGATGTTGCAAAGAGCGGGTGAGTGGTGGGGGAGCGGGTGAGTGGCGGGTGAGGAGCGGGTGAGCGGCGGGTGAGTGGCGGGGGGGGCGGGGGAGTGGGTAAGCGGCGGGTGAGTGGCGGGGGAGCGGGAGGATGTGGGGGTGAGCTTTGCTTGGAGCGGGCAGTGGTAGGGGTGTGGGGGTATGTGGTGTTGGCGGCAGTGTTTTAGCGCTTCCGGCCAGCGTGTGATAGCGGCACAGTGGCCGGAAGCGCTAAACTGCCGATTATGTATATAGATATTTTGATCCTTTTTAGCAAAATAAATAACTGAAAAGTAGGCCTGCATTATTATTTGGCTCCCTTGAGTTAATACTTTGTAGAGCCACCTTTTGCTGCGACTACAGCTGCAAGTCGCTTGGGGTATGTCTCTATCATTTTGCACATTGAGAGACTGAAATTCTTGCCCATTCTTCCTTGCAAAACAGCTCGAGCTCAGTGAGGTTGGATGGAGAGAGTTTGTGAACAGCAGTTTCCAGCTCTTTCCACAGATTCTCGATTGGATTCAGGTCTGGACTTTGACTTGGCCATTCTAACACCTGGATAAGTTTATTTTTGAACCATTCCATTGTAGATTTTGCTTTATGTTTGGGATCATTGTCTTGTTGGAAGATAAATCTCCGTCCCAGTCTCAGGTCTTTTGCAGACTCCAACAGGTTTTCTTCCAGAATGGTCCTGTATTTGGCTCCGTCCATCTTCAATCAATTTTAACCATCTTTCCTGTCCCTGCTGAAGAAAAGCAGGCCCAAACCATGATGCTGCCACCATGTTTTACAGTTTCAGGGTGATGAGCTGTGTTGCTTTTAAGCCAAACATATCGTTTTGCATTGTGGCCAAAAAGTGGGGCCTGCTGTATACCTCTGGGGCCTGCTGTATATACCCTGGGGCCTGCTGTATATACCCTAGGGCCTGCTGTATATACCTGGGGCCTGCTGTATACCTCTGGGGCCTGCTGTATATACCCTGGGGCCTGCTGTATACCTCTGGGGCCAGCTGTATATACCCTGGGGCCTGCTGTATATACTCTGGGGCCTGCTATATATACCCTGGGGCCTGCTATATATACCCTGGGGCCTGCTGTATATACCCTGGGGCCTGCTGTATATACCCTGGGGCCTGCTGTATACCTCTGGGGCTGCTGTATATACTGTTGGGGCCTGTATATATCACTGGGGGGGCTGTAACCTCTGATGGGGGCCTGTATATACCACTAATGGGGAGGCTGCTGTATACCTCGGGGGCTGCTGTATATACTGCTGGGGCCTGTATATACCACTGGGGAGGCTGCTGTATACCACTGGGGCTGCTGTATATACTGCTGGGGCCTGTATATAGCACTGGGGAGGCTGCTGTATATACTGCTGGGGCCTGTATATGGCACTGGGGAGGCTGCTGTATATACCACTGGGGAGGCTGCTGTATACCACTGGGGCTGCTGTATACTACCACTGGGGAGGCTGCTGTATACTACCACTGGGGGGCCTGTATACCACACTGCTGGGGGCTGTATACCTATGCTGGGGTCCACCCTCGGCTTATACACGAGTCAATGGGTTTTCCCAGGTTTTGGAGGCAAAAGTAGGGGGGTCGGCTTATACACGGGGCGGCTTATACACGAGTATATACGGTAATTGAAAAGAAGTAAAGGAATGGAAAAGACAAAAGAAAAACAAAAGACAGAGAAGAAAATAAAAGAAGGGAAAATAATGAAATAAAAACACAAATTTTGTAACAGGATATACACCTCACAGTTTTGGGTATTGCTAGTAAAGCAACAATACATCTACAAAATGGATATACAGTGTTGGCCAAAAGTACTGACACCCCTGCAATTCTGTCAGATAATACTCAGTTTCTTCCTGAAAATGATTGCAATCACAAATTCTTTGGTATTATCTTCATTTAATTTGTCTTCAATGAAAAAACACAAAAAGAATTGTTCTAAAGCCAAATTGGATCTAATTCCACACCAAACATAAAAGGGGGTGGACAAAAGTATTGGCACTGTTAGAAAAATCATGTGGTGCTTCTCTAATTTGTGTAATTAACAGCACCTGTAACTTACCTGTGGCACCTAACAGGTGTTGGTAATAACTAAATAACACTTGCTGCAAGTTGACATGGATTAAAGTTGACTCAACCTCTGTCCTGTGTCTTTGTGTGTACCACATTGAGCATGGAGAAAAGAAAGAAGACCAAAGAACTGTCTGAGGACTTGAGAAACCATATTGTGAGGAAGCATGAGCAATCTCAAGGCTACAAGTCCATCTCCAAAGACCTGAATGTCCCTGTGTCTACCGTGCGCAGTGTCATCAAGAACTTTAAAGCCCATGGCACTGTGGCTAATCTCCCTAAATGAGGACGGAAAAGAAAAATTGACAAGAGATTTCAACACAAGATTGTACGGATGGTGGATAAAGAACCTCGACTAACATCCAAACAAGTTCAAGCTGCCCTGCAGTCCGAGGGTACAACAGTGTCAACCTGTACTATCCGTCGGCGTCTGAATGAAAAGGGGCTGTATGGTAGGAGACCTAGGAAGACCCCACTTCTTACCCCGAGACATAAAATAGCCAGGCTGGAGTTTGCCAAAAAGTACCTGAGAAAGCCTAAAACGTTTTGGAAGAATGTTCTCTCTTTTTGGGCAAAGGCATCAACATAGAGTTTACAGGAGAAAAAAAGAGGCATTCAAAGAAAAGAACACAGTCCCTACAGTCAAACATGGCGGAGGTTCCCTGATGTTTTGGGGTTGCTTTGCTGCCTCTGGCACTGGACTGCTTGACCGTGTGCATGGCATTATGAAGTCTGAAGACTACCAACAAATTTTGCGTAGGGCCCAGTGTGAGAAAGCTGGGTCTCCCTCACAGGTCATGGGTCTTCCAGCAGGACAACGACCCAAAACACACTTCAAAAAGCACTAGAAAATGGTTTGAGAGAAAGCACTGGAGACTTCTAAGGTGGCCAGCAATGAGTCCAGACCTGAATCCCATAGAACACCTGTGGAGAGATCTAAAAATGGCAGTTTGGAGAAGGCACCCTTCAAATATCAAGGACCTGGAGCAGTTTGCCAAAGAAGAATGGTCTAAAATTCCAGCAGAGCATTGTAAGAAACTCATTGATGGTTACCGGAAGCGGTTGATCGCAGTTATTTTGGCTAAAGGTTGTGCAACCAAGTGTTAGGCTGAAGGTGCCAATACTTTTGTCTGGCCCATTATTGGAGTTTTGTGTGAAATTATCAATGTTTTGCTTTTTGCTTCATTCTCTTTTGCGTTTTTTCATTGAAGACAAATTAAATGAAGATAATAATACCAAAGAATTTGTGATTGCAATCATTTTCAGGAAGAAACTGAGTATTATCTGACAGAATTGCAGGGGTGTCAATACTTTTGGCCAACACTGTACATACAAACAACCGGAAACTAATGTGCACACATGCATAGAGAAAATATGTAAAAACATGTGAAAGAGTTCCCATAAAAATATATTTAAATAAGTAGAAATATATTAAAATAAAAAAAACACTTACGTTAAAGACACAATGTGTAAATGTATTGTTGTGTGGCACGTAGATATGAGTGAACACGTGAGTGTTTGGATTCAGTTCGCCTAATGGGTGTTCACCGAATTGTTCGCTGAACAGTTCGACAAACCTTCCGAACCAGGGCCGGCTCCAGGTTTTTGTGGGCCCTGGGTGAATCAGTCTCAGTGGGCCCCTTTAACACATACCAGAATTCATGAATATAATATAGAAACTGCGGGCTGTGTATATATTAGGGCCCTTTCACATCAGCGTTTTTTTCAAATCGCGGCAGATGCAGTGAAAAAACCGCATCTGCCGCGATTGCCGCATACCGGCTGCACTTGCGGCACGGTTGCGGCGCGGTTGCGGTAAACGCCATACAAGGTATAGGCGGACTTGCGGCAGGTGCGGCAAGTGCGGTTTTGGCACTTGCGGCAGGTGCGGGCGCGAAAAAAAACGCGGCTGACAGCATTTTTTTTCGCGGCCGCACCTGCCGCAAGTGCCAAAACCGCACTTGCCGCACCTGTCGCAAGTCCGCCTATACATTGTATGGCGTTTACCGCAATCGCGCAGCAACCGTGCCGCAAGTGCAGCCGGTATGCGGTAATCGCGGCAGATGCGTTTTTTTCACCGCATCTGCCGCGATTTGAAAAAAACACTGATGTGAAAGGGCCCTAATATCTCTATATTAGGGCCCTTTCACATCAGCGTTTTTTGAAATTCGCGGCAGAAGCGGTGAAAAAAACCGCATCTGCCGCGTTTAACGCATAACCGCGACACTTGCGGCACACTTGTGGCAAGCCCCATGCAATGTCTATGGGGCTTGCGGTAAGGGTGCGGCAGGTGTGGCAAGTGCGGTTTCGTCACTTGCGGCAGGTGCGGCCGCGAAAAAAAAAGATGTCAGCCGCGTTTTTTTTCGCGGCCGCACCTGCCGCAAGTGCCAAAACCGCACTTGCCGCACCTGCCACAAGTCCGCCTATACCTTGTATGGCATTTACCGCAACCGCGCCACAACCGTGCCGCAAGTGCAGCCGGTATGCGGTAATCGCGGCAGATGCAGTTTTTTCACCGCATCTGCCGCGATTTGAAAAAAACGCTGATGTGAAAGGGCCCTTATATATACACAGCCCGCAGTTTCACACTCCTGGGTGGGCTGTATACCGTTTATACTGGTGTATAAGCCGACCCGTGTATAAGCCGACCCCCCTACTTTTGCCCCAAAAATCTGGAAAAACCTATTGACTCGTGTATAAGCCGAGGGTGGACCCCAGCACAGGTATACAGCCCCCAGCAGTGTGGTATACAGGCCCCCCCCCAGTGGTATACAGGCCTCCCCAGTGGTAGTATACAGCAGCCCCAGTGGTAGTATATAGCAGCCCCAGTGGTAGTATACAGCAGCCCCAGTGGTAGTATATAGCAGCCCCAGTGGTAGTATATAGCAGCCCCAGTGGTAGTATACAGCAGCCACAGTGGTAGTATACAGCAGCCCCAGTGGTAGTATATAGCAGCCCCAGTGGTAGTATATAGCAGCCCCAGCAGCCCCAGTGGTAGTATACAGCAGCCCCAGTGGTAGTATATAGCAGCCCCAGTGGTAGTATACAGCAGCCCCAGTGGTAGTATATAGCAGCCCCAGTGGTAGTATATAGCAGCCCCAGCAGCCCCAGTGGTAGTATACAGCAGCCCAGTGGTAGTATACAGCAGCCCCAGTGGTAGTATACAGCAGCCCCAGTGGTAGTATATAGCAGCCCCAGTGGTAGTATATAGCAGCCCCAGTGGTAGTATATAGCAGCCCCAGTGGTAGTATATAGCAGCCCCAGTGGTAGTATATAGCAGCCCCAGTGGTAGTATATAGCAGCCCCAGTGGTAGTATACAGCAGCCCCAGTGGTAGTATACAGGAGCCCCAGCAGCCCCAGTGGTAGTATACAGGAGCCCCAGCAGCCCCAGTGGTATATACAGCAGCCCCAGTGGTATATACAGCAGCCCCAGTGGTATACAGGCCTCAGCAGTATATACAGCAGCCCCCAGGGGTTATACAGCACCCCCCAGGGGTTATACAGCCCCCCCCAGGGGTTATACAGCGGCCCCCGGGGGGTACCCAGCAGCCCCCTGGGGGTACCAACAGCCCCCTGGGGGTACCAACAGCCTCCAGGGGGTACCCAGCAGCCCCCTGGGGGTACCAACAGCCCCCTGGGGGTACCAACAGCCCCTGGGGGTACCAACAGCCCCCTGGGGGTACCAACATCCCCCTAGGGGTACGCAGCAGCCCCCTAGGGGTACCAACAGCCCCCTGGGGGTACCCAGCAGCCCCCTGGGGGTACCAACATCCCCCTGGGGGTACCAACAGCCCCCAGGGGGTACCCAGCAGCCCCCTGGGGGTACCAACAGCCCCCTGGGGGTACCAACAGCCTCCAGGGGGTACCCAGCAGCCCCCTGGGGGTACCAACAGCCCCCTGGGGGTACCAACAGCCCCCAGGGGGTACCAACATCCCCCTGGGGGTACCAACAGCCCCCAGGGGGTACGCAGCAGCCCCCTGGGGGTACCAACAGCCCCCTGGGGGTACCAACAGCCCCCAGGGGGTACCCAGCAGCCCCCTGGGGGTACCAACATCCCCCTGGGGGTACCAACAGCCCCCAGGGGGTACCAACAGCCCCCAGGGGGTACCCAGCAGCCCCCTGGGGGTACCAACAGCCCCCAGGGGGTGCCCAGCAGCCCCCAGGGGGTACCCAGCAGCCCCCTGGGAGTACCAACAGCCCCCTGGGGGTAGCAACAGCCCCCAGAGGGTACCCAGCAGCCCCCTGGGGGTACCAACAGCCCCCAGGGGGTACCAACAGCCCCCACAAGCTGGCACTGTCCCCCCTTGTAAGGGCCCCCCCCCGGTGCTTATACATTACCATTCCGGTTTTCTGATCAGCGCGGCTCCTCCGTGCTGCGTCTTCATCCTCCCGCGCTGGCTGCATCCGGGTTCTCCAGCGGTCGCGCGATGACGTCACATCGCTGCGACAGCCGGAGATCACGGATGGAGCCAGCGAGGACGGGAGGATGAAGAAGCACCGAGGAGCGGCGCCGATCAGAACACCGGGCTGGTAATGTATAAGCACCGGGGGGGGGCCCTTACAAGGGGGGACAGTGCCAGCTTTTGGGGGGCTATATGAACTGCATCCCCCTGCCGCTGATTGACAGGGGGATGCAGTGCATATTTAATGAGCGGCCCCACGTGACGGGGCCGCTCATACAGCAGCCCCCCCCCCGCCTCCTCCAGCCTCCACAGCCCCCACCACACAGCCCCCACCACACGGGTCTACCGTATAGACCCGTGTATAAGCCGAGGGGGGGACTTTTCAGCCCAAATTTTGGGCTGAAAAACTCGGCTTATTCACGAGTATATACGGTATATAATATTGAAATTCAACAAGGAGAAAAAAGACGGCACTCACCAGGACTTGAATGATGACATCGGTGTCCTTTTTATTTCATGGACAGTCACCCTCGGCACCCCCTCCCTGTATTTGTGCTACTGTCCATGAAATAAAAAGGACACCGCTGTCATCATTCAAGTCCTGGTGAGTGCCGTCTTTTTTCTCCTTGTTGAATTTGAACTTTGGACTTTATTTGTGACAGGCACCCCTAGGACAGTGTTCTATGCCCACTGACAACAACAACTGTTCGGCCTCGAGCGAGTGGTGCCCTATTCTGATTTTTTGCATATATAATATTGAGGCTGTGTAGGGCTACATATATAATATAAAGGCTGCTGGGCTGTAAATATAATATGGAGACTGCTAGACTGTATATATAATATAGAGGCGCTGCCAGGGGCGTAACTACAATAGGTGCAGGGGTTGCGATAGCACCCGGGCCCTGCAGCCTAGGGGGGCCCCAAAAGTCCCTTTGGCCTATAGAAAAAGACTAATACTATTAAAAATTTTCAATAATTGGGGGCCCCATTTGAGCTCTCGCATCGGGGCCCTTGGGCTTGAAGTTACGCCACTGGGCGCTGCTAGGCTGTATATATAATATAGAGGTTGTGGGCTGTATACATTTGGAGGCTGTGCTGGGTTGTATATATTATTTGGAGGCTTTGTCAGCCCAGCAGCAGTCTCCAAATAATATATGCAGCACAGCCTCGAAATAATTAATATAGCCAAGCACAGCCTACATATTATATATACAACACAGCACAGCCTCCATATTATATATACAGCACAGCCTCCAAATACTAGATACAGCACAGCAGCAGTCTCAGATCAGGGGACTCAAACACGTGGCCCGAGGGCCGCATGCGGCCCCTGGGACTTCACTGTGCGGCCTGCGGCACCTTGGACAACTTAATAATGCATTGCCCCAGTGCAGTGGGCTGCTGCAGTCCCCGCTGTGTTATGACTTCTGGCCGCAGCACTAACAAGCTCTGCCACTCAGCAAGTTCAATGCAAGCTGCCAGCCAATGAGAGGCCCGCAGCTGACAGCGGCATATGATGTCACTTGTGGGCCTCTGGCTGGCAGATTGCATTGATTTTGCTGACAACAGAACTTATCTAACCGGCGGCTGGAGGTAGTCATAGCACAGCGCAGGCCGGATGTCAGCACAGTGAGGATTGAGGTGGCCCCCTGCACTGGAGCGATGCATCATTAAAGTGATAAAAGTGTGAATGTGTGTGTGAGTATGTGTGTGAGGGTGTATGTAGTGTGTGTGTGAGAGTGTGTGAGTGTGTGTGAGGATGTGTGTATAAGAAAGTGTGTGTGTGAGTGAGTGTCAGCATGTGTATGAGAGTGTGTGAGAGTGTGTGTGTGTGAGTGTGTAAGGATGTGTGTATGAGGATGTGTGGATGTGTGAGAGTGTGTAAAGGTACCGTCACACACGGTAATATTGCTTGCAATTTCACTGACAATTTGCTGGTTGCAGTGAAATCATGGACACATTGTTCCATTTGTACACGGCAACAAAATAGAACAATGTGTCCATGATTTCACTGCAACCAGCAAATTGCCAGTGAAATTGCAAGCAATATTGCCGCGTGTGACGGTACCTTTAGTGTGTGTGTGAGTGTGTGTTTGAGGGTGTGTGTGAGTGTATGTGTGTGAGTGTATGTGAGTGTGTGGGTTTGCATGTGAGTGTGAATGAGTGTGTATATGTGAGTGTGTGTGTCTGTGTGTGTGTGTGTAAAAAGAAGGTAAACCAGGATGGAGGGCATCACTATAAAAGTACATCAGGATGGGGGACATCACTACAAAAGGTGACCAGAATGCAGGACATCACTATAAAAGGGGAACCAGGATGGAGGACATTACCACTAAAGGGGATCAGGATGGGGGATGTTGGAGGTGATTTCCCGTGTCCTGTCCTGAATATTTCCTATATGATTAATGACTCAAGTTTGGAAAAATAATAAGGATGTTTAATAACAAGAAAATAAGATAGTAATAAGACAATTCAAATAACAATATAATAATAAAAATAACAATAAAACCTATCGTCAATGTCCTCTAATTAGAGAAAAATACAAATGCATCTATACATTAATAGTCATGACAGAGAGAGAGAAAGAGAAAGAGAGAGAGAGAGAAGTTACGGGGAAGATACAGAAGATACGGATGAGATATGGGGGTGATACTCAAGACCAGGTGTTGATGGTCCTATTACATGTCCAAGGTAGAAAGAGAGTGTCTTGATTCCACCTCTATTTATACTAAAGATTTCACATCCACACCCACATATAAGCCATGACTCTGCCCTTCTTCAGTATCTTCTGTGGCAAGTATATCGATCATTCTCCAGTAATATGAACCTCATCATTGGTCGCAGTGGTAATCACCTGCCTGTGGATGGCATCCTTGTATTTGGAAAGAAAGTCTTGTATAAGATGGGCTTACCACCATTTTGGCTGGCTTCAAGATGACCATCTGAAGAACAATTGGTTTATCATCCAAAACACCACAAGCATTGTGTAGCAATATACATCTCCATAGGCCGGTGACGGGTATGCTGCAACAAGATGTCTGCCAACATTTCATCATCTGTTCTCAAAAGCATGGCTGGATCTAAAGATTTAGCACCTTTGATTGAATCGATACCATAATTGTCAGTAACCATTTTTAAACAACCTTTATACCGTGATCCTCTCCACAACATCCAGTTGCACAAATCAAGAATAAGTCCATGTTCCTTCATAACATCTGACCCAATAATGGTACCCTCATGTGTTGGTGAGAGATATAAGCTATGCTCAACACGTAGGTCTCCCAGGTTAATTGTTACTGGTAATGATTGTTCTGAAGATACTAATTGTCCTCCAAACCCTCTTAGAAAAATGTGTTTACCATTGGGTCTTTAATCAAATCCAAATTAATTAAACTGACAGCAGCACCTGTATCCGGTAAAATGTTTGTACGATGGCCCCCTACCGTACCCTGAATACGAGGTCTCCCGCCCTTGTCCCTGCTAAGGTGACTCACTAGGGACAACACCGGGGCCTGACATCCCTATTGTTTTACATAAGGATTTGTTGGAGGTGGGGTCTTTAACTCCTCTGGCTTCCCTGCCACTGCCTTGCCAATCTTCCTCAGCTCTTCCAGAAGTGGGCCATATAGTGTAACTTCAGGAAGACTATGCTCTCCCTCACTTGCATTATTTGATTCTTGTTTTTGATCGTGCTTCCTATTAATAAAAGGTCTATTATTGATAATTCTTTTACTACTCCTGCATTCTTTCATAGTGTGACCTGTGTATCCACATTTGTAACATTTCCCAATAAACCATACTTTGCCTTCATTTTTGACTACTTCTGAGATCCTCTTTTGGGGCTTGTTGTCATGACTTGTGTCCTGAATCCAATCCTTTAATATATTTACAAAGGCTTGATAGGAATTTGCATTGCTCAAGGCAACTTTTGTTGGATAATCAACAAAAGTGCATTTGTTAGCCATTGAATATAGAAAACTATTATCATCAGGACACATGTCAGGGCAGTTATACGTAGAACGATACAATGTGTCAAATACTCACTACAGAAAATAATTGGATCATCTCCTCTATTTAGTGTTACATTTTCTAAGGCATTAGTACCTCTCGTATCCCGTCCTCCCATAACTCTTTAATTCCTCCATTCTGTCACTAGCATTTCCCCAATTACATTCAAGATCTGCACACAATCCTTTGTGAGATCCTACAGGGGGGCTGCAACTTTTCACAGAGTTGGGATGGGAGCCATACCCGAAGTAATGCACACACAGCCCTATTACCTAGATTATACTGTGTCACTACAGCTTCTAACTTATTAGAAAGACTAATGGCTGATGCGCTTGTGTCACATTTCCCTAATATCTGACATAGGTTTGTCTTTTCTTGTATGGTGAGTGTTGTGCATTGTACTTGATTGCTGCTATTCATAAGCAAATTGTCTCTCATTTGTCTCAATCTTCCTGACTCAAAAGTAAAGAGAGAGGAACTGTGATTTGGGCTACCTTCAGGGTTATCAGCACTGCACACAGGCTGCTCCCCCCCCCTTTTCCAGTCTCTTTCCTCATGGTCATTAGACCTTGCACATCTGATTATAACAATGGTTATTCACTTTAGTACTCTCCTGTGATTTCAAAGACATATTACCATGTTCTTTTTTCTCCAATTTTACATTGGCATCATGCAACTGGTTCCTAAGTATTGTCAAAACATCATTATACTTTACCTCTTTTTCTTCTAGCAAAGCAATTTGTTGTTCTCTAAGTTTACATCTCTCCTTATACTCCTCCAACTTATCTTCTAACCCACAATTCTGGTACATCATATTGTCTACCTCATCCCTTATGGCGGGTTTACACGTTGCGATATCGGAGTCCAATTTCAATCAAAAGTCACGTGGTTCGATCGTTGGAGCCGATATCGTTCCTGCGTTGTATGGTGTGAACGTCCAATACGATGCAGGAACTATGTCAATGCGATATCGGGGATTGAATGAGCGTGCTATTCAATGCTCCGATATTGAAGGGAGACTGGAGCCGGATCGTGCTGTGTAAACGCCCAACTACGATGCGATGTTCAATGTCACCCATTCACTCCCATGTTAAATGGTCGTTTCTGGGTTGGGGGGCGTAGACATCGCACGGACGTTGTATTCCGATGTCGCAGCGTGTAAACCTCCGATGCAATGCGGGAGAAACGTGCACTAAATGCGCGCTCCCGCGCCATTGAGTTGCGATATCGCAACGATATTGAAACGTGTAAACCCACCATTAGATCTTCACATTCACAACTATGATCTTCAGCACTAGCAATAGCTACACTGACTTCCTGTTCAATTTTATCCACCTCACCTCTTAATTGAGCTTTCTCTGAATACCAATGCAATTCCTTTTGTTCTGCAATTCCCTTCATTTTCAACAACATACAAAAAACATTTGCTAATTTTTCTTTCTTTGCTTTCTTTTTCGACAATTTACTTTTGTTATCACTCTGCCCTTCACATTGTTTCATTAAATCATGAAACTGTTGTGTCAACGCATCATCAGCACAAGTACTACACTGAGCAGAGGCATACTTTTCAATAAACTTATTGACTGTCTCCATGTTAGTTACGTCCAACTATTCTCACAAAAGAAAGAAAAATAAACAAATCAACTTTCCGAACACAAATGACAAATGAACGTAACAACAATACACAAACCAGTGAATATTACTTCACTAAACCAGGGACTTAAGGTGCTGTCACACAGCACGATCTAGCCAGCGATGTCGAAGCGATGCGCGGGTGCCCGCTCGCTTCCGACATCGCTGGCCAGCTGTCACACAGCATCGCTGCGGCCGGCGATGTCGCAGCGACGCGGCGGTGACATCGCTCGCTGGGCTGGCTCAGCCCAGCGAGCGATCCACAGCAACGCTGCGGTATAGGCTGATCACCGCCGACATCGCTCTGGCGATGTCACACGGCGCGATCCAGCCTTATCGCGGGTCGCCGGTTGCCGGGTTTATGGTTCTTCCCGTAAACCTGGCAACCTGCGACCAGCGATAAAACGCAGTCGCGGCGCTAATTTACACAGCGCGACGTCGCTAGCGACATCGCTGATAGGTCACTTTTTCGGCGATGTCGCTAGCGACGTCGCCAGGTGTGACAGCACCTTAGATTGAATACAATCTTCCCTCAGGCAATTACTGCCACAGTCTTGCGACTTAATATATACCTGACTGACAGTGTCTCATGCACTTGATCAACTACAGATCCAAGATCCAGGCCACGAGTTATCTCCTATTGAAGCATAAGGCTACTTCCCCTTAACATGAGATTTAGATTTTAACCTATAACTCACTTTCTTCTCAGAGATGTCTGGTTTTACCCTTTAGATCTTATGAGAACTTCAATCAATAGGGAGCTACCCTAACTTTACCAGCAACAATTCAACAAAAAAATACAAAAACAAAAAATACTTCACCAAGCAAAAAGACAAACAGGCCTAAACTTAACAGATAGACATTAATAAACATAAAATATAATGCATGTATAAAATCTAATTAAATGAATGTATGCTTAGCAATTAAGCACGTCCGCTCACTGATGTCGAATATCACAGGCGTTCCACAGTTTCCACGACCAGCGTGTCAGTTGTTCACCGATAAGATATTCTCCTTAGGTCTGTTTTCTTGAAGAAAAGGCTTTCTGGTCTTGGAACCAGATTTTCTCAGGCACTTGGATGAAGCAGTTGGGAACTTCTAGGTTCTGCGTAGATTGTTGTTTCTCCATGGTCCCATCTGGGGAGCCAAATGTTGGAGGTGATTTCCCGCACTGTCTCCTGTCCTGAATCTTTCTTATATAATCAATAACTCAAGTTTGGAAAGATAATAAAAATGTTTAATAACCAAAAAAATAAGATAGTAATAAGCCAATTAAAATAGTAATATAACAATAAAGATAACAATACAACCTATCTTCAGTGTCCTCTGATTAGAGAAAAATACAAATGCATCTATATATTAATAGTCATGGCAGAAAGAGAAAGAAAGAGAAACAGAGAGAGAGAGAGAAAAAAAATTACAGGGAAGATATGGATGAGATATGGGGGTGGTACTCAAGACCAGGTGTTGATGGTCCCATTCCATGTCCAAGGTAGGAAGAGAGAGAGTGTCTTGAATCCACCTCCATTTATACTAAAGATTTCACATCCACACCCACATACAACCCACGACTACGCCCTTCTTCAGTATCTTCTGTGGCAAGTATATCCGATCATCCTCCAGTAATATGAACCTCATCATTGGCGGATGGCGTCCTTGTATTAGGAAAGAAAGTCTTGTATAAGATGGGTTTACCACCATTTTGGCTGGCTTCAAGATGACCATCTGAACAACAATTGGTTTATCATCCAAAACACCACAAGCATTGTGTAGCAATATACATCTCTATAGGATGGAGATGGGATGTCTACCTGAGGAGCAATGGTCAATACTCCAAACCCACAAAGGCTGTATACATATCATATGTAGATGACACTAGGTGGCAAACAGCGTCTGCATTCAAGATCAACACAGAGGATGTGTATTCCTGTATGTCCAGGAGGCTGCAGGGTCAATGTTCATTTTGTATGTAAATGCAACCTTTACTATCTCACTAAACAAAAAGCGTCACACAAAAGATAACAGGCCTTCTGGCCTAACAGTTCACAATCCTGTACATGATTGATCTCCTTGATAGAGTCCTGGAAATATTCAGCTCTCATAAAATCCAATATGGAGTTCAGTGATTCCTATAAACTTACATTGTCCATGTTGGCTTCAAACAGGGGACATCACTACTAAAGGGGATCGGGATGTGGACATCACTAGAAAAGGGGATCAGGATGAGGGACATCACTACTAAAGGGGATCAGGATGGGGACATCTCTACACAAGGGAACCAGGATGAGGGACATCACTACTAAAGGGGATCGGGATGTTGGACATCACTACTAAAGGGGACCGGAATGGGGGACATCAGTAGAAAAGGGGATCAGGATAGGGAACATCACTAGAAAAGGAGATCAGAAAGGGGACACCACTACAAAAGGGGATCAGAATGGGAGACATCACTACAAAAGGGAACCAGGGTGAGGGAGATCACTATTAAAGGATCGGGATGGGGGACATCACTACAAAAGAGGATCAGAATGGGGGACGTCACTAGAAAAGGAGATCAGAATCGGGGACAGTACTACATGAGGAGGACCAGGATGGGGACATTACTACATGAAGAGGACCAGGATGGAGACATTACTACAATATTGGGACCGGACATTACTACAGGATGGGTACATTACTACAAGAAGGGGATCAGGATTTATACTTTACTACATTGAGCAAAAAGTTCTGGTACCGTGTTACCCCGATAGTAAGACCCCCCCGAAAGTAAGACAGGGTGGGGGGGGGGGGACAGGGGGTCTGCTAATGTAAGACCCCCCCGAATGTAAGGCAGGGTAGGGGGGGGGGGGGGTATTACTATCGGGGAAACACGGGGGGGGGTGTACATACATACATACACACGTACAGACACAAGCATACACATATATACACACCACACACACACATAGCACCGCATCTTACCGGGTCCGGTGTGGGGTCCCCGATGGTCCTGTGCCGTCCTCTGTGCTCCGGTCCAGTCCCCGAGATGATCCGCTGCCATCCGCCGTGTTCCGGTGCCGTTTTGCACCAGTATTGCCGGTCCTAGGCTCCATGGTCCCTGCTCTTCCGGAGTTCAGGCCGCAGCTCCGCCCAGGTCATAGTGTGGGTCAATCAGCATAGCGGCGCTGACGTCAGAGGCAAGCGCCCGATGACGCTTGCATCTGAGCGCCGCTATGCTGATTGGCCCACACTATGACCTGGGCGGAGTTGCGGCCTGAACTCCGGAAGAGCAGGGACCATGGAGCCTAGGACCGGCAATACTGGTGCAAAACGGCACTGTAACACGGCGGACGGCAGCGGATCATCTCGGGGACCTGACCGGAGCACAGAGGACGGCACAGAACCATTGGGGACCCCACACCGGACCCGGTAAGAAGTGGTGCTATGTGTGTGTGTGGTGTGTATGGTGTGTATATATGTGTATATATGTGTATGCATGTGTCTGTCTGTATGTGTGGGAATGTGTGGATGGATGGCTGCAGTGTGTGGATGGATGGATGGATGGTGGGGCCTCCAATGTAAGGCCCCCCCCCCCCGAAATTAAGACAGGGGGCCAGTTTTGGCCACAAAAAGAATGTAAGACCCTGTCTTACTTTCAGGGAAACACGGTATTACTAAAAATATTGCTACAATGGATACGGCTCCCCGATATCAATTTTTTCCTATGAGCGGCCCACCAACCCAGCTGAGTTTGAGACCCCTGCTCCAGATAATGTATATAGGCTAGCACAGCTTTCAAATAATATATACAGCACAGCCTCCATATAATATATACAACACAGCCTCAATATTATATATACAGCACAGCCACCATTTTATATATACATCATAGCCGCCAAATAATATATACAGCACAGCCTCCATATAGCCCATCACAGCCTCTATATAGCCCAGCACAACCGCCATAGTCCAGCAGCAGCCTCTGTATAGTCCAGCAGCAGCCTCCATAGCCCAGAACAGCCCCTATAGCCCAGCAGCAGCCTCCATATAGTCCAGCAGCAGCCTCCATATAGTCCAGCAGCAGCCTCCATAGCCCAGCAATAGCATCTATAGCCCATCACAGCCTCCATAGTCCATCAGCAGCCTCCATATAGCCCAGCATAGCTTCCATATAGCCCAGAACAGCCTCCATAGCTCAGCTGCAGCCTCCATAGCCCATAGCTCAACAGGAGCCTCTATAGCCCAGAACAGCCTCCATAGCCCAGCAGCAGCCTCCAGATAATATATAATATGGTGGTTCTCCTTCTGCTATATCAGTCCCCTGGCCTCATCTTGGTACATATACTCCCCCATAGTGCCGCACACAGTAAAAAAATTGATCATACTCACCTTCCCTCCGCTCCCCCAGGGCAATGTCCTCCTCGGATGCTGTCCCCTCTGGTCTGTGCTTCCTTCCTGCACGGCTGCACCAGTGAGATAAGGTCGCAGGGTGATGACTCATCACCCTGCTGCAGTCCACAAAGAAGGAAGCTTCTAAGCCCTGGGAGTCAGCACATGTCTAATTTGCATCTCATGCATATTAGCCATGTGCACTGGCAGCTCTGTGGGAGCACTCCACTGCTGGCTGAGTGTACCTGATGGGTCCCTTGTTGTTAGGGCTGCCTGTCCCCAATGGCCAGTGGGTCCCCCAGCTCTTCAGGTCCCCGGCACTTACCCTGGTATTTAGGGTGCTGACAATGGCACTGTTCCAAACCCCATAGAAATCAATGGCAGGCAACATGAAACACATAGAAAACACCTACAAAAGGTGTCCAAAAGCTGACAAACTGCTCATATTAGTGCCAGACACCAGGAAAAGGGACAACAATCTATCTAGTGTACAAATAGTCTCATGGCGTAGCCTGGGTCCATGAGACAGTCTGTGCCAGCCTGCACACTCTTCAAAATCAGTTCAAAATAGGAGGTGGCTCAAATTCAATTCAATTTCAGAGGTGGGTGAAACTCAGTTTGAATTGACAGATGGATGAGTCACAGGGAAAAGTGGCAGCAGTTTTCTATATTAAGAGGGGTCCAGTATTTCAAGGTTGAGTATTTAGGAAGTGGTGCACAAGTGTCAGAAGCAGGTATTGTGCTCACCCTGTTAATGAAATACAACACGCAGCAGAGAAACATTAACAAGAGTCCCCACTTTTCCAAAAATTAGACACAGCCACCCCTGAAGTGGCAAATATTGCCCCAGAGGTAGAATATTATAATGTGGATTTTAACGCAGCATGCTGAAAAGTCCACCAGCAACAAGTCTCCCCATTCTGACACTGGGTCGGAAAATTCCTTGGAGACCCATGACTTGTTCATCTTGATAAACTTTAGGCTATCTAAACTGTTAATGGACAACTGTATGCGCTCATCCATCAGGACACCTCCAGCAGCGCTGAAGACACGTTCTGAGAGCTAGTTAGCTGCCAGGCATGAAAAAATCTGCAAGGCATGAGTGGCGAGCTCAAGCCACTTTTCCAGTTACGAAGCCAAAATGCATAAGGGCCCTGTTCCACAGTCATTGCATCAATATTGAGCTGTAGATACTCCTGCACCATCCTCTCTAGGCGTTGACTATGTGTCAGACTTGTCCTTTTTTCTGGCGTTGCAAAGGATGGTCTAAAAAAATCGGTCAAACGACTCCCAGAAATTGCTGGTGACAGATACACTGCTGCTGGTAACATTTTTGTGATGACAACTCGACAGTCCCTGGATTGGAAGCGTAGAACTATGATGTTCACTATGTCCGCCACTGGTGTTTTGGGAAAAAGCAGTACTCAGATTGTCTAAAAGCTTCTTTTGATACTTCTACAGTTGTGCATCTCGTTCCAGGGTGGGAATCCTTTGGGCAAAATTACTTTTGTAGCGGGGATCTAACAGTGTGGCAACCCAGTAGTTAGCATAATTTGGAATCCTAACAATCCGCGGATCATATTGCAGCAAGAGGGTGCTCATGTATCTTGCGCATTCATGAGGCCCGAGTCCTTATTGTGTTGGTGGCAGTGGGGTAACATTCCCGCTTGCTTCCTCTGCCCTCTCCAGCAAACCTTGCACAACAGAAATAGAACCAAAATCTGCCTCATCTACTGAGTCTCTCGTGAACATCACCTCTTCCTCCTCCATTTCTTCCTCGCCCTCTACACCTTCATCAACTGTTTGGCTGCTACCATGAGCTCTCGTCGATCCCTCTCCTCCCATGCCACCTGTCTCTTTGCTGACAACAGTCCGGACCTTTGAAATCTTTTTATCCCTTCCGCATACACCTCCTCCTCTACTTCTTCCTTTTCCTCTTGGACCACCACCTGACTCCACATGCTAGTTAAAGTGTGCTCCAACCTGTAGATGACCGGAATATTCATGCTTATAATGGCATTGTGTCACACGTTGATTTGTGCTGACTACCTGCAGTCTGTGTTGGATGCTGCTGTGATTAAATGGTGTGGAATTTCTTCTGGCACTGCATGAGTTAATTTCAGTTTTGCTTTACGCTATGCTCATGTGCTCAGCTGGCTGAAGTGAAGCATAAGTGCGAGTCATCTGGAGTTCCGCCCCCTAGCCTTTAAATAGCTTTTCTCTCCATCAGGTAGTGTCACTGTTAGAGTTTTCAGTTTGCATGTTACCAAGCTTCTGTGTGGACATTGGTGCTTTTGCTGCAGTCTCTGGAAGTTTAACTTTTGTTGAATGGCTGCGGACCCCGATCATTGGTGGGAGGTGAGAGGGAGTAGTATAGGGCTGGTTGAAGAAATGAGGATGAGGGTGGCGGCCCAAACCTACTCACCATCAGAGGTAGCTTCGGGAGCAGGGCTAGTCAGGGACCCCAAGTTCAGGGCCAGACTAGAGATACATCTTGACATAGTGCATCAGGGCTCGTTGCTGCTGCCACAGTTGCTGCAAAATGTGCAAAATGTCCATAGTGTCGGCACATCACATTTCAGGTGGTTAACTCTCATGCCGAAAGACTTCTGTAGCGAGGCCACTCGTTGAGCCATGCGGTGGGAACGGTGGAAGTGAGCACACATTGACCGTACCCTCTTCAGCAGCACATTTAGGCCAGGATAGTGGGTTAGAAATTGCTGGACGACCAGGTTCAGGACGTGAGCCATGCAAGGCACTTTGCCCTAGTATAGGGCCCCACCCAGGTTTGCAGCATTGTTGCACACAGCGTTCCCTGGCTGCAGGTTCAATGGAGACAACCATTGATGAAACTCGGCCTCAACAGCTGACTACAACTCATCAGCTGTGTGACGCACATTTCCCAGGCATTTTAACATTAACACAGCACGATGGCGTTGAGCCCTGCTGGCAGCATACTAAGGTGTGCTGGATTCCTTCTGCACAGTTAGAACCTATGTCACATTACCAGAAGGTTTTGGACACAGCTGGATGCCCTAGAGGAGGTGGAGGAGGCAGAAGCTGTAGAAAAAGTGCTACATACAGAGGTTTTACTTAAAGACCGTGGGGATACCAGGGCTTATACTGCAGCCCCTTCCCCCAAAGCCACCAGAGTCACCCAGTGCCCAGTCAGCAACATGTATTGCCCCTGGCAATGCTTACTAGTCCATGAGTCTGTGGTGAAATGCACCGTCACACACAGTTTCTTAAAGAAGCAGTGATGTTGTGGGGTGGCATGGTGGCTCAGTGGTTAGCACTGCAGACTTCAAGCACTGAGGTCCTGGGTTCAATTCTCACCTAGGACAACATCTGCATGGAGTTTGTATGTTTTCCCTGTGTTTGCGTGGGTTATCTCCGGGCACTCCGGTTTCCTCCCACATTTGAAAGACATACTGATAGGATGTTTACATTGTGAGCCTTAAGAGGGACAGTGTTGCAAAATGTATGTAAAGCACTATGGAGTTAATATCGATATATAATATTATATTATTATGTTGTCTGCGACATGCTGGTGGAGCGCAGGCACAAGTTTTTTTGAGAAGTTGTGGCGACTGGGCATCTGGTACTGGGGGGACTGCGATGGCAGTGAGTGTCTGAAAACCCTTTGTATTCACCAGACGAAAAGGCAAAATTTCCGTAGCCAACAGCTTGGAGATGGTGACATTTAAGCTCTCAGCTTTGGCATGTATAGGAGGAAATGGTCTTTTGTTTGACCTGCCGGACACAAGGGCTGGCTGCTGTGCTGAGACAGGGTGCAATAGGGTGTACCAGACAAACTGCTGGACTCTGAGGGAGGTGCAGGTGGAGAGGTTGTTTTGCCTTCATGAATAGGTGGTGCTCTCGATGTTTGACAGCACTTAACACCAGCCAGGCATATCCACTTCCAAAACAGCTTAAGGCCTGACAATTCCACTGGCTGTTGCATGAAAAGAAGTGGACGCTGTGTGGCCAAAGCTCTGTGTGACAACAGCCCCCACAGACACAGAGGATGAAAAAGCCACAGATACGCTTGATGGGGTGGTTTTAGCATGCATTTTAGCAAGCATTTTAGCATGCATTTAGCATGGTGAGCTTCACACTGTAACTTATGCTGCATACCCATGTGACGATTCATGCATAAAGTACTTATAATTGTTTTCTTTTTTCTACTCAGATTTTGCTTACATATTTTACAAATAACATGAGTTGGGTCATCCTTCACGATCTGGAAAAAGCCCCAGGCAAGGCAAAGCTTAGCACCTGTGTGAATTGCAGAGCTGCCATGGCTTCTGCACAGAAGCAAAGTTGTGGCTGAGGATGCAGTTGTGGATGTGCTTGCATCACCCCTCTCTGTCCAGGAAGCCGCAAACTAACCTCGTCAGCTTCATCATCTTCCTCTTCCTGCTCCTCTGCTGAGCTCATCAACTGTGTACCTGTGGGTTGACGGTAAGAGGGATCTAAAACTTCATCATCACCCTCTGTGTTGTCACACTCCTTTCCCTCAGAGCCACCCTCTTCCTGCCCTGACTACAAAATCACATAGGCGCCCACCTCAGGTATCTGATTCTCATCATCATCTGCCTCACTGTCTACACCAGGGTTTAACATTTGGTAATGAAGGTCTAAATTATGCTTAGACCCTTCTTCATCCAGCCCTGGATCAAACTCAAAGATTTTGTGCATCGGAGAAGATCATTTCCTCCTCTTGACTCGTTGAAGCTTTCGAGCAGACTTCCAATTCCCAGGCTAAGTATGTGTGAAAAGCACTGCAGACGCAGCCATCTGTATTGACCCACAGTCAGTAGGGCGGCTGGAGACTCGTGACAAATGAAGACATGTGTGATTGGGGTGATGCCTGTGAGGACTGAATTATGTGTGCTGTTGAAATTGAGGTTGGGTAGAGGCCACTGGATGGAGAGCTTGATATCCATTGTAGCACCTGCTCTTTCTGGGCTTCATCTTCAAGTTGTAGCAATGTGCTGCTGCCTAAGAAAGGGTTGATACCAGACTGTCCACTAAAAGAAGTTGACATTTTTCTTTGCCTAGAAGAACTTTTGATTACTTTGCCACCTACCCCACAGACACCAAGTGTTTTCCCCTTACCATCACACCAATTCTCCTTTTCGCCACAGGTTTTACCACTTATATTTGATGGTAACAGATTTGCAAGTCAGTTGTCCAAACAATATGGGAATGTAAATCCAGCAGACCAGATTTGCCAAAAACTGGTATTGGACAAAAAATGTGGTTGCTGCCTGGATGTTCCACTTGCCAGACATGGTACTAAATCGTTTTCAGCACAGTATTGGTGCAGATGTTGACACAAGCACCACTGTACCACAGGGGATTTTCCAAAAACATGTATTAGGCAAAAAGTGTGGCTGCTGCCTGGATGTTGCCAGATGTAGCACAAAATTGTTATCAGCAAGAATTGTTGCAGATGTTGACACATACACCACTGTATGACAGGGGATTTGCCGAAAAAATGGTTCTAGACAAAAGTGTGTTGCTGCCTGGATGTGCCAGATGTGGCACAAATTGTTTTCA
The DNA here is from genome assembly GCA_033576535.1 of Allobates femoralis. Classification (NCBI taxonomy): domain Eukaryota; kingdom Metazoa; phylum Chordata; class Amphibia; order Anura; family Aromobatidae; genus Allobates; species Allobates femoralis. The sequence goes on from JARQOC010000005.1 coordinate 252,067,574, forward strand.
GCACAGGATTGTGCAGATGATCACACAAGTACACAGGAGATTTGGCAAAAATGGTTCTAGACAAAAATGTGGATGTTGCCTGGATGTTGGGATTGCAAAACACTGGTATGAACCCTAAAAAGGGCTGTTTTAGGAAGGGTTTACTATACCTACTACTATCTATAAAGAAATAGAAGTGCTAGCTAGCTATCAAAATAATGCACACAGTCAGCAGTATCAGCACTGCAGCAGCACTGCAGACTGTCACTGAGATCCAACACTGACAAAATGGCGACACGGGGAAATGGCCAGTTTCTTATATACCAAGGACATGTAACATACCCAGCCAATGACACAAACCCTTGTGTGCAAAAAGTGCAATTTGCTTTATGGGCGCTGACTGGCAGCCAGACCGAACACCTCCCCCCACCCCACAGTAAGTGCGGGATAATAAAAAAAAATGGAGACCTGTGCTTATCTAACTTGAGACCCCTAGACCGCTCCTCTCGCTCCCTTTCCACCCACTATGCTAGACAATGAAACTCTGAAAACGTAGAACAAAAGCACTAGTGCAAATGCACAAATGCTTTTTGTCATCCGAATCAACGACCAGACAAAACTACAATTTCTGACTTTTCAGCAAACAGATTGGGTTTGAGGTGCCGAACCAACATTGCTAAATTCGGTCGGATTTGAAATTGGCGAACATGTTCAAGCAAAGTTCACTCATCACTAGTGGTACATAAGTTGGGGGATAACACAAAAAAAAAAAAAAAAAAATAAGTGATAAAATCTTAGATGCAAATACATGAATAGATGTTTTTTACCTGGAGAAAGTGTATGCAGAACATATGAAAAAAAAGTAATAAAAAATAATGAAATATAAAGAATTGTTAACGAATGATTATAAAGTTATATGTAGATATACATGTAATGCAAGTGCACATAAGGTGACTAAAAAAGGAGAAAATGATATTGAAATCAAGCTACAGGAGGAGACACAATACCAAAAGGGATACACATTCCCTTGTGGATAGAACCAAAAATACCTAGAGAAAACTAAATGAAAAATACTAAATTAGGGTGGTTTCACACCTACATTTTTTTTGTCTTGCGTCTGTATCCATCTTTTGAAGTACAATACAAAATAATATTGTGGTACCGTGTTAGCGAGAGAGATCGATGTAAATACTTACGTCCCAAAACAAATTGAAAAAAGTATTCAAGGAGTGATACCTTTATTGGCTAACCAAAAAAATTATATTTCTAAGCTTTCAAAACTCAAGGCTCTTTCATCAGACAAAATTACAAATAACTTAGGCTGGCTTCACACCACGGCACAATCAGGTCCGGGCTGTCAGGGGTGAACCTGACAGTCCCGGATCCGATTTGCAAACAGAACTGGGGGGCAAATATGCCCTCCGGTCCTGTTTGTAGCCGGATGCTGCAGAGGAAGCTGTCCCCTGCGAAATGGTGCTGAACCACTTCACAGGGAAAACTCCCTGGTGCTGAAGTTCAGCGTACCACATGTTGAACTTCAGCAGCCGGCGTCCGGATACGGGCAATCCGGTGCCATAGACTCCCATGTTAGGGAGCGCCGGATTGCCTCGAATCCGGAAGGATCCAATTTGGGCAAATTTTTCGCCCCGGACACAAAAATGCTGCAAGCAGCATTTGTGTGTGCAAAAGAAAAATCCGAATACACCCAGATCCTCCCAGACAGATGGAAACCGAATGGCAGATAGCTGCCATCTGGCTCCTTCCGTTCAATTAAAGGTTATTCTATAGCGAGCGCAGGGGCAAGATAAGGCAGGTAGTTATGGATCAAGAATCCTCTTTATTCACCACAACATGTTTCTACGAAGGCTTATCGTCTTCCTCAGGTGGATTCTTCACTACCTGTGGAGCACAGGACCTGTGGGAACGTCGACACCTGTGATTGTTGAATATCGTTTACGTGACCGCAGACACCACGTGACTGACAGGTGGCTGGCACCTGGACGGCTCCTCCTGCCCAGGTGGCCTTGAGAATATACTGGGGTTGTGCAGAGGCAGCACAACCCGAAAAGGTGAGAGCCCCCCTGTCACAACCTTCCCTTCCCCTTCAAAGTGCATGTGGGTTCTCCCTATGGGAGCGCTTTTCTCTCTCTTTTTGTATTATCTGGCTCCTTCCGGCCCCATAGGGCTGTATCATGGCAAAATCGGGTCGGGGCTGTCAGTTCACCCTGGATAGCCCCGGACCTGATTTTGCTGTGGTGTGAAGGGGGCCTTACTGAGACATTTAAATACAAAATACAGCAGGACATGAGGTGATGTTAATTGGGGTGAGGTGGGCTAAGAAAATTGAAATGGAGTCTATGTTACTGATGTAGATGAGGTGTAAGTGGTCTTTTACACATCAGAAATTGAGATGAATCTTGTTATGATGTAAGAGTGTAAGTGTCTTTTACACATCAGAAATTGAGAGAATCTTTGTTATGCTGGTTTCACACAGCAGTTTTTTCCCTGATCAGGTTCATCCGGTTTGTGTGCCAAAACCAGGAGAGAAACTTGCAGAGAAAAACTATAATTGAAAGATTGACACCTGTTCTGAGTTATGGAAACACTCCTGGTTCCTCTCCGAATGGAACTGATCAGGGAAAAAACTGCAGTGTGAAACCAGCCTAACTGATGTAGATGAGATGCAGTGGTCTTTTACACATCAGAGGATCTTCTTGTGGAAGTGTTAATTGTGTCTGTGTAATGACTCATGAATCCAGGTGTCAAATTGACCCCTTTTGTTAGGGATTAGAACATTCTTATGAATTTGAATTCCCAGATTTTATGTTCCCTATCAAATGTTGAAGTGACCTTTCAATATTAGAACTTTTAAGTCTGCCTGTTGTGTCCAGGTCTAGAGAAGTGTATTCCTACAGGTGTGTCCGGCCCATTTTTTATCGTGTGTATATGTAGATTCATCCTTGTCTGTAGCTTTTGCCTTGTTTCCCCAATATACATTCCTGTAATGCATCTTGTACATTGTATCATATACACCGAAACTAGAACAAGACTTTTTGACATCTTGTACTATCAAACCTCTAGCATACTTCCGCTATATTGATGACCTACTAATAATCTGGTCAGGCTCAAAGGTTGATCTGCTTACCTTCCATAACAACTTCAACAAGTTCCAACCTAACATGAAGCTCACCCTCAACTTTTCAAAATCACCAATATATTTTCTGGACATAACCATATACATCAAAGACAATACCATACAAACGTTATTTACCATAAACCTAAAGGATGTCCAGCATACCTGAGATGGAACAGCTTCCATCCAAGACACAGAAAACAGGGATTTTTGTGTACTCACCATAAAATCCTTTACTCCTAGCTCATCATTCGGGAACACAGGTCCATGGGGTGTATGCTTTTCTGCCACTAGGAGGTGACACTAAGTAGAGATAAAAATTAAGCCCTCCTTCCTGCAGTATACACCCGTACATAGGCGTAGATATTTAGTTTAGTACTAAAGCAGTAGGAGAGAATGTTAACGTAATAAGGTACAAATAGCATAAGGCAAAGTGCTGTACAGACTGTGTCCCCCAATGATGAGCTACAAGAAAAGGATTTTACGGTTAGTACACAAAACTCTGTTTCTCCTTCGCATCATTGGGGGGCACGGGACCATGGGACTTCCTAAAGCAGTTCCTGGGTGGGAGTTAGTTGAACAGTGGTCAAGCACCAATGCGCCAGCTGCTTACAGATGTGCGACTGCCACATGCAAAATGTTTCTGCCTAGGCTTGGGTGTGAATGTTGTAGTTTTTGGTGAAGGTATGTAGGCTGGACCAGGTGGGCCTTGCAAACCTGAGTTTCCGAGGCTTAGTAACGAATGGCCCATGAGGCGCCCACTGATTGAGTTTGAATGAGCCTTGATCCCTGCTGGAGTTGGCATGCCTTTGACCCGGTAGGACTCTTGGATTGCGGAGCAGATCCATCTTGTCAGTGTGGACTTAGACGCAGCCATCCCCTTTCTAAGTCCCTTGGGGATGACGAACAGCGTTTCTGTTTTGCGGAATGAAGCTGTTCGGGAGATGTAGTGTCTGAGGGCCCTTACTAGGTCCAGGGTATGAAGCTGCTTTTCGAAGCGATGTACGGGAGTTGGGCAAAAGGACGGAAAGGCGATGTCTTCATTAAGGTGGAAGTGGGACACCACCTTGGGCAAGAAGGATGGAGATGGGCGGAGGACTACTTTATCCTTGTGGAAAGATAGGTAGGGAGGGGCGGCAGGATAGGGCGGTCAGTTCGGGACACGAGCCTGATTGACGTGATTGCGACCAAGAAGTCGACTTTAAATGAAAGATGGGATAACGGTACTTCTTTCAGAGGTTCGAATAGAGGCCCTGGAGGGCGCCCAGAACTAGGTTCAGGTCCCAGATGGCCGCAGGTGTCCTGTAGGGGAACCATGTGTGGGAAACCCTCTGGATAAATGTCTTGACCTGTGGTTTGGACGCAATCCTGCGCTGGAGAAGGACACTTAAGACTGAGATCTGGCCTTTGATGGAGCTGGGTGCTAAGCCTGTGTCAGGGCCGTTTGAAGGAATTCTAGAATTGTGGGGATGGAGAAGAGGAGTGGGTTACGGTTGCGGTCCTCGCACCACCGGAAAAAGGTTTTCCAGGTGCGGTGGTAGATGCGGGAGGACATTGGTTTTCGGGCATTAACCATGGTGGTTATGACCTCGGGTGTGATCCCCGCTTGGGTCAGGATCCAAAATTCAATAGCCATGCCGTTAAAGACATGGCTCCCGAGTTCTGGTGGTAAAAGGGGCCTTGGGCTAGAAGGTCAGTCAGTTTGGGAGTGGCCAGGGCTCGTCGGCGAGGAGTTGCACAAGCTCTGCGTACCATGCCGTCGTGGCCAGTCTGGGCAGTTGAGTATCACTTGAGCCCTTTCCACTTTAATCTTTCTGATCATTCGCGGGATTAGCGAGAGTGGGGGAAAGATGTATGGGAGTTGGAATTGGCACCAGGATAGGACCTGCGAGTCCACTCCTAGGGCCAGCGGGTCCCGGGATCTGGCTACAAAGACCGGGATCTTTGGTTCACTCTTGAAGCCATGAGGTCTACGTCGAAGTTCCCAGCGCCGACAGATCTGTAGAAAGACTTCTGGATGTAGGGACCATTTTCCTGAGGCCAGTCCCTGGCGGCTTAGGAAGTATGTTGCCCAGTTGTCCACTCGCGGGATGTGGACTGCTGATATGACTGAATGGGTTTTTTCGGTCCAGTGTAGCATGTGTTCCACTTCGCACAATGCGGATTTGCTGCATGTGCCCCCTGATGATTGATGTATGCCACCGCCGTAGCATTGTCTGATCGGATGCAAATGCGACGACCGGCCAGGAGTGGTGGAAGTGTTGAAGTATTAAGCGGATCGCTCGCAGCCCCAGAATGTTAATTGGGTGGTGTGTGATTCCTGGGGCATCCAGCGGCCTTGGCCCTTGTGTTGGCAATTGACGGCCCCCCCAGCCAAGTAGGCTGGCATCGGTGGTCCAACCAGCCACTGGAGTGGGAGGAAGGATTTTCCCTGCGTGAATGATGATGGCTGTGTCCACCATCTGAGTGCTTTTTTGACCTGCGTGGATAAGTGGTGCTTGCGGTCGAGGCTGAAAGGACATTTGTCCCAAGCCGAGAGGAGGGAGAGTTGCAGGGATCAGAATTGTCAGCTGAGCGAAAGGGACGGCTTCCATTGCAGCTACCATCTTTCCTAGGACCCCCATGCCGAAACGGATGGACTGGGGTGGACGGCTGCGAAGAGTGTGCACTCCTTTGCGGATTGTCATGGCCTTGTATGACTAGGCCTCTTGTGGTGTCTAGGGTCATCCCTAGGAAGCTTATTGTCTGCGCTGTCGTTGGGGATGATTTTTCTAGGTTTATGAGCCATCCAAGGCGGAGAGCGTGTCCGTTGTTATTTGGACGCTCTCAAGGCATGCTTGGAAGGATGGCCCTTTGATTAGCAGGCGTCTAGGTACGGAAGGACAACCACTGCCCGCGAGTGGAGCATAACTTTTGTGAAGACTCTGGGTGCTGATGCCAAGCGAAAGGCAGGGTGACGAATTGAAAGTGACGTTTTTGGACAGCGAACCGCAGGTATTTTTGGTGGGGAGGGAAAATGGGGATGTGGAGGTATGAGTCTTTTACGTCGATGGTTGCTAGGAACCCTCCTTTTTCTAAAGATGCGATTACTGAGCGGAGGATTCCATCCTGAATTGTCGTACCTTCAAAACTTGTTGAGAAGTTTGAGGTCTAGGATGGGGTGTAGTGTTCCGGCTTTTTTCGGGACAACGAACCGGTTTGAGTAGTAATCTTTGAACTGTTCGGTTTTTGGTCCTGGTTTTATGACCCCAGTTCTGAGTAGTGATTTGATGGCCTCAAAGAACGGTTGAGCGTTTGGTTTCGAGAGCCATGAGAGGAAAAAGCGATTTGGGGGTCGGATGCAAATTCTATTTTGTAGCCTGATGACACCAGTTCTATGACCCAATTGTCGCGCACGACGGCGAGGCATGAGTGGCGGAAGAGCTGGAGATGTCCGCCTGTTATGTTGGTGTCGGGCGGTTGGGGGAGGAGTCATGTGTTGAGCCTTTGTGGTCTTGCGCCCTTACAGTTGGTTTGTTTAGGGCAGCTTGTACTGTTGACCCCGTGGGTAGGCCGACCAGTGCTTGTGCCAGCGATTGAGGTGGGCCATCTTGATGTTCCATGAGGAGCTTGAGAGCGTGATTGTGACTGTGGGTGGCAAAAAGGCCGCTTGAACCTTGTTGGGGGAGAAATTTGCTTTTTTTCCCCTGTGGTTTTGGAGATGAGTTGGTCAAGCTTTTCACCGAATAAGTGACCTCCATGGTAAGGGAGGTTTATGAGGGATCTTTTTGATGCGAAGTCCTCGTGCCAGCCTCTGAGCCAGAGAGTTCGGCGCATGGAAATCACGTTTGCTGCTGCCAATGCGGAGCAGTTGGCTGCGTCTATGGATGCAAGCAGGAAGTACTGCTGGGCCATTGTAAGTTGTTCGAGCAGGTCGGATTGGTCCTGGTCGGGGTCTTGCAGTCTTTCTCGTAGGGAATGGATCCAGGATACTGCTGCTTTTGCGGTCCACCCATAGCGAATTAGGGAGAGAGGGCTTCTCCTGAGGCTTCAAAGACCGAACACGCTAGACTGTCTAATTGGCGGTTGTTGGAGTCTTTGACAGACGAGCTGTTGGATAGTGTAAGTAACGTTTTGTTGGCTAGGCGCGACATTGGGGGGGTCCACGCTCGGCGACTCAGCCCATTTTTTTTTATAGTCTGGCGCAAAGGGGTATTTGGCTTCGATGGCCTTATGACATGTGAAACGCTTGTCTGGGCGGTCCCATTGTCACTGGATTATATCGTTTAAATCCTCGTGGTTAGAGAACACTCGATCGAGGACGTTTTGCCTTTGTGAATGAGACTGTGCGCTCAGGGGTGGTGGCGTGATCTTCATTGATGTTTAGTGCCTTGTTAACAGCCTCAATGAGGTTTTCAACCAATGCCTGGGTGTCCATGGTCTCACTCTCGTGAGCACATCTGGTTCAGATAGTTCCCCCTCGGTGAGTGATTCGGACTGGTTACGGGGTGAAAGGAAGCGAGACCTGTTACTTAGGCGTGATGTGGTGGGAGAGCGTCCCTGGGACGGGCTGGTACGAGTCCATCTTCTAGTGGGCAGGGGGGCCGTAGCCTGGGAATGTCCATGCTGGAGTGCGAGTGGTGACGTTTCTTGTAACTGGCTGCGTGAGAACCAGCACGGGACTGCAACATTTGGACTATGGAGTCTAGATGTTGCGACAGTGCCAGGCCCCATGGAGGGATGTCAGACGCACTGGGTGCTGCGTCAGTGGTAGTTTCAGTGGGGTATTCAGGTTTGCAGTCCTTGCAAAATTGGGATGCGTGTTTGCGTGGTCTGACAGTTGGTGCATGATGCCTTGTTCCCTGCGTTGCCCTTGCTTTTATCTTTGGGAGGTTTGGGATCTTCCATAGTGTACCAGATTACTGTTGACAATGGCACTGCAGTGTACTAAGAGGGTTGCTATGAAGGCAAACCGACACTGGACAGGGGATGGTTGTCTGCAGGGAAGAGGGTCACCTAATGGAGCTTACCCAGATCCTGTGTCCTCTTTGCCGTGCAGTCTGGTGAGGTGCTGAGATGCTTTCTCTTCAGAGGCACCGGAATAAAAGACTGTGGAGTGGATGTGTCCTGAGGTAGTGTGTGGGGTTTTGTGCGACCCCCCCTTGGTGACGAGGAGGGGGAAGCCCACCCCACCCCAGGACCTACCCACTCCAGGGGAGGGCCAGGCAGGTACAAGCCGCAGGTATTTTATGTGTGTGTGGGGGGCTGCAGCTGTGATGCACCAGGTTTCTTTGTTTGTAATTTTGCGCCGGTTTGGGGTTGTGTTTTGTGGTCATGCCCATGTTGTATGGGCTGTGCGGTGATTGGCCGGCTGCCGGTTGGGGGCGTGTGTGTATCAGCCCCCTGTTGCACATCATGTTGGGGGGGTGTTGTGTGGCCCTGAGTGACAAGCTCAGCAGTCAATCATGGTTAGGCATGACTGGCCGCGTCATCGCGCCCGCCCCTATGATGCAGGGCGGTGACGCGACACGCAGCCAATCAATGCAGAGGTGGGTGGTGCTCGGCTGCAGGCCCCGTTCTGCCCATGTGCTCCTTGCATCCCCCTGTCCTGCATGGGGATGCAATTGGTAAGCACAGTGGTTGCCTGCTGGGTCTGGGGCACAGGGAGAGCGGAGCCCTTTATGGGGTCCGTCGTCCCTCCGTGGTGTGCACTGCCTTGGGGTCCGCCATGCTCTAAGGAGAGCGGCGACATTGTGAGTAAAGTAAAGGTAAAATTAAGAATTTGTAAATAAAAAATAAAAATTTAATTAAGGGTAAATGTGGTCTGAATTACAGAGCACATGTGCCTCCTTGCGACACTAAGCAAAAACTGAAACTCTACGCCTACGTAGGGGTGTATACTGCATGAAGGAGGGCTTAATTTTTAGCTCTACTTAGTGTCACCTCCTAGTGGCAGAAAAGCATACACCACACGGTCCTGTGTCCCCCAATGATGCGAAGGATAAAAATCAATAATCTACAGTCAAGCTCTGAGGTACATTCGGATCTGTTCTAACATTGAGGACAGAAAACGTCAACTACTATCACTGAGGAAAACATTCCTAAAACAAGGATACCATCCACTGGTAATAGATGAACAAATCCACAGAGCCACAAGGATCCCAAGAAACAGCCTCCTGGATTACAAACAGAAGGAGGACAACAACAGGGTGCCTCTTGTAGTCACATACAATCCTCACATGAACATCCTAAGGAAAATTGGCGCTGAGCTTCAGCCCATATTTTACAAACACCACAGACTAAAAGCAATATTTCCAGAACAGCCACTGCTCTCCTATAAACAGCCCCCCAACCTAAGGATCTCCTTGTCAGAAGTGTCCTCACATGACCATCACAAATGGGCACATTCCCCTGTAACAGCAAGAAATGCAAGACTTGTACCCACATATCACCAACAGATACAGTCCCTATTACCAACACAAACCAGGAATATAAGATCATGGACTTTTATACGTATATTGGGGAAACAATGCAAAACCTACAAATAGATGTTTGTACGGTTATTGTCTTTGATGTATATGCTTATGCCAAGAAAATGTATTGGTGATTTTGAAAAGTTGAGGGTGAGCTTGATGGTAGGTTGGATACTTGTTGAAGTTGTTGTGAAGGTAAGCAGATCATCCTTTGAGCCTGACCAGATCAGAGGTGTATCTAGGATTTCTGGCACCCGGGGCAACACTTCAGTTTGGCGCCTACCCCCCATGCAGTCTGAGTAGCCTTCATGTGACCGATCTTCAGTGGCGTAACTTGAAGCTTATGGGTCCCGATGCGAAAGCTCAAACGGGGCCCCCACTTATTACAAATCTTTAACCGCAATAGTCTTTTTCTATAGGCCAAAGGGATTTTGGGGTCCCCTAGGCTCCGGGACCCAGGTGAGATTGCAACCCCTGCACCTTTTGTAGTTACGCCCCTGCCGATCTTTCATTTGTGATTTGCACACTTACAGTCACGTGCCGACAAGCTGCTCTACCTAATTCTCTCAATGTTCAGTGAAAAACAAATTATATTACACGCTGTTAGGATTGGGCTACAATGCTTCATGTTTGAATTAAAGGGTTCATCCAGGTTTGAGAGAAAGTCTGTAGTCCCTCTAGGTGACACAGGTCTCTGAGTTCTCACAGCACATGCACTGCACACTGTCAGGATTTTCTCTTGCTGATGGTAAGATTGGACGTTGTGTGAGCACAAGTATGTGATTTATATATTCTGGCCACATTCTGACTAGGTATGTCCAGGCTCACAATTCATTTTCATTGATCGAGGCCTGCATGTCTGGTCAGCACAAGACTGCACGTATGTAAATTGCATACTTACAGCTTCATGACCTACCACGCTTCACCGTCAACACCAGAGAATCCAGACAGTGAGCAGTGTGCGCTCTGTGAGAATTCAGAAGTCTGCAGTCACATAGAGGGACAAATGGAGTGACTGCAGACTTATCAGAGACTTGGACAACCCTTTTAATGCAGCTAAAAAATAAACATAGTAACCATGGCACAAACCTTTATTAACATAGCCATATCTAACATAATCTTACAAGTTATTGACTGTTACATGTGTACAGGATCATAACCAATAGCAGTTCAAAACTCTACATCACCAGACTCACCAGAGATACAAAAATGCATCCATATAACCCTCATCAGTACAGAGACACAGCATCACAACCCTCATCAGTGCGAAATATATCACCAGACCCACCAGAGGTACAGAAATACATAACTAGAACACCCATCAGTTCAGGTATACAGCCATATAACCCCTCTGCACTATAGAAACACAGCATCACAACCCTCACCAGTACACAAATTCATCAGTACTTGGTAAAACAATTGTAATGTCAGGTCAGACCCATACACATTTGTGCTGCATGAACCTACAACTCCTAATACATCCTTAACAATGGTAAGGAGTTAAGGGCCTGTTACATGCTTCAATGTCTCAGCGATCCCACCAACGATCCAACTTGACCTAGATCGCTGGGACATCGTTTAGTGATCGCTGCTGAGGTGTCACATGTACAAATATATTGAACAACGCAGAAGTGATTCCGCGACATGCGAACGATACTTGTGGACGTTTGGTCGCCTTAGTGCTTCCGTTCTGAATAGCAAAGTCGTAAACAAGATCGTTGGAAAGGTGTCCCACACAATGATGTTGCAGGTTGAATGAACAACGAACGACTGATTTATTGACATGTTCATAAACCTACGATCAAGATCTAATGACTTATCTTGGTTGTATCTATGTGTCACACGCAACAATGTGTTACGATGTCACTGCACGGGCCCAAAAGCCGTGATGTACCAATGATATCGTTAATGATATTGTAGTGTGTAACGGGCCCTTTACTGGGAGTTGTTGTTACCAGTCACCATCAGACAATACTGGAACCACAGCACTGATGACAAATAGTATCACATAATCATTGACATCCAGGTACCTTATAGATGACCTTGTCTCTGATCGGAGTCGTCTTTTTCTTTTCTTCCATCTTGTCCAGACACTATGAAGACTTTTCACACCACAGCTCGTCTCTGGACACATCCATCTTCTCCTATCCTTTGCAGCACATCCTAGCATGATACCCTTAAAAATAGCAAATTATCAAAATTCTCCTCAGTAAAAATAACTGCCCTACACTTACCCCGGAATAAATAATTGCTCCTCCTCACTGTTCCCTGCACAAAGTATGATTTCACACTATCCCTCTTCTGGAACATCCCCTCCACATTGCCCTCTCCTTTCCATACTGGGCTCCCTGGTCACACTGTCCTCTCACACTGTGTCCTCCAATACTGCACACTGTGTATACTGTTTCTCTCCCTCATTCGATATACTGTCTCCTCCTGGCTGTGGCCTCACATTGTACACACACATTAACCCCTCTCCATACACTACCACACTTCTCACTCTCTATTCTGAGCTCCCTTACATTTTTCTCATCTGCTACTGTTTCCTCACTACCTCACTCCCACCCCCTCACTTCACATACTCTTTCCACACAGATCTCCTCCTTACTCCACATACTGAGTCAGCAGCCATCCCCCCTCACTCCTCATACTGTGTCCACACTGTTACCGCCTCACTGCATATACTGTACTGCAGTCATCCCCCTCTCACTCCACATACTGGTGCCGCAGCCATCCCCCTTACTCCACATATTGTGCCCAGTCATCCCCTCACTCCACATACTGTGCTGTAGCTATCCCCCCTCACTCCACATGCTGTGCTGCAGCCATCCCCCCTCACTTTACATACTGTGCTGCAGCCATCCCCACTCTTTCCACATACTGTGTTGCAGCCATCCCCCCTCACTCCACATACTGTGTCCACACCAATCTCCTCCTCACTCCATATACTGTGTTGGCAGCCATCCCCTTCACTCCTTATACTGTGTCCACACTGATCCCCCCTCACTTTTATACTGGATACTCAAATTTACCCCATTTGGTTCACATATATTCCCCCCACCATCTCCCCCCAGTTCGGTCCACATATTCTCCTGCCACCATCTCCCCCAGTTTGCTCCTGATACTCCCCCACCAGTTTTCTGCTCACACTCACCCCACTGTTTGCTGCTCCCACTCCCCCCCAGTTTGCTGCTCCCACTCATCCCCAGTTTCCTGCTCACACTCATCCCGTTTCCTGTTCACACACCCCCCTCCCCAGTTTCCTGCTCACACACACCCTGCAGTTTGCTGCTCCCCCCCCACCCCCCACAGTTTTCTGCTCACAATCCCCTGCCAGTTTCATGCTCATACTTTTCGCTCCCCATTTTCCTGCTCACACACCCCCAGTTTCCTGCTCACACTCCCCCCACTCTCTCCCTCCACGCTGTCCCCCTTCCCCTAATTACATTCATGTTCAGTTCAGCTCCTATGTGGAGCGGTCTTCTCCAGCCTTCTGTCGCGCTGTGCCGCCTCTGCTGAGGAACGTTAGCAGCGTGGTCAGGTGATCTGATCACGCTGCTGAGGTCCCCTAACCCAGAAGTTCGGGGAACAGGTGGCTGGAGATGCTGCTTCCATAGGAGCCAGCTGCAGATTCTCTGCTCCCGCTGTCCGTGGGAGCAGAGAATAGTCAGCTCCCGTAGTGAGGGTGGAACGCAACATGAGGCCAGGTGGGGGTGGGGAACTACTTGGGTGCTGCAGCAGGAGTCCTGACAGCGCCCCCCTGCCTGCTGCATCCGGGGCACATGACCCGCCAGCTCCCCCTAGATACAGCCCTGGACCAGAATATTGGTAGGTCATCAATATAGTGTAAGTATGCTAGGGGTTTGATAGTAGATGTCAAAAAGTCTTGTTCTAGTTTCTGTGTATATAATACAATGTACAAGGTGCACTACAGGAACGTATATTGGGGAAACAATGCAAAAGCTAGAAACAAGGATGAATCTATATAGACACATGATAAAAATGGGCTGGACACGTCTGTAGGAATACACTCTACAACCTTGTTTACAACCTACATCTAACATGATGCACAACCAGACACCAGCATTATTAATGACTTATCTATTCCTAGTGAGCAATGGCCATCAGGTCTCTCACATTCATGGGTTTTCATGGTGCAACCACCTTCCTCACTTCTCACTAAACATTTTCTATGGGGTTCAAGACAGGTGACCTTGACATACATTCCAGAATCTTCTAGGACTTGGGAAACCATGTCATGGTGGACATAGGGGTAAGCTGAGGGATCACTGTCCTGACGGAAGGTCACATCACAGACCATGTCCTGATTGATTGGGTCCATCCTTCTTATTAGATTTAGGTTATGATGACTGGTCTGTAAGCTGTGAACCTATAGGGCCTATGTATTGCTCCATACAGTGCACTGTCATGCTTTTTATCCTCTGTGCCTTCGATTTGGGAAATTAATGTACAATAGTCATAACTGGCGGATTATCAGATTCTCCATGTATTAGGTGGCAGATGTCACAATCCTTACACGTAACCCCACGGACCCCAAACCTGCACCACAGCATTCACCTGTAATAATGCTGCAGACCACCAGGCGTCTCACTGCTCATTGTTATCATTCTATCACTAAGGGCAACATTGGCCCCAGTAGGAGTGACATGCACCACAATGGGCACAATCATGGCTAGGTGACCCGAGGCTAAGCAGCATAGGCTATGTGGCTGGCACTATTTCTTGACTACCTGGGCGTGGCATGGCTGAGCCTGATATGGCCAGTACATGGTCACGTGTGCTCATCATGCTGTACAGTCCTGTACTGGCCGCTCGTCACCTCCATGTGATAACGATCACGTGCCGCCAAGCCGGAAGTAAAACTACAGGCAAGTGATGCTGCGGAAAGTGGAAGCAGTGCGCATGCGCTGTGTATAAACTTACGACTCGAGCTCTCGAGGGGCGTTCCCCTCCGCGGGTGCGGCTTCCTAACCTCATAGTTGTCGTCATTGTGTCATGTGCTGGAACTCCCGGAGTCAGGTGATTGGCTGAGTCAGCTGTGACGTAACTCAGATGTATCTCGCTCTACACGGAAGTAGAAGAAAACCCGAGGGTGTTTTTACACACCCGGAAGTGAGTCCTGCTCCAGCGCTGTGTGAGGGGGAGTACACTGACAACTGCGAGCCACCCGGCGAGGGGCAGTGGACATGGCTGCCAACGGGACCCTACAGGTAATCACCTCAGAGGAGAGAGGCTTCACATAGACGGGCTGTACACACCTGGGCGAGGGGTGGGGAGATGTGACAGGGCGCTGTTCACACTATGGCCTCAGTGTGTAGTGTCCATCTGATGGGTCAGCCATGACTGGTCTGACCCGGAAATGGGCTCTACCCCAATTGATGTTCCCATTGACTCTAACTGGGGGTAAAATGACCCAATCCAGCAGCCAATTACCTCATGTACCCGGCCTGCAGTGAAGACTTGTGATCACCTCTGGATCCACTGGAGGATCCACAGATCGGGCTTATTTATTGAGCGAAACCAATTCATCAAGATCATCAAAAACATCTGATCTGCTCATCACTGTTGGATCTCTGTGATTCCCTCATGGGGTTCTATGGGCCAAAATGGTGACCGGTCCGAACAATAACTGACTCTTTATGTCACATTTTTATAGGGCAGACACGATCCACAGCGCTGGATCTTCTCCTGACTATGGCGGCTTTCACATCTGAGGTATTTGCTAATATGGCAGATCAGGCAAATATTACATTTTGAACTTCAGGTTTGCCTGATCTGCCATTTAGCAAATCTGGCAGAATTCGGCCTTTTCTTGCAAAAAGCAGATGCGGCACACTTGTGCATTGCAAAAGGGACCGCCGGACATGTGCGGAGACTTGCATCTTCCCCGCAATCACACACTTCTGGCACTTCCAGCTAGCTGAGGTTTTCACCCGGCGCCGGAAGTGCCAGATAACTGTCAAAAAAGTAAGTCTCCACACATGTCTGGAGGACCATTTACAATACAATAGCACAAGCGCAACCTTGGCGCAAGGGTGCTGCTGCATCCGATTTTTGCAAAAACGGTGGATTTCTGCCGAATTTTCAAAAATGTAGATGTGAAAGCACCCTAAAACAGCGAAGTGTCTGAGCGGCCAATCTACAGGGGTGATTAGTACGGATGAGCAAACAGAGCTTTAACTTTTGATGTTTGTACTGAACACAGACTTTACAAAAAATTCTGTGTTCGGTGTTTGAGTGATTTATATATGTAAACCACTGGAGCAAGCATCACTGTGCTCGGGTACACTTACTTGGTGCTCGGCCCAGTGCAGGCCGCTTGCCATGTTTGGTTCACACTGGGAGTAAAATCTGCATTATCAGATGGAGCGTGTACAAAAAAACAAAAATGACATATCCCTGTCCACCCTCCCTAGAAGTGCTGTCAAACTTACAGAATCGATGTTCGGAAGTGAATGGCCGCCACGGGATGCAGAGCTAACAGAGGGGGGCTCATAACTTGGGCACAGTGAGCGTAAAAGGAGGAACAGCGGGTGTCACTGACCCGATGTGGTGTGCGGAACTAATTCTTAAATTCATGTGGTCATACAGTTGATTATAATAGAAGCAGGGGTCTGCGGGTAAGACCTCCAGGTTAGGGTAGTAATTCATATAGACAATTACGATGGTATGCAGCCCATTGGAAGATTGTTATGAAAGGGGGGGGGCGAGCTTAGTCCCCCCTGCACCCTCCCCCCCTCCCTTCACCTCTTCACCTGGAGATCTTAGCCCCAGACCTTGCTTCTATTATAATCAACTCTATGACCTTGTGGGTTTAAGAATTAGTTCTGCCTACCATGTCGGGTCAGTCACGCCCATTGTCCCTCCTCCTCCCACAGTGCCTGAGAGATGGCCTCCCTCTTTTAGCTCCATCCCCAAACCAACACACCCCATTGCAGCCATTCTCTTCCGGACATCGATTCTACAAGATTACCTAAGGCTGGTTTCACACTGCTGTTTTTTTCCTGATCAGGGTTCATCAAGTTTTGTGTGCCAAAACCAGGAGTGAAACTTAAGGTACCGTCACACAGGGAGATATCTCCGGCGATGTTGCCGGCAACTGAGGGGCGTGTCCAGGTTGCGGCGACATCGCCGGAGAGTTGCCTCGTGTGACAGGACGATAATCAGGCGATGAATCGCCTGAGTCACATCGCCAGGTTTCCCAACAATGTTGGGAAACCTGGCGATGTTGGTCAGGCGATCATGCCTGATCGCCCTGTGTAACGCGGCAACCTGCAATGTTACGGGCGATTCCGCCTATCTACAACATTGCGAGTTATCGCTCGCTGGGTTGCTCGGCAACCCAGCGAGCGATAGCCGCGGCAACTAGCCGGCGACATCGCCGGTAAGTTGCTCCGTCTGACATCTCCCCAGCGATGTTGTCAGGGATGCGCGCTCCCGCGATCGCCGGCAACATCGCCGGCGATATGTCCCTGTGTGACGGTACCTTTAGAGAAAAAGTTTAATTGAAAGATTGACTCCTGTTCTGGGTTTTGGAGATACTCCTGGTTTTGACACACAAAACCTGATGAACCATGATCAGGAAAAAACAGCAGTGTGAAACCAGACTAAAGGTACTGTCACACGGTACAACTTTGAAGCGATGTCAGCAGCGATTCCACGGGTGCGCGCTCACTTCCGACATCGCTTCCTTAGGTGTCACACGAAAAGATATTGGAAGCGACGCAGCCGCAATGTTGCAGCAGCTATCGCTCGCTGGGTTGTCCACAACCCGGCGAGCGATACGCATCAATGTTGTGAATAGGCGACGTTGCTTACAACATTATCGCCATGTCACACGGGGCTATGTTAGCAGATCGCTGGATCAACATCGCCAGGTTTACTAACATGTTGGTAAACCTGTCAACTGCGATCCAGTGATTTATCGCAGTTTGCATTGTGCGGTTACACGGCACAACGCACTTGCGATATCGCTGCAACTTCGCTGAACCCGGGACTTTTCGGCGATGCTCCGGTGACAGTACCTTAAGTGTTTTGTTGCCGGCTGGCTGTATGTGGGCAGAGAGCATAACTGCCCAATCATTGACTTCTAATGAGGTTTGGGTCCTGAACAGAACTTCCACGGGTCCGCTTATCTAGTTGACCACAAGAAAGTTTACTCCCTGTTCACATTTGTGCTGGACACACACCATACTGTCTTTCCATAATTAAATCAATTGTCTCATCTGGAGTAAATGCCTCTCTTCTCCTTGACATGGTGCTTCTTGTTTTTTTCTTTGGTCTGCACCTCTCCATGCCTCAGGTATGACACCTTCTTTCCTATATGTAATGCTACTCATTTTAGCCAAGTGTGAATGGTCCCAAGATGTGCTTTGTAGTCTTTGATTATCATATACAGTTGGCTAAAAAGACTTGGGCCCGGCCCGGATTCATGAAAACTAGTGTTTGACATCAGGTTTTGAGGAATGGTGAACTGCCGTAATATGCTCCATATTTGTCTGTACTCGTGCACCTCTTAATGGATTTGGTGCATTTTCATCTATATTGTGCCACCACAAAACATGTACTCCAATCAGTGCCGGGCTCGGGTGGAAAACACCAAAGTCCACCTGACCATAAGTACTCCAATATTGCTGTAAACATTAAAAGCAAAAGGTACTTAGCGGATTTTGAACAAAAAGCACAAGAGCCATCCAACGATGTTAACGTATTCCTAAATTTGGATGGACCCTAATTACTAAATCTCCTACCTGTCCATGTGTCAAAATCAACCTAATGTGAATGGGGAGTGAAAGTGACCCTGGCATACACTACCGTTCAAAAGTGTGGGGTCATTTAGAAATTCTTATTTTTGAAAGAAAAGCACGTTTCTTTTCAATGAAGCGAACATTAAATGAATCAGAAATACACTCTATACATTGTTAATGTGGTAAATGACTATTCTAGCTGCAAACGTCTGGTTTTTAATGCAATATTTACATAGGTGTATAGAGGCCCATTTCCAACAACCACCCCTCCAGTGTTGTAATGGTACATTGTGTTTGCTAACTGTGTAAGGGCCGCTTTACACACATCAACTTCTGTGTCCAACTTCTAAACAGATCTCTGGTTGCAGTGAAATCATGGACACATTGTTCTATTTTGTGGCTGTGTACAATGTAACAATGTGTCCATGATTTCACTGCAACCAGAGATCTGTTCAGAAGTTGGTCACAGAAGTTGGTGTGTGAGAAGCGGCCCTAAGAAGGTTAATGGATGTTTAGAAAACCCTTGCGCAAGTATGTTGGCACAGCTGAAAAGGTTTGGCTGATTAGAGAAGCTATAAAATTGACCTTCCTTTGAGCCAGTTGAGAATCTGGAGCATTACTGTACATTTGTTTGTTCTATGAAACTTTCAAAATGGCCAGAAAAAGAGAACTTTCATGTCAAACTCGACAGTCTATTCTTGTTCTTAGAAATGAAGGCTATTCCATGCGAGAAATTGCCAAGAAACTGAAGACTTCCTACAACGGTGTGTACTACTCCTTCAGAGGAGAGCACAAACCGACTCTAACCAGAGTGGAAAGAGAGTGGGAGGCCCCGCTGCACAACTGAGCAACAAGACAAGTACATTAGAGTCTCTAGTTTGAGAAATTGTCACCTCACAGCCCCTGAACTGGCAGCTTCATTAAATAGTACCAGCAAAACGCCAGTGTTAATGTTTACAGTGAAGAGGCGACTCCGGGATGCTGGCATTCAGGGCAGAGTGGCAAAGAAAAAGCCATATCTGAGACTGGCTAATAAAAGGAAAAGATTAATATGCGCAAAAGAACACAGACATTGGACAGAGGAAATTAGAAAAAAGTTTTATGGACAGACAAATCAAAGTTTGAGGTGTTTGGATCACACAGAAGAACATTTGTGAGACGCAGAACAACTGAAAAGATGCTGGAAGAATGCCTGATACCATCTGTCAAGTATGGTGGAGGTAATGTGATGGTCTGGGGTTGCTTTGGTGCTGGGAAAGTGGGAGATGTGTACAAGGTAAAAGGGATTTTGAAGAAGGAAGGCTATCACTCCATTTTAAACACCATGCCATACCCTGTGGACAGCGCTTGATTGGAGCCAATTTCATCCTACAAACAGGACAATGACCCAAAGCTCCAAATTATGCATGAACTATTTAGGGAAGAAGCAGGCAGCTGGTATTCTATCTGTAATGGAGTGACCAGCGCAGTCACCAGATCTCAACCCCATTAGGCTGATGTGGGAGCAGCTTGACCGTATGGTATGCAAAAAGTGCCCATCAAGCTAATCCAACTTGTGTGATGGGCTTCAGGAAGTATGGGGGGAAATTACCTCAGCAAATTAACACCTAGAATGCCAAAGGTCTGCAATGCTGTAATTGCTGCAAAGGAAGCATTCATTGACGAAAGCAAGTTTTTTTTTAAAGGAGAAAATTATTATTTCAAATAAAAATCATTATTTCTAACCTTGTCAATGTCTGGACTATATTTTCTATTCCTTTTGCAACTCATTTGATAAAAAAAAGTATGAGATTTCATGGAAAACACCCCCAAACATTTGAACAGTAGTGTAGATCACAATTAAAACCTTGGGTGGACAAGCGTGCTGAGCTTTGTGGGGTACACGGTGTGGTAGCACACTGCAATTAATGAACATATCTACTCAAATATTGCTATAATCATAAGGCTTATGTGCCTACCTTGCAGATTATTTCCCCTGGCAGGAAAAATGCTGCAGACAAAACAGTGTGGTGTTGTTTTTTTTTTTGTTTGTTTTTTTTTAAGCATTTTAGGTGCATTTTTTTCCATCATCTAGTCTGAGAAAAGAGCAGGGAAAGGGCAAAAAGAATGAACATGTTGGTTTTTTTTTTTTTTTTTCTGCACCAAAATCTACAAGGAACTTGAAGGTGGCACAGCACTTTAGAATTCTCATTGACATTGCTGGCATGCATTTTCCCATGCAAGGAGTAAAGCATAAAAAAACACGCAAATCTGCTAGGTGGGCAATGTTATAGTTCATGTATTCTTTAATTGCAGTGTGCTTCTGCACCATGTATGTATTTTGGCCACATAGCTGATTTGTGTAACTACATTATATTTTTTCTTTTCTGTGCTATTCAGCCATCACCTCCTAGCAGCAGCGAGTGTAGGTGATTATATACCTACTGCTATTACCCCTCCTAAATGCCCCTGTCAATCTCGGTGATAGTTAAAACTCATAGCTCACTTTCTGTGTAATCTGGTTGTGGGGTGTCCATGGATGGCTATGCCCAGCCAGGGGTCTTCTCCTATGCCTGCCATAATGTTGCCTACTCCTGGGTTTCATAGTGGACCATGACTTTTGCTATATACTGCAATAGATTTATTACACCCATGAACATGAAAAGAAAAAAAGTTGAGTTTTCTAAAATGACATCATAAACCACATTATTTTTTTTTTTATACTGTATGTATAAATGTATTAATTTCTTTTTCTGCATTAAATGAAAAAAAAATGGGGACCTGAATCCTGTTTCCAGGGGTCCTTTTTATTACGCAATCCCATAAAAGCAAAATAAAAAAACAGTGTTGAAATTGCTGTGTTTTTTTTTTTTTTTTTTTTTTTTCTTCCCCCTGCTTTCCAGCACCTTGTATGGTAAAATGGATGGTGTCATTAAAAACTTTAACTCGTTCTGCAACAAAGCAAAATATCATAAGGCTATATGCTGGCAGAAAAATAAAGTTATGTATGGCACTTGGAAGAAATGTAGCAAAAATGAAAGTGGAAGAACTAAAAATTGCTCAGCCGTTAAAACGATCCTGTCACCTCCAGAACGCCTCCTAAGCTACCAAAACATGTCCCTGCAGCATCCTATCACTAATCTCACACTTCTTTTGTCTCCTAAAAGCATCCTGTGAAAGTGCATAAAAACGTTTTAATACTTACTCATTAGTGATTATAATTAGCAGGGGCTATATTCTTTAGCCCTTAGGGCGTCTTGTTTTGCAGCTCCAGGATCCACCCTCCCTCTGTCTGTTTGCTCTGCTTGTGCATACTTTGCCCTCCCCCTCTCTATCACTCTCAGAATGCAAATCATTAGTCCTGCCTTCAGCTCTCCTCACAGCAGCACAGACAGAGAGAGGGTGGATCATTCGGGGCGTGAAAATGAGCACCTAGGGAGGGCTTAGAGTCTCACAGGGGACGCCCTGTGAGACTTATTCAGGGACAAGAAGTCTCAGATTTGTAAGTGTATATTGTTGATTATTCCAATGTTACAGAGTGCTTTTTTTTACAGAAGAGGACCACTAATAATGATCTGTCATGGTGCAGGGACAGGTATTAATAGGGTTGGGGGTGATTTGGAGGGGTCAGGTTCCCTTTAAGGGGTTTTCCCTGCTGTTCTGTTTGGGTCTACTATACACTTATAATGTTGAAGTCCTTTTTCACCGGACTGATTAAAGTCTTGATTTTTAGCTAATTTGTGTTTTATTTGAATACCTGTTGCATTATGTATGTGAACATGGTTGTTCATAAACAAATGAAATAAAAATAACTTCAAATTCAGTCATTTTTGACCGAACAGCAGGGTTAAATACTTTGTGTGTGTGGATATACAGGGTGGACCATTTATATGGATACACCTAAATAAAATGGGAATGGTTGGTGATATCAACTTCCTGTTTGTGGCACATTAGTATATAAGAGGGGGAAAACTCTTCCAGATGGTGGCCATTTTGGATCCAACTTTTTTTTTTTTTTTTTTCAGTGGGAAGAGGGTCTTGTGACACATGAAACGTATTGAGAATTTCATAAGAAAAATAATGGTGTGCTTGGTTCTAACGTACCTTTATTCTTTCGTGAGTTATTTACAAGTTTATCCCCCCAAGACTGTTGGAACACAAAACCTGATGGTATGGTGTGGTATATGGGGTACAAAGTTAATGGGGGCCAATCTTCATCAATGGAAACCTCAATGCCACTGGATATCTGAAATTGCTACATGATTCAGATAACCAGTGACACTGAGGTTTCCATTGATGAAGAATGGCCCCACTATCTTTGTACCCATATACCACACCATACCATAAATTTTTGTGTTCCAGCAGTCTTGGAGGGATCTATCCACTGTGGGTTAGTGTCAGACCAATAGTGGTGGTTTTGTTTAACTTCACCATTCACAAAAAAGTTTGCCTCATCACTCATCTGAAGGCAATTGTCTATGCTGTGAAGATACGACATGTGCAGCGTCTGAAACTACGGATACTGGAAGCCTGTGCTAGCATTTCTTCTGCTGTGTTACTATCAGTGTGTCAAGAGTGGGAGAAGAGGGTTGCATTGACAATCCAACACAATGGGCAGCACTTTGAACACATTTTATAAGTGATCATAAACTTGTAAATAACTCATGAAAGAATAACGTACACCATTGTTTTTCTTATGAAATTCTCAATAAGTTTGGTGTGTGCACATGACCCTCTTCCCATTGAAAAAAATAAAGTTGGATCCCAAATGGCTGACTTCAAAATGGCCACAATGGTCACCACCCATCTGGAAGAGTTTTCCCTCCTCCCATATCCTAATATGCCACAAACAGGAAGTTGATATCACCAACCATTCCCATTTTATTTAGGTGCATCCATATAAATGGCCCACTCTGTATTTACCGTACATATAGATGGATATGATTTTGGTTCTCTCTAGACTGTTATATCCTTTTATATAGCTTTTACTATTTGACAACAAACCCATATTGCTTACAAGGACTTTTTTCTTTTTGTATTTTGCAATGTAGATTTGAAACACATCATTCATTTTCCGTAGTTAATTGTTATACTTTCATTGGACAGACCTGTGCGATGTACTCATTTTTACAGAGACTAAATATTTAATTGATTGGTGCCATTTTTGGGTAAATACAATTTTGTATTTTTCTTCTTCTGCATTTTTACGGGAGATTAAATTACCAAAAATCATTTTTTTTATTTTTTTATTCTGCCTTAGGCCGGTTTCACGCTAGTGTTCAGCTGCATAGCAGCGTGTGCCTGTACGTACCCGCTGTGCTTCCTTATAGTTAACATAGGGATGCATGGCGGATGTGGATGCAAGCGTTTGCATACTGCTGCGTTATTTCCCGGGAGGTAATAAACCCAACATGTTCCATTTTTTTGGTGTGTTCCAGGGTGCTTCCTTTATACACAAGCATCCTGAAGCGCTTTTTTCATACATTGAACCCTATGTTGACGCATAGCCATCCGGATGCCAATGCAGACAAATGCTGTGTCTCTCTCCCTCTTCCCCTCCTGCTGTAATCCTTTCCTATGGGACCAACCACATTGTAATGTGTTTCTATGGAGTTTTTAAACCTGTGCGCATCCACAGAATTTCAGCTGCGTTTGCATCAGGATGGCTGCGTTGGACCATGCGTCTGCTGCTATGCATTCAGACGCATGCAGATCAAACACTAATGTAAAACCAGCCTTTTAGACTAGTATTATAAAGCTACAGGTGCAGACAGTGATAGCTGGGGGAGCATAAACCACCTGACAGGATCCCTTTAAGGGTAAGTGCACACTGGCCGGGTTTTCGGCGGTTTACCAGTGTAAACCGCCGTTTTGTTTACATTAGTTTTATGTTAATTTATGTTAATCCAAACCGGCGTTTGGATTAACATTAAAACTAATGTAAACAGCCCAAGGCTGTGCACACACCGGCGGTTACCCAGCGTCATCCGTTGCTAACCCGCAGGTTTCCCAGCGGGTTAGCAAAGAATGACCATGTTCTAAAAACCGGCGGTTCTGCAGCGGCTGCAAGCAGAATCATGTGCTGATTCCAGCCGCTGCAGAATCGCCGCCGAGAACCCGCTGGGCAGCCGCCGGATACCGCCCGCACATACCCGCCAGGAAGCCGGTGGATGGCGCCGGAGCTTCCTGGCGGGTCCCGTCCAGCCGCCGCCGACCAACCCGCCGGGTAATGTGAACTTACCCTAACTGTTTTAAACAATGGTATATTTTTATACATTTTTACTCAGTTTTTGGAGTGGTAAACAGAAGTTGATCCAATTGTATGCATGCTTGTGTGTATGTGAATATATATAACTAGCTGGGTGCCCGATGCACATGCATCGGGATTCTAGAAGGGCGAGTCTCTGACTCGCAATGGCCGCTTCGCGGCCAATGCTTCGCGCTGCTAAGGCGACTCGCCATGCCCGCTGGGCGGGCATAGCGAGTCGCCTTAGAACTGCTTGCATTGGCCGCGCATATTTAGAGGAAAAAAGTAATGTCACATGGCCTAATAAAGTCCACACTATTTATCATTGCAGGACTGCGGTATATACTGTAGAAACCGAGAATTTACTTACACTATATAAAAAGACACGTATGCATGTTTCTCTTTAACTATC
The DNA here is from genome assembly GCA_033576535.1 of Allobates femoralis. Lineage (NCBI taxonomy): Eukaryota > Metazoa > Chordata > Amphibia > Anura > Aromobatidae > Allobates > Allobates femoralis. The sequence goes on from JARQOC010000005.1 coordinate 252,092,544, forward strand.
TGACATGAAATCGGAATAAACCTATTTAATTTTAGGTCAGTTAGGATTACCATAATTATTAATTTTCGCCAAATGCCAGAATAATGAGAACATGTTAAGGCATTTTTAATACCGGTACTTACTGCAAAGTCATTAGTTTACTCACATTTTATCAGTATTTGGCACCATTGCTCTTATAGTGAACCTGTCACCCCCCCCAGTGCTTTGCAAATTGAAAGCAGCACCTTCATCAGCATCTATGCTGCATTCTGTGAAGGAGTCTCCGCTCTCTCTGAACCCCCATCCCCCCCGGTACTCCAAAAGGAACAGTTTATAATGTTTCCCGCCATGTATTTAAATTAGGTAAATTAGTACTTAGCCGCTCTGTTGGGTTTGGTCCATGTGTCCTAAAGGTACCTTTACACGCGGCAACTTTTCTAGGAATTTCACTGGCAACTTACTGGTTGCAGTGAAATCATGGAGACATTGTTGCATTTGTACACCGCAACAAGATAGAACAATGTGTCCATGATTTCACTGCAACCAGTAAGTTGCCAGTGAAATTCCTAGAAAAGTTGCTGCGTGTAAAGGTACCCTAAGATCGCTGCCATCCCGGTCCTCCCCACCGCCTCTGTTTCTGCCGCCTCCTGTTCTCTGTTTGCCCCCTCCTCTTTGACGCCTGTGCATTATCATCTTTGTTTATGCAGGTGCACGTGGCTCAGTCGGTGTGCGGGGAGCCCGGCTGTCATCAGTGCGCCTGTGTGAAGTGCAGACACCAGAACCCGCCCTGTTTTATGTTATGCTGTATTCAGCGGACTCTGGTGCCTGCTCTTCATACAGGCACATTGATGACAGCTGGGCTCCCCGCATACCGGCTAAACCGTGTGCGCCTGCGGAAGCAAAGATGATTATGTGCAGGCGCCGAAGAGGAGGGGGCAAACAGAGCAGGAGGTCACAGAAGTATAGAAGAGGAGGGAAGGACCAGGCTAGCAGCAATATTAGGACACATGGACCAACCCATCAGACCAGCTCATTTAAATACATGGCGGGAAACAAAACTATGCAAATACTATGTTACCTGATATAGGTAACCACCGGCGCTAAAGTGTCTTGCTGATCCAAATATGGTTGGGGTTTCACTAGAATATGACACCCCTAAAGCAGTGGAGCAGCTTTATACCGGGGTAACTCTACGTGAATAGTTACCAATAATGGATAGATAAATTTTAATACTGAAGGTAGATGCACTTCACACTACTCAATCTAAAACTAAAACCAGAATAATCAGAAAGATATATAATTATCAAAAAATTAAAAACAAAAAAGCATGTAAAACCACAATGATTGTACCGTGTTTCCCCGAAAATAAGACAGCGTCTTATATTAATATTTGCTCTGAAAGATGCGCCATGTCTTATTTTCAGGGGGTGTTTTACTTGTCCATGACCAAGAATTCACATTTATTGCTAAACAAAAAAGGACCTTTTATCATCCCCTTGCAGCCCCCAATAAAGAAACCACATCATCCCCAAATATGGTATCAGGGGCACACAAACGCACAGGGGCACACAAACGCACAGGGGCACACAAACGCACAGGGGCACACAAACGCACAGGGGCGCATACACACAGACAGACAGACACAGGGGCGCATACACACAGACAGGGACACTTCTCACTGGTACCTGCTGCATTCCGGCGACGCCCTGAGCTGCCCGCTGCTGTCCTGGTGCCCGCCGCTGTCTCGGTGCTCACCACTGCAAGGAGGACGGCACCGCTCTAATTTCCTTGTAGCAGGTGCTGTAGGTGTACGGTGCCGCTGTCACAACCACTCACAGGCCAGGAGCTACCCGGGCAGCCAATCACAGGCCTGAAGCTGATGTCATGCAGTTACTGGCCTGTGATTGGCCGCTGGTCAGTTCCTGGCCTGTGATTGGCCGGTACAGTGGCGGGGGGGGGCTTGAAAAATAGAGCGGTGCCGGTCTACATGCATCTGCAGCACCGCTCACAGCGACGGGCATCGGGAGGACACGAGTGGGGGCGGGCTGGAGGAATCGCAGCTGTATGCACCAATCTTCAGCTCGGTGGCATGCTGATTATGATAACATAGAGACATGCCTTATTTTCGAGGGGTGCCTTATATTTGCAGGCACATTAAACCCCCTGGTATGCCTTACTTTCGGGGGGGAGGGGGGCGCCCTATTTTCGGGGAAACAGGGTATATGTGGAATCCTGATAAGAGTTCAAATGAACCTAAAGAGAAATCACAAATCAGCTATAAAGAAACTGCTTAACAGCTAGAAACAAAAAAATGTTCTCACATAAATAATGAATTATTTTTATGATATGGGGTCATTCCATGTCAAGTGATCCAAAAATGAATATTTTTTTTCCCTGACGTCCTCAGATTTTTTTCTATATGAAGAACAACTTTAGTTAAAGTGACCCTAAACCTGGAAGCCAACCCCACATCCCCTTCATACCTATACATGCAGCTTGTGAAGCTGCTGCCATCCAGCCCTTTATCTTGCAAAACCGCTGGGGCACTCTTCATAAATCATACTTTTCATATCTCATTTCTGGGCGTTTCAGTGTAATTATAAAGCCGCAGCAGGCTGGCTTGTGTGCCGCTCTCCCCCTCCTTCTCCGTAATTCTGCACGCCCATGGCTGCGTGCATAAACAACAGAGAGGCGGCTCGCCTCATAGTGTGGGCGGTGAAACCGGTATGACGCGAATTACGTCATATCGGCTTCACCGCCCATACTATGAGGCGAGCCGCCTCTCTGTTGTTTATGCACGCAGCCATGGCGTGCAGAATTACGGAGAAGGAGTGGGAGAGCGGCACACAAGCCAGCCTGCTGCGGCTTTATAATTACACTGAAACGCCCAGAAATGAGATATGAAAAGTATGATTTATGAAGAGTGCCCCAGCGGTTTTGCAAGATAAAGGGCTGGATGGCAGCAGCTTCACAAGCTGCATGTATAGGTATGAAGGGGATGTGGGGTTGGCTTCCGGGTTTAGGGTCACTTTAATTACAAAAAAAAAGTTTTGAATTTTTTTTCTTTAGCAGTTAATTTTTTACAGATTTTTAAAGTTTTTAAAAAGTGCAATTTTTGGCCTGGTATGGCTTTACATTTTCTATCATATCTCGGGCTACAAATAAGATAGAGAAACAAAATAAACACCAATCTACTGAGAACTGTCCAGGCTTTCACCAGATATGTCACAAGAGGATCTTTGTTAATATTTTACCCATGTGATCTCAAGCGCAAAACTTTAAAACGCATTTCCGAAAAATCGGCGCGCTTTAAATATTTCAAAAACTGCCCATGTGTCTGCTATGCTCTTAGCCACATCTGTACCAAATTTCAAGTTGGGGTCTTGATGGGATCATATTTTAAAATATTTTACTATTAATCGCGTCAATGGGTCATTCCATATCAAGTGATCTAAATATGAATATTTTTTTTTACCTGACGACGTCTTTACATTTTTTTTTTCTCAGGCTAGAAATAAGATAATGAAGTGGGAGAGGCATCATTTTACTCAGAACGGTAACAGCTTTCATTTGAGATGTTACAAGACTATGTTTCTTTATATCAAATTCAAACTATTGACGGGCAATTGTGAAAAAATGACTGTTGTGTTCTTGGTGATTTTTGAATTGACACTATAATAGTTAAATATTTTAAAATATGATCCCATCACGATCCCAACTTGAAATTTGGTACAGATGTGGCTAAGAGCATAAAAGACACATGGGCAGTTTTGGAAAATTTTTATTAAAACGTTTTTTCGGAAATGCATTTCAAAATGTTGCGTTTCCGTTCGCATGGGTAAAAAATTAAAATTAACAAATATACTCTTGTGACAAATCTGGTGAAAGCCTCGACAGTTCTGAGTAGAATGGTGTTTATTTTGTTTCTCTATCTTATTTCTAGCCCGAGATGATAAAATGTGAAGTCATACCAGGCCAAAATTCACCCTTTTTTTTAAACTTTAAAAATCTGTAAAAAATTAACTGATGAAGAAGAAAATTCTAAACTTTTAATTTGTAATTAACTAAAGTAGTACTTCATAAAGGAAAAAAAAAAAAAAAAATCTAAAGACGTCAGGTAAAAAAAATATTCATATTTAGATCACTTTATATGGAATGACCCATTGACGCTATTAATAGTTAAATATTTTAAAATATGATCCCATCAAGACCCCAGCTTGAAATTTGGTACAGATGTGGCTAAGAGCAAAGCAGACACATGGGCAGTTTTTGAAATATTTAAAGCGCGCCGATTTTTCAAAAATGCGTTTTAAAATTTTGCGCTTGCGATCACATGGGTAAAATATTAACAAAGATCCTCTTGTGACATATCTGGTGAAAGCCTGGACAGTTCTGAGTAGATTGGTGTTTATTTTGTCTCTCTATCTTATTCCTAGCCTGAGTTATGAGGAGAAACGTAAAGGCAGGCAACAGCGAAATTCACACTTTTTCCGAACTTTGAAAATCATTTAAAAAAAAAAATACATTTTTTAAAAAAATTTTCTCTTCACATTTTGCATTGTCTGACATGCTATTATCAAATAACAAAATCTCAAAAGAATTAAAAATATAGAGGTAATAATCATTGGTTCACTTGACATGGAATGACCCTATGATCATAAGTATAATTCATTATTTATGTGAGAATTTCTTTTTGGTTTTAGCTGTTAAACTGTTTCTTCATTGCTGATTTGTGATTCGTCTTAGGCGGCCGTCACACGCTTCAATATCGATAGCGATATTGTTAGCGATCACATGCACGCGCGATCGCTAACAATATCGCTCAGATCGCTGGTGAGCTGTCACACAGACAGACTCACCAGTGATGTGGACCAGCGAGATCGCTGGTAACTATGGTACACATCGGGTTACTAGGCGCCGCACGGCGCTTAGTAACCCGACGTTTACCATAAATACCATCTCCCAGCATAGGCTCTGCCGCTGGGAGATCGTTCATCGTGGTGTCACACACCACGATGAGGCAGATTGATCAAGCGATTATCGCTTGATATGAGCTCCGGCTCACCAATCTGCGATCACACAATCAAGCGATTTTAAAGTGTAAAATCGCTTGATTGCACGCAGCGATGCACAAACGATATCGCTTAAGCGATCAAAAAGCAGATCGCTTAAGCGATATCGTGCATTAAATTGATGCGTGTGACGGCTGCCATAGGTTCATTTGAACTCTTATCAGGATTCCACATATTACTACAGTAATAATAATAATACATTTTATTTATACAAATACGCGCCTAAATCACATATATCCGCAAGACTTTATAAATCAGATATACGATACAATAATATATAATAAAATACAGTCAATATGAACTACAATATAATACAAAAAAACCATATGAGACGAAAAGTAAATAAATACATCACTGAGCCCATGAGGAATGAGGTCCCTGCTCGCAAGCTTACAATCTATGAGGAAATAGGGGAGACATAAAAGGTAATAGTAACAAGTGTTGTCATATATGGTCCAGCTATCAATATAATAAATAGAGGATTCACATAATGCTGCATGAACCGTTCACCAGTCAGGATCTGTACAAATACAGATAAAGTGCTATAAAATGCGTGGGGGTGTAGAAAGAAGATACAAGAGGCAGATTTGGAGAAGGATAGAATGGGAATACTTACATAGATGAGGTGAGGTGGGAGGCTAGTCTAAAGAGATGTGTTTTTAACGCACGATTAAAGGTAGAGATATTTTGAATTCATTGAATTGTTCTTGGTAATCTGTTCCAGAGAATTGGTGCAGCTAGTGAGAAGTCCTTGAGACGGGAGTGGGAGGTTTGGGTTGTAGATGTCAGTCTTGCGTCACTTGTCGAACGGAGGGCACGTGTAGGATGATAGACAGAGATTAGGGAGGAGATATAGGGCGGTGCAGAACTGTGGAGGGCTTTGTGGGTCAGAGTGATAATGTTATATTGTTTTCTGTAGCGGATGGGCAGACAGTACAATGACTGGCACATGATAGAGGTATCGGTGAAGCGCTTGGAGAGGAAAATAATCCTGGCTGCTGCATTCAGGATGGATTGGAGAGGAGAGCGTTTAGTAAGAGTAACATATACAATCATTATGGTTTTATATGCTCTTTTTTTTTTTTTTTTTTTTTTGTTTTGCGAGGCTCCGGTATGACGTGATTTTAGCCCCGCCCCTTTCATGACGCAGCCAGGCTCTTAGCAAGCTGAGAGGGGCGTGCATAATTACAAGGGAGCAGCAGACAGGCCTGCCCATTGCGGCTTCCTCAGAAACAGAACTCACATAGGACGAGGTGGATATAAACTTTTCTCTACTTTACAAAATCGATTTTTTTTTTCTGCAAAAGGGATGGCTAGAAATGATAATGGGGGGTGCAGGGACAGGTCTAAAGAGGCGGGGGGGTCAGTTTGTGAGGTCAGGTTCACTTTAAAGGGAACCTTTCACCATGAAAATGCTATCTAAACTGCAAGCAGCATGTTATAGTGCAGGGGAAGCTGAGTAGATTGATACATAGTTTTGTGAGAGAAGATTCAGTCTAACCCGTGTTTTCTTCATTTAAAATTCTCTCTCAGGGATTTTTTTGTCCAGTGACTGACAGCTACAGTTAGGGCCAGAAATATTTGGACAGTGACACAAGTTTTGTTATTTTAGCTGTTTACAAAAACATGTTCAGAAATTCAGCCCATATTATATATATAATTGTAAGTGCACACTCCCAGCTGCAATATGATGGTGGGTTTACACACACCAATTTATCTGTTCAATATCTGAACCAATCTCTGGTTGCAGTGAAATCATGGATACATTGCTCCATTTTGTGGCTGTGTACAACATGGAGCAATGTATCCATGATTTCACTGCAACCAGAGATTGGTTCAGATATTGAACAGATAAATTGGTGTGTGTAAACCCACCATGAGAGTTTCCACATCCAAATAGGAGAAAGGGTTTAGGAATCATAGCTCTGTAATGCATAGCCTCCTCTTTTTCAAGGGACCAAAAGTAATTGGACAATGGACTCTAAGGGCTGCAATTAACTCTGAAGGCGTGTCCCTCGTTAACCTATAATCAATGAAGTAGTTAAAAGGTCAGGGGTGGATTCCAGGTGTGTGGTTTTGCATTTGGAAGCTGTTGCTGTGACCAGACAACATGCGGTCAAAGGAACTCTCAATTGAGGTGAAGCAGAACATACTGAGGCTGAAAAAAAAGAAAAAATCCATCAGAGAGATAGCAGACATGCTTGGAGTAGCAAAATCAACAGTTGGGTACATTCTGAGAAAAAAGGAATTGACTGGTGAACTTGGGAACTCTAAAAGGCCTGGGCGTCCACGGATGACAACAGTGGTGGATGATCGCCGCATACTTGATTTGGTGAAGAAGAACCCGTTCACAACATCAACTGAAGTCCAGAACACTCTCAGTGAAGTAGGTGTATCTGTCTCTAAGTCAACAGTAAAGAGAAGACTCCATGACCGTAAATACAAAGGGTTCACATCTAGATGCAAACCATTCATCAATTCCAAAAATAGACAGGCCAGAGTTAAATTTGCTGAAAAACACCTCAAGAAGCCAGCTCAGTTCTGGAAAAGTATTCTATGGACAGATGAGACAAAGATCAACCTGTACCAGAATGGTGGGAAGAAAGGGAACGGCACATGATCCAAGGCACACCACATCCTCTGTAAAACATGGTGGAGGCAACGTGATGGCATGGGCATGCATGGCTTTCAAAGGCACTGGGTCACTTGTGTTTATTGATGACATAACAGCAGACAATGAATTCTGAAGTGTACCGGGATATACTTTCAGCCCAGATTCAGCCAAATGCTGCAAAGTTGATTGGACGGCGCTTCATAGTACAGATGGACAATGACCCCAAGCATACAGCCAAAGCTACCCAGGAGTTCATGAGTGCAAAAAAGTGGAACATTCTGCAATGGCCAAGTCAATCACCAGATCTTAACCCAATTGAGCATGCATTTCACTTGCTCAAATCCAGACTTAAGACGGAAAGACCCACAAACAAGCAAGACCTGAAGGCTGCGGCTGTAAAGGCCTGGCAAAGCATTAAGAAGGAGGAAACCCAGCGTTTGGTGATGTCCATGGGTTCCAGACTTAAGGCAGTGATTGCCTCCAAAGGATTCGCAACAAAATATTCAAAATAAACATAACCCAAACAAAATATTTTTATTTGTCCAATTACTTTTGACCTCCTAAAATGTGGAGTGTTTGTGAAGAAATGTGTACAATTCCTACATTTTCTATCAGATATTTTTGTTCAACCCTTCAAATTAAACGTTACAATCTGCACTTGAATTCTGTTGTAGAGGTTTCATTTCAAATCCAATGTGGTGGCATGCAGAGCCCAACTCGCGAAAATTGTGTCACTGTCCAAATATTTCTGACCCTAACTGTATCTCTGGAGACCAAAAAGCTAAATGCGACCAAAAACAACAGTACACTGCAGTAAAAGTATTAAATGCAAGTGCAGTATAAAAAATAGTATAACAAATACAGGGTACTTCGTCTATCCGTTTTTTTGCGCAAAAAAAGTTATATCAAGCCACGTCACTAACTTCAAAGTGTACCCATCTCTGACGCGGTCCTAACTGTTGTATTAAAAAACCTGACTAGTGTGTATACTTACCAGTAAACAGGATCCAGCAAGACCTGTGTCTGAGATGGACTGAAGGCGACGGGGCTCTATGTGTGCAGGGCCCAGAGAACTTTTGACCTCCTAAAATGTGGAGTGTTTGTAAAGAAATGTGTACAATTCCTACATTTTCTATCAGATATTTTTGTTCAACCCTTCAAATTAAACGTTACAATCTGCACTTGAATTCTGTTGTAGAGGTTTCATTTCAAATCCAATGTGGTGGCATGCAGAGCCCAACTCGCGAAAATTGTGTCACTGTCCAAATATTTCTGACCCTAACTGTATCTCTGTATAGATGTGAATAGAGAGACTATTCACACCTCTAGGTGTGAATAGAGAGACACAAAACTGTGTATGAATTTACTCAGAAACCCCTGCTCTAGAACATGCTGCCTGCAGATTAGATTGCATTTTGATAGTGGCAGGTTCCCTTTAAACTGTATGACTTGGGTCAAACATTTTAGGCTGGCTTCACACCATGGTTCTGGGGATCCGGGTCTATCCGTTTTTAAACGTATAGGCAGGGATTCCGGTTTTGCCTCCAAAGTATCCCTAAGGTGCCGTATTGGTCATATATGGCCATCCGTTTTAGTGAATTCAGTGCTGAATTCATTTTAGGGCCCTTTCACATCAGCGGTTTTTTCAAATCGCGGCAGATGCGGTGAAAAAAACCGCATCTGCCGCGATTACCGCATACCGGCTGCATTTGCGGCGCGTTTGCGGTAAACGCCATACAAGGTATAGGCGTACTTGCGGCAGGTGCGGCAAGTGTGGTTTTGGCACTTGCGGCAGGTGCGGCCGCGAAAAAACGCGCTGACAGCATTTTTTTCGCGGCCGCAAGTGCCGAAACCGCACTTGCCGCACCCTTACCGCAAGCCCCATAGACATTGCATGGGGCTTGCTGCAAGTGTGCCGCAAGTGTCGCGGTTATGCGTTAAACGCGGCAGATGCGTTTTTTTCACCGCATCTGCCGCAAATTTCAAAAAACGCTTATGTGTGAAAGGGCCCTTAGTCCTGTTTTTTCTGAAACCTAGAATTGGAGACTGCACCATTTTTGGGTGCACCAGACAGAAACTAATCCGGCGCGATCCGGATCACATATAATGGGAGTGTATGGTGCTGGATCCAGAAAAAAAACAGAATTGTTTCCCGGATCCGGTTTAAGTCACTGAGCATGCGTAGAACAGTTTTAATGATCTCCCAGCCCAATTTTTGTTCCGATCTCTGTTCTCTGTCTGTCTTCTCTCTGTCTGTCTGTCTCTGTCTGTCTGTCTCTCTGTCTGTCTGTCTCTCTGTCTTCTGTCTCTCTGTCTGTCTGTCTCCTGTCTGTCTGTTCCTGTCTTCTGCTCTTTGCTGTTCTCGTCTGTCTCTCTCTTCTGTCGTCTGTCTGTCTCTGTCGTCGTCTCTCTGCTGTTTCTCTGTCTGTCTCCTGTCTGCTTCTCTCTGCTTTCTGTGGGGAAACGAATCCCGTGAAAAACGGAAACCAGAGGCATAATCCTTGCACACATCCTTGCCGCCGCGTCTGCTGCAAATTACAGGATCCAGACAGACAGGCAATAACCGTGATGTGAAACCAGCCTTAGATATCCTTCCATAAGCTTCTCACAATAGTTGGTAGGAATTTGGGCCCATTCCTCCTGAAAGAACTGGTGTAAATATATTATATTCGTAGGTTACCTTAGGCCACTTTGACATAACGATTTTTGTGCATCCATGGCTATCCTTTGTAAAACGGATAGCCACGGATCTGATTTAAGCCCACATGTATCCCTATGGGCATGGATTGGTGTTTAATAGCCATGTGTTTCTGCAGGGATCAGATTGTGTCCGCTGTTTTCACGTCCCTAAAATCGGAGACTGCTCCGATGTTGGGCACAGCGGACAGCATCGGATCCGATGCTGTCCAATTCAAATAACATGGGGGTCTATGGAGCTTGGATCCTGGAAAAACCAGAAACTTTTCCCAGATCCGATTTAGTGTACTCGGCATGCTCAGTACACTAACACTGCTCTTAGTGTAATTTCACTTTAGCAGTGTGTCTACTTACACAGCTAAAGTGAAATTAAATAAAGCAATGTGTGAAAAATAAAATTCTTGCCTCTCTGCCAGCTGTCCGGGACGCGAGAAGACATCCTAATGCTGCCAGGACCTTGATCTAAAATGTGATTGACCGGTAGCGATCAGGTGGTATGTGACGTTACATATCACATGATCACTACCGGCCAATCACAGATCTTTAAGGCCCTGGCAGCATCCTGACGTTTTCTCGGTTCCCAGACAGCTGGCAGAGAGGCAAGTATTTTTATTTTTAATATGTTTTCTCCTCTTTTTTTTTTTTTTTTTTTTATTTGTCCAGTGTATGTAGATACACTGGGAAAGCAAAACTTCAGCCCTGACATGTCACACGGGGGAGGAACACCGGATACTTCCTCTCCCCAATACCCCCCCCCCCCCGTGTGACATCACAGCCCCGACACTAATGGGCTCCTACGAGCTGTTTCTGTTTCCGGATCAGTCAAACTCGCGGATCCGGACGCAGAAATGGCATCCGGAGGTACACATCCAGGCCTGTCTGTTCCTGTCTGTGGGTCCTGCCAAAATCAGGATCCCCACGGACAGGAAAAAATCGTGATGTGAAAGGGGCCTTACTCGCACCTGCCTTTTCAGCTTTGCCCATAAATTTTGAATAGGATTGAGATCGGGCTTTATGACCACAGCACATGTTTCCAACAATGTAGATCTTTATTCCTGTGTGCATTTGCAAAACAAATCTAGCTTTTTCATGTTTATTTTGGAGTAATGGCTTTTCCTGGAAGAGTAGCTTTCAGCCCATGTTGATACAGTACTTGTTTCTCTGTGGATAATGACACAATCTTACCAGATTCCGCCATCATCTTCACAAGGTCTTTTGCTTTTGTTCTTGGGTTGATATGTACATGTTGGACCAAAGCACGTTCATCTTTGGGACATAGAACCCATCTCCTTCCTGAGCAATATGATGGCTGGACATTACCATCTTGTTTATACTTGTGTATAATTGTTTGAAGAGATTAATGAAGCACCCTCAGGTATCTGGAAATTGCACCTAAAGATGAACCTGATTTGTTCAAATCCATGATCCTCTTCCTGATATCTTGGCTGATTCCTTTACACTGTGTGCAGAATTATTAGGCAAGTTATATTTTAGAGGATTATTTTTAAATCCCGTGCTTACAAGAGCGATTCACAATTTAGCCCTGAAAGATACCCCTACACTCCCCCCAAAGGCACTATAGATGTAAGAAATATGTAGGTGTCTGTATGTATGCTGACTACACTCAGATCTACCTCTCTGGCCCAGTTGCCAACTCCCTGCTGTCAAGAATCCCAGAGTGTCTGTCAGCCATATCCTCCTCCTTCTCCTCTCGCTACCTAAAATTCAACGTAGACAAAATCAAACTCCTCATCTTTCCTCCATCCCATCTTTCATCTTCACCACCTGATCTATCTATTATGGTAAATGGCATCATGCTCTCTCCCACACCTCAAACCTGCCTTGGAGTAACTCTTGACTCTGCCCAGTCATTCAAACCACACATCCAAACTCTCGCCACCTCCTGTCGCCTCCACCTCAAGAATATTTCCATAATCCGTCCTTTCCTCAGCCCCAAGCTACTAAAATTCTTGTACATGCCCTCATCATCTCCCGCCTCAACTTCTGCAACCTCCTCTGTGGCCTCCCTACTAACACTCTTGCACCTCTCCCGTCTGTCCTCAACTCTGGTGCCCGACTAATCCACCTCTCTCCTCGCTACTCCCCTGTATCTCCCTGCTGCAAATCCCTCCACTGGCTCACAATTCCCCAACGAATCCAGTTCAAGCTACTAACATTGACCTACAAAGTCATCCATAAACTGTCTCCTCCCTATATCTCTGAACTAATCTCCCACTATCTTCCCTCACGTAATCCTCTATCCTCCCAAGACCTCCTCCTCTTCTCCACATTTATCCGTTCCTCACACAACCACTTGCAAATTTCTCCCGAATATCCCCCATCCTCTGGAATTCTGCGCCCCAACACGTCAGATTATCCACCACGCTCGATCCTGCAGACGGAATCTGAAAACCCATCTATTCAGGAAAGCTAACAGTCTGCAATGACCAAGCCGCCGCCTCTCTACCACCAGATCTGCTGCACCCCTGACCTACTGTCTCCTCCCCACCTCCCCATTATTCTGTAGAATGTAAGCCTGCAAGAGCAGGGTCCTCTCCCTTCTGTACCAGTCTGTCATTGTTAATTTGTTTACTGTAAACTATATCTATTATTTTGTATGTGGCCCCTTCTCATGTACGGTACCATGGAAATAATGGTGCTATATAAATAAATAATAATGTATCCACACATATAATATTAGTATACTATTTTATAATGCACGTTTAGACCAATGAGCTTGCTGTGTTCTTTAAAACAGATGAAATAGGGCATGAGTAAAGCCTGCAAGACACTGCTATTGGACTGCATAATCCTTGCAATGTGTATAGCTATTAAAGGGAACCTGACCCCCCCCCCCCCCTGGCATCTTTAGACCTGTCCCTGCAGCCCCTCTTATCATTTCTAGCCATCCCTTTTGCAGAAAAAAATCTATTTTGTAAAGTAGTGAAAAGTTTATATATACCTAGTCCTGTGTGGGTTCTCTGTTTCTGAATTAGTCTCAATGGTCTGCCTGTCTGCTGCTCCCTTGTAATTATGCACACCCCTCTCAGGTTGCTGCCTTGCTAAGAGCCTGGCCGCGTCATGAAAGAGGGCGGGGCTAATGGCATGATGCGATTAGGCACCGCCCCTTTCATGACGCGGCCTGGCTCTTACCAAGGCATCAAGCTGAGAGGGGCGTGCATAATTACAAGGCTGCAGCAGACAGGCCAGCCTTTGAGACTAATTCAGAAACAGAGAACCCACACAGGACGAGGTAAATATAAACTTTTCTCTACTTTACAAAATCGATTTTTTTTTTTCTGCAAAAGGGATGGCTAGAAATGATGATAGGGGGTGCAGGGACAGGTAGAAAGATGCGGGGGATGTCAGTTTGTGAGGTCAGGTTCCCTTTAAATCTAGGAAGTGTGTGTGGGTGTATGTATATGGTCGTGGGGGGGCAGTTACATTACCGCAAATGTCATAGTAGTGCCGTGTTAACCGGGAAATATAGACTAAATCATCAGTTGGAAAATTCTGCATATTTGCTGAATCTAAATTCTGGTAGCTGACAGGACAGATGACACATCTTGTTTTATGTATTCGTGCCAGAATAATCGGCACATGCATTTATTCTACCAGCCTTCCTATCCAGAGCATGGTGACATCTTGGCCTCATCAGTGGCCATAGTGTGAGTGAAATACTCTCTTCTATGCCTTTCAAATTCCAAATGAATAAGATTTGTTTTATGAGCACTCAGGAAATCAATACAATACAGCTTTGTATGATGCACTCAGGACCTTACCTTTTTTTAGCTCATGTAGCCTCTGTAGATAGGGTCACAAAGATAAAGTTCCCTTTGAACTATGAACCAATAGGAACATTAGGGGCATGAATAGAAATGTGAAACTTTCTTGCCCATCACCATGTTAGAAGTTCTAAGACAAGATTTTGTGACCAATTATTAGTATTTCAGGAGTTATATAGGCGCATGCTATCCACATCCTCAAGACTTTCGTCTATCCGCTTCACCTCAGTTGCTTACCCATTATTGTATCACAACACTGGATCTCTTTTTAAGGTCCGTTTATAGATAATCAGGTGTTCTTTAGCAAGGTTTCCTTCACACATGAACTTGATCAGCTTGGGAATAACATAAAATAGCCTATTTTTTTATGCCTGCACATACCAACAAAATTAATACCAATTGCATACAGGTTTGTGTGCATTCAAAGAACCTCCCACTTGCTCCCCTTGAACTAATTGGCGGATTCAGGAAAGAGAATGCTTCTACCAAGAGTACTTGTTTGCGTTGTTTCTGTAGCCATTGCTCACTTATTTTGGCTACTTTGTGTATATCAGCACCCCTTATATCATATATAAGATCTATTATTTTCCTATCGCCATGACAGCACCTACTGAGAGATGGGATCCGCCCCCAAGGACAGGAAACCTACAGATAAAAAGGGGTGGTCCCCCTCGCCTCCTCAGTTTGTTTCCTGTCCTTGTGAGAGGAACCTACAGATGAAGTTCTTCTTACCTAGGGCCTGAGGCTTCCATGCGGGGCCGAGTGAGGTCGGCAGAATGCGGGTCTTGGAGGCGGCCTCGGGGGTGCCCTGGTCCTGCAGCCTCCCTCGTCGGCTGGTTCTATCAGCACGTCCCAGGGTCCGGGTGGTGCCACTCTGGGTCGTGCGGGCGCTGCCTGGGGCCGTCCCCAGTGCTTATCCAGTGAGGAGATGTGCCGCCCTGCGTCTCACCGGGGCACCCGGTGCACATACGCGCTGGCTGGCGGATGCGCCCTTTGAACCGGAAGTGTGCGTCACTTCCGGTGGTCCGGAGGAGGGCGCGTCTGAGGAGATCGCCATTCAAATTCAGCGGCCGGGGCCTCGTGGATGTGCCCGACAGGTCTTCCCCCAGAGATGCGGAGGGGCACCTGGAGGGTGTCAGCCAGCCAGTCAGTAGGAGCAATAGCGGCAGCAAACAGGCGTCCAAGTCCACCAGTGCCTGTAAGGAGCGCTCCACTGAAAGTTCTAAGGGCTCCAAGGCTGGGTCCCCACCTCCTGAACCTGAACCTGTACCTGTTTGTCAGCATTAGGGGTGAGTTGTGCATGTTCATCCACTATGCTAATCCATCACTCTTTCTCTCTGTCTCCTTCTATCTCTCATTGTCCTTCTGGCCAGCCTAGAAAGAGAACAGAAAAGCGGAAACATAAATTTTGTGCCTTGTGTGAATTGCCTTGTCCGACGACTATGACAAGCGGTTGTGCCGCTCCTGTATCGCTGAGACTCTTGACGAAGAAGCCCCTATACGTACGGCAGACCTTAAGTCCTTTATACGGGACTAGATCAGGACTTCCCTTTCCCAGATTCGGCAACCCTGTGTGCTTGCTCCTCTCTATCGGTCTCCCTGTGGGGCCGATGTTGATTCCCAAGAGGAGGGTCTTGTTCATTTGTCCCATTCAGGCTCCTCATCTGAGGATGAGGGAGGTTCTAGTTTTGCCATACAAGACATGGATAGCCTGGTGAAGTCTGTCCGTGCCACAATGGGGATTGTAGACATGAAAGAAACTAGGTCCGCTCAGGACGTCTTGTTTGCTGGGTTGTCTCATAAAAAAAGACATGTTTTTCTTGTCATTGAGACGATTTAGTCCTTGGTCAAATCGGAGTGGGAAAAGCAAGACTCAAGGGTTTTTTTGCCCTCCTCTTCCAAAAGAAAATACCCCTTTGACTCGGAGTTAATGAACTGGTCTAAGATCCCTAAGGCTGATGCGGCTGTGGCATCCTCGTCCAGAATGAATGTGTTGCCTTTGGAGGATGGGGGGGTTGTTGAGGGACCCCTCTGATAGAAAGGCTGATACCCTGTTGAAAAAATCCTTACTAAATGTACTTGAGGAAGACTTGTATCTAGGGCGAAACTCGTTGTACTATACTGTATCGTTTTTTTTAAAGAAACTTTTAATTTTTTACAATCCGAATGAAATAAGAGACCTATTTTAAAAAGAAAACCCTAGAGAGTATGGCAGCGCCGCTCCAATCTGAAACCGTTTTCATTACCTTTCTGTTGAAAAAATCCTGGGAGACAGATATTGGGGCACTTAACCCAGCAATTGCTTCTACTTGCGTAGCCCGTTCCCAGTTGGTCTGGTTGGAACAGGAGATTCAGTCCGGGGTGCCGCAAGACAGGTTGTTGGCCACTATGCCTCAGATCCGGCGTGGCTTGGCATATCTGGCGGATGCGTCAGCAGATTCTCTCCTCCTGGCGGCTAGATCAGCTGGGCTCTGTAATGCGGTCCACAGATCTTTGTGGCTTAAAGAGTGGAAAGGGGACGCCCATGCTAAAAACAAGTTATGTGCGATCCCGTGTGGTGGTGAGTACCTCTTCAGCTCTGTGCTTGATGATATTCTTTCTAAGGCAGGAGAAGTAAAAAAGGGGGTCCCTAATCCCTCTGTCTCTAACTACAAGAGAGCCTTCCGGAAATGCCAGTTTAACAGGCAGCAGTCAAACACCAAGTGGGATTCGGTAAAGGAAAAAACAGAAAGGTGCTTATTATTGTGGTTCCTCATCCTCCAAGACCCTGCCCAAGCTCCGTTGATTATGACCCACCTGTCGGACGATTGGCTCATTTTTTCCAACAATGGTCCCAAATTTCAAATAGCCAATGGATCCTCTGCCTCATTTCATCTGGCCTTAAACTTGATTTTGTGAGGGTCCCAGGGGACTCCTTTTTTCAAACTATTCTTTCTAGTCCTCGCCAGCAGCAGGTACTGGAGTTGGAGGTCAAGGACCTGTTACGTAAACAAGTGTTGGTAGCGGTTCCGGGGGACCAGGAAGGAAGGGGGTTTTATTCCCCTTTGTTTCTGGTGTCTAAACCTAATGGTTCATTTAGAACTATTATTAATCTTCGAAAATTAAACTCCTTCCTCCGATTCCAGTCCTTTAAAATGGAGTCTATTCAATCTACCGTTTGCCTTCTATTCCCTAGGTGTTTTATGGCGTACTCGACTTAAAAGACGCCTGCTACCATCTGCCTATTCATCCAGCTCACCGGAGGTTCCTCAGAGTGGCAGTGACCTTGGAGGGTCAGGTTCGCCATCTACAGTTTGCCACCATGCCGTTCAGCCTTTCCATGGCTCCTCGTTTGGGATTGAGCGAGTCTACTCGTTACTATTCGTTACTCGCTGAATAGTAGGGTACTCGGGCTACTCGTTACTCTGCGAGTTTCCTAGCGATTACTCGCACAGTAACGAGTCCAATGTAAATCAAGGGAAATGCAATTCCTCTGCTGCTGGACCCTATAAAGAGATCTGGCAGCAGAGGGAAAACCTGCAATCCATTGTTTAGAAGCCTGCAGTAAAAAGCCGTAAGCTGTAAAATCAAACCGGATTCTCCCGGATTGCCCTGGTCCGGGCAATCCAGTATCAGAGTCCCATGTTATGGTGCGCCGGATTACACCGGACTGGGTGAATCCGGTTTTGACCGATTTTTAGCATTATACCCTACACCGAATTCTCCTGGATTGCCCCATAACATGGGACTCTGGTCCCGGTCCAGAGCAATCCGGTACCATAATCTGAACAGGGAAGTGTTTCGGGGGATTGTGCGTCTCTGGGGCATGCCAGAGATAGATCTGTTTGCGACCAGGAGGAACAGGTAGGTTCGGCGCTTTGCTTCCCTGCATCCCTCAGACCGGCTAGAGGTGGGGATGCTCTGCGGGTGCCATGGGATTTTCATCTAGCTTATGCTTTTCCTCCATTCTGTCTGCTTCCTCTGGTTCTGCGCAAAATCAGGGAGGAGGGTGCGAGAGTCATCTTGATAGCCCCCTTTTGGCCCAGGAGACCATGGTTTTTCTGGCTGCAGGCGATGTCAATCTCCGACCCTTGGGTTCTCCCAGCGGTTTGGGGGCTGCTCTCTGTCTCGGGGTCCGTTTTTTTCATCTGCAGACGGAGGGCCTTCATCTAACGGCCTGGAATTTGAAAAGCAGCTTCTGAAATGGCGGGGGTTCTCCGATGCCTTGGTTTCTACCCTCCTCAGCATAGAAAGGTAGTTACCACTAACCTGTATTGTAGGGTTTGGCGTAAGCTTTTGGCTTTTTACTTGGGGGTGTCACTGACAGTGCCCCGATTCCTGCTATTTTGGAATTCTTGCAGAGGGGTTGGGAGTTGGGCCCTGCTGTCAGTACTCTTCGGGTTCAGGTTTCTGCTCTGGGGGCCCTTTTTAGTCAGAATATAGCGGGTGACTGGTGGATTTCCCATTTTTTTCAGGCTTGTGACCGCGCTGAACAGGTGCACATCCCTAGCCTTGCTCCCTGAGACTTGAATTTGATTTTGGACGCCTTGACGGGACCTCCCTTTGAGCCATTGCCATCGGCCTCCATCAAACACTTGACTTTGAAGACAGCCTTACTGGTAGCTTTGACATCTGCTAAGCGGGTGGGTGACCTGCAAGCCTTGTCTATTGACCCCCCCCCGTTCCTGTTAGTGTACCCTGATAGGTTGGTACTTAAGACGGACCCCTCATACCTCCCTAAAGTCCCCTTGAAGTTCCCTAGAGGCCCAATTTGCAAATAATGAGTCCCATATCTACTATTAGATGTTCTTTTGACTATCCCATTAACTAATTTATAATATGTGCAGTCACATCCTTATTTTTCATTTACAAATTCCTGAAGGTCTTCAACCTGTATCGTTATATCTGACCTGCTACTGTTGAATTTCTGAATGACAGAACATACAGTATTCATAATAAACTATTTATGCATTGCTAATTGATCATTTAGTAATCAGTCTTTTAGAAGAGGCAGTACCTGATGTCTTACTAAGTTGTTGGAGTTGCTAAGCCCCCACCTACTGTGTTAATTTCTTCATCTTCCCCTCCACATGTGGACAGATGTTGGAGAACTGGTCCCCAGCTACCTATGGGTATTTGTTACAACAGACATGGTAGGAGCATTTTGAGAATTGGGATTAGGTTTGACACACTACAATTTAAACAGCTCTCTCTCCATCCTAGTTATTGTACTATACATACTGTACATGTCTACCATCCTGGTTCGTTATATGAAGACTGTTCTGATGATTCTGTCTGATTAAGACTGACCAGTCCATTCTCAAAGCATTCATACAAAAATGTGGTTTCTCCCCACCTCCCCTCACTGTCTCAGCCACATTCTTTCATTGCTCATTTTCAGCCTATTGTCTGGAAGCATTCTTCTTTCATGAACACCCATTTGCCTTAACTTTTATAAAGACCAGACCCTTCTTCTTGGGGAATTTCAGCTTTCCAATATCCTTCTACATTCTGCAATTTCCTTTGTATGTACTGAACACTCTCTTATTTTTGTTGCCTTTCCTTTTGGGTTTCTGTATATATTTACTATGGCAGCTTCCACACTTGCCGCCCAAGCTTCCACAGGTTTAACACCCTAAAAGGGGTGGTCCAAAGGCTAAACAAATTTTCAACCAAATTTCAATCTATTTAATGGCGTAATCTAAACTAATTTTAATAGGGTTGCTTTAAAAATGCCCTTCTGTTTCACTACACTACAGTATATACCGTATTTTTCGCTTTTTAAGACGCACTTTTGTTCCCCCCAAACCGGGGGGGGAATGGGGGTGCGTCTTAAAAAGCGAATGTAAAAAACAAATAAAAAAATGAAATATTACCAGTGGAGGGGTGGTGAGGGTGCGTGCTTAGGCAGGTTCCGGTGGGTGGGGGGCACAGTTGCAGGACCGGAGCAACGGAGATCTACCGGCTGCAGCGAGTGGTGGGTGCCGCCATTTTTTTCGTGCAGTGTGCAGCAGCTGGCCAGTAGAGGTAAAAACTTCAATTGGCCGCCTGTCTACACTATGGCGGCGGCCATTTTGTTGAAGCCTCTACACAGTTACTGAATGCAGCCGGCCACAAAAAACATGGCGGCGCCCACCCACTCACTGCCGTCGGTACCTCTCCATTGCTCCGGTCCTGCAGCAACAAGGTGGGAGACACCGGGAAAGGGACGTGTGCCAGCTGCGCAGGGGACGTGTGCCAGTCGAGGCGTGTGCCAGCTGCGCAGGGGACGTGTGCCAGCTGCAGGGAATGTGTGCCAGCACTGGGGGACTATATCCAGATTAAGAGGGGTAATTTTAGGATGGGGGAGCTATATCCCAGGATGAGGGACCATGTACCAGGATGAGGGGGCTATGAGAGACATATACCCAATATGATTTGTAAGACGGACACTGGCATTATAAGACGGACCCCATGTAACATTAAAAATAATTTTTTTCTCTTTTCCTTCACCAAATCTGGGGGTGTGTCTTATAATCAGGTGCGTCTTATAAAGCGAAAAATACGGTAACTGATTTAGGATTTTTATTGTTCCAACTTTGTGTCAATAAAGCTTTGTTTGAGAATCCCAGTGCATGCTGGGACCATCAAACACACCGTCATCAGTGAGACAGAAGCTGCTGTCCCACTTACTGAAACAAAGCATCAGTGGTTCAGGGGTTGGTCAGGTCCCTGCTTTGTCCCTGAACGGTGGCATTGTAGGATGTGCACAATAACAGCAGGAACTGTGTTGCGGCTCAGATAAGCTGTAATGAGTTGGCAGCAGACAGTCGGGGCATGTTATCAAAGTCCCGGGCGGTGTTCAGAGATCAGCACTGTCCCCGCAAATAATTTACTTTTCAGAAGAAGCCGGGCACCACTGTAGCGCTCATTCTAGCAGGGACATGTCATCACCGTCCTCACCGCATACACTGCTGACTGCACGCCGTCATGGGGATCATGTGGTGCACTTCCTCCAATACAGGCTTTGATACTACTGGATCATATAGCATGCCTCCCGGACCTTTTAGGAGGTCAGCGCTGGTCAGAATATAAGTTCATATCTCAGGTATGAGCGGCATGTCTGGGCACATAGAGGGATTATAAGAACCCCATTTACATTATGTGTAAGCTGGTGGACACCGCTTAAAATACCCAAAGGGCGTGACAGGTTCCCATTAATCACTGACATCATAAGTTATAGGACATGATGGATGCCACAGATTCAACCATCCTCCCAGTGGATGGTTATTTCAAGAGGCCATCAGTGAGGGGGGGGGGGGGCTGGCTCTTAAATTATAAAAGCACAATTTTTTAATCTATATTATAAAGTTACTTTTGTCTGTACTATTAATTTGTGCAAAGGGTTTTGGGGAATTGACAGTGCCAGGGATGTTTATCTTGTATATTAATTGGTCAGGAGTTTGTCATCATAGGTGAGCAAATTACTGTAACCTTAGAGCCAGTCCAGGAGGTAATGGGGAAGATGTACCAGTCATGTTGTAGGATGCATTTAGAATTCTGTGAAACGTTCGCCCAATTGATCAGAATTGTTCATGTTATTGATTCATTTGATGCTATTGGACTGGCATGACATGAAGAATATGTTATGAGCTAAGTAGACAATAGATAGGCATTTGCAGAAAAGACTTTATGGTCTGCTCTGATTTACAGGTAGTCCCCGAGTACAAACATCTGACTTAAAGTGGTTGTGCCATGAACAATTGCACATTTTAATTAATAGATCTGATGGTGGGGTTACACGTCCCGATCACGCGATATCGGAGGCAATGGCTTGGGAGCGCGCATTTTTTCAGCCCTTTTCCGATATCGCATCGGTGGTTTACACGCTGCGATATCAGGAAACAACGTCCCTCCGATGTGTACGCCCACCAACCCAGTAACGACCATTTAACATGGGAGTTAATGGGTAGCGTCGGCGTACAGATCGGAGTTGGGCTGTCACACGCTGCGATGCTTCTACAACGGCCATGCGATATCGGGGAGTTGAATAGCTCGGCTATTCAACCCCGATATCGTTTTGGCATCGTTCCAGCATCGCGTTGTACGCTCAAACCGTACAACGCGCAAACGATATCGGGTCCAACTCGCGACCCACGTGACTTTTTGTCGGAGTTGGACGCCGATATCGCGGCGTGTAAACCCGCCATTAGAATTAAAAATAGGGGGGCGTGGCCTACAAGCAGGCCGAGACGGACGCATAGGAGGAGAGCTCCGGTGCACCCAGACCCAAAACGGCATATAACGGCACAAAGAACCATCCAAAACCCCCACAACAAGTGTGAGTACCTTCCCTGGGGTCCGGGCACATGATGACTCGAGGCTGCACGCTAAAGAAAAGCTCCCCGCACAGGCTCCCTGATTTCTTCTCCAGGGGACAGTCTGTGAAAGCCGCGGGCAAGATGGCGCCGGCTTCCCCCTCAGGCTCCTTGCGCTCTTCATCTGGCGCGGTTAGACAGGCGGGAGCGGCTGGGGACTCACATCACAGCCCCTCACATCACAGCCCCTCACGCCGCAGCTCCTCACCGATAACCAGAGGAGACATGCAGGAGTTCTTAACCTCCATGCGCTCCTCAATGAGAGAGGACATGAATGCCATCCTAAAAGAGCTGAAAGGAGAGATCACATCACTGGGGAACGCACTTCTCATGTAGAAAATAAAATGGCGGACTATGCCAATACTATAAATGCTCTAGTTGATGAAAATGAGGCACTGAGGGAGATACTGCTGCAGGTCACCAACAAAGTCACAGATTTGGAGGACAGATCCAGAAAAAACAATGTCCGTATAAGAGGAATCCCTGAAGGGGTGACTGATGCAGATTTACCTGACTATTTACAAAAGTTTATGCAAGCTGTGCTCCCAGATATGGCACCTGGGGAATTACTGGTTGACAGAGTTTATAGAACACCTAAGCCGAAGCATGTAGATGCAGATTCCCCTCGTGATACGCTGGCTCGTATACATTTCCTTACTACAAAAGAAGCGTTCATGCGACAATTCAAAAAAATCACCTAAACTCCCAGAGGACATGAGTCATCTGCAGATATTCCCGGATTTTCAGTAGCTACACTGGCACAACGACGAGAATACGCGCATGTCTGCAAAGCGCTGAGGGATGTGGATATTCGATATCGGTGGGGTTTTAACCCGGTGAAATTATTAATAACATATGAAAGTCGACTGGTTATTTGCCTATCCCCCACGCATGCGGAGGAAATGCTAACTAAATGGAAGATTGACTATGAACCGAGACGCCAACCTAGAGGAAGGAAACTGGATCAAGATTGGATCACAACTTGAGGGGGAATATGGACAAGGTCTGGCCACCGGACTGGCACACTGGTCCGCTTTTTCTTTTCACAGACATATGAACTGTGAGAACTGAGATGCAGATGGATACTCATGGTTCCTCACGTGCCCCAAGCAGATATTGTTCTGCACATTATGACTCATCTTCAGGAAGATGTTTTTGTTCTTTTTTTTATTTTTAACGCCTTTCCAGTATTGTTCCTCTGGAAATGTTTAATGCTGAAAGTGTTTGCGGGCATCTGAGCCCTCTTTTCTGTTCCATTTTTGTTTGTTTTTAAATTTTTTTTGGTCCTTATTTTTCCCACTTTTGTACTTTTTTCCTTTTTTCTCACATTCCTTCCACAGGGTACCTCACTATATATTGAGCTGGAGCATTTGATGTCAGGTCCTTATAGCACAATTTATCATTACTCATGAGTATAAAAATACTATCATTAAATGTAAACGTTTAAATTCGCCGGGGAAGCGATCACTGTTAGGGTATGTGCGCACTGGCCGGGTTAGGGTCGGATTAGCAGTGTAAACCGCCGGTCGGTTTACATAAGTTTTATGTAAATTTATGTTAATCCAAACCGGCGTTTGGATTAACATAGAAACCTATGTAAACCGACACCCGCTGTGCACACAGCGGCGGTTTACACATGCTCATCCGTTGCTAACCCGCTGGGTTCCCAGCGGGTTAGCAAAGAATGAGCATGTTCTATAATCCGGCCGGTTCTGCAGCGGCTGCAAGCAGAATCATATACTGCTTCCAGCCGCTGCAGAACCGCCGGCGCTAACCCGCCCGTCACCCGCCCGTCTCCCGCCGCACATACCCGACAGGAAGCCGGTGGACGGCTCCGGAGCTTCCTGTCAGGTCCGCCCAGCCGCCGCCGACACAAACCACGCCCACCGTTGCACATACCCTTATGGAGGGAATTAAAAAAATCCCAAGCAGACATAATCTGTTTACAAGAAACCCATCTGCTTAAAGCAGATAACTACAGGCTACAACACAAAAGCTACCCAAACATGTTTTTTGCAAATAATTCCTTGCACAAAAAAATGGGGTGTGCATTTTAATCAAACACACGATTGCTTTCCAATTGGTAAAAGAAGTCGCAGACCCTTGAGGACGCTATTTAATTATAATCTGTACATTAAACGGGGTGTCTCACACTTTGGGAGTAGTGTATGCTCCGAATGAAGCTCAGCAAGCATTTTTAAGAACGATGTTTCAGAAAACTGTGGATGAAGGGAAGGGTGATATTATAATATGTGGGGATTTCAATATGTTAATGGATAGAGATATGGATGGTTCAGGGAGGGGAGTAGGGCATAGAAGGAGTTAAAACTTCTGACTAAAGAATTCTCCCTACATGACTTCTGGAGATACTCTCACGCCTCCGAAAAAGATTTCACCTTTTATTCTTCGCGACATAAATCATATAGCAGAATAGACATGTTTTTGGTCAACAGCTCAGCACTGCGTAAATGTATTACCGCCAATATAGGTCTTATCACATGGTCAGACCATGCACCCATATCCCTGTCCCTGACATTGTCACACCAAGCTAACCCAGTGTCTAGATGGAGGCTTAATACTTCCCTACTGTTATCTGAGTCAATTGCCACAAAGGCACAATCTGACTTGACAAATTATTTTTGCTCAAATGACAACGGAGAGGTCTCAGATGAGGTGATTTGGTCTGCACATAAAGCAGTAATTAGGGGGACATTCTTGCAACAAGCCTCCATTCTGAAGCGCAAAAGAGAAGCGAGTAGAGAATTACTGATCTCTCACTTACAACACCTGGAAATACTCAATAAGGCCTCGCCCTCCTCTTCTGTGGCAAATGAAATCTATCACACCAGACTCAAATTAAAAGAACAATGGCTCTCAGCGTATGAGCTGAATCTACGCAAGTTCAAAACAAGATTCTATGCCACGGGTGACAGGGCGGGGGCTATGTTGGCACGAAGGGTTAAACGGAGAGAGGCGAAATCTAGGATTGATCATTTAGTGGATAATAGGGGGCAGACTGTTAGAAACCCACTAGATATTGTAAACATGTTTGCAAAATATTATGGGAATCTTTATAACCTTCAACAGGACCCCTCCACCCCCCAACCAGACCAAACAGAGATAGATCAATATCTAAGGGACTTAAACCTGCCTAAGGTAACCGCAGAACAATTGGCATTTCTTAACGCTCCTTTTACAACAGAGGAAATTTGCAAGACCATTAGCAATACCCCTGGGGGAAAGGCACCTGGCCCTGATGGGTTGCCTATAAAATATTATCGTACCTTCCAACAGACTTTGGCCCCTTACCTGCTTCGGTTATTCACCCAATGGCAGGAGGAAGGACACGTGACGGGCCCGAATTTAGAGGCAACAATCACTACCCTCCCGAAACCTGGTAAACCACAGACGAGCCCTGCCAACTTTAGACCGATAGCATTGTTAAACAATGATGTCAAAATATTCACTAAGCTACTGGCAACTAGACTGAACTCCATCATTCCCACTCTGATATCTCCAGATCAGGTAGGGTTCGTAGCAGGCAGGGAAACAAAGGATGGGGTCCGCAGAATGCTGAACCTCATCAGAATGGCGGAGTTGAGTAGAATACCCAGTGCATTCCTGTCACTTGACGCCGAGAAAGCTTTTGACAGGGTGCACTGGGGATACTTAAGGAGTGTACTGACTAAGTTTGGATTACAGGGTCCCATTTTTTCGGCAATAACTGCCATGTACACAACTCCAAGTGCTAAAGTTTTGAACTCGGGATTCTTGTCTGATACATTCCCAATAACAAATGGGACCAGACAGGGTTGCCCCCTGTCACCCATAATATTCACACTATGTATGGAACCCCTTGCGGAACGCATTAGAATAAACTCAAAAATAACAGGAATCACGGTTGGATCCATGACACATAAATTAGGATTGTACGCAGATGAAGTGTTGATAATGTGTACTGATTTGGCGGCCTCATTCCAGGCGATAATGACAGAACTGGATAAGTTCACTCGTATTTCATATTACAAGCTGAATGCTTCCAAATCCTTAGTTTTTCCAATATCAGTACCACTAGACACACGACATCAAATGGAAGCTAGCTACCCCTTTAGATGGGCAGATGAAGGCATCCCTTATTTAGGTATCACCCTTACACATTCTCATAAATTAGTCGAAAAAAAATTTAATAAATTAATACATGAAGTACAAACAGAATTAAATGAATACCACTCCATCTTCTCCTCATGGATAGCAAGGATCAACATATTTAAAATGAAAGTCCTCCGCAAAATCCTTTATTACTTTCGTACTTTACCAACCATCCTCCCCAATAGATATTTCAGGAAACTTCAAAGATCAGTAAATAAATACATTTGGGCCAATAAACAACCCAGAGTTGGGCTAAGATGATGTACTACCCATATGACATGGGAGGGATGGGACTTCCCAATTTACGTGCGTATCATCAGGCATCTATTCTAGCGGGAGCACGAGATTGGTGGAATATGGATAAAAATCATAGATGGTTAGATATTGAGATGACATGCGCACCACGGCATCTCTTCGCTTCCTCCTTGAATCAGAAATGGTGAAGACTAGCACATGGTCTCTAACCTTACCTACCATGGAAGCCACAATACATTACTGGAGACAAACAGTACCCCCTCTGGTTAAGGTCCCATTAAAAAATATATCCATTCAGGCCCTGGAACCCCATATACCATATTTAAACCTGTCCCGTTGGGCGAGGGCGGGAGTGGTAACATTAGCAGAATTAATAGATAACTCGGGAATTCTCCCATTCGATCAATTATCCCAAAAATTCCCAGGGGTGAGACCATATTTTTATCAATATTTACAAGTCCGACACTTATTCCAATCAAAGTCCGAATCATTGTTCTTTACTTCCCCTTCAGACGGCAGAGCCAATGGTTACTTTTTCAGACCTGAATCTGGACCTAGGGGGGTCTCAATCCTATATAGAGTCCTAAACGACCCCAAGATTGAAGATAAATTGCCTATATGGTCCATTGGGAAAGGGACATGGGGAAGGACATTGATACAGGGAGTTGGAGGGAAGGCTTGGGAGAAATACAGAGAGTTTCGTCCTGCCTGAACCACATGGAACAGTTGAAAAAAGTACACATGCGATGGTATCATTATCCATCCAAAATGGCCCATTTTGGTAAAGATCACTCCCCCCCTCTGCTGGGAGGATGTGGTGGAAAGGGTGATCTAAAACATATGTGGTGGTCATGCCCTAAGCTAAATGTATTTTGGGAAAAGGTCAGGCTACTTATACTTAAAACGGTGGGGATACAAGTTGACCTTGGCCCGGTCTTGGCTGTTTTACATATTGGGCTGTCAGATGTGCCTTATGATGTACGTGGTACTATATCTCATATTCTTATAGCAGAAGATTAATCTTAGCAGCCAATTGGAGAACCACACATACCCCGAACATTGCTGAGGTGATTAAAAGACTGCATCT
Source organism: Allobates femoralis (assembly GCA_033576535.1). Classification (NCBI taxonomy): domain Eukaryota; kingdom Metazoa; phylum Chordata; class Amphibia; order Anura; family Aromobatidae; genus Allobates; species Allobates femoralis. The sequence continues at coordinate 252,120,518 of JARQOC010000005.1, forward strand.
ACACTACCAATATGAGTCGAATTTAGCACACTCGCTTCCGGCTAAAAAGAGAGTAACCCGCATCTGGGAACCGTGGCTATATTCTGACCTATCCGGGTTTGACAATAATACTTAAAGATCTATAATAAATGTAAAACAGTATAAAAATGTTTGTATTAGCCAACATGCAACCACAATGGCTTCTTGATTTAAGAATTACACTAACCATAGTAAAATCTAACTAGGACCGGAAATGTATGCCCTGGTCGGAATGTGATCCCTCCCCCTTTCCTTATTCTTTTCCCCCTCCTCCCTCCCCCCCTCCTTCTTCGTTTTAATTGGTTGTATTATCTCCCTGCCATGTTGGTGGGTAATGTCTGACTTTTGGTTTATTTCATGTAATTCTGCAAAATCTTAATAAACAAGATTGTTTAAAAAAAAGAATTAAAAATAGGTTCCACAATTGGATGTGTTAAAAAATATGTTCCTGTCCTGAGAATTCTTAGAAATATGTCCCCGTGTAACCAGGCAGAAACAGGTCGGATATACCACAGCTCCTGGGCAGGGGAGGAAGTAAGAGAGTATACAGACATTACAACCAGGTATCACAGCTGATTCTTTCTAAGATGTAAAACATTTCCTTGTCTGTTTAGAGAGGACCTGTCCCCCCCCACCCCCGGTGCTATGCTAACTGAATGCAGTACTGAGAGTAGCGTGTCAGCTGCATTCAGAGAAGGGGTCCCCTATGTCTATAGCCCCCATGTAAGTTGCAAAAAAGTCATTATAAAGTTTATGGATAAGGAGTCCAGAGGGGCTTATTCAGTAATGAGTCATCGCTGTTGTATGGTGTCGTCCGCGCCTCCAGCCCTCTTTGGTCCAACTACAGCCCTCTCTTGTTCAGCCTCCTTTGTGTCTCCTCTCCACAGAGTGAGCAATAGGCCTGAGCGGTCCCAGCAGCTGAAACGCCACCTGCTGGTGATGTCAGCTCCGGGGCCCTGCTCCAGATTATGTATGTTCAGCAAGGTGGGCTCCAACGCTGACGTTGCCATCAGGAGGCGTTTCAGTCAGTGCCGGAGCCTGCCCTGCTGTACATATATAATCTGGAGCAGGGTGGGCTCCGGCGCTGATGTCACCGGCAAGAGGCGTTTCAGCTGCTGGGACCGCTCCCGCCCATTGCTCGCTCTGTGGAGGGGAGACCTAAAAGAAGCTGAACAAGGAAGGCTGGAGGTGGACCAGAGAGGGCTGGAGGCGGGGAGGAAACCAGCAACAGCGATGACACATTACTGAGTACGTCCCTCTGGACTCCTTATCCATAAACTTTTATAAAGTCTTTTTTACAACTTACAAGGGGGCCAGAGACATGGGGGACCCCTTCCCTGAATGCAGCAGACACGCTGCATTTAGTTAGCATAGCACCGGGGCGGGGGGGTGACTGGTCCTCTTTAAAAACTTGTTTTACATAACAGGAAAAAGAATCAGCTGTGATCCCTTGCCGTAATGTCTATATTTTGGAACAAATCTACAGGATGCACCTAGTTTCTAACCTGGCCACTGCCTGTACTTGGATACATGAAGAGATGTGGTTTCTGTGGTTATTGAGGTATGTGTATTGATTCTTCTGATGGCTCATTCATTATGAATGCTGTCCTCGTGACTAAAGGTTTTTCATAAACAGTAACTTTAAACAGGCATTTACATGTTCTAACAGCACTTTACAAAGAGAGATATGACATGTGCTGTAAATGTCATAGATACAGCAATCCCTCTACTTAAAATGTTTTGGGTTTTTTTTTTTCTGGGAAGACTAATGGAAATTGAAACTAATGAAGATTAAAGAGAATTAAAAAAAAAAAATGCCTAAGGAGCCTTTCACACTTGCGTTTTTTTCCTGATTTGGAAGATCAGGAAAAAACCTGATTCTTACCAGATTCATTTTTTTGCCCACTCACTTTAATGATTTCAGGTAGAATCTTGTTGCTTCAGGTTTTTTCCTGAAATCGTTAAAGTCAATGGGCAAAAAAATGAATCCTGTAAGGGCCGCTTTACATACACCAACTTCTGTGACCAACTTCTGAACAGATCTCTGGTTGCAGTGAAATCATGGACACATTGCTCCATTTGTACACAGCCACAAAATAGAACAATGTGTCCATGATTTCACTGCAACCAGCAAGTTGCAAGTGAAATTGCATGCAATGTTGCGACATGTAAAGCTACCTAGAATCAGGTTTTTTCCTGATCTTCCAGATCAGGAAAAAAAACGCAAGTGTGAAAGGCCCCTTATGCTGGTATTACAGTAAGTAAAATAAGTATTTGATACATTGCTGATTTTGCAAGTTTTCCCACCTGCAAGGAATGGAGAGGTCTGTAATTTGTATCGCAGGTACACTTTAACTGTGAGACACAGCATCTAAAAAAATCCAGAAAATTAAATTGTATGATTTTGATATCAAAGGTTGGAAAGACTGGTATGACGTCCGCTTTGACCAGGAATGACTATGACATATAAGAAGATACTTTATTCTAGTATCGTCTTATATCTTTGGTGTCATCGTCATCCTGGTCAGCGCGGACGTCATACCCGTCTTTCCAACCCTTGGTATCATTTGTTCAACCACAGGGAGTCTGCAGCGGCCATTAAGTTCTGCTTGTCTACAAGGTGAGTTGTACTATCCTAGTACAGCCCCTTTTGTACACATTTACGCATGTGCGCTTCTCTCTGTTTTCTCTATTGTATGATTTTTACATATTTTATGCAATAAAATAAAAATTAAGTATGGTACAGTAGAAAAACAGTACTTAATATTTGGTACAGAAACCTTTTTGCAGTTACAGAGGTGACACATGTCCTGTGGTTCTTGAAGACGTTTGCACACACTGCAGCAGGGATTTTGGCTCACTCCTCTGTACTGATCTTCTCTAAATATTTCAGGTTTTGGGGCTGTTGCTGGACAACATTAAGTTTCAGTTCTGACTGAAGAATTTCTATTGGATTCAGGTCTGGAGACTGGCTAGGCCACTCCAGAACCTTGAAATGCTTCTTACAGAGACACTTCTTAGTCGCCCTGGCCGTGTTTCCCGGCTCTCTTCTGGTTATTAATCAGATCTTCCCTTCCCAGCCTTGTGCAGGGTATATAATCGTGGTGTTCTTACCCTGCTGTTTGGTCTTTGGCGATGGTGAAGAGGTTAAAGTGTGATTGAGTGTGTGGACAAGTGTCTTTATACAGGTAACTGGTTCAAACAGGTGCAATTATTATAGGTAATAAGCACAGATTAGGAGGGCTTCTTATGGTGGGTTTACACACACCAATTTCTGTGTCCAATATCTGAACAGATCTCTGGTTGCAGTGAAATCATGGACACACAGTTCCATTTTGTGGCTGTGTACAAATGTAACAATGTGTCCATGATTTCACTGCAACCAGAGATCTGTTCAGATATTGGACACAGAAATTGTGTGTGTAAACCTACCATTAAAGAAAAACTAACAGGTCTGTGAGAGCCAGCTGGTTGGTAGGTGATCAAATACTTGTAGTGGGAGGAAATAAATATTTGATCCCTTGCTGATTTTATAAGTTTGTCCACTGACAAAGATACTAACAGTCTAAGGGTAGTTTAATTTTAAAAGTGAGAGCATATCAAAAACAAAATCCATAAAATCACATTGTCCAAATTTTATATGAAGTTATTTGCATTTTGATCCCTCTGGCAAACAAGACTTAATACTTGGTGCAAAAAACCTTCGTTGGCAAGCCCAGCAGTTAGACTTTTCTTGCAGTTGATGATGAGGTTTATTCTTTAGATTTTGTCTCTGTTATTATTTAATTATATAGCACCATTAATTCCATGGTGCTGTACATGAGAAGGGGTTACATACAAAATAATAGATATAGTATGCTGTAAACAAATTAACATCGGCAGACTGGTACAGAGGGAAAGGACCCTGTCCTTGCGGATTTACGTTCTACAGGATAATGGGGAGGACACAGAAGGTCTGGGTGCGGCAGCTCTGGTGGTAGTGAGGCAGCAGCTCTGGTAGTGGTGGTGGGTAGGCAGCTCCGGTAGCGGTGGGGGCGGCAGAATGGTCATTGCAGGCTGTAAGCTTTCCTGAAGAGATGGGTTTTCAGGTTCCGTCTGAAGGATCGAGCGTGGTGGATAATCTGATATGTTAAGGCGCAGAATTCCAGAATATGGGGGATATTCGGGAGAAATCTTGGAGGCGGTTGTGTGAGGAACGAATAAGGCTGCCTTCACATTTGCGGACCCCTCCGCAGCGTTCTGCGGAGGGAATCCGCAATGTGACCGTAGCACCGGAAGCCCCTATCTTTGTAATGGGAGCGCACGGTGCTGCGCTTGACTGCGCATGACCGTGCGCACCCATTCACTACCATATGTGATCTATACATAGGCGGATGCCTGCGCACAAATCACACAGTCTCGTCCGCACCATGAACGCGACATGTTGCATTTCTGGTGCGGACGAGACTGGGTGATTTGTACGCAGGCATCCGCCTGCGCACAGATCACATATGGCAGTGAATGGGTGCGCATGGTCATGTCAGTCAAGCGCAGCACCGTGCTCTCCCATTATAAAGATAGGGGCTTGCGGTGCTGCGGTCACATTGCGGATCCCCTCCGCAGAACGCTGCGGCGGGGTCCACAAATGTGAAGGCAGCCTAATGGCCCCTTTACACGCAGCTACAGGTGACAGGTTTTCCACAGGTAACTTAATGGTTGCAGTGAAATCATGGAGACATAGTTCCATTTGTACACAGCACCAAGATAGAACTATGTCTCCATGATTTCACTGCAACCAGTAAGTTACCTGTGGAAAACCTGTCACCTGTAGCTGCGTGTAAAGGGGCCATAAGTGTGGAGGAGACAAGGAGGTCCTGGGAGGATTGAAGGTTATGTGTGAGGGAAGATATTGGGAGTTTAGTTTAGAGATATAGGGAAAGATATAGGTTGTGAATGGATTTTTAGGTCAGTGTTAGTAGCTTGAATTGGATTTGTTGTGGAATTGGGGAGAAACAGGGAAGTAGCGAGGAGTGAGGTGGATTAGTCAGGCAGCAGAGTTGAGGACAGACTGGAAAGGTGCAAGAGTTAGCAGGGAGGTCACAGAAGAGGATGTTGCAGTAATCGAGGCAGGAGATGATATGGGACGCATACAAGAGTTTTAGATTGAGGGCTGAGGAAGGGACGAATTCTGGAAATATTTTTGAGTTGGAGGCAACAGGAGGTGGCGAGAGTTTGGATGTGCGGTTTGAAGGACAGGGCAGAGTTGAGAGTTACTCCAAAGCAGCGGATTTCGGATGTGGGAGAGAGCGTTATGCCATTTACCATAATAGATAGATCGGGTAGGGAACATACATGAGATTGAGGAAAGATGATGAGTTCGGTTTTGTCTACATTGACATTTAGGAAGCGAGAGGAGAAGGAGGAGGATATGGCTCCTAGACACTCCGGGATTCTGGACAGCAGAGAGGTGACGTCTGGGCCAGAGAGGTAGATCTGAGTGCTGTCCTTGTACAGGTGGTACTGGAAGCCATGGGACTTTGAGTTGTCCTAGGCCAAGGGTATAGATGGAGAAAAGTAGGTGCCCCAGGACAGAGCCTTGTGTGACTCCAACAGAGAGAGAGAAAGAGAGAGAGAGAGAGCGCGGGATGAAGAGGTCGTGTGGGAGTGGGAGTTGAAGTGTACCTACAATATAAATTACAGATCTCTTTATTCTTTGTAGGTGGGAAAACCTACAAAATTCAGCAGTGTATCAAATACTTATTGTCCCCACTGTAAATGCGGTTTCATGTTACAAAGGCACAAAAACAACCATTGATATTTGTCCTCTCATATGATGCCAGTCACTTTCTAGCACGGTCCTGCTAATTTACGTTGCTTTGGCCAAGAATTGTATTTTGTCCCTCTGTCACGAACAGGATAGTTTCATTACCCGGCAATGTACTTTTCTGTCTGTGTAGCTCCCAGAGGCCAGTCCCTCTCCCCCACCTTCAATACTCTCTTGTTCCCTGGACTCACGCACCCACCCGCTTGACCATTGGACTAGTCCAAGTACATTAAAAGGGGTAACATTGACTACTGAGAAATATTCAAGCATAATGTCACTTAGTCCTTTTCAGGGTCTGACCCCCACACATTTGCATATCTAACTTCCCAGAGCTGCAATGCATGGCCTATAAGTCTCCTTACGCTATATCTAGGCGCACTGTACAAGGAAAGACGTTACACCTTAGACAATAATGAACTACAGAGCCATGTTATAAAGATGCAAGCATAGAAATGAAAACCGGGCACTGACCTGTTAACAGCGTTACTCATATACTCCTGTGGTGGCGTGCTGTGGATTCTCCTGTTGCTCAGCCAGAGTTCAAGACATTATATCCAAAAAAGAAAGATGGCGGCACTCAGCATTCCAATTTGCAGCTGATTGATTTAATGAAACAATTACAGTATGTTATAATGATAATGTAGGTTTATAATTTCACAGTTTCATTCATTATTTATTTATTTATTTTTTAACAGAAAGCTATTGATCTGGCCAGCAAAGCATCTCAAGAAGACAAAGCGGGGAACTATGAGGAAGCGCTTCGATTATATCAAGCTGCTGTCCAGTATTTTCTTCATGTGGTAAAATGTAAGTGTATAGAAGAGTTGTAATACATTGTTACACGCTTGTCTGTTCTGTATCCTATACAGTGTGGGCATTTTGGCATAGGAAAGTGCTGCTATCTAAATGGTGATGTAACCATGAAATGCTTAAAGAGTACATAGTCCACATTTGATGTTTGCTGACAATGTCATTCTAAACCGAGCTTGTCTGTCGGATACTTGCTAAAAGTACATGGTGTTATGTAATGTGGCATATTTTCAATCTTCTCTTTAAGAAATTGGTACAGAAAAGGGCTGACCACCTTGAAAAGGGCTCTGCAGGTCAAAGGTGCTTGTTGTCTGTGGGTGGTTAGACCTTTTTAAAAAATAAATTAAACTCGCCTGCTGTCATTTTATGGGATTATGTGCACCCTGTCCTGTGGTCTGTGCTGGCAGTGGAAGTGATGACTACTCCTACCAGCCACAGGCCCCTGCTGTGCATCAGCTGTCAGGTGATTTGTAGAGCATCCTCACGTAAATGGCCTGCACTAAATCCCAGAGGGATATGACAAGTGAGTATGTACATAATCCATCCAACAGGCACCATTTTCCAGGACAATCCTATTAAAGTGAACCTCTCGCCCCTTTTGTGCTTTTTAAACTGAAAGTGCCACCTTCAGCAGCACCCATGCTGCATTTTGTGAAGGTGGCGCTTATTCCCCTACTCCCCCCAGTACACCAAATAAACAACTTTATAAACTTTCCAGCCCTGTATCCTAATTTATACTAACAGGTCAGATGGGTCTTCGTTGCGTCCGGTCCTCACCAACTCAGTTGTCTTCCTCCGCCTCATCATTCTTCTGAGCGCCTCCTCTTCTATCGTCCCATTCTCGTTTTCGGCGTCTGCGCAGGTTCCTCTCTTCACATAGGCATAATGCAGTCAGACGTTCTGGCCACAGTACGGGTAGGGAGAAAAGCATAACCTTCACAACATGAAGCATAGGCGCTGCTGAAGGTAGCACTTTTAGTTTAAAAAGCACAAAAGGGGTGACGGGTTCATTTTAATTGGTTATTCTCTAGCTGTCTGGAACATCACACACTTTTCTAGTCTCCTTACTTTTTATTTTCTGTTTGTTTTCCTGTAGGGTACTTTATTAGGCTGCGTTCACACACTGCGTAATTTTCAATTTTTACGCACGCTTTTCCTCCAAAAGTGCGTCTATGTTTTCAGCAAAGTGAATGAACTTTCACTTTTGCCATTCAGATGCTGCGCTTTTTTTGGCCATACTTTTGCGGGAGATAGCGCGAGCATACAATGAATGAACTTCTCAATTTGCGCAAATATGCGTGCTCTCTCCCTTAGGTCCCATTTATAAGGAGCTGGAATATGCATTAGACAATGCCTATTCCAGCACCTATAATCGCGGGCACCGGGGGAAGTGATGTCACACAGGGGAGAAAGAATCCTGTGTTCCTCCTCCCCATGTGACATGTCGGGTATGGAGTTTCACTTTCGCAGTGTATCTACATACACTGCAAAAGTGAAATAAAAGTTAACAAAAGGTATTAAAAATAAAAAGAATTCAAATGCTTACCTCTACGCTGGTTGTCCCGCGACCCGAGGAGAAAATGTCCGATAGCTGCAAGGACCTTAAAGATGTGATTGGACGATGGGGCTCAGCTGATGTGTCACGTGACATAATCAGCTGATCGTTTAAAAACGCCACCAAAAACATTGGGTTTGAACCGCTCAGCTGATGATAAAAAATCCTAAAATGGATGGTGTTCTTTGGTCGGGATAAACAATATGGTGCCTTTAATCACTACGCGTTTCTGAGTGCTTCCATGCTCCATCAGGAAAACACCCATATCGTTTATCCCATGGAGTTTGGATCATCATCTGCAGTGTGTGCGGACCCATTGGGTTCTTCTAATTCACTTTCGCATTGTATGTAAATACACTGCGAAAGTGAAAGTACTGAGATGTCACACGGAAACAGGATCATTCCTGCCCCATGTGACATCACTTCCCCCTGTGCGTGTGAACATAGCCTTTAACTTGGAAACACTTGTAACAAAATGCTACCACATGGAAGAACTCTTATTATAAGGTTATGTTCACACTGATGTTTTCTTCCCGGAGTTATTGGAGCAAAAACATTTCAGAAACCATTAATTTAAATTAGAGAGTTTATGCTCCAAAAATTCAGTAAAAAAACAATTGTGTGTACATATTGTTCATGAAAAAGGCTTTTTAAAAAGTTTTTTTCACATAATTTTTAAACCCTAGAAAATAACTGTGTGAAGAATTCCTAAGGCCCCTTTCACATAGGCATTTTTGCCCGGATCCGGAAAAAAAAACGCATCTGCCGCAAGCGCCGCCTAACGGCAAGCCCTATGCATTGTCTATGGGGTTTGTGGTAAGGTGCGGCCACGGGAAAAAAAAAAAAAAACAGCAGTTTTTTTTCACGGCCGCATCTGCCGCAACCACATCTTACCGCAAGCTCCATAGACCATGCATGGGATTTGCCACAAGTGTGCCACAAGTGTGGCCGTTAGGCGTCAGATGCAGTAAATCTGCCGCATTTTGTCAAACGCCAGTGTGAAAGCAGCCAAACTGTTGAATTTTACAGTGCAGTTACATCCAGCGGAGGGAATACAGAATTATTAGATGTAATATATATTCTAAAAAGGTTTGTTGTATTTTTTTTCCATTTGCCGCATGCTCTATGTATGGTGTGTGATAGGCATTTTTTTGTGGTTTTTTTACAGAGATATTCATTGTTTTATTGTTTTCACTACTTATGTTAAACACCTGTATTTAATGTGTAATATGCACATTCTCTAATGGAAGAAGAAAAAAAATACACCAAACTGCAGGTTTTAACATGTTTTCAGGTCATCAAAAAAGCTGCCAAAAAGTGTCCACTAAGGTAGCCTTAGAAAGGCTTATATGTTTGCGCAGTTATCTACTTAACCCTAGAACGCATATTGGGGGCCTTTTAGGCCCCCAGGCTTACATTTTTGCTATTATCTGCAAAATTACTTTATTTAGAATTTGGAAACTCCAGGTATTCCTCTAGTATGTCGTTGTTGATAATATCCAGTTGTTCATATAATTTTTTTCATAGGCATTTTGGTGTAACAATGCTTGTTTTGTGAAAACTACATCTGTACGTATTGAGGCCTTTTAGGCCCCCGCTATGTTTTATCATGTTCTCAGTAGTGTTTGTGTCTTAAGTTACTTTATTTGTACTCAGTAATGCTGGTGGAGGGGCCACGGTGTGGATAATAACATGTGAGGATGTCATGTGATTTTTGGAGGGAGTGATAAGGCCATGACATCATCTCAGGTCCTTTTGTACACAGTAATGAGCTGTGTATAGAGTACTGAGGACAGTATTCACTGTGAGCTAATTGCTGAAGGACCTGTGATAAGATAAGCTGTTGAGGAAGTCTGATTCATTTTCAGTTTCTGTTTCTAAGAAGCTTGCAAAGGGTAGAGCTTGTGAGCCACAAAAATCCAGAGAATTGTACACCACCTAAGAGTATAAAAGGTAAGAGCTGCTGAGCGTGATAGGGAGAAGGGGGGACTTTACACTTAGTGTGTCACACACAAGCGACATTGCAAACATTTTCCTTACAAGTGAAACAAAGAACATTCTTCTGAAAAAATAAAATGTCAGAATTGTTTGGAAGGCTAATATAGAAAAGAAAGTTAGAATACAAATGTAGCTGCAGCTAGTTTGCTGTAGATTTCTATGCGGTTTTGTGTGTGTTTTCATATCTTTGTGTGAAATTTGGGAAAAAAAAAGATTTTTTTTGGTGTTTTCTGTGAAAAATTATAATTAAAATTGTGTCCACTATTCATATTTTATTTAGCAATTTTGAAATAAAACTTGTGAAAGTTATTTAAGTGTGTTTTTCTATATTATTTGCATGGGGGCCTAAAAGGCCCCCAATACGTTAATATGTATATTTTTAACGTCATGCGTTCTAGGGTTAAACAATCGTCCTGCAGCATCCATCATCCACTTCAGGTGTCAGGATGCCCTGTCATACGCCAGTGGCAGCCATATTTGCACACCCGCGGGCTGTACTGGCCCATTGCGCAGTACTCGCATCACTGCTCCTTGCTGCCACCCTATCTCCGCTGTACCTTGTTGCCTGAGTAACTGCGCGTGTGTGCTCATGCTTGCTTACTCAAGTGGCCGCCATCATTGTATACCAAAGTGTCCAAAGATGGCGGCCGCGTGAGTAAGTGCATATGCGCAGTATGCAGAGCTATGTTCACGTTGTAGTTGAAGTCTTGAATAAAATGGCGCTGGAGTGAGTGTGTGCATGTACTGTGAACCCTGGCGCCATTCTTGAAGAGACTTTCTGTACAAATTTCACCAGTTTGTTTCAGATGATATTTGTAGAGACAGTGTCTTCAAGAAAATGGCATCGGAAATAGTGTTATGTGCATATATGTGCATTACAGATTCAGGAGAGGTGGAGACACTGTCCATGGGCTCAATAGCTAGTATATAATATTCTGAAGCATCTTATTGGTTATAGCAGGAAAGAGACTGGCAGGTCACTAAACATTGTTAGGTAGACACACCGGAGTAGAGAGAAGGAAAGTGCTGTATCCCAAATCTGAACTGTTACAGCCACGATACAAGTGTCTATATGGAGTCTGATCTCTGCATTCACACAACATGGCTGAGATTTATTAGCTTCATCACTCCCCATGAAAATAGGGAAATAATACACAGAGAAAAACAATAAGGCTGGAAACACATTGGTGTATAAAATATCTGACTGTTTCTCATCCTGGAGAGTAGGACGAGTGAAATTCGTCTTTGGATCCGTGTGTCATGCAAGTGCTATGCGAGTGTGCAATTTTTATTTTTTTTTATTTTTTTCCCCCCATTTATCTCTCTTCTCGCCTAGCATCCGTGTGCAATGCATTTTTTTTCTCAGCAGCTATTTACTGTACAATCATTTACAGGAACATTTTACAGTGTTCTCAGCTACAGAATGATAATGTATCAATAAAAAACTGATGCCACTAGAATGGTCCGTGCGCTGTCAGTGTGCTGTCTATTTCTTTCTCGCACCCATTGACTTGCATTGGTGAGAATCGCACCCAGTCGCTGCATGTTGCGGCTTTTTTCTCATGCAGAATCTGGATGCGAAAAAAGCAGACAACACACATTAATCTGTTCTGACACATTTATTAACATTGGTCAAAGTGCAATGTGAGGTTGTCTCGCATTGTACTCATCTGATTTTCATGCCAGTGTGTCCGTACCCTAAATGTTTTTTACAGCTAATTGCATAGCAAGCATATACTGCTAAAAATTGGATCCTGTCACCATTGACTCCTATTTTATCTATTGCCAATAACTTATGTTTGATCTAAAAACAGAGTCCAATCAAATACTGTTTTTTTTTTTTCCCAGTAACAATAGAAGTCAATTGCAGCAGAATCGAAGTTTACAGGCTAGTCTATGCCTCAGCTTTATAGCAAAATGTGGTGTGATTGTAGTCTAAAATTCATCTCTAAAAGATTTGAGCTTACAGGAGCAATTAACATAACAAAATTAGGAGGACATTGGATATGACTTGCTACACTATCATATATGCACTGTATGACAGTAAGTGGTGAACTATGACCTAAAGTGCTATAGGCCTAATTATTAAAAAATGCAACGGAACAACAGGATTACCGTAATAAGTGTATCAGTAACCAGCACAGCTAGCAATTCCCAACTACAGGATACAATATGAAAATTAAAGAAGTTATCCCATTTGGACAGTGAGTTTGGACAACAGAGGGGCCCCTCCTGTTTTAATGCCTTTCCTCTTTTTCATAGAAGTAAATACAGTTATATGAAAAAGTTTGGGCCCCCCTCTTAATCTTACTTGTTTAAAATTGTTTTTTTTTTTTTTTTGCAACATCTATTTCAGTGTGATATATGTAATAACTGATGGACACAGTAATATTTCAGGTTTGAAATGAGGTTTATTGTACTAACCAAAAATGTGAAATATGCATTATTTCAAAATTTGACAGTGCAAAGTATGGGCACCCTTCTGATTTTCATGATTTGAATACTCCTAACTACTTTTTACTGACTTACTGAAGCACTAAATTGGTTTGGTAACCTCATTGAGCTGTTGTACTTCATAGCCCGGTGTATCCAGTCATAAGAAAAGCTATTTCAGGTGTCCACTTGCAAGTTGTTCTCCTAGTTGCATCTTCTCTGAGGAGTGGCATCATGGGCTCCTCAAAACTGCTCTCAACTGATCTGAAAAAAAAGATTGTTCAACATAGTTGTTCAGGGGAAGGATACAAAAAGTTGTCTCAGAGATTTAACCTGTCAGTTTCCACTGTGAGGAACATAGTAAGGAAATGGAAGACCACAGGGACTGTTCTTGTAAAGGCCAGAAGTGGCAGGCCAACATAAATATCATAAAGGCAGAGAAGAAGAATGGTGAGAACAGTCAAGAACAATCCACAGACCACATCCAAAGACCTGCAGCATCATCTTGCTGCAGATGGTGTCACTGTGCATCGGTCAACAATACAGCGCACATTGCACAAGGAGAAGCTGTATGGGAGAGTGATGCGAAAGAAACCGTTTCTGCATGCACGCCACAAACGGAGTCGCCTGAGGTATGCAAAAGCACATTTGGACAAGCTAGTTTCATTTTTGAATGAAGGTCCTGTGGACTGATGAAACAAAGATTGAGTTGTTTGGTCATACAACAAGTCGTTATGCATGGCACCACAAAAACACAGCATTCCAAGAAAGACACTTGCTACCCACTGTCAAATTTGGGGGAGGGTCCATCATGCTTTGCGGCTGTGTGGGCAATGACAGCATCGGGAATCTTGTTAAAGTTGAGGGTCGCATGGATTCACTCAGTATCAGCAGATTCTTGAGAATAATGTTCAAGAATCAGTGTCAAATTGAAGTTACGCCGGGGATGGATCTTACAGCAAGACAATGATCCAAAACACCCCTCCAAATCTACTCAGCATTCATGCAGAGGAACAATTACAATGTTCTGGAATGGCCATCCCAGTCCCCAGACCTGAATATCATTGAACATCTGTGGGATGTTTTGAAGCGGGCTGTCCATGCTCGGCGACCATCAAACTCAACTGAACTGGAATTGTTTTGTTAAGAGGAATGGTCAAAAATACCTTCATCCAGGATCGGAGCTCATTAACAGCTACAGGAAGCAACTAGAGGCTGTTATTTTGCAAAAGGTGGATCTACTAAATATTGATGTCACTTTTCTTTGAGGTGCCCATACTTTGCACCTGTCAATTTTTGAAATAATGCATATTTCACATTTTCGGTTGGTACAATAAACCATTTCAATCCTGAAATATTACTGTGTCCATCAGTTATTACATATATCACACTGAAATAGCTGTTGCAAAATAACAATTTTAAACAAAAAAAAAAAAAAGAGTAAGATTAAGAGGGTGCCCAAACTTCTTCATATGACTGTATTAAACAGCAGTGTGTGTGTATACATAATATAATATTTTACTATGTGACAGCAGGCCGGTGTGGCTGGCAGCACCATCACATGGAATAAAAGTTTACATTCTAGTGGAATGGGCACTAAATAAAGTGTGATTGTGCAACACTTTAGTCTTCCAAGATCCGAAAAGTACTAAAGTTTCTGTATATGACATCCGTGTACATTTTTCCTATTATATCCTAAAGGGACACTAAAATGACATCAAGGTATAAAAAAATGGTTTTCTGTTTTGCCTATGTATGCTGTTTGTAAATTTCCTAGATCTACGCTGCTTTCAAAACGCTGATGTTTGCGGCCGATCAGGCAGATAGTGCCACAACTGCCGGATGGCCGCCCAACCGGGCAACTTGCAGCCCGGATCCACCAAGCCCCATGCATTCTCTATGGGGCTTGCGATCGGGTGCAGCAAGTGCGGTTCTGCCTGATCTGACAGATCCGGATCGGCCGCAAACATCAGCTAAACGCTGATGTGAAAGCCATTTACGTTGTGCTGTACATTGACAGTTTCACTATAAAGTTGATTCCAATACATTGACTGTTTTTACATTGCAGAGAGAAATATTTAGTATTTTTATATACGACTAATAAAATCTGTTTCTAGATGAATCGCAAGGTGAAAAGGCCAAACAGAGCATCAGGTCAAAGTGCATAGAATATCTGGACCGAGCAGAACAGCTGAAAGCCTACCTGAAGAAAACTGAAAAGGCGCCTCCAAAACCAGTGAAGGAAGGAGCTCCTCGAGCTGAAGAGAAAGGGTTTGTGTTGAAAATTTCTTAAGATAGCTACAATATCTTTGCAATTAGGGCACAGTTGTCGCTATTGTATGATTGAAATGAGTTGTAGTATTGGATGAAACAGTTTATGATTTTGATCTTTCTTGTCTGTTTTTAATTGATGTGAAGGTCCTCTGTGGCCATAGCATGGGTATACTATTTTGCAGCCACATTGACAGAACTGTATTGAATACTGCAGTTCTATTAGTGGTTGTTACAGAAGAAGAACATCCGATGGAAGAAAAGGGCAGCATCTTTGTAGCCTCCCTTATCTCTGTAGAATTGGTGGTGTCTGATATAAAAGTATTTATTTGCAAGTACATCATTGCACTTACCGTAGTAGGTGGTGCATTAGTAGGTTCCTACCCCTTATACTTGGCAGTCGGTAGTGAAATAGAAGTGATGTTTAATTTCAATGCATCTAACGTTTTGGTCAATAACTTAGACCATCTTCAGATATTCAGATTGCATATAGCAGAGGTGGCCTGATATGCTGTATTATATGCCTCTGTTTCCATTATGTCAGTGTTACAGTCACCTCTTAGCTACACATATGATATACATCAGCCAAATTCTTGGTTAGCTGACGTCTTTCTCCCAACTTTTCAAGTACAGGGTGTTCATAAAGTAACTATGCATTTCAGTGTGATGTTGTTCTAAGTACTGATACACAGTATATTGGTCCGCTGGTCCGGTTAGATAGCAGAACGTTGTGAGGACTGTGGAAAACAGTGCGTGGTGCTGCAGTAGCGACCGTGTTATATGGGACATGACAGGAGTGGACAGGAAGTAGACATATCACCTACTGGCAAGTGTTAACCACTGCATAATCTACTATATAATTGCCTAATCGTGTCTGTCGCCGAAATCGCGCACCAGCGCTCATTGGTCGCCACCAGCCGCGGCAACCAATGAGCGCAGTGTATGCAAAACAGCCACGCGCATTCAAAACTCGCGCCAAGCTGAAACCTGGCTACAGCAACGCATAGGCGTCGCCAGGATGCACGCGTCTGGCCGCAGCTATCACAGAGATGCGCGGCAGCCCCCTGCACAGGCACCTGCTGCTCCGTCTTCATCCCCCCCCCCATTCTCACCCCTGCTCGCCTCGCCCCTCGCCTCCCTCTGTTCTCACCCGTGCCTCCAGCTACAGAGTCACACTCTGTACAGCGGTCATGTGACAGGGTGGGCTGATGTGATGTCACATAGCCCGCCCTGTCACATGACCACTGCACAGAATTCAGCACCTGGCATCGCTCAAGTTAGCCATGGGTGAGAACAGAGGGGATCATGCCCCCGCTGGCTCCATCCTGCCCCACCCGCCGGCTCCATCCTGCTCCCCACTGATTAGTCGCGCCCAGCCACTGAACACAGACACCGCTTCACACAGACACCGCCATACAATACTGACAACGCTTCACACCGCAGACACCGCTTTACACCGGCCCCGCTGGCTCCATCCATCGCCCCGCTCCTTTCTGCCTCTGCTGATTAGTCTTGCCTGGCGACTGAACACTGACACCGCCGCACACGGACACTGCCGGCTCCATCCTGCCCTGCTGGCTCCATCCTGTCCCGCTCCATTCGCTCCGCGACTGAACACCCACACTGCCGCACACCGCACTGTGCTCCATGCTGCCCGCTGGCTCATCTTCTCGCTCGCTCCATCCGTCGCTCCATTCTGCCTCTGATAGTCTTGCCCGGCGACTGAGCACTGTCGCCGCACACGCATGTTGGCTCCATCCTGCCCTGCTGGCTTCATCCTGTCTCGCTCGCTCCATTCTGCCCCCGCTGATTGTCTCGCCCGGTGACTGGACACCAACACCACCGCACACCGAAACTGATACTGCTGTACACCCACACTGCTGTACACAGACACCGCCGCACACCGACACTGCCGCACAACACTGATACTGCTGCACACCGACACTGCTGCAGGTATCTCCTATATATTTGCCTAATCGTGTCTGTCTGTCCAGAAAATCGCGTGCCTGCGCTCATTGGTCGCCACCAGCCGCAGCAACCAATGAGCGAAGCGTATGCAAAACAGCCGCGCACATTCAAAACTTGCGCCAAGTTGAAACCTGGCGAGCATTGGCGTCACTATCACCAGGATACATATGTCCGGCCACGGCTGTCGTCGGGAGATCAGACGGTAGCTGCGGCGAGCCAGCCGGGAGATGACCGGCATCAGCTTGCAGCGGTAGTACCTCGACCGCCATATTGGAACACCCACATTATGGGTATTCCTATATGGTGGCCGAAGTTCAAATCCCCCGCCAAGCCACCTACTTCTGATTGGTCGCCGCGGCCGTCGGCGACCAATCTGTGAAGCTGTGTGGCTTGGCAGGAAATATGAATCCCGCGCCGCTAATTGGTTGCCGCTCTTAGTGGCGACGAATCAGCGAAGCGGGATTCAAAACCCCTGCCAAGCCATGTTCCGCTTCGCTGAGTGGTGTGCGCGGCTGGCGGCGACAAATCAGCGAAGCGCAGCACGGCTTGGTATATTGACGTGCAATTTGAACTGCCGCTCATAGTGTGACGCACTTCTCTGCTGTTTACAAGGTATTCATAGACTACCCGATGCGTTAGAATCGGGCCACCATCTAGTTATTTTATGAAACCCAGTATATGTAATTGCTTGGCCTATGAGTTGGGAAGCCACTTATCTATTGGATCACATATGTTGATGGGAAAAGGTAAGGGTTTGGTGATCCTCCAATATCTACACAAAACACTAAAATAACATTTATTGCCTGCTTAGGTGTAATTATGTTGTCAATGTCAAAGGATCTTTTGTTTTCTCCCAAAATATAACGATTTACAATTTAATCTCATCATACATGTCTGCATTTATTTAGAAATGAAAGTGATGATGGAGATTCAGAGGATCCAGAAAAAAAGAAAATGCAGAGCCAGCTGCAAGGTAAGGATGGGCTCAATCATTGTTAGAATTAGGAAAATAAAGCTGCTTTTTTTTTTTTTTTTTTTTTTTTTTAAGTCAATGCACCTGTGTGCGGGTTGTAAGTGATATTGCAGATACTCCCAGTACATTCTAACAGAGCCAAGCTGCAATGCCTCACAAAAGGCTTAGGCTGCTTTCACATTACGATTTAGTGCCTGTCCGTGGGATCCAAGTTTGAAGGAGGATCCCACGGACAGGCACGGATCCCTGCAATCGGATGGCAAATAGCCATCCGATTCTATGCAGGATCCGTGTGGATCATGCGGTCCCCTGTTTCCCCTGCTCCTGCCTCCTCCATCTTCTTCCCCCGCTATTCTATTCTGTCCCCCTGCTCCTCTATCCTGATCTAATCCCTATTTCCTCTATTCAGTCTCCCCCTGCTATTCTATTCTGTTCCCCTGCTCCTCTATCCTGATCTTTTCCCTATCCTGTCCCTGTTCTCTTCCCTATGTGTTAAAAAAACAAAAAAAAAAAAACACTCCTCCCCAGGATGCGACACCATCGGGGCAGAAGGACCTGTGATGATGTCAGAGAGCTGGTCACAAGACACGTGAGCTGACCGGCTCTGTGACATCACAGGTCCTTCAGCCCCGATGGTGTTGCATCCTGGGAGCTGGTGACAAGGCGATGTGTCCTCCAGGAGGAGTGTTTTTGTTGTTTTTTTTTTTTGTTTTTTTTAACACATAGGGAAGAGAACAGGGGACAGGATAGGGAGTAGATCAGGATAGAGGAGCAGGGGAACAGAATAGAATAGCAGGGCGAGACAGAATAGAGGAAATAGGGAGAGGCAGGGACCACGGAGCCGACATCAGATCTGAGGTGAACTCGGATCCGATGTCCATAAGCTCACATTTTGTGTGCACTCGGATCAGCACTGATCTGATGCTGTCTGATTTGAGTCACGGACACAAAATCGTAGCAGGCTGGGATTTTATGCCCGTGATTAAATCGGATCTGATCGGATGGTGCCAAAATCGGATGCCAATAGTGGCACATCCGAGCCGATCCCCATAAGGGGATATGGGATCCGATTTCAGATCCGAGTGTATCCGTTTTGAAACAGATACAATCGGATGACCGAAAATCGTAATGTGAAAGCAGCCTTAGATGTATGGTATAGTTTAGGAACAGAAAGCAGCTATGTTTTTTTTTCTAATCCAGGACAAGTCCCGTAAATGGAATTTGTCACGTGTTATCTCTACACCATCTGAGAAAAGCAAACACAGGCAGCAATCCATCTGAGAGCAGCATAAGGTAGGGGCAGAGGCATTGTTTCCATTGATGTGTTGCTGGGTGCTGCAACTTTGATTTTCTCAGCTACTTTCAGTTCTCTGCTTGAATGCTGAGCTCTATATAATCTCACCCATAGCACTGATCGATACCTTTCTGCTTATTCAGAGTGTACACAAAATCGTGCAAATCTGCCGGGTTGTGGTTAGACTACCTTGTAACTGGTATACCAGTCTTAAGCTCCATTCACACTGTGCGTTTTTGGTATGTTTTTGCTCATCAGTTTTTGTAGCCAAAACCAGGAGTGGGTGATAAATACAGACGTGGGATGTGTTTCTATTATATTTTTCCTCTGATTTTTCCTCTCCTGGGTTTGGCTACAAAAACTGATGAGCAAACGCAGACCAAAAACACACAATGTGTATGTAACCTAATGGTGGTTACCTTCTTCTGATGAATCACTCATTTTATAAAAACTGCAGCATGCAGACTAATAATTGACATGGTGGCAATCCGAGTCTGTTCTCTACATTATGTTGCTCTCAGATTAGTTAGCAGAAGCCTGATGACTAATTCTCTTTAATAGTCTTCTCTACATGTAACCCCTTCACAACATAAGACGTAATCTTATGGGCCACGTCACACACACAGATATCTGTGCAGATATTGTTCGCAGATCTCTGGTTGCAGTGAAATCATGGACACATTGCTCCATTTGTATACTGCCCCAAAATGGAACAATATGTCCATTATTTCATTGCAACCAGAGATCTGCGAACAATATCTGCACAGATATCTGTGTGTGTGACGTGGCCTATCTTATGTCATATCCCTGCATTTGATGTGGGCTAACACACTGAGCCTGCATCTTTCCCCACACATGACAGACCATTTAATCGGCTATTGTGTGCCCCAACAGCCTTAGCTGTTATCCTGTCCAGCTGTCAATCTCTGACAGTGCGATTTAACATGTATCAGCAGGGGGTGTGTCATTCATGCTACCCATCAGCCCCTTCGATGTGATTGCAAGGGCTACTAGGCGTTGTCATGACAACATGGGGTCAGCTGATGACCCCTGTGTCTGACATTACGATCCTCATGTGAATGTTGGCCCATGGATGCACTGCTATATACAGGGTGGGCCATTTATATGGAACACATAAATAAAATGTGAATGGTTGGTGAAGATACGAGATGTGCAGCATCTGAAATTATGGATACTGGAAGCTGTGCTAGCATTTCTTCTGTGGTGTTGCTATCATTGTATCAAGAGTGGGAGAAGAGGGTTGGACTGACAATCCAACACAATGGGCAGCACTTTGAACACATTTTATAAGTGGTCATAACTTGTAAATAACTCATGAAAAAATGAAAGTTACGTTACAACCAAGTACACTATTGATTTCTCCATCGCCTCATTGGGGGACACAGGACCATGGGTGTTATGCTGCTGTCCACTAGGAGGCGACACTAGGTAGAATCTGCAAAAGAGTTAAGTGGCTCCTCCTCTGCAGTATACACCCCTGGAGCAGGCGTTGCCTCACCAGTTTTTGGTTAGTATTGTAGGAGGCACACCTAAATTTTCTTCTCTTCAAATTTGAACAAAATTTAGGTGTGCCTTTTACGACATTAAGCAAAAACTGGTGAGACAACGCCTGCTCCAAGGTGTATACTGCAAAGGAGGAGCCACTTAAATCTTTGGCAGATTCTACCTAGTGTCGCCTGCTAGTGGACAGCAGCATAACACCCATGGTCCTGTGTCCCCCAATTAGAGGCGAAGAGAAAAGGATTTTACGGTGAGTACACAAAAATCTCCTTTTTCTTATTAAATTCTCAATAAGTTTGTGTCACATGACCCTCTTCCCATTGAAAAAAATAAAGCTGGATCCAAAATGGCCAACTTCAAAATGGCCGCCATGGTCACCACCCATCTGGAAAAGTTTCCCCCTCCCATAAACTAATGTGCCACAAACAGAAGTTGATATCACCAACCATTCCCATTTTATTTAGGTGCATCCATATAAATGGCCCACTCTGTATAGCACAGCTTCAAGTCCCCTAAGAGGACTATTCAATCCTCCCTGCCCTTTGGCCCCATTGAATATAGAACAATTTAAAAAAAAAAAAACACATTTGGTATTGCTGTGTTCAGAAACATCTGGTCTAACATAGTATAAAATAATCTGATCTGCAATGCATAATGAAAAAAAAATCAAAACACCAGAATGACTTTTTTTTTTTTTTGCTCACTGCAACATTGCAATAAATTGCACTAACGGGTGATCAAGACATTGTAGATTCCCAAAAATGGTATAATTAAAAATGTCAGCTCAAGACACAAAGAAATAAGCAGTCGCACAGCCCAAGATCCTGGAAATGCGAACACTACGGGGACTTGGAAAATGTGGCAAAAGCAACATTTCGTAGATTTTCTCATGTTTTTTTTCTCTTTACTAGTTAATATTAAAAAGTATACATGTTTGCTATGTGTATACTCGTACTGACCTGTAGACTCATATTTCCAGGGCAGTTTTACCATTTAGAAACATTTTAAATAAAAACACCAAAAAACTGTTGTAGATCTGCACTTTTTTTTTTGTTTTTTTTTTGCAATTTTGCTGCAGTTTGAATTCTTTTCCCATTTTCCTGTACACTATATGATAAAATTAATGGTTTTTATCAAAAGTACAACTCATCTCACAAAAAAAAAGCCCTCATACGGCTGAAAAATAAAACCATTATGGCTCTTGGAAGAAGCGGAGGAAAAAACTGAAAATTTCCATGGCGTGAAGGGGTTAACATTTTTTAAAGTGCTCATGTTATTCCACCTTAGGGGCTTTGCTGTATATATGGATAAATACATTGATGGACAACATACTGAGGCTTCAATTGATCTGTCCTATTTACACTTGTATGGAAACATCACATTCTTTCATTGACCTCAGTGTTTTCATTACAAATAAAGTGTCACAAGTCTGTGTCCTAGGTAGAAGAATGGAGTCTGTGTCTTTGAAGGCTATGTGCATTTTCTGATGTTTTTACTGCGTTGTTTGTCACCTTTTGTCACAAAAACTGCTTGTGTATCCTTTCACCAGCAAAGTCTGAGATTTCTGAAGTGCTGTGCCAATGATGCTTTTTTTATTCTTGCAGACTTGCAGCGTTTTTTTGTCCAAAGAAAAAAAAAATGAGAATGTGAATTCTTTTGGCATATGAGCAGCATTTTTCTGCCCTTCCTGCCTCCATTGGGAATAATGAAAAAAAGCATCACCAATAAAAGCACCAAAAACGCATTGCGTATATGGCGCCTTTTTCAAGCACAGGGTGCAGTTTAGCGTCCTTTTTGCCGCAGAATATTTCTGCACCTAAAAAGTTGTGTCGGCACGTAGTCTAGAAGTATAAGGCTATGTGCCCATTGGGGTTTGTGCTCCGTTTTGGTGCATTTTCTGCAGCCAAAATAAAAAGCATCACCCGTTTGTGTTGCTTTTTTGCTTAAAGGGAACCTGTCAGCTGTTTTAACTTTTCTAACCTAGCCCTACCTGTCCCTGCAGCCACATACTACTGTCCTAACCATCCCTCTCTGACTAATCTTGCATTTATAAAAGTGGAATTGAACAGCTTTTAGACTTACAAAATCTCTGACGATGGGGCGTTCCTGACGGGTAGGCGGTGTCTCCAGGGCCACGCCACCCCCGCCTCACTGCTCTAATGACAGCCTGATGGGCGGCATCATTCCTTCAGGACCGATGTCCTGATTTAAATCTCTAGGCCCGCACTTCCTGGTGTATGACGCGATACTGGGCGCTGCATCACGTCGCGTCATACCCGGGCATGCGCAGTGCGTTGGATGTAGAACGCCCAGGCCGCCTTCAACATGCGATCTGCGCATGCGCTGAAGGCGACTTTGTGTCAGCGCAAGGTTGGATGATGGACTGCAGCATCCCTCACTAACCACCCCTCTGGGACTGATAGGTTGAGACACCGCAGGTAGGGCACAAACGTGCCGCGCGGGTCGCAATCCAGATGCATCGCGCTGCTGAATTTTTCTGATGGGCACGGGCCGCAGCACTATGCCAGACTGCAGCACCAGGAGCCACAGCTCTGCTAAGTGCTCCTAAAGGGGTCAGGGGACAAGGCTAGAAAGTCAGCTGCATTGCGCAGCACATGCCGGAGGCCTCCGCCGGCTGACTACTCCACAAGAGCCCCAGCCCTGCCTACCACGAGACCCTGTTCCCCGGGGATCCCCTAAAGGCTGCAGCAAACATCCATAGAACTCCAGGAGATCAGCTTTCGCTGCTCTCTCCTAATGGGGAAGGGAGCCCATACTGCAAGCGGGAGCACCAGTTTTTCTGGGCTCCTTGCAGGGTTAGCGCAGTCCCTGGACGCCAGGAGACTGTTTTCTGGGTTCTCCTGATGGGAGCTGCCACCCTACCCCTCAGTCAAGGAGACCCAGTCCTCTGGGTTCTCCTGCTGGGGGGGCTGCTCTGGGCAAGCGCGCATGTGGCCACAGCTCCTGGGGTCCAGCCGGGTCCAGATCTGTTCCAGTCCCGTACTGGACCTCCGCGACGGCCTGCCGTCATTTGCAGCTTCTCTGTTTACTTGAGGCCGCGGCTTCAGTCTAGCGCGAAGCCGCCGCCTTTTTTTCACCGCCCCCGGATGACGAGAATGACGCGGACAGCGTCATAGCAGAGGGTGGACCGGAGCTGCACAGCAAGCAGGGGGCGGGACAGAAGTGAATGGCGCAAAGCTTATGGCACGCCTTGGGATGGTGGTACCGCCCTGCTGTAAGCAGCGGCGGCCATTATTCACTGGGCACAGTGGAAGCAGGGTTGAAAGCACAGTGTCCTCAATCCTTACTGGCACCCAGCGGCCAGGCTAAGGCTGGATTGGGCACAGCTCCTCATTGGTAGCAAGTACTGTGGCCATGACAGGGCTTCATCCTTGCTGCAGGGTTGAAAGCACACTTGGGCCAGCGAATATGTGCGGTGCAGGACTGTAAGGAGCTCCGGAAGAGTTTCCTGCCTGCCTCAGCCCTTAGGACACTGCTGCCAAAGGTCAGGAAGTTCAGCAAAGCAGCCCACCTGCTGCAGTCCTCAGGACGGACAGCTGGAGCCAGGGGTCAAGGAACCCAGCAGGTCTCCCTGCCTGTGGCAGTACGTTACTCAGGAGTGTAAGGCCGTTTCCAGGGGTTCCGGAAAATGCAGCCTGCAGAGCCTCGTTCTGTGCCAGCTCCCAATAGCAACGGCAGGACAACCAGCAATGATGTCCTGCTGCATCTTGTCCTTCTCACGTCGTACATCATGGAAGGAGCAATGTCCTAATACAAGGG
Source organism: Allobates femoralis (assembly GCA_033576535.1). NCBI lineage: Eukaryota > Metazoa > Chordata > Amphibia > Anura > Aromobatidae > Allobates > Allobates femoralis. Next base: position 252,144,942 of record JARQOC010000005.1, read on the forward strand.
GCAGTGTAAACACGTCAGGTGGTCAGTCACTGCCCTGTCCTACAGTAGTCTTAATGTCTCTAGCCCCCACAGTGGTGCAGGCACGGTCACTCTGGGCAGTGCACGTATTTGGTTTTTCTCACCACTGTATCAAAGGTACCTGTCGGTACACCTGATACTGCACCTACTGGCCAGACATTATGCATGCTTCTGCTTTCTACATTGAACCGTGCGCAGATAGAACGTAGGTAGCTTGCAGGTCATCCTGTAATAATACATTCTCCTAAATCATCGATCTCGTCCCGACAACCGGTTTAATAACCGTACAGTGATTAAGGTTCGGCTTCAATCAGTAAGGCATTATTGCTTCTCGCCCGCCGGTCCTACTCTGGTGGCCCAGACAGCTCGAGTCGTTACCTCAGGACTATCTGATACATCAGTCCTGGACGCTGTCAATTGCTCTGCAATAACAGCGTCCACTGCCATCGCCAGTAGAGCTGGCATCTGGTTACGTGGATGGGAGGTGGAAGTGCTCGCAAGGAGGCAATCACAGGTCTCCTATGCCTCAGTAGACGCCTGTTCGGAGAATTACTGTACAAGTTAACCTCAGGCGCTAAGGAGGCAAAAGCGCTTCCCACCCACAGACCACATTACGACAGCCTTTATCTGCCGTCGGCATAACGGATTCCGGTGCTTCGGAATCGTTAGAGTTGGTCAGAGCTTAGGCTAAGTCTGACAAAGGATTGGTCACCACGCAGGGACCTTTTAGTGGTGGACTTACTACAGGTTTAACTGACAGGTTCCTTCCTCGAGAAAAGAAGGGGGGGGGGGACAAGAGGCGCAATAGTGCCCTTATCACTAGACACTAAATCAAAGCAGGTGAGTAAGAAGTGGTCACTCACCTATTCCAGTTGTGCCACCCACAACTGGTAAATAGACCTGGTAGGATGAGTATCCTGATGGCTGCTGCTGGACTTCCACCGGTCTCCACACGGGTAGACGAAATCTGAAGTTTCGGGAAAGGAAGGTGTGCCACAGTCCGCGCTGCCAAAATCCCCCGCTTGTAAATAATGCAAGTAGCCGATGTCCAAATCAAACCTCTCTTTTATTTCTCCAACGCGTTTCAACGCTCTCCTGGCGTCTTCCTCAGGGTCCTCAGGGAAGTCTCAGAAGACGCAGGCTGAAACACCGTGATCCGCAGCGGCACAGGTAATTCAGCTAAGGGTCTCTGGAACCTATGACCCATAGCATACTCCTTCCTCGACTCCCCACTGTTGGGGACTCGGGTTGAAGTTATGACCGCACAAGGTCTACCCAGCCTCCATCCCCAGACTACAAAAAAGAAACTCTAGGTTGCAGATCGTGGCACACGAGCCCAGCTGCCAATCTCCTCACTGCACCTATATTGGATACTTGGGTTGAGATAACATGCGCACGCCCTCTGCTGAGCCCACTCCGAAGCAGGACCTCGCAGAATAGCGACTGCATTAACCCAATGGATGGGCCCTCCGGCTCCCCGTATGGCTGTGGCCCGAACCTTTTTCCACGCAGCCAGTACCTTCTTGACTCAGGAGTCAAAAGTGAATACCGTGAGAACTGAAGCTCATAAATACAGCCTGAAGTTGGAAATGTCTATATTGCATTCCAGGAGTCTCCCATATCTGGACGACTTATTCATCAATGCATGATTTTCAGAGTCTGTGAACACTGTCACTTTCACTGGGCACGTTAAGAAGACTCGGTTAGCGGATCACCCTCCATGAGTCTACCACAATTCCAAGGCAGCACACAAACTCCAGTAGTCCCAGCTCTGCTGCGTACTCCTGAAGGCCACATGCTGCTTCAACACATATGAAGTCTCAGTTATATTGAATTTTCCCAGACAAGGCACGGATTCTTCGTCTGGGAATCCGCAGTCTCCTTCAGCGGTCTCCTCAATCCTTCACAACAGCTATAAGAGCTCTAGACAGGATAGTGGCAGCATGGGAGGCAGTTCCATAGGCTCAGCTGCACCTACGGCCTTTTCAACTATCCATGCTTACACATGGCCCAGGAACAGGATGTGGTGCGATGTACCCCCATCACAATGCACATGGCAGTAGTCCCGCCCACACCCGAAGATGCCCCTCAATCTACGAAGATTCGGGCAGTATTTCTAGACCTGAAATCATTCAGTCACCTTCTGGCAGTCGGACTTGTTAGGATACAATCAGACAATGCCACAGCCGTGGCATATGTCAACCACCAGGGTGGAACCCGCAGTCTCCAAGTGATGTCAGATGTTCGCCACATCCTTCACCGGGTGGAATCCTTGAACACTGTACTGTCAGCTGTTCTCATACCAGGTGTACACATCTGGGAAGTGGTTTTCCTAACCTGCCAAGAGACAAACTTAGGGAAGCGGTCCCTTCATCCAGATGTCCTCTGTCCAGGCTGCCAGCGCCAGGAAACTACAAATGTGGACCTGACGGACTCACTCCTCCATGCTAAGGTTCCATCCTTTCTGGCCAACTCCTAGGACCTGCAGTCAATAGGACAGACGCACTAGTCCAGGACTGGACCTGTCTCCGTCTCGCCTATATTCTTACCCACTACCAGGATAGTGCGGAATGTCAAACAAGAATATCGCTGGATCATCCTTGTGGTTTCAGACTGGCCCAGATGCGCTTGGACGCAAATTTCGTCCAACGCATACCAGCAGTACCATGACTACTAACAGACAGTCCATACCTGCTCTCTCAGGGCCAGTTCTCCCTCAGAATTCCTCGACTCTGAAATTAGCGGTGTAGCCCTTGAGACCTGGAACTTAACCCAACCGGTGTCAGGTATGCTAATATTGCCATGGTACATATTCCTGTGATTGTTCTATATGCGGTCCACGCCCCATGGTTTTAAATGTTTTATTTTTCCCCACATTGTGCAATAATAAAGATTTTCCTTTTATAAATTTTTTGACTGTGTTATGGTGTGGCTCCCTTTTGTGCCACGTTTTTTCTGTTTCTGCAGACTTCTACTCTGGGCCTTTATAAGGCTTGGGTTGGGTCGATACCTCTGGCTACATTAACGCATAGTGTATTTTTTTTATGCATTCACACACTGTGCATTTTTGATTGTGCTTCTCTCAAGCCCATTGTATAATGTGGGCTATGGGAAAAGTGCGCCGAAAAAGGCGCAAAGAATTGGCATGTTGATTTTTTTTTTTTTTTTTTTTTTGCGGATGTGCTTTGCACTGAAAGTGTGTCCGCAAAAATATGGATCGTGTGAACGCATTGTTTATGCTGGCATGAATTACGCCACTAGATTTCGCTGCATTTACGCGATCGGTAAATAGCGCTGCGTAAATAGTGACATACGCTACATGTGAACGTAGCCTTTTACTGTGGATTTTGCTTTTAATTGGCTGCAAAATTCAATTGTATTGCAGAAATGTCATGATGCAGGTGTAAAAACCCTCAGTATACTCTGCTATATCTACGATATCTTCACATTGTCTAATGCTTTCTGATAAGAAAGTTCTCTACTCTAGTCTTCTTTAAATAAAAGAATGTAACGAGTGTTTGTATCTTCAATATCCCATCCTTACAATTGAAGAATTTCTAGACAAAATGTCTAAATGCTTTGTAGGTAATCTGTGTCTCGGATACAAGATTGTAGTATTTTTATCCTGTGTAGGTGTCCAGTTCTCTAGTGGTGGCGGACTGGCTGAAGAGTCCCATGGATTAGTTAGATGTTATTCTGATAGATTCTTCATATCTAATTGGATTATGATGGCTAGTTTTCTCCAGCCTTTTGAAACACTGCAATATACTTTGCTACAACCATACCCTTCCAGCACGCTTCCCTGAACCCACATATTAAAGTCCGTTTTACACTTAGTAGTTACAACTGATTTTCTATCACTTGTAATAACTTAAGATAAGCAAATGAATCAAGTTTCTGAAACAGATGTCCATGAATAACACCTAACAAAGTCTGAATTCTTTGTTCTCCCATGATTCGGGTTCTTGGTCCAAATTTGTGTAGTTATTGCTTTCCTTGACTGTTACCAGTTTATATTCCGATGTTCTAATGCCTGGTGTCCATTTATGTGCAGGCGCTATTGTCATGGAAAAACCAAACATAAAGTGGAATGATGTTGCTGGACTGGAGGGCGCCAAAGAAGCCCTGAAAGAAGCTGTCATATTACCAATCAAATTTCCTCATCTTTTTACAGGTTAGCCCAGTATACACATCTCTATTGTAAGATTTTTTTTCTTTTGTTTTTCACACCATCACTATTTCACCTACATGCCATTTTGTTTAGTTGAAACTCCTTGTAAAAAGATGTCTTACACCTGATCTAAACTGGCTCCATACCTGATGCTTAGGTAGTGTTTACGTTGCAATTGATCAAATATATGAATGAGTTAATTGTGGGATCCATGGTTGCGGGTGGAGGATAATGTGTCAGGAGGTGTATGAGCGACGACTGTGACAAATGTTTTCTTTTATACTGCTGGACCTGTGGCTAAAGAAGAAGATGGAGGATGTATATATGAGCATTCTAGATATAAGTGCTATTGTTTGTATAGAAATGCATACAGGGAATCTGTTCATGAGTATGGAGGGTGGGGGGGTGGGATCCATAGTTGGGTTTATATCATATAAAAGGTAAAATAATGTGATATTATCTTTCTGATGTGTGTTGCAATATTATGCTGAGTTTAATAAAAAAAACATCTGAACAAAAAAAAAAAAAAATATATGAATGGGTTGAAGGACAGCAACCACCTGGATGTAACCATCTGCAAATCAGTTAGTGTGCATCATCAATCATTTTTTTTTTTATCCCTCCCCTTTGGGCATGTAACCCAAACACCCTCCCTCCGGATGAGAGGGAGGATGTTCAGCTTACATCAGACTGCCGTGCCCACAGGGGAGGAATTAAAAAAAGAAAAAAGGAAAAGAAAAACCCCAAATACTTATGATTGCTGCACACACTGACTGGTTTACAGGTGGATACACCCTGGTGGTTGGTTCCTCTTAATGTGTGCTTCTGTCTCTATCACTATAAACACAGGGGTGTCTTATATTCAATATGAAAATATGAAACTATTCCATGAACAGAAAAATCACATCGGGTAACAACGAGATGTACAGATATTACTTGGATAAGATGTTCTTGTATGTTTTCCAGGCAAGAGAACTCCTTGGCGAGGAATACTTCTTTTTGGCCCACCAGGAACAGGGAAGTCCTACTTAGCTAAGGCTGTAGCTACAGAGGCAAACAACTCCACATTCTTTTCAATATCTTCCTCAGATCTGGTTTCAAAATGGCTGGGAGAAAGTGAAAAGTGAGTAAAATTGGAAATCTTCTAATCCGAAAACGTAGTCCCCCTTTTCCATGATGAAGTCAGCATATATTCCATCTGGATGTTCATGTAAACAGGGGCCACAAGCAGCCTGCTAATGTATTAAATAGGAAATTGAATAATTGAAGTCATAGTGGGTAGCAATATGTGTATTAAACTATTTGTGGCAGATCAGATTGTAAATCCATGACATAAACTAGATCAGCTTTGAAATTTTGCCATGGATTTGCTACAGCTACACATTGTACACATTGTATTTTTCCCTGATGTGGGAAACCTCCACTGTTTAAAGGGATACTGTCATTAGGTTTTTGCTATGTAATCTGAAACCAGAATGATGTTGAAGGCATTGGACTCTTGATGGTGTGGAAAATACACCAGAAAAACACAGCACTAATTGACACTCATTATTGTCTCGATACGCTTTCTGTACCACTAACGCAGCAGTCAAAAACGCTGACACCTGCACAGCAAATTGAAAATGCCATACACTTTGCTGGCAGACTCTAACTGATCTGTTTTTGGTGCAGTTTAAAAAAAAAAAAAAACAGCACCAACAGCGGATCAATAATGTCCAGTTTGGACATAGCCTTACTGTTTTCTGTGCTGAATCCTGTAAAACCCCATCCACACCACTGATTGGCAGTTTTTTGTGTGTACTGTACTTGGACAGAAAGCTGCTAATAAATGGTGACGAGGGTAACACAGCAGTTGACTAGGTGGCATGAGACACTCACTCCTGTAATGATCATCTAACTAATAAAACACTGATTTCATTGACCCAACACACAACCTATTTAGTGACACATTGCTGTAATTGAAGTCTATGTGTTTGCATTATGCTGCTTTCATATTGCTTAGCAAAAACTGCTGACCGAATACCTTTAAAGTCTATTAACACTTCTTTTTAACAAAAAAAAATGTATATGTGACAAGTGTAGAAATGCCCTTTACCTTTTGTATGGACTGAGTGGTGTTCCTGGCATATAGACTTTCTACATTGTAGCTGGAGTGCACAGTGGGCAGTAGCTAAACGCGTCTGACTCCCAGGTTGCACAATTTTCACTACTCTTTTGATCAATCAGGGAACATAACAATTATTATTTTTTTTTTTTTAAAATGACAAAGGACTGTGCTTGTATGTATGTGTACATACAGTATATTTATGTGTGAATTTCATATAATAATATCCTAGTGCATCTCAATGAATTAGCATATCATCAAAAAGTTAATTTTTTTCAGTAATTCAATACAAGCAGTGAAACACATATATTATATAGTCATTAGTAACAGAGTGATCTATTTCAAGTGTTTATTTCTGTAAATGTTGTTGATTATGGCTTACAGCCAATGAAAACACAAAGGTCATTATTTTAGAAAATTAAGTAGGGAGGATGAGGCGTTATAAACCTAGCTGCCGTATTCCACGAGACAAAGGGTGAATATAATATTGACTAACAAATCAATGTGTTTCAGGTCTCCCAGAAGTGCCCTGAAACATGGCAATCTGATATTAATTTTTCATAGCATTCTAATTCATTGAGATACACTAGTGTGTATGTATGTATATATAATATAATGTGTACATGTGTATGCATATACACTGCCATTCAAAAGTTTGGGCTCATTTAGAAATGTCCTAATTTTTGAAAGAAAAGCACATTTTTTTTCAATGAAGCTAACATTAAATGAATCAGAAATACACTCTATACATTGTTAATGTGGTAAATGACTATTCTAGCTGCAAACGTCTTGTTTTTAATGCAATATCTACATAGGTGTATAGAAGCCCATTTCCAACAACCACCACTCCAGTGTTTTAATGGTACATTGTGTTTGCTAACTGTGTAAGAAGGCTAATGGATGTTTAGAAAACCCTAGAAAACCTCTGCACAAGTATGTTAGCACAGCTGAAAACTGCTTGGCTGATTAGAGAAGCTATAACATTGACCTTCTTTTGAGCTAGTTGCGAATCTGGAGCATTACATTTGTTTGGTCTATGAAACTCTCAAAATGGCCAGAAAAAGAGAACTTTCATGTGAAAACTGAACAGTCTATTCTTGTTCTTAGGGTACCGTCACACTTGGCGACGCACCAGCGATCCTGACAACGATCCGACCTGGTAGGGATCGCTGGTGCGTCGCTACGTGGCCGCTGGTGAGATTTCAAATAGTCAGCTCTCACCAGCGACGCAGCAACGATACAGCAGTCGTTGGGACCCTGTCACTCTCGGGCGTAGTGTTGAGATCATTTGTTGTTGTCCCTGTCAAACACAGCGATGCACGATGCCCAGCGGGAGCTCGATGACCAAAAAATGGTCCAGAACGGTTTGTAACGATCAGCGATCTCACAGCAGGGGCCTTATCGCTACTACGTGTCACACAAAGCGAGATTGCTGTTTAGGTCGCTGTTGCTTCACAGAACTTGTGACTCAGCAGCGATTTCGCTAGCGATAGCGCTTAGTGTGACAGGGGCTTTAGAAATGAAGGCTATTCCACGCAAGAAATTGCCAAGAAACTGAAGATTGTTTACAACTGTGTATACTACTCCCTTCAGAGGAGATCACACACCATCTCTAACGAGAGTAGAAAGAGAAGTGGTAGGCCCGCTGCACAACTGATCAACAAGGCAAGTAAATTAGAGTCTCTAGTTTGAGAAATCGATGCCTCACAGCTCCTCAACTGGCAGCTTCATTAAATAGTACCCGCAAAACACCAGTGTCAACATCTACAGTGAAGAGGTGACTCTGGGATGATGGCCTTCAGGGCAGAGTGGCAAAGAAAAAGCCATATCTGAGACTGGCTAATAGAAGGAAAAGCTTAATATGGGCAAAAGAACACAGACATTGGACAGAGGAAGATTGGAAAAAAGTGTTATGGACAGACGAATCAAAGTTTGAGGTGTTTGGATCACACAGAAGAACATTTATGAGACACAGAACAACTAATGAGAAAATTATTATTTCAAATAATTCACTTACTTATCCGATGATTGCTCAGCGCTTCAGCTGAGCGGTGACTTCCAGTGTCGGTCCCAGGCATTGGATCATGTGAGCAGGGCGCACAGTGATGACATCACTGTGCTATGCCGATCACGTGATCCTATGCTGGCAGAGACACAGGAAGTCACCGTTCAGCTTCAAATTATAATTTGAAACCTTTGATTACGTGTTTTCTGTGGCAGCGCGGACCAACATAACATTGTCCCTGGGAATCTCTGGATTATTGACCACATTGCACGTGTAAGTGTGGGTCCAGCAGCGGCTGCCATATTTGTGCCCATCATACTGGTTGTGTGTCACACAGCCTTGCAAGGTGAGCAGTGATAATTACGGCTTCAAAGCCACTCAGCTCTTTAAACGATAAGACCCTATCTGCTTTTGCTTCTTCTCACAGTGTTATCGATATATTTGAGACACGCTAATAAAAGGAAAAGATTAATATGGGCAAAAGAACACAGACATTGGACAGAGGAAGATTGGAAAAAAGTGTTATGGACAGACGAATCAGTTTGAGGTGTTTGGATCACACAGAAGAACATTTGTGAGACACAGAACAGCTAATGAGAAAATTATTATTTCAAATAAAAATCATTATTTCTAACCTTGTCAATGTCTGGACTATATTTTCTATTCATTTTGCAACTCATTTGATAAATAAAAGTATGGGTTTTCATGGCAAACTGGGTGACCCCAAACTTTTGAACGGCAGTATATATAATGCATGTGTGAGTACAATAATATATATGTGTATGTGTGTGTGTGTATATTATGTATCATACATATGCATCCTTATGACTTGGAGTCCCATGTTAAAAGGAATTTGTTGTTCTACATTTTAAACATGGTTGACTATTGAGCCTTATGTGTATTACAGGTTAGTGAAGAATCTATTTCAGCTTGCCAGAGAACACAAGCCTTCAATCATCTTCATTGATGAGATTGATTCACTTTGTGGCTCCAGAAGTGAGAATGAAAGCGAAGCTGCCCGGAGGATTAAAACTGAATTCTTGGTCCAGATGCAAGGTAAGAGATGTTCATCAAGATTCTCAAGATTCCCTTCCTGTGGAAATGGCAGAAAGTTTATGGCTACTCTTTTATTCCTGATATTTTAGGTGTTGGTGTCGACAATGAAGGTATTTTAGTACTTGGAGCCACAAATATACCCTGGGTGCTGGATTCTGCGATTAGGAGACGGTATGCTAACTTTTTCTTCAATGATATAAGTTTGAATCAGGTGCCTTATGTGATACATTAGGATATTATGTACTAACTACTACTGCATAGGACAAAATGGAGGAAGGATGACTGATATAGTAGCCATTATTTTTGTGGTGCAACCAAAAAAGGTTCACATTCAGAATGGTTAAGCAAAATAATTCCCTGGCAGCTTTAACCCCTTCCCGACCCATGACTGTACACAAACGTCATGGGTTTTGGTGCCTTCCTGACCCATGACGTTAATGTCATGGCGGGATTCCGTTCCTGCAGGTCGGGAGAGCATGATCGGTGAAATGCATCCAGACCAGAAATTCTGAGGGGACCTGTAGTTTACCAAAGGGGGGTGGCTTTGCCCCTCTCTGGCTACAGTCGCGGTGATTGGCAGTTGAAAGTGAAACCGCCAATCACCGCAATTGTAATATGATGTGGCTACCCCTGCCCCCCACTTCTCCCCCCCTGTCCTCCGCCGGGTCCTGCTTTCCGCTGGGGCCCCCTAATTCTGCCCTCTGCTGTCTCCACCCTGCCCCCCACTTCTCCTCCGTGTCCTCCACCGCATCCTCCTGCCCGCCGATGGGTCCCCCTGCCCTCCGCTGTCTCCACCCTGCCCCCCCCGCTTCTCCCCCATGTCCTCCACATGGTCTCTCTGCCCTCCGCTTCTCCCCAGGCTGCAGTGATCCATTATGAGATCACTGTGCCAGGGCTGTCAGATCTCTTCACAGCAACGTCGGGTCACTTGACCCAAGCCTCAGAGATCATGTGATCTCTGAAACTTGGGTTTGCACAGTGATGCACTGTATGGCAAAGATCTGCCATACAGTGCATCATCACTATGACACCAGAGATTGGAACAAGAGGACACTTGCATCCAGAGACTGCAGCAAGGGATCAACAGAGGCGATCGAGCGTCGTGGGACCTTCGTTTTGGACTACGTCGGATCTTTATGATAGTGATGGAGTACGAATTTTGTTTGTGTTTTGTTTTTGTCTTTTTTTTTTTGTTTTGTTTTTTTCTTTTTCTTCAAATAAAATTATTTTTTCTGTGTGGTGTATTTTTTTTTTTAAGTATTTACTAGAGATTCCTGATGGCCGGGTCTAAACATTTGCCCGACATTATGAATCTCTGGCTTAGTGCCGGCTGGCAATAAAAAAGCTGGCATTAACCCCTTTATTACCCAGTTTGCTACAGTCACCAGGGCAACTGGAAGAGTCTGGGCACAGCTCCAGAAAATGGCGCATCAATGAATGCACCATTTTCTTGGGCGGCTGTGGGCTGCAATTCGCAGCATGGGATACCCAGAACGCTTGGGCCTCTCCATACTGAGGATTCCAGCCCCCAGCTGCCTAGTTGTACCTGGCTGGGCCAAAAATATGGAGGAGCCCCACGTGTTTTTTTTTTTTTTTTCCTTTCTGAAATTAGGTCTATAGATAACCAAAAATACAGCGAAACCCTTTTTTTGCCAGCCCGGTACAACAAGTCAGCTGGGGTTGCGTGACAGTCCGTAGCTGCCAAATTGTACCTGGCCATACCAAAAATAAGGCCGGAGCCCCACGTCATTTTTTTTTCTGAAATTAGGTCTATAAATATTAAAGGGTTTCTCTGTATTTTTGGTTGCCAACCAGGTACAACTTAGCAGTTGGGGGGCTGGAATCCTCAGCGTGGAGAGACCCAAACGTTGTGGCCCCCCACGCTGTGAATTGTAACCCACAGCCACGGATCAATTTGTGAAGCACCTGGGGGATCAAAGGGCTCACTATGCATTTAGATAAGTTCCTTGAGGGGTCTAGTTTCCAAAATGGGGTCACTTGATGGGGAGCTCCAATGTTTAGGCACACAGGGGGTCTCCATACGCGACATGGTGTCCGCTAACAATGTGAATGGAAAAATGGCTCCAATAGTTAGCGGACACCATGTCGCGTATGGCGGGCGAGACCCTGTGTGCCTAAACATTGGAGCGCTCCCACAAGTGACCCCATTTTGAAAACTAGCTTCCCCCAAAGGAACTTATCTAGTTGCATAGTGAGCACTTTGAACCCCCAGGTACTTCACAAATTGATTCGTAAAAATGAAAAAGTACTTTTTTTAAACAAACATGTTCTTTTAGCCTCAAATTTTTCATTTTCATATGGGCAACGGGATAAAATGGATCCTAAAATTTGTTGGGCAATTTCTCCTGAGTACACCGATACCTCATATGTGGTCATAAACCACTGTTTGGGCGCACAGCAGGGCTCAGAAGGGAAGGAGCGCCATTTGACTTTTTGAATAGAAAATTAGCTCCTTTCCTTCCAAGCCCTGCCGTACGCCCAAACAATGGTTTATGACCACATATGAGGTATTGGTGTACTCATGAGAAATTGCCAAACAAATTTTAGGATCCATTTTATCCTGTTACCCATGTGAAAATAAAAAAATTTAGGCTAAAAGAACATTTTTGTTGGAAAAAATTAAAATGTCCATTTTTTCTTTCCTCGTTGCTTTAGTTCCTGTGAAGCACCTGAAGGGTTAATAATCTTCTTGAATGTTGTTTTGAGTAGCTTGAGGGGTGCAGTTTTTGGAATGGTGTCACTTTTGGGTGTTTTCTGTCATGTACGCCCCTCAAAGGGACTTCAAATGTGATTGGTCACAAAAAAAATGGTTTTGTAAATTTTGCTGGAAAAATGGGAAATTGCTGATGAACTTTGAACCCTTTTAAAACTTGCCAAAAAAAGTTTTTTTCCAAAATTGTGCTGATGTGAAGTAGACATGTGGGAAATTTTATTTATTAACTATTTTGTGTCACATAACTCTCTGGTTTAACAGAATAAAAATTCAAAATTTGAAAATTGCGAAATTTTTAAAATTTTCGTCAAACTTTCGTGTTTTTTTTTTTTTTTACAAATAAACGCAAAAATTATTGACCTAAATTTACCACTTACATGAACCCCAATATGTCCCGAAAAAACAATCTCAGAATTGCTAGGATCCGTTGAAGCGTTCCAGAGTTATTACCTCATAAAGGGACACTGGTCAGAATTGCAAAAAATGCCAAGGTCTTTAAAAGGGTGAAAATAGGCTGGGTCCTGAAGGGGTTAAAAAATGGTTTTATCAGTCAACAAACTTATAAAGTATGCTTATATTGCCTCACACATTTTCTACTGTATAATAAAGTTATGTCCTCTATTTCATTACACTAAGATGAAAACAAAACAATGGCAGCCTTGCTTTTGTAAGCATTTCTCCAATACTAAAACAATTTCATATATTGAAATGCTGCCATATATTTATACATAAATGATTCTTAAAATAAATAAATGTCCTGAAGACATTCTACCTCACATGGTTATGGCTGCGGAGTCAGTAAGCCAAACCTGACTCTTCAATTTATCTGACTCTTTCTCACATGGCTCATGTTTAAGGGATTAAGTTACTGTAATAAAATGGTAATATCAGACTTTTAATCATTATTATGATACAATAATCAAGCTATTTCAAAAGAATAAAGTTAAATCAATGTATTGGAATGCATCTTTAGATAAAAAAAAAACTTGAAAAAATTGTAAATATACACTACACTATACAGTAAGAGGGAAAAAAAACAGTTTTCACCCAAACATATTGAATAAAATTTGTGCGGTCTATGAATTTGTTCTAAGAAATAGTATCTACTCCATCAGTTCCTCTTTCATAGAGGACCTCAAATCTGACCTAATGCTTTAAGGCTGGAGAACAGCCACTCTACTCTTGGGTTGGTGGCAAATCGTTAACCACATGGACAACAGCTTTAACAATTTCAGGGTATGAAGGAATTGCCTGATGCACAGTCAATTTTGATTAAAGTTTGAACTCTTCTACTACTTTGAGAGCAAGTGAAAAATTTGTGCTGAAATATAGTCAGTCTGTTTGCTTTGGGAGTGGAATCTTTTTCCCTGTGACAACGCTTTGCCATGTCATCTAATGAGGCTGAAGATATGGCAGCAGTAACACTGCCAGGACCCAAGTCCTCTTGCTCTTGGCAGGCCTGTATCTCTCTCATCCTAACTGCTACCTCAGTCAGAGCTTCTTTTCCTTTAATAAGCTGTTTAGCATCCAGCAATATATGATCACATGGATGCACATAAAGAGATGCTGGAAAAAATTATATTTTCTAATAGCAGTGTCTCTCCATTTCATAAAAGCAGCAATGCCAGCTGCAATTAAACCTCCTTTTCTGGTCATCATAATGGGAGACCCAGACAATGGCGTTTAGGGCTCCGCCCTCCGGAGGTCACACTAGGTACTACAAGTTTGTAGACACCGCCTCCTCCGCTTATAAACCCCCACCGTAGGGAACATCCTCAGTTTTAAACTTGGTGTGCTCGGAGGATCACGCTTTGCTTGCACTTCACTGCATTCTCACAGCTTACGTGATGGCGTATGAAGACAAGGTAAATGGTCCCGGTCGGGACCCTCGACAGTCTCCCCGCTCACCCTTTGTGGAACACGCTGGTGGAGGTACCGGAGGGCTTTTTAGCCTGGACACTTGCTGTTCTCCCGGTACGCTGTCGAGCTCCTTCCTTTCCATCCCTCCACGGAGGCTCTGGAGAGGGGGAGCCTGGAGCCTTGCACAGCTCCGCTCCGTCCGAGGCCTCCCTAAATGGTGCTTACAGACCGGACGGAGCCAGCCCAGTCCGAGGCCTCCCTAAATGGTGCTTACACTCCGGACTGGTGCTGTACCCCCGTCCGAGGCCTCCCTAAAGGTGCTTACAGACCGGACCGGCACTGAGGCACCTGGTGTGTCTCCTGTGTGCCTGGGGGTAGTGTCTGTCACTTTGTGTCATGACACTCAGACCGCGCGGTTACCCTCGGGTCCGCGGTTCTGTCGGTGTACCCTGTGCTGGGGTCACTCTGGCTGACCGCCCTGTGTGTCTCAGGGGCTGAGGCTGTAGACTGCTGATGTTTGTTTTGTGCATGCAGTCTGTGTGTGTATGTGTATTGTTACACACTCTTTTCCCGCGCTGCGGGCTCTGGCACCTCCATTACTGAGGCTGCCTGGAGGAGGAGGAAGCAGCTCTTACGGTGACATCACCGATGGGCGTGTTTTGTGTTCTCCCGCGTGTTCCTGGCCACGCCTATGACTTTACTGTCGGCGGCCATCTTCTCCCTCTCTTCCCGGCTGGGCTCTGGCTGCAGCGTGTGTCTGCACTTTCCAGGGGAGACCGGAACTCGCGGAGGTCACACACGAACACCGCTTCCTCCTGCCGCTTACTGCGGTCGGTAAGCCACCGGGATCTCCGGTTTGTTTGTTACAACTTGGCTTATTTCCCCCTACTGTGGCGATGTCCTCAGTAAGGAAGCATGCTGCTAAGGCGGCAGATGGCACCATTACCTGCGCTACATGCAACGGTTCACTGGTGGAGGGGTCCTGCAATAATTGCGGACGCCCAGAGACCCGGACAGTTACTGTTGAATCAGAATCTGCGGGTCTGTACCCTGAGGTTCGGGTGATCCCAGGGACATGGGAAGCGCAGAATAAGATAAATGAATCTCTGCTGTCCCAGATGTCCTCCATGTCGCAATCCCTGGAGGCACTTCATAGGAGGCTGGAAAACCCAGCTACTCCTTCCAGTTACCCCCGGGGCTTCTTACTTCTTCTGTGAGACCCCCTAAGCGAGCTCGTGAGGCCTCTCCAGAGCTCCAAGCTCCCTCTGAGGAGGAGCGTTCCTCTGATGGTGAGGAAGATGATGGGGGTTCTACTCTCGGGTCTGTCTCTGAACCTCCAGATGGGGTGGAGGATCTGGTGTCCTCCATCAATGAGACATTACGTCTGGTCACTCCTCCTGAGGAGGTGACTGTTCACCCCAAGGAGGTCTATCAATGGCTGCGGCCGGAGGCGAGACCAAGTGGGTCCTTTATGGACCACACTAATTTTGGAAGGGTGATTAGAGCACCCAGGTTACATCCTGGGCGGCGTTATGTCCGTAAACTTAAGGACCTTCGCTTTCCCTTTCCTCAGGAGGTGCTTCTGGAATGGTCACAGTCCCCTAAGGTGGACGCTTCCATGACTAGGATTGCTGCACGCTCCTTGTTTTCTGCCTCTGATAGCTCCTCATTGAAGGATGCTACTGATAGACAGGTCGAGCAACTCGCCAAGTCTTCCTATGAGGCTGTGGGGTCTTCATTTGCCCCTAATTTTGCCGCGGTCTGGACCCTACAAGCGATTACCTCCTGCTTGGATGGTATCTCTGATCTGGCTAGGGCCAGCCCAGAGGTCCTGGCACTCACCGACAGAGCAAGGGCTTATGCGGATTACGCCAGGACGGCAACTTTGGAAACTGCCACTCGCTCGGCTGTGGCTTCGGCCAATGCTATAGCGATCCGCAGGTTGTTGTGGCTGCGTCTTTGGGACTCAGATGCCACGTCTAAGAAGATTTTGCAAAATCTTCCGTTTGCTGGTGACAGGCTCTTCGGCACCGAGCTGGACAAGCTGATAAAGGATTCTGCTGAGTCTAAGATACCGCAGAATAAGCCTAAGCCACGGTATACCGTGAAAAGGAACCCAAAACAGTGGTCCTTTCGCCCCAGCTCGCAGTCATCAGCGGCGTCCGCTCGCGCGGACCGTGGGGGCAAGCCCTCCACTCAGTGGCGCAACAAAAGTCGCCAAAAGAAGCCGGCAGGGGCTGCAGCTGCCACCCCTAAACCCGCTTCGGCATGACTCGCTCCTTCATCCTGTCTCCCCACAGGTGGGGGGCCGCCTGTCTCTTTTCCAGGACAGATGGCTTCTCCACGTTCAAGACCAGTGGGTCCGAGACGTAGTCTCAAAAGGCTACAGGATAGAGCTGACGTCACAGCCGGCACACCGATTCCATCGGTCTGTTCCGTCCCTAGACAAAGCTCAGGCTTTTCATCTGGTGTTGGAGGGACTCCGCAGAGACGGAGTGGTGGTCCCAGTACCCACGGGAGAGAGGTTCAGGGGTTTTTACTCCAACCTCTTTATTGTCCCAAAGAAGGACGGCTCTTTTCGTCCGGTTCTGGACCTCAAGTTGTTCAACCGCCACGTGTTGGTTCGGAAGTTTCGCATGGAATCCCTGCGCTCCGTGATCGCGGCTGTGTCACAGGGAGACTTCCTGGCGTCCATAGATATCCGGGACGCCTACCTTCACGTGCCCATTGCACCGGCTCATCAGCGCTGGTTGAGATTCGCAGTGGGGGAAGAACACTTCCAATTTGTGGCACTGCCATTCGGGCTAGCCTCGGCACCGCGAGTGTTCACAAAGGTGATGGCCTCAATGATGGCTCTCCTGCATGTGCAGGGACACGCTGTCATTCCCTATTTGGACGACCTGCTGGTCAGGGCGCCATCGGAAGACCTTTGTCGGGTGAGCCTGGAGGTGACCATGAAGTCTCTGGAACAGTTCGGGTGGCTTCTCAACGTTCCAAAGTCGACCCTGATTCCGACCCAGTCTTTGACATATCTGGGCATGGACTTCCACACGGACTCAGCCCTGGTGTCCCTACCTCAAGCCAAACAGCTTGCGATCCAATCAGGAGTGCAGAATGTTCTCCTGTCACCACAATCTTCCCTACGGGGGTTGATGAAGCTGGTGGGACGCATGGTAGCGGCGATAGAGGCGGTGCCTTTCGCACAGTTTCGCCTCCGTCCTCTCCAGTTGGAGATTCTTCGCCGATGGGACAAAAGGACGATTTCTCTGAATCGGCTGGTGACGCTGTCACAATCGACCAGGGACTCCCTACAGTGGTGGCTCCGGCCACATCATCTGTCACGGGGCCGGTCCTTTCTAAAACCGTCATGGTTAGTGGTGACCACCGACGCCAGTCTGAAAGGCTGGGGTGCGGTGTTCTTGCACCACAGGGCTCAAGGCCTCTGGACTCAGTCGGAGTCGGCATTACAGATCAACGTGCTGGAGATCAAGGCGGTCTATCTGGCGCTCCTGGCGTTTCAGAAATTCCTGTCAGGACAACCCATTCGGGTTCAGTCCGACAATGCGACGGCCGTCGCCTACATAAATCATCAGGGAGGGACCAGAAGTGCTCAGGCCCTCGCCGAAGTCCACCGCATTCTAGCCTGGGTGGAGGAAAACGGCTGCCTGATCTCCGCAGTTCACATCCCAGGGGTCGAAAACTGGGAGGCCGACTACCTGAGCCGACAGGGGATGGACGCCGGAGAGTGGTCCCTGCATCCAGACGTCTTCCGGGACATCTGCAGAAAATGGGGCACTCCGGACGTGGATCTGATGGCCTCACGGCTGAATCATCAGGTACCCCATTACATGGCACGATCGTGGGATCCTCAGTCTCTGGGGGCGGATGCCCTGATCCTGAGTTGGTCCAACTTCCAGCTGCCATATGTGTTCCCGCCTCTGGCTCTGATTCCCAGGGTTCTGTGGAAAATCAGGACAGAATGCAGAGTAGCCATTCTAGTGGCTCCAGATTGGCCCCGGAGGTCCTGGTACCCGGACCTCTGGCAACTGTCAGGCGGACACCGGTGGGCTCTTCCAGAACGCGCAGATCTACTCGCGCAAGGCCCATTCTTCCACCTCAATTCCAGGGCCCTCAGATTGACTGCATGGCTCTTGAGGCCTGGTTGCTGACATCCAGGGGCTTCTCTCCTACGGTGGTTGCCACGATGAATCGGGCAAGGAAACCTGTCTCCAGGAAGATATACCACAGAACGTGGAAAATCTTTTTCTCCTGGTGTGCCTCTGGTGGACGCTCACCGTGGCCCTTGTCCGTCCCGACATTGTTGGCCTTCCTACAGTCGGGTTTGGAGTTGGGTTTATCCCTTGGCTCTCTGAAAGGTCAAGTATCAGCACTTTCAGTGCTGTTTGACAGGCGCTTGGCGCTCCTCCCGAAGGTTCGTCAATTTCTGCAGGGGGTGTCTCGGGTGGTTCCGCCTTACAGACGACCTCTGGACCCTTGGGACCTCAACATGGTCCTGGCGGCACTGCAGAAACCGCCGTTTGAGCCACTGAGAGACATCTCTCTCTCTCGTCTGTCCCAGAAGGTGGTTTTTCTGGTGGCAATTACGTCTCTGAGGAGGGTCTCAGAATTGGCTGCACTTTCGTGCAAGTCACCCTTTCTGGTGGTTCACCAAGACAAGGTGGTGTTGCGCCCGCGGCCTGAATTCTTGCCGAAGGTGGTTTCAACTTTCCACCTAAACCAGGAGATTGTTCTTCCATCATTTTGCCCCGCTCCCGTTCATCAGGTTGAGCGCGACCTCCATACTCTGGATCTCGTGAGAGCTGTACGCATTTATGTGTCCAGGACCGCCTCCTTTAGGAGTTCGGATTCCTTATTTGTCCTCACGATGGGTCGCTGTAAGGGGTCCGCGGCTTCGAAGTCGACCTTGGCCAGATGGATCAAGGCTCCCATTCAGGAGGCATACCGGTCTTCTGGTTTGCCTCTCCCGGTGGGTTTGAAGGCACACTCTACCAGAGCTGTAGGTGCCTCATGGGCCTTGCGACATCGAGCATCTGCTCTACAGGTGTGTCAGGCGGCCACCTGGTCCAGCCTGCACACTTTCTCAAAGCACTATATGGTGCATGCCCATGCCTCTGCGGACGCAAGTTTGGGCAGGCGGGTCCTCCAGGCGGCGGTTGCCCACCTTTAAGGGGGACCGTGTATTATCCGTCTTGTTGAGGAACTCTTCCCGCCCTGGGGTATTGCTTTAGGACATCCCCATTGTCTGGGTCTCCCATTATGATGACCAGAAAAAAGAGAATTTTGTTTACGTACCGTAAATTCTTTTTTCTTTAATCATCAATGGGAGACCCAGCACCCACCCAGTTGTTCCGTTGCATGTTTGCATTTGATCTGTTCTCTGTTGAGACAGTGTTTTCCGGGTTGTTCAAACCGTCTGTGCACGGTATTCTTCCCGATGTTTCGGGTGTGGTTCATTTTTCTCCTCGCAGCTTATGGACTAAACTGAGGATGTTCCCTACGGTGGGGGTTTATAAGCGGAGGAGGCGGTGTCTACAAACTTGTAGTACCTAGTGTGACCTCCGGAGGGCGGAGCCCTAAACCCCATTGTCTGGGTCTCCCATTGATGATTAAAGAAAAAAGAATTTACGGTACGTAAACAAAATTCTCTTTTTTTTGGAAATGGCAAAACAGCACTTCCACTCCCTTATGTAAATGCCAGGAGTTAAATCCTCAACTTGTAATTTTTTAAGCCACTGTCAATGGGTGATGAAGCAAAATATCTACCGTATATACTCGTGTATAAGCCGAGTTTTTCAGCACAAAAAATGTGCTGAAAAGTCCCCCCTCGGCTTATACACGAGTATATACGGTAATAATAAAAAAAAAAAATATATACAGCCCCCCCGTGGTATACCGGGCCCCCCCTGTGGCAACCTGTAAAGGAAGCGATGATTATACTTATCGGGTCGCCGACGCCGACGCCGCCGCTCTGTCACCGTCCGTCACCGCGCTCCTCCTGGTCTTCATGCTTCCTTCACCGTCGCACAGGAAATGACGTCATTTTCTGTGCGCCGATGAAGGAAGCATGAAGACGGGAAGGAGCGCGGTGACGGACGGTGACAGAGCGTCGGCGTCGGCGACCCGATAAGTATAATCATCGCTTCCTTTACAGGTGGCCACAGGGGGGGCCCGGTATACCAGGGGGGAGGGCTGTATACAGCCGGGTACCGCTGTATACAGCGGGGGCTGCTGTATACAGCGGGGGCTGCTGTATACCCCTCTGGGGCTGCTGTATACCCCTCTGGGGCTGCTGTACACCCCTCTGGGGCTGCTGTATACCCCTCTGGGGCTGGGGCTGCTATATACCCCTCTGGGGCTGGGGCTGCTGTATACAGCTCTGGGGCTGCTGTATACAGCTCTGGGGCTGCTGTATACCCCTCTGGGGCTGCTATATACCCCTCTGGGGCTGCTATATACCCCTCTGGGGCTGGGGCTGCTGTATACCCCTCTGGGGCTGCTATATACCCCTCTGGGGCTGCTATATACCCCTCTGGGGCTGGGGCTGCTGTATACCCCTCTGGGGCTGCTGTATACAGCTCTGGGGCTGCTGTATACAGCTCTGGGGCTGCTGTATACCCCTCTGGGGCTGCTATATACCCCTCTGGGGCTGCTATATACCCCTCTGGGGCTGCTATATACCCCTCTGGGGCTGGGGCTGCTGTATACCCCTCTGGGGCTGCTATATACCCCTCTGGGGCTGCTATATACCCCTCTGGGGCTGGGGCTGCTGTATACCCCTCTGGGGCTGCTATATACCCCTCTGGGGCTGCTATATACCCCTCTGGGGCTGGGGCTGCTGTATACCCCTCTGGGGCTGCTGTATACAGCTCTGGGGCTGCTGTATACCCCTCTGGGGCTGCTGTATACCCCTCTGGGGCTGCTGTATACCCCTCTGGGGCTGCTATATACCCCTCTGGGGCTGCTATATACCCCTCTGGGGCTGGGGCTGCTGTATACCCCTCTGGGGCTGCTATATACCCCTCTGGGGCTGCTATATACCCCTCTGGGGCTGCTATATACCCCTCTGGGGCTGGGGCTGCTGTATACCCCTCTGGGGCTGCTGTATACAGCTCTGGGGCTGCTGTATACCCCTCTGGGGCTGCTGTATACCCCTCTGGGGCTGCTGTATACCCCTCTGGGGCTGCTGTATACAGCTCTGGGGCTGCTGTATACCCCTCTGGGGCTGCTATATACCCCTCTGGGGCTGGGGCTGCTGTATACCCCTCTGGGGCTGCTGTATACAGCTCTGGGGCTGCTGTATACAGCTCTGGGGCTGCTGTATACCCCTCTGGGGCTGCTGTATACCCCTCTGGGGCTGCTGTATACCCCTCTGGGGCTGCTGTATACCCCTCTGGGGCTGCTGTATACCCCTCTGGGGCTGCTGTATACCCCTCTGGGGCTGCTGTATACAGCTCTGGGGCTGCTGTATACCCCTCTGGGGCTGCTGTATACCCCTCTGGGGCTGCTATATACCCCTCTGGGGCTGCTATATACCCCTCTGGGGCTGCTGTATACCCCTCTGGGGCTGCTGTATACCCCTCTGGGGCTACTGTATACAGCTCTGGGGCTGCTGTATACCCCTCTGGGGCTGCTGTATACAGCTCTGGGGCTGCTGTATACCCCTCTGGGGCTGCTGTATACCCCTCTGGGGCTGCTGTATACAGCTTTGGGGCTGCTGTATACAGCTCTGGGGCTGCTGTATACAGCTCTGGGGCTGCTGTATACAGCTCTGGGGCTGCTGTATACAGCTCTGGGGCTGCTGTATACCCCTCTGGGGCTGCTGTATATACCACTGGGGAGGCTACTGTATACTACCACTGGGGAGGCTGCTGTATACTACCACTGGGGAGGCTGCTGTATACCACTGAGGGGGCCTGTATACCACACTGCTGGGGGCTGTATACCTGTGCTGGGGTCCACCCTCGGCTTATACACGAGTCAATAGGTTTTCCCAGGTTTTGGGGGCAAAAGTAGGGGGGTCGGCTTATACACGGGTCGGCTTATACACGAGTATATACGGTATATCGCATGTAAAACAAAGAAAAAACGTAAAATTTAAAAAAAAATGACAAAAAACACAAGTTCAAATCACCCCCCCTTTTTGCCCCATTTAAAATAAAACTAATAAAAAAAATACTCATTTGGTATCGCCGCAATCAGAAATGCCCGATCTATCAATATATAAGATTAATTAGATTGGTAAACTGCATAATGGAAAATAAAAGTCCAGACGCCAAAATTACGTGTTTTTGGTCACTGCAACATTGAAAAAAAAAAATGCAATAGCGGTCAGAACAATTTGTATGTTCACATAAATGGTATCGGTAGAAACGTCAGCTCAAAGAGGCCAAAAATAAGCCATCACACAGTCCCAGATCCCGAAAAATGTGGAAGCTTCAGGATGTGGAAAATGGTGACATAAGCACAATTTTTTAAATTTTTTTTTTGCAACTTCTGAACTTTGTCTCGCCACTTCGATAACCGTAAATGTATACATTTTTGATATCTACAAACTCTCATACTAGTCTGAGGCATCATACCGACATGTCAGTTTCACCATATAGTGAACATGGCGAGTTAAAAAAAAACAAAAACGTTGCAAACCCAAACCCAAAATTGAATTTTTTCTTTTTTTTTTGGGGCAATTTCACCACACTTGGAATTTTTTTCTCATTTTCCTGTACACTATATGGTAAAATAAATTTATTTTATTCCAAAGTACACCTCCTCCCACAACAAAACAAGCCCTTGTGTCTATTTTGACAGAAAGATAAACAAATATGGCTCTTGGAAGAAGGGGAGGGAAAAATGGGGCTGAAGGGGTTAAACTGACTCACACTTCAGGACTCCAACTCCACAGCCCTGTATGAAGCAATATAATTGAAAAGCTATGGTCCATAAAAAATTAATCCTACCTCAGTTACAGATTAAACTGGAAGATCTCTGTCTATGGGGTTGGCCACAAGAGGTGGATAGTCTGGAAGTGGCCAAATGGGCTACGCCTATTGCGCTAATTTTTATTGATTTCTGTAGGAGGTGCAGTTGTCTCTTTCTGGAGTCATAGACAGAGATGATTTCTTTCTCAGTCTTGAATTCCTGAAATTGAAATGCTCGTTTTAAATCAAAAATTGGCTTGGTCCTTAAGGGGTTAAATGAAACCTGACCAAATGCATAAGTTAGTGTGATAACTGTACGACAATTGGGCAAATTGGAAGGCAGGAAGAAATATATTGGTTACTGCCAGCTGTGTGCTAGATCCATATATAAATAATATTGTATAGATGTGTCATTAATTTGCTAAATGATCTTTATTATTTCACAGATTTGAAAAGAGAATTTATATCCCTTTACCAGAAGCTCATGCCCGGACTGACATGTTTAAACTCCATCTTGGAACAACTCCACACAGTCTTATAGATGAAGACTTTCGAGAACTTGGAAAAAGAACCAATGGCTATTCAGGTGCAGACATTAGCATTATTGTACGGGATGCCTTAATGCAACCAGTCAGAAAAGTTCAGTCAGCTACTCACTTTAAAAAGGTATGTTTCTGTTCATTTTATAAATTATTATTATTCCTCCTAAATATCATTCATTTTTTACTAAAACTTTCCGCTTTTGGGAAGTCTGTTCCTGTGCAGATTTCTTAGGTTTTGCCCATTTCATGATTGTAGATAGTTACACTCCCTGACAGAAGTCATGTCGCTTATCCATGTTATGTAAATAAAAGCTTATAACCTTATGTTAAATTCATCCATTGGTTGTATAAATTACTCTTTTGAAAGCTGAAACCCTCCGAAATTTGGTTTAGGTTAAGAAAATAAATTTGCATCAATGCTGAAATATTGATAATTTAATGAACACAGAATGGTCAGATTTTAGCAGGACAAAAGTTTTGTCCCCTGGTCATATAATCCCAATCCTAGTTTACATCCTCACCTGTGCTCAGTAAATGATCGGTTAATTAGTGGGTGTGTCTAAAAAGAAACCCAGCACCACAGACCTTCACTTAAACTGCAATTTAAGCTCTGACAACATGCCAAAAATCCACCCTGCGACCAAAGCCTTGATTATCAAGAACCTGAAGACCAGATCCACTACAGAGGTGGCTGGCACCTTTGATGCGTCTCAGCGTCAAGTACAAAGAATTAAAAAAAAGATTTGAAGAGACTGGAGATCTGTTTGACAAGCCCAGGTCCGGTAGACCCCACAAGACAACTGCTCAGGAGGAACGTTTGTTGGTTAGAAAATCCAAAGCAAGCCCCTCTTCCACTGCAGCAGAGCTCCAACAGGCCTGGTCACCTCAATTCCCTGTGTCAACTAGAACAGTTTGTAGGATACTGTTTCGAAATCGCCTCCATGGTCGAATCAGTGCCCAGAAGCCAGCACTAAACAAAAGACAAAAAGTCCCATAGCCTGCTAAACAGATGGACACTGGAAAAGTGGCAGAAGGTTGATTTCTCTGATTTCAGTAGAATTACACCACAGCCGCCGCAAATACAGCGGGAGACCTACTGGAGCCCTATGGATCCAAAATACACCCAGAAAAAAGTTAAATTTGGTGGTGGAAAGATCATGGTCTGGAGTTACATTCAGTATGGGGGTGTGCGAAACATTTGCAAGGTGGGAAGACAATATCAATAGCCTAAAATATCAAGCAGTATTAACTACCTCTTATGTTTCAAATCCTAAAAGAGGTCAAATTCTGCAGCAGTATGGTGCTCCATCTCATACATCCATCTCTACAACAAAGTTCCTCCAGGCAAAAAAGATCAAGGTACTCAAGGACTGGCCAGCCAAGTCACCAGTCATGAACATCATTGAGCATGTTTGGGGTAGGATGAAAGCAGAAGCTTGGAAGATAAAACCAAAGAATCTAGATGAACTGTAGGAGGCATGTAAAACTGCATACTTTGCTATTATTGATGACTTCATCAATAAATTGTATGAATCATTGTTGAACCGCATAGATGCAGTACTTCAAGCTCATGGAAGTCTCACAAAATATTAAATATGACTCTTAATAGCACAACTTCATTCACCAATGTTATGCAACATATATTTGTATTTTAAGTTATTTGTTTGAATATCACATTGCTTTCTGTGGACAACAAAACTTTTGTCTTGCCAAAATCTGACCATTCTGTGTTCATTAAATGATCAATATTTCAGCATTGATGCCAATTTATTTTCTTAACCTAAACCACATTTCAGAGGGTTTCAGCTTTCAAAAGAGTAATTTGTACAAGCAATGAATGAATTTAATGTCGGGTTATAAGCTTTTATTTACATAACATGGATAAGCGACATAACTTCTGTCAGGGAGTATATGGGCTGTCACTTGTAACCCACCAGACATTCTACATGAATCTTTTCACTGCCGTATTAAACTATCTCTGCCCTAGACCACCCCGGTGGCAGAGGTTAATGTTGGCTCAGCTCTATATCCCAGCCATTGGCTACACTAGCTAATAATGGCTATTTATTTGGTACATAAAATCAATACGTATATGCTGCTCTTCTGGGAAGCTCATGCTTTAATGGTGCCTTTTCTTATCTGCATATGCTTAGAGCTTTCTTCTACAGAATCACCCATCCTAAGCCCTAAGGGCATGACAGTCATAGAGAGTTGTCTAAAAGGATGCTTTGATGTCTGTAATCAGATATCTTAGTTCAGACATCCACATTTTTCCTAATATCTGGAAGATCTGTTAAAAATCTATGAGTTGAACATGTATCACCTTGAAAATCTGCCTCCAGAGCTTATTTTAAATCAAAGGAGGAGTTACCAGTTTGCGATATGTAGATCAGGAGACCAGACTGTCAGTCATTACATGTCTCACACTGGTAGCACCACTTTTCATTATAAATTAGGTCTAGAGGCAGATTCTCGAGGAGATCTGTGTCCGGGTCTTCACATCGAATTTCATTCATCTTTCCATGCCCTACATGACAACATAGATGGCTTAGGAGGAGTGTTGATCCCACTGAGAGATAGCTTTTAAGAAAGGATACATATAACAAGGTTGTACGATCTAATACCCAAAGTTTCCTCTATCTGCTGTAATAAAGAAACATGTTCTGTTTGTTGTTGCAAATCTATTTTGTGCTCAAGGTTTGTGTAGGACGTTACTTTTATTTATTTTTACCATATCAGGTCCAAGGTAAATCGCCACTCGATCCCAATGTAATTTGCAATGATTTACTTACTCCATGTTCTCCTGGAGATCCTAATGCAATTGAAATGACATGGGTGGATGTTCCTGGAAATAAGTTATTGGAGCCAGTTGTAAGCATGGTAAGTTCTACTAAGCACTTGTCCATATAGTAAGCTACATTGAAGTGTACCGCCAGGTTGGAGGTACACCAGCTCCTAGAATAGTGAAATATACAGCGGGGTAGCGTTTTTCAATCAGGGACTCTTCACAACCTACC
The DNA here is from genome assembly GCA_033576535.1 of Allobates femoralis. Classification (NCBI taxonomy): domain Eukaryota; kingdom Metazoa; phylum Chordata; class Amphibia; order Anura; family Aromobatidae; genus Allobates; species Allobates femoralis. Next base: position 252,171,385 of record JARQOC010000005.1, read on the forward strand.
AGAGGTTACAGGCAAGTTTGAGACCATCTATAACCTATAAAAACAAACTATGAACCCTCATATACTTTTTTTTTTTTTTCTTTGAATCCAGGCAAGCAATCCAACCATTTCTAACATAATATGTTGTGACTAGCGATGAGGCAGTAGCGAAATATTCACACTTGCTATACTCGTAACAAGTGGTTTTTAATACTCGCATATTTGTCCGAATAGCGAATCCAGTGTTAGTCAATTAGTGATAGGCTCTGCCCACAAACATCTGGATATAAAACAAGCATTTCTGGGACAGGGCGGGAGGATGGACGTTTTTACGATTTCAATGCCTAAAACACCTTGCTGTGCCCCCCAGAGAGTAGATACCATTCAATCTGCTGTCAGTGGGGTGCTAGCTCCTTTTGTGTACTGTAGGGAGCTTACAATTTGTGTCAGATTGTTCATGATTGAGACGGTACTCGCCGAGTATTGAGTGGCGAATACCGTACTATCTGTGCGAATAGTAACGATTACACTCACTCATCACTAGTTGTGACTCTAGTTTTTACACACACTCATTAGAGTACATATGTATATTTTTTGTGTTTTTAGTGATTTCCCCACCTTGTTTTTGCAGAATACATTGTAGTTTTGACTAAGTGACCCCATACAATGTACTGATAATGGGATACAGATTTCAAGTGTGGTGGAATTGAAAAAGATGTCCGCAGTTTTTGGGGGTTTGTTCTTGCGATGTTCCCTGTATGGTCAAAATAACCTGGAGCCCTTTATTGATTTGTGGAACAAAGTTTTTATTAGCACATATTTACACATTTCTTTTTTTCCTTTTTGTGGCTTTTACCACCCAAAAAAAAACAAAAAAAAAACTTCACAATATTCTGAGGGACATTAACTTTTGTCTTTCAGCTTATACATATTGAGGGGCAAGCTATTGTCTTTCTTGTTGTTACTATTTAATTTTTGTCAGTTCTCCTGGTTGCTTGCTGCATGATGCAGCCAATACACCCACACTATACGGGGATACGGTGCGCCTCTTCCATCGTGATGTCGTATTTCTTGACATGTGGTATGCATATCCAAGGGGTTGAAGGGGCGGTCCGAAATTAATGCTGATCTTCATGGTAAATGTATTTCTATGTAATGTAATGATATAATTGCTTTTCTAATATACTTTATTAAAGTGCCTACCATTTCCTCTAACAGCTTATTTTTTTTATTATAAAGCTTGATTACATTTCATTTGAGAATCTGCAGTGCATGCTGGGATGAGGAAAATGAGGCTGAGGTCACTGCCGCAGCTGAAATGAGTCATCAGTGACCTCTGTTTCAGGGGTTGAGCTAGTCCAGGGGTCTCAAACATGCGGCCCCTGGGGCTTCACTATGCGGCCCGCGGCACCTTGGACAACTTAATGATGCATCACCCCAGTGAAGGGGGCCGCTGCAGTCCCCGCTGTGTTTTGACTTCCGCCCACAGCACTAACAAGCTCTGCCACTCAAGATCAATGCAAGCTGCCAGCCAATGAGAGGTCCGCAGCTGGTGGCGGAATATGACGACGCATGCGGGCCTCTAGCTGGCAGATTGCATTGATCTTGCTGAGCAACAGAGCTTGTCTGAGCGGCGGCTGGAGGAAGTCATAGCACAGCGGAGGCCGGAAGTCAGCACAGCGGGGACCGCAGCGGCCCCCTGAACTAGAGCGATGCATCATTAAAGTGAGAAACGTGTGTGTGAGTATGTGAGTGAGGATATGTGTATAAGAAAGGGTGTGTGTGAGGTGTTTGTGAGTTTCAGTGTATGTGAGTGTGTAAAAAGAAGGTAAAACAGGATGGGGGCATCACTCTAAAAATGGATCAGGATGGGGGACATCAGTGCAAAAGGGGACCAGGATGCGGGACCTCACTAAAAAAGGGGTCCGGGATGGGGGACATCACTTGAAAAGGGGATCAGGATGGGGGACATCACTAGAAAAGGGGATCAGGATGGGGGACATCACTAGAAAAGGGGATCAGGATGGGGGACATCACTAGAAAAGGGGATCAGGATGGGGGACATCACTAGAAAAGGGGATCAGGATGGGGGACATTACTAGAAAAGGGGATCAGGATGGGGGACATTACTAGAAAAGGGGATCAGGATGGGCACATCAGTAGAAAAGGACATTACTCCACGATGGGGATATTACTACAAGAAGGGGATCAGGATTTGCACTTTACTACATTGAGCAAAAAATTCTGGTATTACTAAAAATATCACTTAGTCCTACAAGGGATGTGGCCCCCCGCTATAAATGTTTTTCTATGTGCGGCCCATCAACCCAGCCGAGTTTGAGACCCCTGGGCTAGTCCCTGCCTTACTGAGCATGTGTTTTGTTGTCAGTTCTTTATGTTCTCAGTAGGAGCTCACTTTGTGATATTCCTTCTTGGTGCACAGTGATAGGGAGGTCCCTCACTGGGGACCTCCATATATATTTATTTTTATTGATGGATGGATAGATACCAAATGAAACAAGGACTGCAGCACTCCTTCCAGATGTATCTCTTGTACCTTCAGGCAATAGATGCAACGTTTCAGCAGCTGCTGGAAGAAGGTCTTAGTGACTGAAACGTCGTACCTATTGCCTGAAGACCAATAAAGGCGAGATACATCTGGAAGGAGTGCTGCAGTCCTCCTTTCATTTGGTCTGTATAAAGGAGTGCTTGAACCCCACTCTGGGTTGAATTTGCACCCACGTTATTAGGAAGAAGTGCTGCTCCATTTTTTGCATTGCATGGATGGATAGATACAGATAGATATGATATATGTAGAGATATATTATATATATATCCTGTTTCCCCCGAAAATAAGACACTCTCTTGTATTACTTTTTGCTCCAAATTATGCAAAATATGTCTGTCTTATTTGCAGGAGATGTCTTATTTTTCCATCAACCCCATGCAATATCTCCCCCACCCCACTCCGGTCGTCTTTTAGGGGAAACATTTGTGTGTATATAATATGTATATTATACATCCTGGTATATATGTGTCCATCCTAGAGTATTTATCTCCTTCATCCTGGTGTATTTCCCTCACTCTGGTTCATCATGGGCCCTTCTTGGTGTATATGTTTCCATTAATGCTGCTTCTTTATATTGCATAAAAAATAAACTGTTCTACTTTCCTTTTCTCCTCTCCCCCGACATGCTGCATCCTATTCTAAAGCTGGCAACTGACTTCAACATGTAAACAAAGGGCAGTTCGTGATGTCACTGCCATGCGTCCCCAGTCACAAACAACACCGATGTCAGCTGCTGGCCCAGCAGATGTTAGTCTAAAATGAATATTCACTGCTCCCCACAACCATAATTCCGCCCACCTTTCATCACCGAAGTCATTGATAGGAAATGACTGTGCATATTTTTTCAATCACTAACCTCTGTGCCAAGAGGTGGCAGGATTATGGATGTGGGGAGCAGTGAATATTCAATTTGGATTAACTCTGCTTGGCCAGGCGGCACATGACACTGTATCATACAGCAAGAAAACCCACTCCTGCCACTGCCAAATCCCTGCAACAGCGCCCCAGCTCCTTCCCCATCTGACCCTGCTCCCCAGCCTCTCCCTCCCCCCTTTCCCCAAAACAGCGAGCCAGGTAGTACGTTCGGTCTATAAGATGCACCTACATGATATCGTTTAAGTGCATTGATTGAAAAGCAAATCACATTTCATGTTTGCTGGACTCTAAATCTAGCCTTGGGGAGAAAAAAAAGCTTACTGTTCTAAATATATATTTCTTTTCATTTCAGCCTGACATGCTTAGGTCACAAGCTCACACCAAACCTACTGTAAATGATCAGGACCTTGACAAATTAAAGAAGTTTACAGAAGACTTTGGACAGGAAGGTTAAGCAGACTGAAAAAAAATTGCAACGATGCCTTCAATAGCTTTTCCTTTTAATAGATATTCCTATTTGTTATGGCACTACAAAATGATTTGCCAGAAAAACTGCTCTCGCAAGTGACACATTCTTGAACTGTTCTCCTGTATTCTCCTGAATCATCTTATTCACTGTGTATGGCAGACGATATCTAGACATCTAAGACTTCTGTATGTAGTATTCAGACAGTGGCTCCACCTTAAGGCTTTCCATTACAAGCCGAGCTTTTGTTTTGGAATGAATTATGCTGAGCTGCTGAAACCATAATGATTGGCACTTGTAAAAGTTTGAATTTTATTCCACTTGCTAAATTGATATTTTTTTCTGTGCTGTAAAGCAGACAAATTTGATTTTGTACACGCTTTCCATTATTTAAATACTATTTGTTAATGACTAACTGCAATATTTAAATATTCCGTAGACTGTGGATATTTTTTCTAAAATCAAATTAAAAAAATGCTTTTTTTCCCCAAATCTTCTTAGAAATTGTATTTTCAAGAAAATACAATAATATATGGATGTATATACTTTGTGAAAGTTTATCTTATAGCCTTGGAATAGTAGCTGCTTAGCTTGTTATACAGTTTGTGTGTATATATATATTTTTATATTTCCAATTATATACTCAAGTCAATCACATGCCAAAATATTACAGTGAGATTATTGACCAATTGGGGAAGATGTTTCACTTTTGTCTTCCCCCACCCCCTTCCTTCCCCTTCAAATTTCGGGGAATAACAACATTACCATTAAGTTAAAGGGTTATTCAGGCATTAATTGTCGGGGATCATGCACCTTTCCTACTCCTCAGAATAGGACAGCTGCATTCAACTCTGTAATCTGTAGACCTGACGCCATCTGTGCCGCTCAGTTCCAGTTAGGAAATGAATGGTGCTAGACTAATCTTTTAATTGCAGTTTCTACAGCAGTACATGATCGGATTTTGTTGGGTGAAAGGGATCCATGTTTTCTATACTGTAGATGCCTTGCTTAAATACTCCTCTATAAGAGAATAAGAACACAGGAAATGTATGAATTCTGCAATATGATTGTATTTAGCAGGTTTGTAATATTAAATGAAGTTGTGCCTTGTAAGTAAAAAGGTCGTTTTTTATTTTTATTTTATTTACAATTACAAAGTGTTCATTCTTTGGATTTGTCTTATTTCATCATTCTCCTATTATACCATCACTAAGCATGTTAACAAATGGAAGTTTCCTGTTTTTAATGTTTGTGGGTTTTTTCTTCTTTTGTGGCACTCATGGCAGTGGGATACTTTTTGTGTGTCTGTTCTTTTATGTACCGTTTATACATAAAATCATGGCTGCTGAGTCTTCTTGTACACTCAATAAAACTCTATTCATTTCTGGATACTTGTATTTATTTTGGTTTTGTATAAATTAATATTGTTAGCCATATTTTAGTTTATGTATTATTCATTCAGTGTAAAACATTATTCATTCATTGTAATATGCTCGAAATAAGGATATATACTTTTTCATCAAATTTAAAAGGAATCTGTCAGCAGGATTTTTTTACTTCATCTGAGAGCAACATTTTATAAGCAAAGAGGTTCTGAAACTCAAAATGTATCTCACAGATTACTAGGTGCAGTGGTTCTGTTACAAAGCATTTAGTTTTAGGCATGTTGCAGAGCTGGGAGCCCACACCAGGTTCTCAATAGATTGTCCATTGACACTGAGGGGTCAGTTACAGCAGGGAGCTTGTTAGCCTACTGTGCGCATAGCAAAGTAGTCCTGTAATGGTAATCACCAGGTGATAAGACCTTTAGTTTACAAAAACAATAGCACAGAGCCTGATGAGAGATGTGATTGACTTTTGTTTTTACCCCCTGCAGCATGCTGTCCTAATGGGCCTGTCAGACGTGTCAATGTCGCCCGCGATATCGCTCTTGCGTCACAAATTATTAATCGCCTGAGCGATGTGGAATTATCGCAGGTAAGATGTCACACGCGTCAATATGACCCAGCGATGCGAGCAATTTTATTTAGTCGCTTGTACGTTGTCAAAATAGAAAATACGTCGCTGAGTTTAGTGTCACACGCAGCGATGCACAAGGTCTACTGAGCGATGAGCGACAGGTTTTACATCTGGCAGTGAAACCTGCGATCAGCGACATATCGCTGGTTGCATCGCTTGGTCACACGCTTCAATGTCGCTCCTGCGTCACTTTTACGTCGCTTGAGCGACTGAAAATCCGTGACGCATGAGCGACATTGACAGCGATATCGACGCGTGTGACATCCCCTTAAGTTTTACATAGCAAAACCTGCTGACAGATTCCCTTTAAGTGTAACCGGCTTTTAAATATTCATTTAATAATAATGTAAAGCAAGTGAATATAATAAACTTTCAAATATACTTCCTAAGTGAAATCTGGAAGAAAAGCTTTCAAATACCTTACAGACAATGTCCCCACTAGGCTGTTTCTAAACTTGACACATGCTGGTTGTCAGGGAAATCTATCTTCGTCCATATAAGGGCCCTTTCACATCTGCGTTTATTTGAAATCGCGGCAGATGCGGTGAAAAAACCGCATCTGCCGCGATTGCCGCATAACCGCTGCACTTGCGGTGCGGTTGCGGTAATCCCCATAGAAAGTATAGGGGGACTTGCGGCAGGTGCGGCAAGTGCGGTTTTGCACTTGCGGCAGGTGCGGCCGCGAAAAAAACCTTTCACCCATGGACTGGGATTCAAGGGAAGCACTCTGGAGAGCTCAGAGAACTGACTTCTTTAGTACCCCAGGTACCCCCGAACCAGATAACTCTTTTTCCACCTTATGCAGGGATCTAATCTATAGTCAAAAACAGGGTATCCGCACATGGTGGAACATCAGATGCCTTGAGGAATACCTCAAGGCAAACATTGTTCCGAGGGGTCTAAGAGTCACCATCTTTCCAGCATGGGAACCCACACATGACTTCAAAAGAACATGGGAGCATGGGTTGTTAAAGTGTTCCACTATAATTATGCAGATGCTCTTGGAGCATGATAGAGAGGTCTTGGCCAACACTAGAGTTAAAATAAAAGATTTAGAAGGTAAGCTAGAAGCATCAGGAGTCTCACAGAGAATTGAGGCATTTAAGATAAAACTGAAGGAGACTTTAGACAAATTCGAGGGAGAAATTATTACAAAAAAACGACAAATTCCACAGGGACCGCACAGATTTTGACACTGACAACGCCTTCCGGTGGAGACACAAAGGGAATCCCCGTGGGGGGAAAAAACCTAGACCCCCCCAACCTACTAATCCCAACCCAACTCCTGAAGACCCTATAGATGCCCCTAGTGGATCATCACCAGGGTCTCACGAACCGAGTTCCATCACTTCGGAGGATTTTTTAGATACCTCCCACAGCGAACAGGGATCAGGAGGAGGAAGAGGAGAGGGAGAGGACGAAGGGGCTGTAGGGGGGCAGAGGGGGCAGTGAATATAGGGAGAGGCCCGTTCTTCCGTCCAACACCGAGGAGTGGAGCACGACCGCGACACCACGCTTGAAACCCACAGGGGCACCGTATCCTCGGGTGGGCAACAGGAAAAAGAAGACCTAACCAGCCCACAACTACAATCCCCACATCCCGCCACAGGCCCCGTCTCTGGCTCAGAATATGGAACATCCCAGAGACTACAGGTAATTAATCTATCTGACTATAATCTCTCGGACCTTGAAATTTCGTTACTCGAACGTGGTCTCACGTTTTCTCCCACGAATAAGTTTGACAAATTCACTGTAACTAAAGACTTATACCTCTTCTGTAGGAAGATCATTCTCCGAGCTATTCATGATAAACCGGATTTGTCTGCTGTCCTACCAAGGGAGGATCAAGCTGTGTTCCGCGAACTAATGAATCTACAATATGATTTTGACCCAGTTTTGGGTAGAAGACGCTTCCCACATAGGAACAAATCAGAGGTAACACCAGCACTATCCTTGGTGCCGAGTGTAAGAACGTTTTTTGAGTTAGCGCGTCAGGACATTGACTGGATACATCAGGGTGGTCGGGATATGATAACTTGAGCCGATGTGAAATTAAGGCTTTGAATGATCTTAAGAAGAATAATAGCTTTGTAATAAAGGAGGCGGACAAGGGGGTAATGTTGTAATCTGGCCCAACGACATGTATCTGGCTGAGGTGCATAGACAATTGGATGACACTAGGTTTTATAATAGATTGCCCTCTGATCCTACCTCTGTCTTTTCATCCAAGCTACACAGACTTCTGGCCTCAGCCTTCAACATCGGAGCTATCTCCATACAAGAAAGGAAATTCATATCGGTACCGCACCCAGTGACAGCAACCTTCTACGCTCTACCAAAGGTACATAAGAACATTGCAAACCCCCCCGGCCGCCCAATAGTGGCCAGTATTGGGAGCCTGAATGAAAAGGCCTGCATATATATTGATTTCTTTCTACAACCCCTGGTATTAAATTTACCATCATACCTGAGGGACACTTCACACTTCATACGTGAATGTGCGAATATCAGATTGGAGGAGGGAGATTTCATGGTGACTTGTGATGTAGAATCTTTGTATTCGAACATCATACATTCAGACGGTTTGGAAGCAGTAGCCTTCTATCTGGATGCCCAAACCTCTTCCAACAGGATACATGACTCATTCCTCCTAGATCTCCTAGACTTTGTCCTGAGACACAATTACTTCACTTTTGATCGGCAATTTTACCGCCAAGTCTCAGGGTGGCAATGGGGGCGCGATGCGCACCAGCCGTCGCCAACCTATTTTTGGGTTGGTGGGAACATAGGATCGTGTATAACTCAAGTGCCCATAAACAACACATAAAGAGTTGGAAAAGATATATAGACGATGTATTTTTTATCTGGTCAGGCTCTGAGAATGACTGTAAGGAATTTTTGTCTTCTCTGAATGTTAACGATCACAATATTCATCTTACTTCCTCCATGTCGCAGCAAACGGCAACCTTCCTGGACTTGACGGTTAAGAAGCAAGGAAATAGGATTGTGACTGATCTCTACCGCAAAGCCACGGCTACCAACAGTCTCCTGAAATATACAAGCTTCCACCCCTCTCACACCAGGCGGGGCGTTCCAACAGGTCAGTTCCTGAGAATACGTAGGAACTGTACCAATGATGATGATTTCAAAAAACAGGCTAAAATATTGACGGAACGTTTCAGGGAACGAGGATATCCCAGGAGAACTATCTCACAAGCATTTCAGAGAGCGCGTGCAACCACCCAACAGGACCTGCTCAATCCACGGAATCGAACAAGCAACAATGTGATTCGATTTATCACAGACTTCAATAACCAGTGGACTAAGGTACGTAATGTACTCAATACACACTGGGGGATCTTAACGACGGATTCGAGCATATCAGGTATGGTGGGCCCATCACCCTCCCTGACAGCGAGAAGGGCGCCTAATCTTGGGATCTCCTGGTTAGGAGTCATTATAGCAGGCCCACTACCAGGTTAAATAGGGGCTTTAGGTTTAAGGGTTCATTACCATGCGGGGAATGCAGTATCTGTCCATTAATGCCACCAACAAGAGATTCTTTTTTAAATCCATTGGACAATCGGAGACATGGGCTAAGAGATTTTGTAAACTGCAAAACCCGCAATGTCATCTATGCCCTAACCTGCCCCTGCCCCAAGGTATATGTGGGCCAGACTTCTCAGGAACTAAGAAAGAGAATTCAAACTCACGTATCTACAATTAATCTTGCAGGATCAAAAAGGGACCAGGGCTTGCCGGTCACTCCTATCGCAGCACACTTTCTGGAATACCATCAAGAGAATAGTAACTTGCTACGAGTCGTGGGCCTAGAACGGATCAAGGGCAACGGACGATCGGATTATCATCGAAAAACGTTGCTACAGAAGGAATCTCGATGGATCTTCACATTGAACAGCATGAGCCCCCAGGGACTTAATGAGGAACTGCATTTTACGGGCTTTTTGGGCTAAGCAATCAGACAATACGATCTAGTTATGTACTAGGAGAATAATTAATCGGATTTGGTGGTTCAATCACTGACTGGTGCATTTGTCATGAGAGATGGACCAAGAGCTGGAGCTTGATCCCCTTATCCCATAGGTCTAACAGGATTACTGAGAGGTCATCAATTTGTACAAACTTTACTCTATGAGAATACTTGTTATGATTATGTGGTTAAACCATTTATGGTGTTTGATTGGCCTCAGCATACCTCACGGCATTGGGGCCCAGTTTTCAGTACGGAGCCCCAACTGTCGGTGATACAGCATTGGGTATTATTTTAGGCCTAATGTGAGCTTATTATTCTCCCATTCACTCTTGATAGGTTGTCAGGACTCTTTGTTCTCCATAAAAATTTGGTTACTTTTGGGCTTTACCACCCTTGCCCATAAGTGGTTCCTCTGCGCAGAGGTACTCTCGGTCCAGCTTGGACCTCTTGATTGGGTTTAGTGCACTATACCATATTCCATACATAACTGGTGGATGACACCAGATTCTCGGCGCTGGGTCACTACTCATAATCATTTGGAATTGGATAGGTGCCGACCATTATCCCAGTTGGGAGTACTCCTTGTTATTGTTGCTATTGTTGCTTATGGGGTCCCACACTTTTTGTGGGCTTGAGTACTTTTTATGCGCATTATGTACCGTATTATGTGCAACATATTGTGATGTCATGCAGGGTGGTGCCCCACTTCCCTTGGTATGTGCCTCATTAATTGTTATAGCAGGATTTGATGAGGGTCTGACACACAATCACACTTGCCCTGCTATCTGCAGCTCCTGCCCTCCAAGGGGGGCTCCTCATATTTTTTGAGACATCATTGTCTATTATACTTGGGACATCATTGTCTATTATACTGTTGTGCTATATCGGTTCCACAGCTTAGCCCAGTGAGCGTCCAATGCATAATTGCGCTGACCAGGTTATTTCCTTCTGTGGATCCCTTTTATGCTGCTCTAAATTCCCCTCTTACAGTATATACTCGCATTTTTTGCATAACTTGATGATCGCCCAACACAACCACTAATATAACTAATTATTCTCTCCTAATGTTTGGCTTGCCTCCTTAAGCCTTCTATGCACATTACTATTATTGTAATTGACCTTGTCACGCTGCACTGGCATTCTGCTCTACTATAATATGGCCGCCGCACTATAGAGGAGGTGGAGACCTAGGGAAATCACCCTTTGGTTTAGTGCACTATACCATATTCCATACATAACTTGTGGATGACACCAGATTCTCGGCGCTGGGTCACTACTCATAATCATTTGGAATTGGATAGGTGCCGACCATTATCCCAGTTGGGAGTACTCCTTGTTATTGCTGCTATTGTTGCTCATGGGGTCCCACACTTTTTGTGGGCTTGAGTACTTTTTATGCGCATTATGTACCGTATTATACGAAAGATATTGAGATGTCATACAGGGTGGTACTTCACTTCCCTTGGCATGTGCCTTATTAATCTTTATAGCAGGATTTGGTGAGTGTCTGACACACAATCACACTTGCCCTGCTATCTGCAGCTCCTGCCCTCTATGGGGGCTCCTCATATTCTTGGGACATCATTGTCTATTATACTGCTGTGCTATATTGGTTCCACAGCTTAGCCCAGTGTTGGTCCAACGCACAATCGCGCTGACCAGGCTATTTCCTGCTGTGGATCCCCTTCATGCTGCTCTAAATTCCTCTGTTACAGTATATACTTGCATTTTCACATAACTTGATGATCGCCCAACACAACTACTAATATAACTAAATACTCTCTCCTATTGTTTGGCTTGCCTTCCTAAGCCTTCTATGCACATTACTATTATTATAATTGACCCTGTCATGCTACACTGGCATTCTGCCCTACTATAATATGGCTGCTGCACTATAGAGGAGGTGGAGACCTGGGGAAATCTCCCTGTCCCTCCCACACATGTGCAGCTGGGCTGGTCTGACCGTGGAGTCTGTATGAGGGCTTGACATTTTATAAGGTGGGTGCAACAGGTAGCAGCAGCCCCTGACGAAGCCCTCCCGGCGACACGCGTCGGGCCCCTCCTGTCACTACACATGCCCAGGATGGGGGTCTGAATTCCACCTCTCCCCCATTCCAGGCAGGAATACGCAGGTACAATATTCTCAGACCTAAACTCCCAGTGTGGTTCAATCCTGGTGCCTCTGATTCCCCTAACTAGCTTGATCTGCACACAGATCGTTATATGTAACTTTAATGTGGGGTATTTCCACTCTGCAGTGCATTGGGCAGTACTGATTGATTGGTTTGTGCATATTGGCAGAACTTTTGACAGCACTTGCTGCTGATTCATAGTCATATACTGAGGTTTATTTTGCACTTATTTGTTTTTGACTGTGTACTCCTGTATCCCTGTTATCATAGAGGCTGGATTCTGATTGTACGAGGTTACTGGGTTTGTACCTTATAGTGCTCTACAGGGATACACTTGTCATTACATGGATTTTGTCCATTTTTTTTTTTTTCCATATTAATGTCTTACAATGTTTAACCTCTTGACTGGATCTTTGTGTTTTCTTATCTGCCAGTAGCCAAGCCTGCTATTTAACCTTAGCTCTGCACTGCCTCAGGGTGTCCAGGTACTTGGACACTTCAATTTGATGACACACTTTGATATATCTTTCCTCTGTTTTAATACCGTATCAAAGATCTGTTGATTATTGTACAAACTGTTGAGGAATAATATACTTGAGTTCTAATCATCCACTCTTATATATGACATCATCCACACGGTATTTTGGGTCTGCATTTTTGGCAACCCCATTTCATGCTGACAGTTACATTTATCCATGTATGAAAGTTTTTGACCATAACATCATATATTCAGGTAATTTGGCTGGTACTCCAGCCACCTGGTGGTTACCATTCATACTATCACACTGTCTGTCTGAATGTATATTGATTATATATTATTAATTGGCACACCTATGTGCATACCTGCTTTAATCCTTCTTTCCTGAGCTACCTTCACTCAGGTATGTGATAGTGACATGCTACCGAGTCATTGTAACTCGTTTTAAATGTTTTTAGAATTGTCTGTTTGACCCCACCTTATCACTATGTCAAAGCAAAAGAGAAAAAACTGAATAAATAACCACTTTCTCACATGATATTGTGTGCGCCTATCCTTGCAGTGTCTCTTTCTCTTCTCTCCTGATATATTTTGACACTGTTGTGCAGCACCATTCTATCCTTCTTGAGGACTGTGGTGCACCCTGTTTTTTGTCTCTGCAGTTAAATTACCTGCACTGTGCCCCACATACCCAGCCATGGCTGTGGGTTCACTCTTACGCAGTACTTCATCCAAGGTAACAAACGGTAGTGCCGCTCCTGTATTGCTCAGACACTTGACGGAGAGGGCTCGATACGTACAGCTGACCTTAAGACCTTCATACGAGATGAGCTCAGGACTTCCCTGTCCCAGATCCTGCAACCCTGTTTGCCGATCCCTCATCATCAGTCTCCTTTTGTTTCGGACGATGATTCCCCGGAGGAGGGCCTCATTCAGTCATCCTGATCAGGATGAGGGTGGCTCCTGGTTTTTTTCATCCTGGATATAGTTGGCCGGGTGAAGTCAGTCTGTACTACTGTGGGGATTGTTGACAACAAACTGCACAGGAGGTCATGTTTGCTGAGTTTTGTCAGAATTAGAGACCGGCTCCCTGTTATTGCTGCCATTAAACCTTAGTCATGGTTGAATGGGAAAAGCAGGAATCCTGTGAGGATAAACAGTTACTGGACTTGTTAAAATTCCCTACAGTAGATGCGGCTGTGGCTACCTCGTCTAGATGTAATGTTTGGCCCTTAGAAGAGGTGGGTCTGTTGCCAGACCTGTCTGATAGGCAGGCGGATACCCTGCTGAAAAAAAAAAAAAAAAACATAACTAAATAATCCTGGGAATCTGCGGTAGGTGCCCATTCCCGTGTGGTGAAGGGGACCACTTAAAAGGGCAGATTCGGTCCGGGGTGCCTCGAGCCGGGCTATTGGCTGTCATTCCTTAATTTCAGTGTGTTTCGGCATATGTGGCAGATGCTTCAGCTGATGCTCTCGATCTAGTGGCTAGATCTGCAGGTCTTTTACATGCTGTGCGCAGGTCTTTGTGGTTAAATGAGTGGAAGGGGGAAGCACATGCTAGAAGCATGTTATGTGCGATTCTGTGCAGGGGTGAGTACCTCTTTTTTTTTTTTTTCTGATGTTGGATGATCTCCTGTCCACAGCCAGAAGAGAGGTAAGAGGGTTGGCCTAATCCTTCTGTCCCCAACTTCCAGAGTGTGTTCAAGAAACGTCCGTTTTTGCCACAGTAGTCGAACGCCAAGTGGGAACCAGCTGAGATCTACAGAGAGCTGTGTATTTCCGTGGTTCCTCCACATCAAACGGCGAACCTAGATATAGATAATTTTTTATCCACCTGTAGGTGGTAGACTGGCTCATTTTTTTCTATCAATGGTCCCATCATTTCGTCTGGGCATCGATTCGACTTTGTGTGGGTCCCGAGGGACTCCTTTTTTTCCACCTGACATGGCAAATCCTGTCCAGCAGCAGGCACTGGAGTTGGAGGTTGAGGAGTTGCCGAGAAGGCATGTATTGCTGGCTGTCCAGGTGATCAGGGGAAGGGGCTTTTATTCCCCTTTGCTTCTGGTTTCTAAGCCTGATGGTTCGTGTAGAACGATTATTCATCTTCACATCTTGAGCTCCTTCCTCCAATTCCAGTCTTTTAACATGGCGTCCATTCATTCTGCGGTTTGCCTTTTGTTCCCTAGGTGTTTCATGGTAGTATTAGACCTCCTATACGCCTACTACCATCTCCCTCTTCATCCGAATCACCTACAGTACCTCAGGGTGACGGTATCTTTGGGGGGTCGTGTTCAGCATCTGCAGTTTGCTGTCGGGCCCTTCGCTCTTTCCATGGCTCCTCGTCTTTTTCCGAAGGACTGGGAGTGGAGACTAAATGTCCAGACGTCGTGACTTCATCCTGTTCTAATCCAAAGTTTTCTGGACTTCTTTTGCACTCCCAGAGGCACAAATGTTTTTTTGCCCAACAACTAGGTGTCTTCAGTAAGGGCGATAGTGGGCAGGGTTCTGGGCAACCCCGTTCTTTCCCTACAACAGACCATGTCTCTGATGGGAACTTTGTCTTCCTGTATCCCGGCTATTCCTTGGGCACAATTCCACTATCGCAGTCTCCAACAGGAAGTACTAAGGGCGGAGGAGTCCCTGCAGGTCGGTTGGAGGCCAGTCTGTGTCTTTCCCCTTCCACAAGAGACTCTCTAGCCTGGTGGATGATTCCACGTTACTTACCCGGGGAGTTCCCTGGTCCATTGCTCCGGACTTTATAGTGACGCCCGATGCCAGTCCCTCGGGGTGGGGGCCCATTTGGTTATCTCCTGGCCCGGGGTCGATAGACTCCCGAGGTAGACTTGGGCTCTTCCAATCTGCAGACATTGCGGGCGGTCAAGTATGTGTGCTCAGATTCCTGCCTCGCCTCCACACCTCGCATGTCAGAATTCAGACGGACTACACGGTGGCATGCATAAATCACCAGGGGGGGACCCGGTCCCCCTCTCTCCTGTCCACCACGTCTGGCATCCTTCGCATTGCCGAAGTGAATTTCCTCTCCCTGACGGCCCTACACTTCCGGGGCATGGGCGACACCTGAGTGGCCTTCATCATCCCTCTCTCAGACAGGAGGAGTGGGTTCTGACCAGGGAGGTGTTCAACGGGAGAGTGCACCTATTGGGGGTCCCAGAGATGGACCTGTTTGCGACCAGGGGGAGCAGACAGGCTCAGCGTTTTGCTTCCCTGCACCTCTCGGAGTCCAGAGGTGGTGTCTGCTCTGCAGGTGCCTTGGGATTATCTGTTGGCTTATGTCTTTCCTCTGTTCTGTCTGCTCCCACCGGTTCTTCGCAACATCCAGGAGGAGGGAGCGTGAATCATCCTGATAGCCCCTTCTGGCCCAGGAGACCCTGGTTTTCCTGGCGGGTAGGGGGCATGTCGGGTTCCAACCCTTGGGTTCTCACGGCGGATCGTGGGCTGCTCTCTCAAGGTACGATTTCTCATCCGCAGGCGGACGGTCGGCATCTGGCAGCCTTGAGTTTTGGAGGCAGCTCCTGAGCCGCTGGGGTTCTCTGCCTTTTTGGGTTCTACCCTCCTCAGCAGTAGAAATGAGGTGACCACACACCTGTATAGTAGAGTCTGGCAAAAATGTTTGCATTTTTCTTCTGGGGGCCTCTCTGCCTAGGTCCCGATTCCGGCCATTCTAGTCTTTTTACAGAAGGGTAATGAGTTGGGTCTGGCTGTCAGTACGCTTGAGGGTCCATGTATCGGCACTGAGTGCCCTGTTTATTTGTGCTGTAGCAGGTGCCCAATGGGTGGCCCGTTTTATCCATCCACTTCCCTTGCCTAGCGCCCTGGGATCTGCATTTGTCTTTAGACGCATTGTGGGGTCCTCCCTTTGACCACTGCTTCCATTAACCAGTTGCCCTTTACAATAGCCTTATTGGTAGCTTTGACATCTGCTAGGCTGGTGGGTGACCTCCAGGCATTATCAGTAGTCGTCGTCCTTCCTCCCCCCCCCCCCCCCCCCTTTCCTGACGGTGTTCCCAGATAGGTTGATACTTAAGACAGACCCTTCCTATCTCCCTGAAGTTTCGTTTCCATTTCTTAGGAGCCATGAAATTGTCCTGCCTTCCTTCTATGATTCGCCTTCTACCCCTTATGAGTTGAATTTTCAGAAGCTGGATGTGAGGCGGACGGTACGTGTGTATATTGTTTGGACTCGGCCCTAGAGGTAGGGTAGGGCCTTGTTTGTCTCATTCCAGGGTCTTCGAAAAGGAGCGAATTCCACAAAGCGCACCATTTCCCGATGGCTTCAGGCGGCTTTCCGATCGGCCTCTTCCACAAACGGTGAGCAGCCTTCTGATGGCATTCCAACCCACTCCACGCGGGCCTTGTCTGCTTCATGGGCTGAACGTGCTATATATTTTTATTGAATCAATCTGTACGGCGGTTACCTGGGCCTCACCCTCTACCTTTTTTTCGGCACTAACTTCTTTACTTGTCCTCTTCTTCTGACCTAGACCTCGGGAGGCCGGTTCTTGATACTGTGGTCCCTCCCAGGTGATGGTCTCTGCAAGTCTCTCGGTGGGTGCTGTCATGGCGATAGGAAAATCTGAGATTACTTACTGGTAATCTTATTTTACGGAGTCCATGACAGCACCCACTCACTTCCCACCCTTTCGTTTCATTTTTTGACGTGATGGTCTTTTATTGCTATTTTTCTTTGTATTGCTTTTGTGTGTTGTCACTTGCCACGGGTTGACACTTGTTGCCAGAGGGTTTTGTATGCCCCTTTACACCTCTTATGGTGATGGTCTGCTTTTATTATTATTATTATTATTATTATTATTATTATTATTATTATTATTATTATTAATTATCATTGTGTTTGTGTATTTATACGGTTATGGCTGTTCCTCCAATTTCTCTGTAACCCAACTGAGGAGGCGAGGGGACCGCCCCTTTTTATCTGTAGGTTTCCTGTCCTGGTGGGCGGACCCCCTCTCTTGGTGGGTGCTGTCATGGACTCCGTAAAATACGATTACCGGTAAGTAAGCTCAGATTTTGTAATGCCAACTGTCTAGTGTTTGGCTATATTATCTACTAGATGTGGGCCCGATACTATCGCATCAGGAGGGCGATTACATCATGATGGGGGTAGGCCCTGTGGCGCTGGGGCGGCGGCAGTCTCCCCCCTTCCTACCCCTCCCCCCTGCTGGCAATGAAAAATGCAAGAGAGCCCTTTTTTTCTTTTTTTTATTTAAAAAAATCGGCATGGGCTTTGCTGTGTACTTGTTTGCTAGTCAAGGTAACCCAGGCAGCTGGGTGCTACAATTTTCAGTTTAGTGAGGTCCAAGCATTTTGGGCCCCCCCAAGCTAAAAAATTGCTGGCAGCAGTCACCCCAGAATTGGTGCTTCTATGAGAGACACCAAAATTGGTGGTTTACACTGCTCTTCCAGCTGCCCTGGTGGTTGTGGCAGACTAAGGCTGCCTTCACATTAGCGTTTGCCGCCGCAGCGTATGATGCGCATGCGTATCCGCAAGGCAATATGCATGCATACGCAGTCAAACGCACGTTTTTTTTATATGCAAGTGCATCCAAAATCCTATTAAAAACGCAGCGTTTCCTTGCGTATGCATGCGTTTATGCATCCGCATGCGTTTATTCTCATGGGTGGAGAGTGGGCGTCTACCTTTAAACCCTTTCTGGGCATGTGCACTATGCTGTCCGCATGCGTCCCAAAACAAGTCATACGCAATGTGTTGCTTAGTGTTGCGTATCCATTGACAGCAATGCTAATAATATCCGCAGGATGGTTGCGGATTTTTCATACTCCAAAAAATGCAACATGTTGCGTCCCGGGTGCGGATGCAGGACCCTGGAGGGAGCAGATATCGTCCGCATCCGCACCCGAACGCAGCAAACGCAGGCACTATGCGTTCCTATGTTAAACATAGGAACGCAGTGCGCATGCGTTTGACTGCGTATGGGAACGCAGCATACGCTGCCTTCCCATACGCAAATGTGAAGGCACCCTTAGTAATAAAGGGATTGATGTCTGCTTTTTTTAGCTGCTGACGTCAAGCTCTATTGTTAATGTCTGCTGTCAGTATGACAGCCGGCCATTAGCAATGCTTTTCAGTAAAGAAAAAAAAATGCACACAGAGAAATCCTTATTGCATACAGAATAAACAGGGACACCTCATTATCCAGTTTGTTAGCTCCCATCAAGTTCCCTCCGACATAATCCTGTAATGACTATAATATTGTGGTGGGGTGGTATGATGCATCTTGCTGTTGCCATCTTTTTATACCCAAGTGTCCAAAGATGGTGGCTGCGTAAGTACGCATGCACTCCATGCCCCCTTCTTGCACTCTCTCTGGCCTCCCCTTCATAAACTTTCTCTTTTTCTCCCGCTCCCCCTGTGCACGCTCTCTCTGGTCTCCCCTGTGCACGCTCTTTGTCCCTCCACCCCCCCCCCCCCAGATGCCACCTCTCTTCACCCTGTGTTCTGTGCTCTCTGTGTACCCCTGCACATGACTTATCACATGACCGTGATACTACCACAGGTCCTGTACTGTCGGAGCTCTTTGGTGTGAGCAGCGGTTTTTGTGGCGGTGAGTTCCCGAATTCGTGGGTGGTGTCAGGTCGGTTTAGTTGGTGGCACCGCTGACTGTAGTGTGCGAAGGGCTACTACTGCTAGCGGACGACATATTTGCACACATATATGCATATATATAATATCTATGAATTATCGATTTGTAAGCTAGGTCATATTAATAATCAAAAAACATAGTGCCTTATGAAAGTATTCGGCTCCCTTAAACTTTTCAACCTTTTGCCACATTTCAGGCTTCAAACATAAAGATATAAATTCAAATTTTTTTGTGAAGAATCAACAAGTGGGACACAATCGTGAAGTGGAATGAAATTTATTACATATTTTAAACTTTTTTAACAAATCAAAACTGAAAAGTCTTCAATATTATTCGGCCCCTTGAGTTAATACTTTGTAGCGCCACCTTTTTCTGCGATTACAGCTGCAAGTCGCTTGGAGTATGTCTCTAGCAATTTTGCACATCAAGAGACTGAAATTCTTGGCCATTCTTCCTTGCAAAACAGCTCAAGCTCAGTGAGGTTGGATGGAGAGAGTTTGTGAACAGCAGTTTCAGCTCTTTCCACAGATTCTCGATTAGATTCAAGTCTGGACTTGACTTGGCCATTTTACACCTGATATGTTTATTTTGAACCTTCCATTGTAGATTTTGCTTTAATTTGGGATATATAATCTCTTGAATGTTAAAACTTGGGAAATCTTGTGTCATAAAAAATTTGAATTCATATCTTTTAAGTTTTAAGCCTGAAATGTGACAAAAGGTTGAAAAGTTCAAGGGGGCCGAATACTTTCACACGGCACTGTACATAGTTAAATAAGTATAAATCCGTGATTGCAAGTGAAGAGGAAGACTGCTCAGTGTCACTGATGCGGTGTAATTAGGTGTTCGTGCAGTCATCTTCACGGGGGTAGGCAGGCAACAGAGCTGTCTCCCCTTCAGAGCAGAGTGAGGGAGAGAAGATTGTATCACTGATGCAGCGTGAGTACAGTTAAAGGGAACCCCATAAACGGACCCCCCAGCATCTTTACACCTGTCCCTGCACCCCCTCCTATCATTGCTAGCCATCCCTTTTGCATAAAAAAACGATTTGATAAAGATGAGAAATTAGGTTATATTACCTTGCCCTGTGTGGCTTCTCTGTTTTTGAGAAGCCGCAAAGCGGTGCTGGCTGCTTCTCCCGCCGCCTGCGACGTAATTAGCACGCCTGATGGGCGTGGTGATAAGCTCAGAGCCTCTGCTCATCATCCAAGGGTGGTACAGCCGGTATGACGCGATTTTCGTCATACAGGCTGTACCACCCCTTTGATGAGCGCCAAGGCTCAGAGCTTGTTAGCAGCCCATCGGGCATGCATAATTACGCCGCAGCGGCGGGAGAAGCAGCCAGCACCGCCTTTGCGACTTCTCAAAAACAGAGAAGCCACACAGGCGAGGTATATAACCTATTTCTCATCTTTATCAAATCGTTTTTATGCAAAAGGATGGCTAGCAATGATAGGAGGGGTGCAGGTTCCCTTTAGATGACCGACTCATTGCACTGAGCAGTTTCAATCAGATGTTCTCTGTATATTCACAGAGCTTGCTGTGAATACAGGAGAGTGTCCTCCTTACAGCACAGTGCAATCACCATTTACATAGCTTCATGAAGGTGGTCCTGCTGTGTAGACAGCAGACCTGCTGGAGTGTGGTGGTAATGTCCATTGTGATGTTACGTCAGACTCCAAACAACAAACCTCTAGTTGGGGAGAGCTCATAACATAACACACCCTAAGGAATGATTGAGATAAAAAGCACAATGTTTTTGCACTATGTTTGTGAATTAATTAGATAATAATGTAAAGGAATGTATAAAATTCCAGCATAAGCAATGGTGGCTGCTGAAGAAAGTCCTATGTGACTGAAAAGTCGCAATACATACATGAAGGCCAATAAAGGCTGAATACATCTTGAAAGGAGTGCTGCAGCCCGTTTTGTCTATTACACTGGTCAACATTATTTTCTGGCAAAAGGTTTAAACATATTTAAGTAATTTTGGCTGCTGATTACGAATATGAACTCAGTTTTTGGCTATCACATCAGGATTTCGAGATATTTTTGATGAAAATTACTCCTATCGAATGGTCTTTGATAAAAACATGATTTTTGGGACTACATTTTGTATATTTTTAATCAATGAATAACAAAGATTACAAAGTCTATGTACAGCAAATCAAATATACTTACAGAATTAAACTACAAAATATAAAACTCATATCTATGGCACACAGATGAATGACAAATGGCAGTTATTTGAACTTTCTTTTCTTGGCTGATCTGTGATGAACAGCTTCTGGATTGTCTCTCATCAAGCTCCAGCAATAGTCAGCCATCATATGTGAGTCCCACCGGCCTTGGTACCGTTCTTCCATTGTTTTAATGTCCTGATGAAAACGCTCCCCTTGTTCCTCGCTCACAACCCCAAGCTTCTCTGGAAAAAAGTCCAAATGGCTGTGTAAATAGTGAATCTTAATAATCCTTCTACATCCAAGATTTCGCAGACTCATTAGTAGCTCTTCCACAATCTCTTCATACTTGTCTGCATTCTTATTCCCTGGAAAATTCTGCACCACATTACAAAATGCATTCCAAGCTCTTTCTTCTGTCTCATTCATTGATGTGATAAAATTTGGGTCTCTCATAAGTGATCTTATTTGAGGTCCATCAAATATTCCAGCCTTTTTCTTCTCTTCACTAAGACCAGGAAAAGTTGAACATGTATAGTTAAAGCATTCTCCACTGTGATTGAGAGCTTTGACGAACTGCTTCATCAATCCAAGTTTTATGTGCAAGGGAGGATAGACAATGTTCTTCCTATCCACTAGAGGATCATGGATGACATTCTTATCGCCAGATGCCAAACTCTGTCGCTGAGGCCATTCCATAAACCTGCACTTTTTATACACTACTTATCATTTACATGGAATTCATGAAAATGGGCTATATATCTATAGTGCAAAAACGTGATGTGATAGAGAAAATTATAAGATCAGATAGATTTGAATTCAGCACCCTCAAATTAGTGTAAAACTGTTCTTAAAGTCCATGCCAGAAATTGTTTTGTTTTGTTTTTTGTCGACCAGTGTTATCTAGTAAAATAATAGCAGCACACTAGTAATGCCAATCACATGCAAACAATGGTGTTCCCGGATGATGTTAGTAGATGTTTTTTCTTGAGAAAAATTAAAAACTAAAGTTTTTTTCAAAAAACTCAGATGGAAATTTTTCTTTTTTTATGAAAAACTGCTTGTCTTATGATAAGGGTCTTAGAGCATGTATTGGCCAATAAATGCCTGCCCTTCAACCATGGCAAGGAGACCTTAAATCTGAAGGGTCCCTCTCTACACTTAAAACCTCTCTCGTACCCTAGGGGTCTCTGTTACAATGGGCAGTAGAAGGATACATACCACATCAGATGACCCCAGTGGCTTAGTAGGGAGGATGGAAGGAGTGCAAGGTTTTTTTTTTTTCGTTTCTTTTTTTCTTCATTATCCATCTATAGTCCTGAGAAAAATCGCAGCACTACTGAGATGGTGTAAATGATGTGTTCTTTATTCCAGCATCAGGCAAACAATGGTGACGTTTCGGGCCCACACGCCCTTAGTACAGCAATCACCAGCTGGTTGTGCCTTGTTTTTATGCAAGTCAATCTCATTACATCAATAAATTATTCCACACAAAATATTAGTGTTGCATAACAGTCTAAGATGTCACATGTTTGTTTATAACATCCTCCACAACATTATTCAATATACTTCAGCGCAATATAAACCTTACATGCATCAAGCTTATATATCGTTTTCTATACTTGGATTCTGATTAATTGGAAGTCAGTTGTCCTTATATACATCATATCAACTTATTTGAAACAT
The DNA here is from genome assembly GCA_033576535.1 of Allobates femoralis. Taxonomy (NCBI): domain Eukaryota; kingdom Metazoa; phylum Chordata; class Amphibia; order Anura; family Aromobatidae; genus Allobates; species Allobates femoralis. Next base: position 252,194,407 of record JARQOC010000005.1, read on the forward strand.
CTGATTCACCATATCGCATTACCGTGTTGAGGCTGCATACAGTCTCACTGTTGGGCGTGCTCCCGGCAGCCCCAGAAGTGCGCAATGTGATAGTGTAAGCACTGCTACGGCAACCGGGGGCGTGGTAACCACCTCCCAGAAACACGTCACACATTGTGTATGCACTGCCATGGAGACCAGGGGCAGAGTATCAGCGCCATATCCTCACTTGCACCTGCGCAGCAGCCGCTCCACTGGCATTCCTCTGTGCTCGCAGTGCTATTACAGTACATTATACTGACCAGCATCTTGGCCATTCAAAGTGACTCGTGCTTAAGGGGAATTTAATGGCACCCGAATTTTAATCTTCTAATATATTATAAAGGTGCATTTTGTGCAAAAATGTGCAAATAGGTCCACTTCACCTGAGTAAAAACCAAAGAATCCTCTGCCTGGATTCATATACAGCCATATGAAAAAGTTTGGGCACCCCTCTTAATCTTACTCTTTTTTTTTTTTTGTTGTTTAAAATAGTTTTTTTGCAACAGCTATTTCAGTGTGATATATGTAATAACTGATGGATACAGTAATATTTCAGGATTTAAATGAGGTTTATTGTACTAACCGAAAATGTGAAATGTTCATTATTTAAAAAATTGACAGGTGCAAAAGTATGGGCACCTCAACAGAAAAGTGACATTAATATTTAGTAGATCCACCTTTTGCAAAAATAACAGCCTCTAGTCGCTTCCTGTAGCTGTTAATGAGTTTCTGGATCCTGGATGAAGGTATTTTTGACCATTCCTCTTTACAAAACAATTCCAGTTCAGTTAAGTTTGATGGTCGCCAAGCATGGACAGCCCGCTTCAAAACATCACACAGATGTTCAATGATATTCAGGTCTGGGGACTGGGATGGCTATTCCAGAACATTGTAATTGTTCCTCTGCATGAATGCCTGAGTAGATTTGGAGCGGTGTTTTGGATCATTGTCTTGCTGAAAGATCCACCCCGGCGTAACTTCAACTTTGACACTGATTCTTGAACATTATTCTCAAGAATCTGCTGATACTGAGTGGAATCCATGCGACCCTCAACTTTAACAAGATTCCCGGTGCCGTCATTGGCCACACAGCCCCAAAGCTGATGGGCCTTCCCCCAAATTTGACAGTGGGTAGCAAGTGTTTTTCTTGGAATGCTGTGTTTTTGTGGCGCCATGCATAACGCCTTGTATGACTAAACAACTCAATCTTTGTTTCATCAGTCCACAGGACCTTCTTTCAAAATGAAACTGGCTTGTCAAAATGTGCTTTTGCATAGCTCAGGCTACTCTGTTTGTGGCATGCATGCAGAAACGGCTTCTTTCGCATCACTCTCCCATACAGCTTCTCCTTGTGCAGTGTGCGCTGTATTGTTGACCGATGCACAGTGACACCATCTGCAGCAAGATGATGCTGCAGGTCTTTGGATGTGGTCTGTGGATTGTTCTTGACTGTTCTCACCATTCTTCTTCTCTGCCTTTCTGATATTTTTGTAGGCCTGCCACTTCTGGCCTTTACAAGAACTGTCCCAGTGGTTTTCCATTTCCTTACTATGTTCCTCACAGTGGAAACTGACAGGTTAAATCTCTGAGACAACTTTTTGTATCCTTCCACTGAACAACTATGTTGAACAATCTTTTTTTTTTTTTTCAGATCTTTTGAGAGCTGTTTTGAGGAGCCCATGATGCCACTCCCCAGAGAAGATGCAACTAGGAGAACAACTTGCAAGTGGACACCTGAAATAGCTTTTCTCATGATTGGATACACCGGCCTATGAAGTACAAAGCTCAATAAGGTAACCAAACCAATTTAGTGCTTCAGTAAGTCAGTAAAAAGTAGTTAGGAGTATTCAAATCATGAAAATCAGAAGGGTGCCCATACTTTTTGCACATGTAAAATTTTGAAATAATGCATATTTCACATTTTAGTTAGTACAATAAGCCTCATTTCAATCCTGAAATATTACTGTGTCCATCAGTTATTACATATATCACACTGAAATAGCTGTTGCAAAAAGCCAATTTTAAACAAAAAAAAAAGAGCAAGATTAAGAGGGGTGCCCAAACATTTTCATATGACTGTAGTTCTCCTTTATATCAGGATCCCTCATGCTCACTCTACCACATATTTAGGACAAGTCTTAGGGCACCCCAGACTTCTCCATGCGGCCAGGGGTCAACGGATTCTTTTCTGGTATATACCGTATATACTCGTGTATAAGCCGACCCGTGTATAAGCCGACCCCCTACTTTTGCCCCCAAAACTTGGGAAAACCTATTGACTCGTGTATAAGCCGAGGGTGGACCCCAGCACAGGTATACAGCCCCCAGCAGTGTGGTATACAGGCCCCCCCAGTGGTAGTATACAGCAGCCTCCCCAGTGGTATGCAGGCCCCAGCAGCATATACAGCAGCCCCAGTGGTATACAGCGCTGCATGCGGGGGGGGGCATCCTGTGAGGTGGGGGCGCCAAAAAGTGAGGGGGTCCCGTATGACTCGCGTATAAGCCGAGGGGGGGACTTTTCAGCTCAATTTTTGGGCTGAAAAACTCGGCTTATACGCGAGTATATACGGTAACCCCTATTTAGACCTGTGTGTATTGAATTTATTTAATTGTATTGCCATAAGTGCTTAACATTAATAAGATGAATAATAAAAAATTATTATGTTGCTATAAGTGCTTAAAATAATAAAGGGTTTTACAAAACAGATTACTATATAGCAGCTCCAACATGCGAAATGCAGGCTAAATATCTTCAGTAATGCCTCAAGGAAAAAAATAATTTGACTTCCAATCTCTCCAGTATATCTGAAAAAGAAACAAAGATAAAAAAGAATGTTAATAGCATGTCCATGTACTTTGTTCTAACTAAAGTGCATAACCCTACTGTGATTACAAAGTACACTGTGATTGCAAAGTTTTTCTTGTATCTATTTATCTATCTGATTTTCCATCTTTCTATTCTAACTTTTAAAAGCATGGGATTAACCATGTTAAAAAAGCATGTCATACTTATGACATGGGCATGACATACGTATGCTAGGTTCGGGGAAACTGCACACTGGCATATCATACGGGTGTTAAAATGCTTGACATCCGCATAACACACTGATACTTTTCTCGCTAAATTGGAATTTGCCAAAACACATGTTTACCAGCTTCAAGGATTCTGGGAGAGTGTTCTTTGAATACATGAGAGAAAATTGGAACTTGGTGGCAATTTACATCAGCTCTATGTTCACAGATGCAAAAAAGCATACAATTCATTTCACCTACTGTGAAACATGAAGGTGGTTAGCCATGCTTTGGGCTGCAATGCTGCATCTAGCACAGGGGGTAGCCTTTTATAAGATCTCATCTAAATTCTTGTGAACATCTGTGGGGGGAACTGAAACATGCAGTCTGGAGAAAGCTCCTTTCAAGCCTGATAAAGCTAGTTCACTCTGTTCAGGTTTAATGGGCCAAATTACTTATCAACAAGTGGAGATGTCTAAGGGTGTGTTCAAATCAGCGAAAATGGTATGCAAGTACAATCTGATAAAACATCAGGTTGCACTTGCATACCATGTTAACCTATAGTGCAATGCACATCTGCGAGTTTTTCCTCTGCGAGAAATGTGCCAAGGAAAATTCGCTGAAATTTGCAGCATGCTGCAGATTCCGCCAATGCAAGTGTATGTGTGGGATGAAAACATCGTATACCATACATAGAGCACTGGGACCACGATTTTAGAATGGACGTTTCCATGCAGTAAAATGGAAGAAAAGCTAGACAGATATAGATAGCATACAAAAAAAATCATAGGCACTCCCACAATTGCAATTTACTTACAAACCTTTATTGGTCAGAGAAAGGCAACATTTCAATCTCTAGTAGATCTTTGTCAAGCCTAACAAAGGCTTGACAAAGATCTAGTAAAGATTGAAACGTTGCCTTTCTTTCACCAATAAAGGTCTGTAAGTAAATTGCAATTTTGGGAGTGCTGCCTATGATTTTTTTTTTCCTGGTATGTAACTGGCAAGTGGGAAGCTGCTAAGGTAGGCATTGCACCCAGGGCTATCCAATGTGCTGCTTTTACTTTTTCTGATATATAGATAGCATAGAAAGAGCGATAAATAGATGGTAGAATAGTTAGATCGGGCTTACCAGACTCCTGCTGCTACTTCTGTGGCCGGCCATTAAGCCACTTGCATATTCACTACATTGACCTGCAAACAGCCAATCACAGACGCTCACACTCTGTGAGAGCTTCTGTGATTGGCTGTTGCAGTCAGACTGCATTTTCTCAATCTGGACAGTGATTGTGCTTGATTGCCATACACATTAGTGTATGGCAACCAACCTGCCGTCATAGGGTGTTAAATAAATAAATAAATTAAAAAAGGCGTAGAGCTTCGCAATATTTAATTCTAGCCTGAGGAAAGCAGACCGCTGCGAGCTTCCACTCTTGGCTATGTAATTTTTCCTTGGCTGGGAAAAAAAAATGTGTGGACTCCACCGTATTTTTAATTGCTAGCCAAGATAAAACTAGGCAGTTGAGGGCTGATATTTCTCAGTGGGGTGAGGGACCATTGTTTTAGGGCCTCCCCATGCTAAAGAATAGCAGCCTGCAGCCGCCCCTGAAAATGGTGCATTCATAAATGGCACCATTTACCAGGCTCTTCCAGCGGCCCTGGTGGAGGGTGGCATGCTGGGTATAAAAGGGTTAATACCAGCTTTGTTTCACCAGCTGGTATTAAGCCCTGAGATTCTTAAAGGGGTTTTCTGGGCTTTTTGTAGAATTTCTATGTGTATCTAGGCTGCAAAACATCAACAGTTTGTAATACACATCCTGTCAACATTTTGCATTGTCACCCAGATATCACTGTTTTGCGTCTGCCAGAGAATGACCAGGGGCGTGTTTGTGTTTCTGCATGTAAATGTAGAACTGGTCGTTTATGCCCAGACTCCTCCAAACAAGCCCCCTCTCCCAATCTCAGTGTGCCCATCCACCCTCAGGATCCTACAAGCCCTCCTCTCTCCCTAATATGCCCACCTACCCCCATTGCACACAGTGATCCCCTCCTCCACTGACAGTGTGCCGAATCCGCAGCTGTGCGAAGTAGATTCGGCACACTGTGACAGTGCAGGAGGGAACCGCTGAATGCAAAGCAATATAGTGCGCTCTCACCTAGTCCTCTTTGGCCGCGCTGTCATTGGTGCCAAGCACCGCAGTCCCAGCTCTCTGTGTATAGACAGGACCTGCACAGAAAGCCCGTGCTATCTATACCGCATCCACCAGCTCTCTATCCCTCGCTTGTGCAGTGGAGCCGATGCTCTTGTCTGTGTCTCCTACAGCACAGAGTGGGGCATAGAAAGCCAGCGACTGCGGTATACACAGGAATGGCTCTCTGTGCAGTGAAGCCAGTCCTGTCTATGCACAGAGAGCCGGGACTGCAGTCCTCTGCTCCATTGACAGCGTGGCAAAAGAGGAGTAGGTGAGCGCGCACACCATATTGCTGTGCATTCAATGGTCTCCTCCTGCACTGACAGTGTTTCAAATCTACTTTACACAGCTGAGGATTCTGCACACTGTGTCAGTGGAGGAGGGGACCACTGTGTGCAATTGGGGTGGGTGGTCATGTTAGTGGTTGGGGCGAACCTATAGGCGTCTGGGGGTGGCTGGGCATACTGAGACTAGGGGAGGGGTTGTGTTCGGAGGAGTCTGTGTTGGAGCCTGCATGTATATGGAGAACTGGATGTTACGCCCAAACACGGCCGCTCTTTGTTCTCTGGCAGACGCAAATCAATGATACCTGGGTGAAAATTCAAAATAGTTGACAGGATATATACTGCAAACTGTCAACATTTTGCAGCCTAGATAGACCTAGAGATCCTACAAAAAGCCCGGACAACCCCTTTAATGTCAGACCAAGTTAGACCCAGCCATTAAGAATAAATAAAGGGTTAAAAAAGACGCCACACAGAGAAAAATGTATTTATCAGAAATAAATACACAGAGACACTTAGACGCCATCTTTATGACTCCCTCCCCACCCTCATACCATCCACGATTCTGTCTTCTCTCTACCTGCACTCACTAAGCTCTGCTACATTAGAGATCACAGGGAGAAAGAACACATCCACACCAAGTTATCTCTAATCACTGAATGACAGCGGGGAGACCTGCGGCAGAGTAAGCGGTAACATCACCAAGGTCACCATTGCCATAGTAACAGAGCGAGCAGTTACTAATGCAACGGTGTCCTCTGATCACCTCTGTTAACTCCCTGTTCACCACACCGCTATTCCTGCAGCTCCTGAGCAGGAATAGTGGTATGGTAAGCAGAGAGTTACCTGAGGTGATCCGAGGACATCTTTGCATTAGTAACCGCTAGCTTGGTTACTATGGCAATGGTGACATCATGGGAGACTAGTAAGCCAGATTTACCTATTCTAGCATCTATCTATCCTATCTATTTATCTGATTTTCTATCTCTCTACCCTAATTTTTAACAGCATGGGATTGACCATGTTAAAAAGCATTTCATACACATGTCATACTTAAGACATGCACATGACATATGGATGCTAGGTGCTGGAAAACCAAACACTGGCATGTAATACGGGTGTCAAAACGCATGACACGCTGATACTTTTCTCGCTGATATCTGCAGCAAGAAAAAAAAGCAGGTGTGAGCGCACCCTTAGGCTACGTTCACACATTTGCGTACTTTGTATTTTTTTTTGCGTGCTCGTTTTGCCGCGATTTTCAGCCGCGCATAAAAGCGCAACAAAATACGCTGGGGCTTTCACACACTGCGCTTTCTTTACCCCAGAAAGTGCAGGTGATGTCACAGAGGGGAGGAAGAATCCTGCTTCCTCCTCCCCTCTGTGACATCTGTGACAGCCCCATTACATTTCGCAGTGTATTAATATACACTGCGAAATCTAAATTAAACAAAGCCAAATGTATGTAAAATAAAAAAGAATGAAATACTTTACCTCTCCGATGCCTTTTCCCGGTGGTTTTGTGAGTAGCAGCGACCTCGCCAGCGACATCACTGTGTGTGACACTTAGCAGCGATCGGCCCCCCACTGGGAGATCGCTGATCGTTAATGAATGGCCTGGAACATTTTTCGATCTTCGATCGCCTGCTGGGCATGCTGGATCGCTGTGTGTGACACGAGCAACAACCAGCGATCCCCATTCTGCGGCCGAGAATCTGACATCCCTAGCGACAGTCGGGTGTCGGCGCATCGCATGGTCATTGCTGGTAAGTCTGCCTGTATGGCATCTCACCAGCGACGCACCAGTGATCCCGGCCAGGTCGGATCGTTGTCTGGATCGCTGGTGCGTTGCTACATGTAACGGGACCTTAAGTTGATGGACGAGCTGGTTTGGCTGCATGTTGTGCAGTGGCACTTTGTTGAAAGCCGGGAATGCCGATGGCGTGATCTTCCTGAGGCCTATGGGAAAAGCGCGCCGAAAAATGCACGCAATCCTGACCCATCAGTGGCAGCAGCTGCGTGCAGCTGCACACTGGACCGGAGGGCAAATTAGCCCTCCAGTTCTGTGTGCTGATCCATTCTGGGGCTGTCAGGTTCATCCCCGACAGCCCCAGACCGACCTGACCGCAGTGTGAAGCCGCCCTTACTTGTGTTGAAGCCCTGACCTGTGTAAAACTTGGCCTGGCCTTCTGTGAATTCCGCTGACTCTTTCTCTCTCTCCAGGGTCTTGTGTTGGTTGCTGATACAGGTGTTCTGGAGATTGGGGTCTCCTCTGTGAACTGGTGTTTTCTGCTGGGCTAAGTGCTCCATAGCAGACTTGGACTCCGGTGTCCGGGTTGCTTCATGGGTTGAACCGGTATGGTTCCTCTGCCCCAATCGGTTGCTCGCCTTGCCTCTGACCCTCTCTCTCGGGTTCCTCACTCTAGCTAGGCTGTCCTCTGGTTTGGGCCTTGCACGGCTCCAGTACCAGGTTGTCTTCACAGTACTGCTCCATACTGCACGGACTGACTAACTCCGCCCCAGCACCTGTATTTATAGGGGATCTTGCCTAAGATAGCAAGTGGGGCTACCCCTACAGGCCTGGGGTGACAGGTGTTGTGTATGTAAAGGCACCTGACGTGGAAATCCCGCTATGCACTAGGTGTTCCTGTGGCTTCCTGTACCGCAGCGTGCCATATATCCAACTTTCTTTGGCACTGCCTTTATGCGAGCGCTCAAAAGTGATGCGTAAAAGCAGGAATACGTCCAAATTACACTACATCTGAACGTAGCCTTATGCAAATGCAGGTCACTCTTTCTCCACCTCTGGGTATTCTTTATCTAGCTCCCCAAGGCCTAGTCGGTGCAAGAATCGGACCTTTGCTCTCACTTGGACCTGTACTCTAACCGGGTGTCTAAGCCAAGAGATTATGGTCAATAATCTTGTTCAGCCTATATACCATTCATTGAACACCAGTGAAGCAAAACTCTCTTCTACCGTAGAGATGGTGTCCTGCAAGAGTGTCAGGTGGGCTGCCAGCCACTTCTTGAACCTAGCATGTTAGGCTGCCTTCACACTATGGATTTTGCAAATCCGATGCTGTCCGATAAAAATTGGACAGCATCGGACCGATTTTGGGCCTCATGCAGCCCTATGGGCATCGGACCGAATCGGATGTGCACTAAATGGCATCCGATTTGGTCTGATCCGATTCTGTCGGATTTTTTTTATCAGTGCAAAAATCGGAGCATGCTCCGATTATTGCACCGAAAATAAAATCGGACAAAATCGGATCGGACCAAATCGGATGCCATTTAGTGCACATCCGATTTGGTCCGATCAATTTAACATGGAGCCCTATGGAGCAGGGTCCGAGGAAACATCTGATGTCTCCTCGGACCCGATTTTAGTGTACTGAGCATGCTCAGTACATGCTCTGCTCAGTACAGTAAAAATGCTCCAAACTGGAAGGCAGGGGTTAAAAAAAAAAAAAAAAAGTTTATGCTCACCTGTTTCCGAGGCCCCCGCCATCTCCCGGTGTCCTCGCGCTGTCTGCAGAGGTCTTCTACTTCTGTACAGGACCTGTCGTGATGTCAGTCACATGACCGCAGGTTACCATGGTGTAACCTGCGGTCACATGACTGTGACATCAGGCAGGACCTGTACAGATGAAGAAGACCTCTGCAGACACCGGGAGCCTGCGGGAGCTGCGGGGGCCTCGGGGACAGGTGAGCATAAACTTTTTTTTTTTTTTTTTTTTTTACCGAAGGCTACGATTTTATGCCGGAATCGGATGCCTATTTGGCATCCGATTCCAGGCATCAGAAAGGAGCCGATGCTGTCCGAATTTATCGGACAGCATCGGCTCCCTTCAAAATCGTTTATGTGGAAGCACCCAGACAGATATCGTCACAGACTGAAACGACTGAAGATTTTATACTTTTTTCTTCTAAAAAGAACTTGCTATCTGGGCTGCTTAGCTTTCAGTGGGACCCCATTGTGTTTGTTAGGATGCGTCCTGGCTTTGGATAATCAATCTATTACATGCTGTATGTTAAGGCTACATTCACACTGTGCGTTTTTGCTGTGCTTTTGCTCATCAACTTTTGTAACCAAAGCCAGGAGTGGAACAATCAGAAGAAAGATATAATAGAAACATACAGTTAGGGCCAGAAATATTTGGACAGTGACACAAGTTTTGTTATTTTAGCTGTTTACAAAAACATGTTCAGAAATACAATTATATATATAATATGGGCTGAAAGTGCACACTCCCATCTGCAATATGAGAGTTTCCACATCCAAATCGGAGAAAGGGTTTAGGAATCATAGCTCTGTAATGCATAGCCTCCTCTTTTTCAAGGGACCAAAAGTAATTGGACAATGGACTCTAAGGGCTGCAATTAACTCTGAAGGCGTCTCCCTCGTTAATCTGTAATCAATTAAGTAGTTAAAGGGTCAGGGGTGGATTCCAGGTGTGTGGTTTTGCATTTGGAAGCTGTTGCTGTGACCAGACAACATGCGGTCAAAGGAACTCTCAATTGAGGTGAAGCAGAACATCCTGGGGCTGAAAAAAAAGAAAAAATCCATCAGAGAGATAGCAGACATGCTTGGAGTAGCAAAATCAACAGTTGGGTACATTCTGAGAAAAAAGGAATTGACTGGTGAGCTTGGGAACTCTAAAAGGCCTGGGCGTCCACGGATGACAACAGTGGTGGATGATCGCCGCATACTTTATTTGGTGAAGAAGAACCCGTTCACAACGTCAACTGAAGTCCAGAACACTCTCAGTGAAGTAGGTGTATCTGTCTCTAAGTCAACAGTAAAGAGAAGACTCCATGACAGTAAATACAAAGGGTTCACATCTAGATGCAAACCATTCATCAATTCCAAAAATAGACAGGCCAGAGTTAAATTTGCTGAAAAACACCTCAAGAAGCCAGCTCAGTTCTGGAAAAGTATTCTATGGACAGATGAGACAAAGATCAACCTGTACCAGAATGATGGGAAGAAAAAAGTTTGGAGAAGAAAGGGAACGGCACATGATCCAAGGCACACCACATCCTCTGTAAAACATGGTGGAGGCAACGTGATGGCATGGGCATGCATGGCTTTCAATGGCACTGGGTCACTTGTGTTTATTGATGACATAACAGCAGACAAGAGTAGCCGGATGAATTCTGAAGTGTACCGGGATATACTTTCAGCCCAAATTCAGCCAAATGCTGCAAAGTTGATTGGACGGCGCTTCATAGTACAGATGGACAATGACCCCAAGCATAAAGCCAAAGCTACCCAGGAGTTCATGAGTGCAAAAAAGTGGAACATTCTGCAATGGCCAAGTCAATCACCAGATCTTAACCCAATTGAGCATGCATTTCACTTGCTGAAATCCAGACTTAAGACGGAAAGACCCACAAACAAGCAAGACCTGAAGGCTGCGGCTGTAAAGGCCTGGCAAAGCATTAAGAAGGAGGAAACCCAGCGTTTGGTGATGTCCATGGGTTCCAGACTTAAAGCAGTGATTGCCTCCAAAGGATTTGCAACAAAATATTGAAAATAAAAATATTTTGTTTGGGTTATATTTATTTGTCCAATTACTTTTGACCTCCTAAAATGTGGAGTGTTTGTAAAGAAATGTGTACAATTCCTACATTTTCTATCAGATATTTTTGTTCAACCCTTCAAATTAAACGTTACAATCTGCACTTGAATTCTGTTGTAGAGGTTTCATTTCAAATCCAATGTGGTGGCATGCAGAGCCCAACTAGCCAAAATTGTGTCACTGTCCAAATATTTCTGGCCCTAACTGTAGGCACCGATTCTGTATTTATCACCCACTCCTGGGTTTGGCTACAAATACTGATGAGCTGTTACTGTGCATTTAATATCTATGTATGTTTATATTTTCTTACCTATCATGTCTTTGCTTTTTCTCATTCCTCCTGATCACTCTTCCATGACTTGGAGTGGCTACTCCAACCCCTCCCTACTTTTTATTACCTTTGTTTAACTCTGAGTATGTGGTCACTTCATACCTTACCCACCCCCTCATCCACACCTGATTCATCTTAGCAGCAGATATATTCAGAACCACAAGTCTGATCCAGACTTGTCTGATCCATATATCCAAAGAAGAAGCTTGATAAAGACCACAGGAGTGGTCGAAATGTCGCTTATGCCCATGGAATAAACACAAAATTTTTTTTTGCACCATCAAAGATCTGTGGCGCTGTCCTTTTCTTCTTTGGATATATTGCTGGGATCCGGATTGGACTCTCCGGTTTGGACGTGCGTCCAGGTGCTGGCTGGAGATACGGAAGGCCTAGCATGCAACCCCAGGTGCTGTGACCAATTACCTTTTATACGTATTGTCTGATTGTCTTAGGGCCCTTTCACATCAGCGGTTTTTTCAAATCGCGGCAGATGCGGTGAAAAAAACGCATCTGCCGCGATTACCGCATACCAGCTGCACTTGCGGCACGGTTGCGGCGCGGTTGCGGCAAGCCCCATAGAAAGTATAGGCGGGCTTGCGGCAAGTGCGGTTTTGCACTTGCAGCAGGTGCGGCCGCGAAAAAAAACGCGGCTGACCGCGTTTTTTTTTCGCGGCCGCACCTGCCACAAGTGCCAAAACCGCACCTGCCCCAAGTCCGCCTATACCTTGTATGGCGTTTACCGCTACCGCTCCGCAACTGTGCCGCAAGTGCAGCCGGTATGCGGTAATCGCGGCAGATGTGTTTTTTTTCACCGCATCTGCCGCGATTTAAAAAAAACGCTGATGTGAAAGGGCCCTTAGAAAATGTACCGTATATACTCGTGTATAAGCCGAGTTTTTCAGCACAAAAAATGTGCTGAAAAGTCCCCCCTCGGCTTATACACGAGTATATACGGTAATCATAAAAAAAAATTATATAAAACCCGTCTGTATACAGCCCCCCCCCCCCCCCCCCCGTGGTATACCGGGCCCCCCCTGTGGCAACCTGTAAAGGAAGCGATGATTATACTTATCGGGTCGCTGTCGCCGACGCCGACGCTCTGTCACCGTCCGTCACCGCGCTCCTCCTGGTCTTCATGCTTCCTTCACCGTCGCACAGGAAATGACGTCATTTTCTGTGCGCCCGTGAAGGAAGCATGAAGACGGGAAGGAGCGCGGTGACGGACGGTGACAGAGCGGCGGCGTCGCCGTCGGCGACAGCGACCCGATAAGTATAATCATCGCTTCCTTTACAGGTTGCCACAGGGTGGGCCCGGTATACCAGGGGGGAGGGCTGTATACAGCCGGGTACCGCTGTATACAGCGGGGGCTGCTGTATACAGCGGGGGCTGCTGTATACCCCTCTAGGGCTGCTAAATACCCCTCTGGGGCTGCTGTATACCCCTCTGGGGCTGCTGTATACAGCTCTGGGGCTGCTGTATACCCCTCTGGGGCTGCTGTATACCCCTCTGGGGCTGCTGTATACCCCTCTGGGGCTGCTGTATACCCCTCTGGGGCTGCTATATACCCCTCTGGGGCTGCTGTATACCCCTCTGGGGCTGCTGTATACCCCTCTGGGGCTGCTGTATACCCTCTGGGGCTGCTATATACCCCTCTGGGGCTGCTATATACCCCTCTGGGGCTGCTGTATACCCCTCTGGGGCTGCTGTATACCCCTCTGGGGCTGCTATATACCCCTCTGGGGCTGCTGTATACCCCTCTGGGGCTGCTGTATACCCCTCTGGGGCTGCTGTATACCCCTCTGGGGCTGCTATATACCCCTCTGAGGCTGCTGTATACCCCTCTGGGGCTGCTGTATACCCCTCTGGGGCTGCTGTATACCCCTCTGGGGCTGCTGTATACCCCTCTGGGGCTGCTATATACCCCTCAGGGGCTGCTGTATACCCCTCTGGGGCTGCTGTATACAGCTCTGGGGCTGCTGTATACAGCTCTGGGGCTGCTGTATACCCCTCTGGGGCTGCTGTATACCCCTCTGGGGCTGCTGTATACCGCACTGGGGCTGCTGTATATAGGGGCTGCAATACCACTTGGGCTGCAATACCACTGGGGCTGCTGTATATAGGGGCTGCTGTATACACCACTGGGGCTGCAATACCACTGGGGCTGCTGTATACAGGGGCTGCAATACCACTGGGGCTGCAATACCACTGGGCTGTTGTATATAGGGGCTGCTGTATACACCACTGGGGCTGCAATACCACTGGGGCTGCTGTATACAGGGGCTGCAATACCACTGGGGCTGCAATACCACTGGGGCTGCTGTATATAGGGGCTGCTGTATACACCACTGGGGCTGCAATACCACTGGGGCTGCTGTATACAGGGGCTGCAATACCACTGGGGCTGCTGTATACACCACTGGGGCTGCTGTATACAGGGGCTGCAATACCACTGGGGCTGCAATACCACTGGGGCTGCTGTATATAGGGGCTGCTGTATACACCACTGGGGCTGCAATACCACTGGGGCTGCTGTATACAGGGGCTGCAATACCACTGGGGCTGCTGTATATAGGGGCTGCTGTATACACCACTGGGGCTGCAATACCACTGGGGCTGCTGTATATAGGGGCTGCAATACCACTGGGGCTGCAATACCACTGGGGCTGCTGTATATAGGGGCTGCAATACCACTGGGGCTGCAATACCACTGGGGCTGCTGTATATAGGGGCTGCAATACCACTGGGGCTGCTGTATATAGGGGCTGCAATACCACTGGGGCTGCAATACCACTGGGGCTGCTGTATATAGGGGCTGCAATACCACTGGGGCTGCTGTATATACCACTGGGGGCTGCTGTATATCATACTGCTGGGGCCTGTATACCACTGCTGGGGCTGTATACCTGTGCTGGGGTCCACCCTCGGCTTATACGCGAGTCAATAGATTTTCCCAGGTTTTGGGGGCAAAAGTAGGGGGTCGGCTTATACACGGGTCGGCTTATACACGAGTATATACGGTACTTTGAAAGATTTTGTTTGAAAGACATATGGTCTTTCAAACTAAGTCTTTCAAAGTACATTTTCTAAGTACAATACTTAGACATAGACTAGAAATGGACTGGAAATGACTGGAAGGTAAAGGAATAGAAAGCCACCACAATGTTTCTTTTCTATTCACTACCACCCCTTACAACTTCATTTCATATTAACTCCTTAAATCCCTCCAGCAAGTAAGAAACTAATCATCTCTCCACCCATCCTCCCCAGCCATCTTACCTCCTCCTGACTACTATTCCTCCACATGCTGGCTGCATCACCTCATCCTCTGGTCGCATCATTTGATCCCCAGGCTGCAGCATCCCATCATCTCGTCCCCGGCCAATCTACCTCGCCCCGGGTGCATCATCTAGTTCATAAATGCCCCATCTGATCCCCAGCTACATCCCCCCTGGTCTACATCTCAGCCCTCGATCACCGCTGCACCTTCTCATTCCCGAATCCATCACCTCGTCCTCGGCTCCACCATCTTGTCCCTGACTGCTCGATCTCGTCCCCAGCCACATCTCCCTTGGACTGTAGCTCATCCCTTGGTGGCATCCCACCCCAGTCTGGTCTTCACCACTGACCACTCATCCACCACTACAGCTCGCTTTCCCCCTGCACCTGACCCCTGCTGCGTCCGACCCCTGTAACCCCAGCCCCCACCCACCATCTACAATGTTTCCGTTCCTTTGCACTCTCACTCCCATCCCCCTCCACTTCCTGCTACCCCCGCTCATCCCATCACCCAGCAGCAAAATACTTCTCTCACCCTCCATCCTACCTAACCACCTCACCCATTTCTCCGAACTATTCCTTCACTTTCAATCCTCCATCTCCAAACAGGCAAGCCCACCACGTAAACTCTCCTGCTCTCACCTGCTAACCCTCTCCCTGCTCCTCCTACTCACTGGTGACATTTCCCCTAATCCCGCCCCCCCACCACATCCCCACAGTCACCTACACCTCACCCCCACAACCCACCACCAACCCTCGTAACCTCACCATCACCCTTCCTCGCAACCTCACCAACCTTTGACCCATCCTCCCAGCCCCTGCTCCCCAATCTCCCTGCGAGGCGCACTGTGGAACACCCGCTCAGTGTGTAATAAACTCACACACATCCACGAACTGTTTATTTCTAATAAACTCTCATTCCTTGGCATCACAGAGACCTGGCTCACCCCCTCTGACACAGCCTCCCTGCTGCCCTATCCTACGGCGGTTTCAGTCTTTCCCACACACCCTGCCCCTCTAACAAACATGGCGGAGGTGTCGGCATACTCCTGTCCGACACCTGCTCCTTCGCCCCTATTCCACTACCCCCCTCTGCTACTCTTCTCACTTTCGAAGCCCACTCTGTCCGCATCTTCTCCCCCTGTAACCTCCAGCTGGCTGTCGTCTACCGCCCCCCTAAATCCATCCCCACCTTCCTTGACCACTTCACTACCGGGCTACTTTACTTCCTCTCTGCTGATATCCCCACCATCATTATGGGTGACTTCAATATCCCCATCGACACCGCCCACCCAACCGCCTCTCAACTTCTTTCCCTGAGCTCCTCCTTCGGGCTCTCCCAATGATCCTCCTCCACCACCCACAAAGGTGGCCACACGCTGGACCTCATCTTTACCTGTCTTTGCTGCCTTACTAACTTCACAAACTCATCCCTCCCCATCTCTGACCACAATCTATTAACCACCTCCTCCCTCTCCTCCCCTACTACGCCACCTCCTCTCCGCAAACTCGATCACCCCCACAGAAACCTAAAACACATTGATCTGCACTCACTCTCTGAATCCCTCCTCCCTCTCACCGACAACATCCATACGCGACACAGACACTGCTACCACCCTCTACAACACCACGCTAACCAAGGCCCTCGACCTAGCCGCACCCCTCACACACCACGCTCCACGCACTAACAGGCATCCCTGGCACACCGCCCTCACTAAAGACCTGAGACGAGCATCCAGGGTGGCCGAAAGGCGATGGAAAAAATCACATTCCGCTGAGCACTTTGCACTGTTCAAACAGTCCCTCATCGCCTTCAAGAATAATCTTGCTACCGCCAAACAAACCTTCCCATCCCTAATAACCTCCCTGGCCCACAATCCCAAACAACTTTTGAAAACCTTCAATTCCTACTCCGCCCGCCCGCTCCCCCTCCATCTCCCCTTATCTCTGCTGAAGACTTTGCCTCTTTCTTCAAAGAAAAGATTGACAGAATCAGAGGCAGCTTTGATCCACTGTCCCCACAGCCTCCTCTCTCGCCTATACTGCCCTCTCCTTCCATCAACTGCTTCCCCCCCCATAACTGAAGACCAGCTCTCCTGTCAAAATCACACCTCACACCAGCGCTCACGACCCGCTCCCATCCCACCTCATTCCCATCCTCTCCTCCGTTATCATCCCAGCCCTGGCTCATCTTTTCAACCTATCACTTACCACCGGCACTTTCCCCTCAGCCTTCAAACATGCCTTGATCACACCCATCCTCAAAAAACCCTCCCTTGTCCCCACAGCTGTCTCCAACTACCGCCCTATAGCTCTCCTCCCCTTCACCTTTAAACTACTTGAACAGCACGTCCACTCTGAGCTGTCCTCTCACCTCTCCTCCTGCTCCTTCTTCGACCTCCTGCAATCCGGCTTCAGACCCCTCCACTCCACTGAAACAGCACTGACCAAAGTCACCAATGACCTACTGACTGCCAAAAGCAAGCACCACTACTCTGTCCTCCTTCTCCTTGACCTGTCCGCCGCCTTTGACACTGTTGACCACTCCCTTCTACTTCAGATCCTGGAATCTCTTGGCATCACGGACCTTGCCCTCTCCTGGATCTCCTCACACTTAACGGACCGGACCTTCAGCGTCGCCCACTCCCACACATCCTCCTCAGCCTACCCCCTATCTGTCGGGGTCCCCCAGGGCTCGGTGCTAGGACCATTACTCTTCTCAAACTACACTCTCTGCCTAGGGAAACTCATTGAGTCCCATGGCCTCCAGTACCACCTCTACACCGACGACACCCAAATCTACCTGTCTGGACCTGACATCGCCTCCCTATTATCCAAAATTCCGCAGTGCCTGTCCGCCATCTCTTCCTTCTTCTCTGCTCGCTTCCTTAAGCTGAACATGGACAAAACCGAATTCATCGTCTTCCCCCCAAGCCGCTCACACTCACTACCTGGCCTATCCATTGTCGTCAATGACTGCTCTCTCTCCCCAGTCCCCCACGCCAAGTGCCTCGGGGTTATCCTTGATTCTTCCCTCTCCTTCAAGCCCCACATCCAAGCCCTCTCCACCTCCTGCCGACTCCAGCTCAAAAACTTCTCTCGGATCCGCACTTTCCTTGACCACGACACCGCTAAAACACTTATTCACGCTCTCATCATCTCCCGCCTCGACTACTGCAACCTCCTGCTCACCGGCCTTCCCGTTACCTCCGTTTCACCAAGCCAATCTATCCTAAACTCCGCTGCCCGCCTAATCCATCTATCTCCCCGCTACTCCCCTGTCTCCCCCCTCTGCCAAGCCCTTCACTGGCTCCCTGCTTCCCAGAGATCCTGGTTTAAAACACTAACCATGACATACAAATCCACATCCACAACCTGTCCCCTCCATACATCTCCGACATGGTCTCCTGCTACCTACCCTCACGCAACCTGCGATTCTCCCAAAAGCTCTTCCTCTACTCCCCCTTCATCTCCTCTTCGCACAACCACATACAGGACTTCTCCTGTGCATCACCCATACTCTAGAATTCGCTGCCCCACCACATCAGGCATTCTCCTACCCTGGGAACCTTCAAAAGAGGCCTGAAAACCCACCTCTTCCGCCAAGCCTACAACCTGCAATGAGACCCGGTCCACCGCACCGCCTCACGACCGACACCTCCCCCTCCTACTGTATCCCCACCCGCCCCTCATAGACTGTGAGCCCTTGCGGACAGGATCTTCTCCCCTATTATATCTGTACGTTAGAATTGTCCACAGCCATTGTTACTTATATTGTTACTATGTTACTTGTCCTACTCTGCCCTCTTAACATGTAAAGCGCCATGGAATATTATGGTGCTATATAAATTAATAATAATAATAATTAGCAAAAATAGACCAAAAATGCACCGTGTGAATATAGCCTTAAGGTCTTTCAGCTCTGTGAGACCAAATTGTACCAAATTATTTCAAACCCTGCTAACAGTCCAAGACCAGTCCTGTGCAACCACAAGACATAACATTCTCAGTTCTCTACTAAATGCCAGAAGAGAACACCTACACCACAGGAGAAAAAAATCTTTAAAGTCGGCACCTCCTCAGTCTTTTGGAGAAGTCCTCTGGATTCAGAGGGAAAAATGTTGTCACGGAATGAACGGGTAACCCCACTTGAGAACACTCTATTTAGGTAGGCTGCTATGATCTTATCTTTTTGGATGTGTTGCTATCTACAGTCAACAACAGAACAGAAGGAACACTGCGTTTTCCTCCCTCCCACACACATTTCTTAAGATCTTGCCCTCCTCGGTTTAGATTTTTTCCAATCTGTCTCTTCTTTTCTTCAAAAAGGTGACATTCCAATACCTCCTCGAGAGTACCGCTTATTTGTTGTGCTCAAGGAGAGGTCAGTCCAACCCATTCTGGACTAGAAAGGTGGGGTCACACGCGGCGATCTGGCCTGCGATGTCGGAAGCGATGCGCGGGTGCCCGCTCGCTTCCGACATCGCAGGCCAGCTGTCACACGGCACGACGTTGCCGGTGACGCGGCGGCGATGTGGGCGGAGCCATCGCTCGCTGGGCTGGGCTAAGCCCAGCGAGCGATAGCTCAGAAACACTGCAATATAGGCTGGATCGCGCCGCCAACAGTGTCAGACGGCGCGATCCAGCCTAATCGCTGGTCACAGGTTGACAGGTTTATGAACATGTTCATAAACCTGTCAACCTGCGACCAGCGATAATTTGCAGTTGCGTCGTGCTGTCACACAGCGCGACGCACTTGCAATATCGCCCGCGACTTCGCTGTGACGTCACTTTGCGGCGATGTCGCGGGCGAGATCGCCGCGTGTGACCCCACCTGAAGATGCTGAACAATAGAGTCTTGCTCAGTTGCCAAAGAAGTCTTATCTTTATGGACATCCAGAATTCCTAGCTCTACACCCCCATCTTTGCTGCTGAACAGCAATTTCATTGCTTCACGGTCCACCAGTTTCAGTTTGAGGCTCTCTTTTTGAGGCTGGCCATGGCAGGTATTCATGAATGTCGTATCCCTCCTATGTGCCAGGAGGTTCATGGTCACCCTCATCTAGACGAGATTCTGAACAAAACTGTCATATTCAGAGATTTTGTTAAGTCTTAAAATCATCCTCGATATCTCTGATCCCTAGCATGTACTTTGTATTTTTGGTTAATGTTTTCTTCCAGAAGCAAAAAAAGGCTGCACTCCAGTCCTGTGTCCACATTCTGAAATAGTCATCGCCATCATCCCTCAGTTGCTGTATGAGTCCTGGGCAAGATAGATTGGGCCATCAAAGCGATTTCATTTATTCCGTTTCCTACCAGGCCCCTGCAAGCTCACTGCTCTTTTTTTTTCTTTGGGTCAAGTCTATATTCTCTCTGGATCATCCAGGTCCTTCTGCCACATTATATCCAACAGGCTCTCATTTGGTCATTGGCCTCTTCCCTAATCCGTCAAGACTGCACCCTTCTTCCCATTCATTGGCTGACTGTGACCACAAATGACATTCTGATGCTGTCTCCAAGTGTGTCTGTGTATTTTTCTAATATTTTTTTTTCTCTCTGTGGTTTATTTTTTTAACCCTTTATTGGAGATTCTTAATGTCAGGCCAGGTTAGACCCGGCCATTAAGAATCTCAGGGCTTAATACCAGCTGGTAAAACAAAGCTGGTATTAACCCCTTATTACCCAGCATGCCACCAGGGCCACTGGAAGAGCCTGGTAAAGAGCCTGGAAATGGGGCTTCTTATAAATGCGCCATTTTCAAGGCAGCTGCAAGCTGCTATTCTTAGGCGTGGGGGCCCTACAACAATGGGCCTTCATCCCGCTGAGAATACCAGCCATCAGCTGCCTAGTTTTACATTGGCTGGCAATTAAAAATATGGTGGAGCCCACGAATTAGGCAGCTGAGGGCTTTCATTGGCTAGATTTAAAAATACTGTGACTCCCCATGTCACCTTATCATGATAAGGTTGGTTGTCATACACTAATGTATGTGGCAACCAAGCAGAATCACCATCCAGATTAAGGAAATCAAATCTGACTACAACAGCCAATCACGGAGGCTCTCACAGAGTGTGAGCATCTGTGATTGGCTGTTTGCCAGTGCAGTGAATATGCAAGTATCTTAATAGGCGGCTATCACAAAGCATCCACTGATGTCAGGGAGACCAGTCCAAGAAGACACTGCGGGCATCTGGCTAAAGCGCTCAGCACAGTGAATTCCTAGGCGCATTGCCCCCTGGGAATTATGAATATGCAGATAGTCTGTGGAGCCTCGGTTAGGAGTCTCAAACACAGGACTAACCAAATATGTGTCCTTGTTATCCCTCTTTGCCATTAACATTATTTTCCTTGAACATGACTGTTCATATCCAGCACAAATTCCCAGGGGGCAATGCATCATGGATTTCACTCTGTTGAGCACTTTAGCCAGCTGCCCGCAGTGTTTTCTTGGACTGGTCTCCCTGAAATCAGTGAATGCTTTGTGATGTTGGTCTACTAGGCCTTGCTCCCACCTAGCCAGAATCCTACTCCACACTGATGAGGGGCAACACCCCAAAACAGCTGTCTGTGAATGATACCTGGCCTTGCTATTCCCTTGTCATATCTCTAAACTCGTAAAAGAGCTGGATATTGACTAAAAGGGCCACTTAATAGGTGGTTATGGTGTTCTCTGCAAGTAGCCACCCCTTGGCTGGGTCCTTCCCTGGAGGGATATCTGGCTAGTCCTGTGTTTGAGACTCCTAACCGAGGCTCCACAGACTCTATTTGCATATTCATAATTCCCAGGGGGCAATGCGCCTAGGAATTCACTGTGTTGAGCACTTTAGCCGGCTGCCTGCAGTGTCTTCTTGGACTGGTCTCCCTGAGATCAGTGGATGCTTTGTGAAGTTGGTCTACTTGTGGGGGCTTCATACTGTGGGTTGGGAATTGTGGGGGCATCAGACTGTGGGTTGGGAATTTTTGGGGCATCAGAGTGTGGGTTGGGAATTGTGGGGGCATCAGACTGTGGGTGGGGAATTTGTGGGGCATCAGACTGTGGGTGGGGAATTGTGGGGGCATCAGACTGTGGTTGGGAATTGTGGGGCATCAACTGTGGTTGGATTGTGGGGCATCAGACTGTGGGTGGGAATTGTGGGGGCATCAGACTGTAGGTTGGGAATTGTGGGGGCATCAGACTGTAGGTTGGGAATTGTGGGGGCATCAGACTGTGGGTGGGGAATTGTGGGGCATCAGACTGTGGGTGGGGAATTGTGGGGCATCAGACTGTGGGTTGGGATTGTGGGGGCATCAACTGTGGTGGGGAATTGTGGGCATCAGACTGTAGGTTGGGAATTGTGGGGGCATCAGACTGTGGGTTGGGAATTGTGGGGCATCAGACTGTGGGTTGGGGAATTGTGGGGGCATCAGACTGTGGGTGGGGAATTGTGGGGGCATCAGACTGTGGGTTGGGGAATTGTGGGGGCATCAGAGTGTGGGTTGGGAATTGTGGGGGCATCAGAGTGTGGGTTGGGAATTGTGGGGGCATCAGACTGTGGGTGGGGAATTGTGGGGCATCAGACTGTGGGTGGGGAATTGTGGGGGCATCAGACTGTGGTGGGGAATTGTGGGGGCATCAGACTGTGGTTGGGAATTGTGGGGGCATCAGACTGTGGGTGGGAATTCTGGGGGCATCAGACTGTGGGTGGGGAATTGTGGGGGCATCAGACTGGGGTGGGGAATTCTGGGGGCATCAGACTGTGGGTGGGGAATTTGGGGGCATCAGACTGTGGGTGGGGAATTCTTGGGGCATCCACCTGTGTGAAGGTGCATCCTATGGTCTCAAATTGTATGTTGTGCCATGAAAAGGGGTATTGTCGTGGGTAGAAACACTAGTGGCCTTCATTAGAGCCACTCTTTTATGTGGAGCACAAAGAGACTTGGGTGATGTTAGTGCTGATTTCCAATTGCCGCAGTTTGTGTCCCCTCTACTGGCTTCGTAGTTAGAAATTTTGTAATACGGTAGTTAAAGCTATTGCAACTGTCAGCTCTGCCACTAGATGGCGACATACGATCTCACACCAGCTGCTAAGTACACAGAGCCTTCTTGACGGCAGAAAAGTGTCATATAAACAGGAAGAAGTGCGGGAGGCGGATCTGTGCGGAGCTCTGCCGGAGAGGCGCAGTGTACCGGGGTATTCTGCACAGTGTAGCCGGGCTGGCTGTGTCAGTGTGTCCGGTGCTGCCTTCCCGGCTCTCCCCGTTTCCGTCCCTGTGTTCACTCCCTTGTTCAGGCTGGACTCCCTCACTCAGTCGGTCATGCTGCTGCTGGCCGCCGCCTTCCTAGTGGCGTTCGTCCTGCTGCTGTACATGGTGTCTCCGCTCATCAGTCCCAAGCCTCTGAAGCTGGCAGGTGCCCATGTTGTGGTGAGTGTGGGCTGTGCTGGGCACTGTGTGGTGCAGGTGGAAGGTAGTACAAGGCTTTGCATCCCTGCTGATGGGGTGTACTGTGTGAAGTCGGGGCACAGCATGAAGGGGAGAGGGGTGTTGTCCTTAAAGGGAGTCTGTCAGGTCATTTTTCAGTATGATAGTGTATAGTGTCTAGGCAGACCTTTCAGAATATGTAAAAATCATTACTGTACCCTCTGTAGTTCTCTTGCTATAAGCATCTTCTCACCCAGCAGGCAGCTGCTTCACCAGTCCCATCCTTTATTTCACTGCTGAATATCCACAGTATATAAATGTTTCTTCACATCCACGCCTATCCAAGCTGGCATTCATCTCTCCCCTCTGAGTTGAAGTTACACTGAAACTGCAGGCTGCTTTGGAAGGTAGCAGGGGCGGACCGTCACCCCTGGGGGCCCTGGTGCAGGAGAGGACCGGGGGGGGCGGGCTACTGGCCGTCGGTGCGGCCCGGGGGGAGGGGTGCCGCTGGCCGTCGGCGCGGCCCGGAAAGGAGGGGGGGGGGGTGCTGCTGGGAGCCGCAGGTGCCGCAGGCGCGATGCTCTCCTACCTGGGAGCCGCACCGGATGTTTGCTAGGGGCCGGAGAGCAGAGGAGAGGAGGGGCGGGATCAGGCAGGGGAAGCAGGAAGCTCTCTGCTTCCCTTGCCTGACCCTCCTCTCCTTTGACGGGGCTTGTGGGGGTCGGCTGGGGGCCCCCTCAGGCTTGAAGGGGCCCCCAGCCGGTTGGGGCCCTGGTGCAGCTGCACCAGTGTAGTTCCGCCCCTGGAAGGGAGGATAGGTATATTGTGCTACAACTCTTGTAGCAAGATCACTACAGGCTGTGCTATCTGTGAGAGATTTCTTTTATGAACGTTGGTTTTCTTGCATACACATAATGGGTGTATCTGCTCAGCAAATGTTCATATAAACACAAAGAAATATCTCAAGAGAGCACACACTACACAGACGTCTCACATGCAATAAAGCTGTCAGAGGTGTAGCTGCTAAGAGCACACCCCTCCTCCCCCCTCTGTGACTGGGGAGACACACACGATACAGCCCTCATGTGAATGGTTTCCACCACTTTGGTTGTGAGCTTACAGATCAAGGCAGTGATGTCACTACGTAAATATGAATTCCTTGCGGAGTGTGCAGCAGAGAACTAAGTGATCACTCACTGTGATTGACAGATGAAATGTATCTCTTATTTTGCAGTTTATAGAGGACGAGGGGGGATATAAATAAATGAGCGCTCCACTGTGATCATGGCTTCCATACATTTGTATAGTATGCAGTGGTGGGGAGTTAGAGCTATAGGAATGGCTACTTAGAAGTCCTATGTGCAGAGTGCAGTGGTGGGGAGTTAGGATTTCTCAGTAGCCCTATTTCTTCCCAGTGTAATATTCTATGTGGTGACATCTCGTCCTGCTTATCCTCCAACACGTATAGTCACATGTCATGTGTAATATAATATTTTGCAGTTGAGCTCTACAGAAAATGATGTAAATACATGGCATTAAAGCTAGGTGAAGTTTGCTGTATAATCTGACATGATTTCTCTTGGAAACTGACTTTGAGGGGATTATTAAATCTTCAGCTGGTTGTTTGTGCTTGGATGACCTGCAGATTTTTTAATTAGGGCACACTCCATTTCTACTGAAGATACTCTCGCCTTCTAAATCTCCTGAGCTCCCATGGCAGTCTCTGTATAATGGCCTACAGCTGTAATGTGCCTGCTGCAGTGTTGACCCGATGTGCCATGGATGGGGCACCCTAGATGGAGTCCAGGGGGCATCGCAGGTACCTCAGGTGATATCAAAGGTGGTCATACAGGTGTCTGCCACTATATATTTTACTGTAGGTTCAAAGTTCACCCACCATCCCACCAGTTGGGCTCGGCATCACTGTCTGTACATTCACCGTGTTATACTGACATCAAGTTGGGTTTTAGTGGCAAACTCATGAATTTCTGCATCTCCTTAAAGTCTGAGGAAAATGTAATGACTTGTGTTAACCAAAAGGAAAATTGCCATGCTGCAAATTTCAGAAACCGAAGAATTTCCTTGTCCTCTGGTCAGGTCTGTCGCTCAATAATGTTCTCAACCATTATGGATTTGGGCAGTCACATTCGGTATAACACTACCCAAGGAACCTGTGATGTGTGTCTATGCAGATACCTTTTCTTATGTTAGTGGACATAAAAGAGCTCAGAGATGCACCTAGGACTTTGACGTTTGAGTTTTAACATTGTTCTGAACAATCAAGTTTATTGTATAGCTAATTTATATATATTTTTTTCTTTGTTTTGATTAATAGGTGACTGGTGGCTCCAGTGGTATAGGTAAATGTATTGCGGTGGAATGTTTCAAGCAAGGCGCTTTTATTACTTTGGTTGCCCGTGATGAGGTAAATGTATTGAATGTTCTTTACGTACATTTACACTTTTTGTACTATAAACTTAAAAGCAAATGGATATGTAACTCCAGCTAAAACTTAAGTATGGTGAAGGATAATATCCACATCCCCCTGACTCTCCCACCTGTCTGATTTATTACAGTTAAAGAGTATTCTCTTGTTGTTTCTTCAGGAACAACTCCTTTGCCTTCTACCTTCTGGTGGTTGGAGTGGTATTCTTCTAAAGATTGGCAGTGTGAGCCAGCAGCTTGGTCATGCCCCTGCTCTGACTGCTGCGATTTCCCTCTCTATCAGACATTTTGGAGAGGCACATGGGACTGAGGCTTCTTGAATTCAGTAATCTGCCACCCTCAGTGGTGTGAGCAGGCTGTGAAGTATGGAGCCTGCAAGTGCCACGTTCTTAGGGCGCTTTCACATTGGCGTTTGGTACCGCAGAGTAGGTCTGTGTAATCTTTTCTTTTTCATCTGCGTGCGGATTGCGGACCTATATTTAACATTGCTTACGCATGTACTTGTGTAGGCATCAGTTTGTATGCGTTCGTTCGCGGTGTTTTGAGGTGCCCGGCGAATGCAGCATGTTGCATTTTTTTGAGGCTCCAAAAATACGCAGTCATGCGCATGATTGCGGACGAACCACGCATTGTTGTCTATGGGAACGCAGGAGCATGCAGATGGCTGCGCTTGGTGCGCTTGCGTACATCTCAATGCTCATGTCCAGGAGCTGATAAGAAGGCCCTCCCAATTCCACTCCCAATTCCCAGCTGTATAAAAAGGGGTGTTGACATAGGTGTGCATGTGGATGTCAGAACCCTGGATGACAAGATGGAACGCATGCGCATTACAACCACAAACGCATACTTGCGCTGCGTTTTTTAAATATTTTACGTAACATCATGCGTATGAAAAACGCAGCGTCAGTATGCGTTTGCAATGCGTTTTGGCATGCGTAACTTGCGGATTGAACGCTGCGCACTGAAACGCCAATGTGAAACCAGCCTTACTTGCCACTGGCCACTCTGAGGCTTCAGTATATGGCATCTATCCCAGGAAACAAGTTGTAAACTAGTTGCAAAGTTACCTGTTTTTACAAGCTCTTCTCAATTTTACTTATTTACTGACTCGCCACTACCCCGTTTTAGTGAAACTCTGATCTCTATGCTGCATTATATTTCCATAGTAAATCTGTTTCAACTGTCCTGTACCTACAACAAATACAGGATATGTCAACATACTCTATATGTCAATCTAGATATGGTTTGTCCATCATTGTTTCATCACCACTTTGTGTTCCTGAAAAAACTAACAGACACATATGGTGCACTGACCCACACTGAGCGCAATGAAAACATATTGGCAAGTATAAAGCATATGGCTGTTCATGATAAAACTCTTCAGGGTTCGCAGACTATAAAGGGACTGATACACCTTCAGTAGCTGTCAGAGCAGATATCTTTTCATTTGGATTTCCCTTCTTGCCAGCTGAGAATATACAGTTGTGGCCAAAAGTATTGACACCCTGCAATTCTGTCAGATAATACTCAGTTTCTTCCTGAAAATGATTGCAATAACAAATTCTTTGGTATTATTATCTTCATTTAATTTGTCTTCAATGAAAAAACACAAAAGAGAATGAAGCAAAAAGCAAAACATTGATCATTTCACACAAAACTCCAAAAATGGGCCAGGCAAAATTATTGTCACCCTCAGCTAATACTTGGTTGCACAACCTTTAGCCAAATAACTGCGAATCAACCGCTTCCGGTAACCATCAATGAGTTTCTTACAATGCTCGCTGGAATTTTAGACCATTCTTCTTTGGCATACTGCTCCAGGGCCCTGATATTTGAAGGGTGCCTTCTCAAACTGCCATTTTTAGATCTCTCCACAGGTGTTCTATGGGATTCAAGTCTGGACTCATTGCTGGCCACCTTAGAAGTATCCAGTGCTTTCTCTCAAACCATTTTCTATTTGCTTTTTGAAGTGTGTTTTAGGTCATTGCCTGCTGGAAGACCCATGACCTCTGAGGGAGACCCAGCTTTCTCACACTGGGCCCTACATTATGCTGCAAAATTTGTTGGTAGTCTTCAGACTTCATAATGCCATGCACACGGTCAAGCAGTCCAGTGCCAGAGGCAGCAAAGCAACCCCAAAACATCTGGGAACCTCCGCCATGTTTGACTGTAGGGACGTGTTCTTTTCTTTGAATGCCTCTTTTTTTCTCCTGTAAACTCTATGTTGATGCCTTTGCCCAAAAAGCTCTACTTTTGTGTCATCTGACCAGAGAACATTCTTCCAAAACGTTGTAGGCTTTCTCAGGTAAGTTTTGGCAAACTCCAGCCTGGCTTTTTTATGTCTCGGGTAAGAAGTGGGGTCTTCCTGGGTCTCCTACCATACAGTCCCTTTTCATTCAGACGCCGACGATAGTACGGTTGACACTGTTGTACCCTCGGACTGCAGGGCAGCTTGAACTTGTTTGGATGTTAGTCGAGGTTCTTTATCCACCATCCGCACAATCTTGCGTTGAAATCTCTCATCAATTTTTCTTTTCTGTCCACATCTAGGGAGGTTACCACAGTGCCATGGGCTTTAAACTGCTTGATGACACTGCGTACAGTAGACACAGGAACATTCAGGTCTTTGGAGATGGACTTGTAGCCTTGAGATTGCTCATGCGTCCTCACAATTTGGTTTCTCAAGTCCTCAGACAGGTCTTTGGTCTCTTTCTTTTCTCCATGCTCAATGTGGTACACACAAAGACACAGGACAGAGGTTGAGTCGATTTTAATCCATGTCAACTGGCTGCAAGTGTGATTTAGTTATTGCCAACACCTGTTAGGTGCCACAGGTAAGTTACAGGTGCTGTTAATTACACAAATTAGAGAAGCACCACATGATTTTTCTAACAGTGCCAATACTTTTATCCACCCCCTTTTTTATGTTTGGTGTTGAACTATATCCAATTTGGCTTTAGGACAATTATTTTTGTGTTTTTTCATTGAAGACAAATTAAATGAAGATAATAATACCAAAGAATTTGTGATTGCAATAATTTTCAGGAAGAAAGTGAGTATTATCTGACAGAATTGCAGAGGTGTCATACTTTTGGCCACAACTGTACGTGATATCAGTAGGCAGAGAGTTAGGGCACAGCCACACTGGCGTGAAAATCTGCGAATCCAATGCACGATTTTATTTCATTGCAGTCGGACCCATGTTAGCTAATGGTGTAGAACAGACTAGCGTGTGTCGGACACTTTTTCTTCCTCCAGATTCTGGATGAGAAAAAAGTTGCAATATGCTGCGACAGTATGCGATTGTTGCTCGAGAGTCGCCAATGCATGTCTATGGGTCCGACAAAGAATCGGACCGCACACGGACCTCCTAGTGGCATCGATTTTTTTCACGGATACATTATCATTCTGTAGCTCAGAAAACTATAAAATGTTCCTGTAAATGATTATACAGTAAATAGCTGCTGAGAACAAAAAAACGGATTGCACAAGGACCAACATGGATGCCACACAGATCAAAAAACGGATGTCACTCTTCAACTCTCCTGGATGATAATCGAACCGTTTGTTTTCACGCCAGTGTGGCCGTGCCCTAAGAAGCTGCTGTCTTATGTCTGACTGATGTAAGGAATTTAAATTAAATGAGCCCTACCACCATTATTTGTCAGGAGGTCAACCTTAACAGGGATGGCCATAAGCACAGGAGGTGGGAACTGTCTAATGATGCATCGGTCTCTTCGGGGTATTGTTGCTTTGCCATTATTCTATCTGTATTTCACTCATTTGCACCCAGGGTTGATTTTACGAGCAGCACCTTATAATATTTTCTATCTTTTGAAGAAAAGAAATGCAGGAAATCTTAAAGTGGCTTCTGTGTTCTCCATTAGTACGATATTCACTTGCCCAGTGTATAACCCTATAATATACAGATTAGTAGGGGGATGGCATACAGCCCCATGGGCACTGATGTTTGAGTGCTGTGCACTACTTTAGCATGTTGGAGAATGTCACTGTTAACTATCGGGCATGAACCTACTTCATGGCTTTTAATTGACTTTTCTCATGTTGCACTTTTTTTTTGGACATTGGATGTAATTAGCACTACATTAAAGAAGTGGATTTTGTTTGTGAAGCTGTACCTTTTTCTTCTGATATAATGCATATACACTATATTAGAGATTTGATCTCAAAGTAAACTTTCACTGTGGACCAAAGTAGATTAAAGTGTTGTTGGCTGGACTTCAACCTGTATTATCTAATAACTGTACTGAACTACACTGAACTCTTCTTTAGGTTTTTTTTTTTCTTTGAATATTTGAGCACTTAATTTGTCATTTGGACTGATTTTTTTTTTCTCCCCTATTTCAGAGCAAATTAGTTCAGGCCAAAAAGGAAATTGAAAAGCATGCCTTAAATGACAAACAGGTAAGACATGTATGGAGCGCTCCAATGCTATATGGATTGCATTTTTGTTGTGTTTTTATACAAATTTTGTTTTCTCCTTCGCCTCATTGGGGGACACAGGACCGTGGGTGTTATGCTGCTGTCCACTAGGAGGCGACACGAAGCAGAATCTGCAAAAGAGTTACGTGGCTCCTCCTCTGCAGCATATACAGCCTAGAGCAGGAAGTGCTTCTCCAGTTTTTGCTTAGTGTCGAAGGAGGCACACGACCATTTTTTTTCTCATCCTTTTTTCTTCCAATGAAGAAAAGTGGGTCCGGTGTGACCCCCGGCATGCTCCTTCCTCGGCCACCCA
Organism: Allobates femoralis; assembly: GCA_033576535.1. NCBI lineage: Eukaryota > Metazoa > Chordata > Amphibia > Anura > Aromobatidae > Allobates > Allobates femoralis. The sequence continues at coordinate 252,224,710 of JARQOC010000005.1, forward strand.
CTGTTGGGGCGCTGGGTTGAAGTTGAGAATCCTTACATTCCGTGCTCCTTTCTCGGCCTCCCACTGTTGGGTTGCTGGGTTAAAGTTGAGACAGCCCAGCATAACATCCACCTTCCTCACTCCCTCGGGGTCCTGAGTTGAAGCCAGAGCTGGACTACCTGCCAGATGACGTCCCCCTAATCACCCTCTGGGTGCTTAGGCTGAGGCACCACAGGTATCAGCAGCACATGCTGCAGTCTGGGCTGGGACTCTGGATGGATGCCTGCAGGAGCGCAGGCTCAGAGATGACCCCCTAATCATCCTATAGGTCATTAGGTTGGGGCACCACAAGTACCAGCAGCACATGCTGCACTCTGGCCTGGGCCTCTAGATGGATGCCTGCAGAAGCACAGGCTCAGATACGACCCCCTAATCACCCTATGGGTAATTAGGCTGTGGCACCACAAGTGCCAGCAGCACATGCTGCATTCTGGCCTAGGCCTCTAGCTGCAGACAGGCGCAGAGAAGAACCCCTAATCTCCCTATTGGTCATTAGGCTGTGGCACCACAGGGCCCAGCAGCACATGCTGCATTCTGGGCTGAGATTCTGGAGCATATCACCCTGTGGGCATTATGCTGAGGCACCTGGCTGCCTGCAGGAGCGCAGGCTCACAAGTGCAGCTGCACTTATCTTCCCCAGGATCCCGGTGGGGTCCGGATTCAGCCCCACTCAGCCCTGCACTTCCTTCCATAGGACCCCATTCTCCCTGCAGCTCCCACAGTCAAGGCAGGGGGAAGAGGTACCCAGCTCCCCCCCAAGCTGCCCCTGCAAGGCAGGCAGCAAGGTACCTGGGGTGGCAGGGATCCTCCATGGCGGCGGCTCCGGATGCTTTCCGGACCTCCGCGCCGACTCCCCGCCATTTGCGGGGCCTCAATTCACGCTAGGCCCCGGCTTCAGGCCTAGCGTGGAAGACGCCGCCTATCCCCGCCCACCGCCCGCCCTCCGGATAGCGTCAAATGGCGCGGCGCCGCATCACAGAGAGGGGCGGGAAATCCCTTTGGGCGCTTGTATTGCGCGCCCATTCAGGTTCCCGCCCCCTCCTTCTCCCTCTGGCGGCGCCAAAACGGCTCTGGGCGCCATTATAGGCGTAAACACTGTGCAGCACAGCGGCCACATAAGGCTATGGGGGCATATACAGAACAGCAGGGATGGTTTCCCTGCAGCAGCTCTCTCCCCCCCCTGCACACCAGGTGTGACAGGCTGTGGGGCAGATGCAGGACTGCCAGCAGGGATATAGTTCCCTGCTGCAGTTTCCTCTCCCCCTGTACATCATGTCTGTGCCATGTGTGATACCTCCCTCCGGACTCCATAAGGAGGGCCAGTACAGAAAGTGGGCAAACTGTCATATTCTGTCCTGAAATACTCTGTGCTGCTGTGAATACAATTAACTGCTGCAGCACAGCGCTACCCTCACTGACATCACAATAAGTGTACCGTGCCCTACAAGATCTCTCCTGACATACTCTGTGCTGCTGTAAACCTTTTTTTTTCAGCAGCTGTACATAATGTCAGTGAAGAAATTAGACGTCAGCATATTCTCAGTACGCACAGGGGACACGTGATCCACCAATGCCCTATGAATGTAATGTGTTTAGTCTGTGTCGTTACAGTGCCAAGGCTTCGCCTATGTTCGTCTGACGTTTTACCTCTTATGCCTCTCACCCAGCGAGCAGAGTTCCTCTGCCTAGTGTGGGTGACACTCTAATAGGCACAGCCTGGCTTTCCTTACACCGGGTCAGCCACTGATGCCAGTACCTATCAGAGCACATAATGCTACATCTAGATAGACAGTTGTTACGTCTGCGACTGTCGCAGTTTATGGAGACTAGCATGCGCCAGGATGATGGCTCCGACGTCTGATAGTTTTTCGCAATCCAACCCCAGACTCGGACCTTCATGCATCTCTAAATCAACGTTCCATCTCACAGGAAGCTAAATGTCGATACTTCAAACATTCATCTGTGTCTCAAAGGACACAAGACCGTACCCATGGGACCTTCAGGGCCCCGCTTTCCATATGGGAGTTTTATTGGGTTGCGTTTCCGTGGCAGGGTTCGTACGGTACCCTATCGGACGACAAGGTTCCTGTAGGGACACAGCTCTGCTGAACAGAACACTACAGCAGGCCTCAGAGTCCGCTACCATACCTTGGGAATGCCAATCGCACAGCACCGAACGGTGCCTCACTCGCCGTCGGCAATCCAGATTCCAACCTTTTCGGAATTCATTTAGCGGATCATCGTCTAGATCGACACAAACTCGATCAACGCACATATAGCGCTCACAGACAACCCTCCAAATTAAAGCTCCCGTTAAATTCAGAGGCTCATTATGCCTGTGTTACACGCAGAACGTGTTAAAAGGTTCTATGCCGGTGCCACATGCACAGCGAGGTTTTTAAAGGCTCTACTCCAATTCCCTTGTAGTCCATAAACAAGAACGTGCAGTACATCCTGTGCTAGACTGACACAGCTAGACAAACATACCTGGGACAGTTTTTTTTCCGCACGGATCCTCTCCGCTCCATAATGATAATTTATTAGGGAACACGGAAAATACCTTGCATCCTTAGATATACAGGATGAATACCTGCATGTTCCTCTTGCAGCCGCTTATCATATTTACAATTTACAAAGACGATTCCTAATTGTGGCGTTTCCGTGCACACTTGTTACAGTTCCCTAACTGGTCACAAAGGTTATGGCAGTCGCCCGGTTTTCCTGCATTCCAGGGACGAGGTCTCTCTTCCACACCTGGACGTTTACTTCTCAACACACGACCTTCACGGATTGAGAACGCAGCGTCTCTATTACGAGGAACACTTTCTTAAGACTTGGTTGGCTGGGCATCCTCCACAAGTCTACCCCAGCTTTCACTGCAGTCTTCGTATTTTCGGAATACAGTTCAATACATTTGAAGTTCCGGTCAAACTTTTTCTGAGACTAGACATAGGCACTTCAACTAGAGGTCCGCACTCTCCTTCAACGGTTTCCTCAGCCTGTCGGACCTGAATTGAGGGTCAGAAGCAGGACGGCGGCAGCACTGGTGGTTATTCCTTGACGCAGCTGCTCCTCAAGACTTCCCAGTTCTCCATGCTCACGTCATGTGATACCATTGTACGATCACCTCAGGAGGTGTCTCCTTCCAGTACCAGCCATGTAGTAACTCCTGTGGTGGCTCAGCCACTCACTAGTACACAGGGGAAGTATTTTCTTCTGCCAAGTTGTCGTGCACTGTACCTACATCTCAACATTATGAACAAATGGTCCTGTTTGGAATCAACGATACTCATCGTCCCAACACTGCAGACCTGATCCCCTCTTCTGGCGGACTGCCATGTCAGAAGGCAGTCTGACAATGCCACGGCTGTGGCATATGTTCACTCACTAGAGCAAATCCCGCAGTTCCCAGCCAATAAAAGAAGTTTACCACATTCTTCAATAGGCGGAATTCTCAAACTCTGTACTCTTAGCTGTCATTCTACCGCTTCTAGATGCCGAGAGATTACCTCAGATTAGGGTTCCTACATCCAGATGTTTTTAAACAACTCTGACATCACTGGAGAACTCCAGAAGTACCAGTAATGGTGTCACACCTCATTACCAAGGTGCCTAGCTTCATAGCCAGGTCCCACGACCCACAGTCATGGACGGCGGGAGGTCTGATATTGGACTGAACCCAATTCCAATTCCACTACATTTTCCTCAGGCTACCACTATCCCAGGGTAGTGAAGATAATCAATCTGGACTGTCAGCAAATCATTCTTGTGAACACACACACACTGACCCAAGCGCGCTTGGTATGCCGATCTCGTCCACTTCATAGCAGAAGTGCCATGCGGCCTACTGGATCGTCTAGACCTGATCTCTCAAGGCCGTCTTATCATCATAGTTCATCGACTCTAAATTCAACGACGTGACCCTGGAGACCCGGGTGTTCACATAACGTTGTCGCGACCTCAGTCAAGGCGCGGACAACGGTTTCAGAAGAGTTATCCCATCAACATGGAAGGCCATTTTCTTTTCTTCTCTTGGGCTTTCACCTTAGCACTGGTCCCTCTCAAGGGGTCCCAGTTTCATCCAATCGCATCTATACTCACGCCTGTCCTTAGGTCCTCTCTAACTACAAGCTTCAACCCCTTTTTCATTCCTTCTCGGCACCGTCTTACTGCCAGACCTCAAGTCTGCCGACTTGTTCCTCCCTCTCAAAGTCTTTTAGACCCGGGGGTCTTGTCCCTCGTCCTCGCGGCTTTACGCTAACCACATTTTAAGCCATGATGAAAAATCCCCTTCGTCTTCTCACACAGGGAGTGGTTTTTTGGATAGCAATTACCTCTCTCCGCAGAGTTTTTGAATTTGTAGCGTTTTCATGTAAACCGCCTTTTGTTTTTTTCTGGTCTCCACCCAGGCAAGGTTGTCCTAAGTCCGGTTAGTTTTTTCCCTTAAGATGGTGGTGTCTTTTGTTGCCCGCCTACCAGAAGATATATTTCTGACGGCGCTAAGCCACATGCCAGCTCATCGGGACAAGAAAGCTCTACATTACTGGGCCTTGGTCAGAACCCTACGCATGTACGCGCCCAGGACAAGTTTCCTTTTAAAAAAGAAAAAACCTCTCTTTCCTTCTTCCAGAAGGATAAACACAGCAGACAGGCCGGGCTCTACACATACCTAATCAGATGGCTGGGTGCTTATTGCATTATTTAAAAAAAAAAAAAAAAAAAAAAAAAAAAAAAAGGAATTAAATGGATAAGTATTACTGAATACTTTATATCATTAATGATATTATTACTCTTATTATTATTATTTATTTAGGTAGCACCTTTCATCCATGGTGCTGTATCTTTTCCAGCCACGGACACAGCACATTCTCCATGACCGCGGGGGTCTCATAGGCTACCGTGCTATTAGGCACCAGGAGTTGGCACAACCAGTGTGTAAGGCAGCCGCACGGCCAGCATGCACATGCTTACCAAACGTTTTACGTTCTCACTCAGTCCTCGGCAAATGCAAGTCTGGGAAGCCGTACCCTCCAGGCGGCAGTAGCCCACCTGTAGGTGCATTGTTGTTTTTATTCAGTAGTGATTTCCATTGCTGTTCCCACCCAGGGACTGCTTTAGGACGTCCCACGGTCCTGTGTCCCCAATGAGGCGAAGGAGAAAAGGAGAATTTTGTGTACTCACCGTAAATTCCTTTTCTCTTAGCCTCTAATTGGGGGACACAGCACCCACCCTGTTACCCGTTTCGGGCCGTTACTAGGTTCTCATCTTACTCCTGAGAGGTTATATAGTTGCCTGTTTATTTTCCAGGCCTGCTTATACTGTTATTACATAATTGCCTGTTCGGTTACAGGTTTTACCTTACTGTTATTATGTGGCTGCCTGTTTACTTAACAGGCCTTATTTTACTGTGATTCTTGTCATTCTTCTGTTCATTCTCCTACTGCTTTAGTACAAAACTGGAGAAGCACTTCCTGCTCTAGGCTGTATATGCTGCAGAGGAGGAGCCACGTAACTCTTTTGCATATTCTGCTTAGTGTCGCCTCCTAGTGGACAGCAGCATAACACCCACGGTCCTGTGTCCCCCAATTAGAGGCTAAGAGAAAAGGAATTTACGGTGAGTACACAAAATTCTCCTTTTTCCAGGTAGTGTTGTGCATATCCGTTGACATCTCCAAAGATTACAGACAAGTAGAAAATGTCATAAAACAGGTAATATAACTTTATTTATTTTGATTGGTACATACAAATTAGACATTTTCTTTTAACGCAGTGTACATGTGACTCTCTTTAGTCCCTGTTCACATCTGCATGATGGATGTGCTGAATTTGTAGAAGGGAGACTGCCAATGGTAACTCATGGTCCTCACTGATTACAATTGGGACTGATTGGTTTCTGTCATGCAGACAAAATAGCTTGGTATTGTGGCATCATACCCTATATATTCACTTTGGAAGGGTTTATCATTCAGTGTTTCTCCTCAACCTGATAAAAAGGTGACTGGTACAATGTGCTGCTCCCCATTAAGGTCAATGGAGAAATGTTGCCTATTGAAGGTGCTGTTTTTACGGTGGATGGTATAAACTCTACAGGGGCTTATTACTTCGTGTATATATATAAAATATATCACGACAGATGTCACAACCTATCTAGACCTAGCCGGAATAGTGAAGTCTTGATAACAATGGAGAAATTAATAGATTTATATAAAGTAAAGAATGTTTATACCGTGTTAGCCAGCAGATCGAAAAATATTGGAATCTGAGAGTCCCCAGTGATTGATACCTTTTAATGGCTACCTGAAAACATGGATTCATGCGTTTTTATATAAAATGAAAGGGCATTTGGGGATATCACATCTTGCAACAGACTCAAGTTAGAGGACAATAAACTTTTGACATTTCTTATGTGAACTGTCCCGCTTCGATTTATGGCCCTCTACAACTCACTAAGGAATCTTCAGGTTTCCACAGGCCACTACTCATAGAACAATAATACAATCTGTTCCTCTTATCTTAGAATTTTGACTTTACTCTCCCAGCTCCTTTCCCCCTCCCTGACCTGACTCTGCTTTACGTCACCTGTCGTATTTACTACATCACCTAACCCTGCTTATGTATATATGTATGTGTCTTCAGAATTAGTGTCATTATCAGCCTGACGAAGGGGCCGTAGTGTCCTGAAAACTTGCTATGTTTACCATCTTTTCAGTTAGCCATTAAAAGGTATCAACCACTGAGGACTCTCAGATTCCAATATATTTAGATTTATATTAGAGACATAAACACAAAAATACTACACCTAGACATTGTTGATATAACTTATGTATACCTGTCATGGTAGATTTATATAGAAAGCTAATTAAAGGGATCCTGTCACCGCCAAAATGCCTCCTAAGCTATCAAAGCTATCATGTCCCTTCAGCATCCTATCACTAATCTCACACTCCTTTTGTCTCCTAAAAGCATCCTGTGAAAGTGGATAAAAACGATTTAATACTTACTCATTAGCGATTATAATTAGCAGGGGCTATATTCTTTAGCCCCTAGGGCGTGTTGTTTTGCAGCCTGAATGATCCACCCTCTCTCTGTCTATGCTGCAGTGATGTGGAGCTGAAGGCAGGACTAATGATTTGCATTCTATGAGTGATTGAGAGGGGGGAGGGCAAAGCCTGCACAATATACTACAGGAGTATCTCTTATTAGGTAGTTTTTATTGCGTATTAAAATGTCCTGTGTGGACCGTGTGACAGTGTTACAGTGTTAAACATACACAACACATAAAAAAATATATAGCCCTCCCCCACACCCAAGAAAACACAATATCTATTGTATTAAGGAAGAAAAGTTGATTCCATAAATGTCACCTGAGCAGTGTTTTACGTATAATTCCTAACGGGTTGTCTGGATATGAGTCTCCAGACATAGACCACGTAGGTATTAATGGTCCATCTGTCACTTTCAGTCACTGTTAGTATATATCACAAGCGGAGTCCCCAAATTACATAGGTATAAGATCAGGTCTCCAAAGATATGTAACATCTATTATCATGCATTTAGCATCCACAAATACAGTAGATAATGTATACAACATATATGACCACAGGTTGTGATCTTTTAACGCCCGACGTAAAACACTGCTCAGGTGACATTTATGGAATCAAATTTTCTTCCTTAATACAATAGATATTGTGTTTTCTTGGGTGTGGGGGAGGGCTATATATTTTTTTATGAGTTGTGTATGTTTAACACTGTAACACTGTCACACGGTCCACACAGGACATTTTAATATGCAATAAAAACTACCTAATAAGAGATACTCCTGTAGTATATTGAAATTTATAATTTGGATATCTTTATACCTTTACAAATCGGCAAAGCCTGCACAAGCAGAGCAAACAGGCAGAGGCAGGGTGGATCCTAGAGCCTGCAAAACAGCCCGCCCTGGTGACTAAAGAATATAGCCCCTGCTAATTATAATCACTAATGAGTAAGTATTAAAACGTTTTTCTGCACTTTCACAGGATGCTTTTCAGAGACATAAGGAGTGTGAGATTAGTGATAGAATGCTGCTGGGATATGATTTTGAAGCTTAGGTGGCGTTTTGGAGGTGACAGGATCCCTTTAAACGACTGAGGATCACGTTTACAGATTTGTACATTGTAATATTATACCAGCATGGTTTATTTTAGGCTCAGGAAAAACTGGGACCAGTGGACATGTTAGTGAACTGTGCTGGATCATCAATTTCTGGAAAATTCGAGGAGATAGACATTGATCGCTTTTCTGTAAGTTTTGTTCTTCTGATGTGTATTCATGCAGGTTGGTAATGCTGCGACAAAAATGTATATTAACAGAAAAAAATGTAAATTCATGTTAATCTGCGTTATTCACCAGAAGTTAAAGCGTAACTGTAATCTTAATTTTTATCTCGGACATCGAGTGCACATGAAAATAAGCAATTTGTAATATATCTGATCAGACAGATTTGCTTCTTTCTCTGCCTAAATTGATCAGTCATTATCAAATTTGAGGTCAAATCTATATTCAGTGAAGACTTTCCCATTACGGAAATAGATGGCCATGGTTACTGAGATTCTATGATGACAGGAGGAGGGAGGAGCTAGATGCAGAGGTCCTCCCTCCTCTGTTTATATAGAATCTCCTCAGTAAGGCTGTTTTCACATCAGCGATAGTTTGAAAATGCGGCAGTCGCGGTAACAAACCGCATTTACCGCATTACCGTCATACTTGCGGTTCACCTGCGGCAAGCTCCATGCATTGTCTATGGGGCTTGCGGTAAGTGTGCGGCAAGTGCTGTATAGTTAGAGTTTCGGAGCTTGCAGCAGATGCGACCGCGAAACAACCGCGGTCAGCAGCAGTTTTTTCGTGGCCGCAAGTGCCAAAACCGCACCTGCCGCACACTTACCGCAAGCCCCATAGACAAAGCATGGAGCTTGTCGCAAGTGAACCGCATGTGCGGCCGTTATGCGGCAGATGCGTTTTTTTACCACGACTGTCGCATCTCCTGTCTCAGTAATGGGAGAATCTTCACTGAATACAGATTTGACCTCAGAATTAAGAATTTTGATAATGACTGATTAATTTTGACAAAGAATGAAGCTCATTTTTCTGATCAGATATATTACAAATCGCTTATTTTCATGTGAACTATTGATTTATGAAATGAAAATGATGATTATGTGTTAATGCAAGGGGGCAGAGTTCTGCATAACATCAAAATTTAATGCAAATGTTAAGGTTCTGATTCATGAAGATACATGCATAGTTTAAACCTTTACTGGTCCATAACTATGTGCACTCCTGGGTAAATCAACACTTTTCTATCAGATATTGTGTCCAGCAGATCTTTCTCTTTTTATGGCTTTTATGGCTGGTATGTGCTTGGATCGTAATAACTTTGCTTGACAAATGGGTATCCAGATCTGATCCAACTGTCTGATAAGCATAGATAATGTAGTTCAGCTCAGAGGCTTGTTGGGTATTGTGAGCCATGCACACATTATATCATGGACATATGTACCGGTCTAAAGAAGAACACTGAAGGACTGAAGTTGGTAGATGTTTTTGGATAGGGTAACTTACCAAAGAAAAAGCACTCTTTTGGTGGCATATGAAATGATTTTTTTTGTAAATTAGACCTGATCCTATAGATTTAGAAGGAAGCTAGATATGCAGAGCCTTGAAAAAGTATTAAAACCCTGTAAATGTTTCCACATTTTTCTTCGTTTCGCCCTCAAACTTAAACTTAAGTTTTTTTTTGTGAAAAACACACTAAAATAGTGTAACATATATTTAGAAAGGACTATAGCTCTGTTTAAAAACACTCTTTATTCTTTAAAATGCTTAAAAGGACAATAAAAAGAACACAAATGGTGCATTAAAACGTGTAACCAAAACCAAATATACAATTGATAGAAGATATACGGTAACCACTCCTGATTGTCCCTAGTAATACCCTGGGAGCTACCTAAATAGCAGAGGCCAGCACCCTCTTAAAACTCCTGTAACGCCCCCACTCACCGTCTACTATCCCTTGTTGTTCCTAAACTAGCCCTGGTCTATATATTCCCTGACTCCGGATTTACCACAGATCAGCAGGTTACAACCCACAACATCACGCATAAGGTGCATGTCATGGCAGTCAGAAAAATAGAAATGACCAGTGCACTGTCATCCATCAATCACAGTAGTGTGGCATATATAATCATTACTTTCTGATATATAGGATACCCGTCACATTGGTGGTCTTTACTGCCTCAACGCATTTCCCCTGCGGTTGATCAGGAGACCTGATCAAATAATAATCCTAGTCCATGATGGTGGAGTGGAGCGAGGTGTATCCACATAGTGATGCCACGTGGGTCTTTTATTTTGTATGCCCAGGAAGCACGTCACACAACCCAGAAATATGCTGATATGTAAAAAAATCCCATGAAACTCCCCACCAAAGGAGACCACCCTACAAAGAGCAATCCCTGTTGGGGACTCCCCCACTGCATTATTTCACTGTTGACCAAAGCTCAATTGCTCCAAACTATCCTGGTGTGAGAGCTTTCCACAGTGGAATGCACGCTGTAAACACTGCGCATGCGCCCACTTTTCCTGTACCATGCGTGCACGGTTACATCATCCTGGAATTCCCCATATTGCTTATCATTTCGATCGCTTATATGCACTATACTCATCCACTCTGAGCTTCCCACAGGAGGTAATGTGATCGCCAGCCCAATTCTCAGCCAGTTGCGCATCACAGTGATCAGGCATGTATCCAGTGCACAGTAGGAGAGGAAAATATGTATATTCCAGTGAACAAAGTGGATATAGATATGTGTTTTAAAGACAGAGCTTGGAACTGGTTGAGCATTGGGGATCACAGGGATCAGGAGTAATAAACTTTAACCCCATGTGTAGCTTCTTTGGGCATAACCTAAGGGTGCCGTCACACGCTTCACGATATTGTTAGCGATCACATGCACGCGCAATCGCTAACAATATCGTTCACATCGTTGGTGAGCTGTCACACAGGCAGACACACCAACGATGTGGACCAGCGACATCGCTGGTAATCATGGTACACATCGGGTTACTAGGCGCCGCGCGGAGCTTAGTAACCCGAAGTTTACCATAGTTACCATCTCCCAGCATAGGCTCTGCCACTGGGAGATGGATCATTGCAGTGTCAGACACCACGATGACACTGATTGATCAAGCGACTATCGCTTGATTTGAGCTCCTGCTCACAAATCTGAGATCAACAATTAAGCGATTTTACATTGTAGTATCGCATGATTACACGCTGCGACGCACAAAAGATAACGCTTAAGCGATCAAGAAAAAAGATCGCTTAAGCGATATCGTGCAGGAAATTGAAGCGTGTGACACCGGGATAAGATAGATGGATATATTTTGGGAGAGGGTAATTAGTTCGAATGTTGGATCAAATTACTCCATCCCCTCATTTAAAGAATAAGGGGAAACCGAGGCCTCCGTTGTACCTAAAGTCTCTACAATATCCTATAAATACCAGAATCTGTTTAGAGGACAACCTATACGCAAATCTTTCTTGTAGGGTCACAGAAAGCAACTATAGGAGAGTTGCTCAGTTAACCCTTTTGGTGCTACAGAGTCCAGTCTGAAGATCCATTCACACTCCTTATGGGAGGCATTTATCAAAATCGCCACCTCTCGCCTTCTTCTGGATCACCTCAATGGCACATAAGGATACTTCATTATTGTCCCCTCGATGGATAATATTGATAGGTATGGTTAAAGAGGTATCATGCGTGTTCTTGATATCCTCCAGGTGTTCCCCTGCCCTCCTCCTCAATTCTCTCTTGCTTTTTCCCACATAATTGAGGGGACAGGAACAGGTAGCCATATATTTGAACCCCGTGATTTTGCAATTTTCAAACTCCCTCCAATAGAAAACTTTGCCCATGGCCACACTGCTGAATGTTTTTGTTGATTGCATCCACTTGCACACTACACAACTGCCACTTTGAAAGGAACCATGAACATTTCAGTGAAGCCAAGTACCCTCCTTCTTAGGTCTTAAAGAAGCTACGCGCCACGTGATCCCAAATCAATGGACCCTTCCTAAGGCTGGAAACACACTATTCTACTTACATGCAAGTCTCTCAGACGAGACTCGGATCAGTGACCCTGAATGGACTCTCCCTCTCTGGATGGGAGTGTGATGCTGCACAAAAACACAAGCAGCTGACACTCCCATCCAGAGAGGGAGAGGGCATTTAGGGTCACTGATCCGAGTCTCGTCCGAGAGACTCGCATGTAAGTAGGATAGTGTGTTTCCACCCTAAGGGCTCGGGCACCGTCATCCGAGTTTGACGGAGTCTCGGAAAGGGCTGGAGCAGTGCCCCTGAGCAGCCTCTCTGTCAGGACGGGGAGTGTGGAGCTGCACAAATACTCAAGCAGCCGACAGCCCCGTCCACAGAGGGAGAAGCTGTTCAGGGTCACTGCTCCAGCCCTTTTCGAGACTCCTCCGTCAAACTCGGATGTCTGTTGGACAGTGTGTCCCTGCCCTAAGGCTGGAAACACACTGTCTGTGTTATATACAAGTCACTCGGACTAGTGTCGGATCATTAACCCTGAACGACCTCTCCCTGCCAGGACGGGAGTGTGGCGTTGCTGACTGAGAAAGGTCGTTCTGGGTTAATGATCTGACACTCATCCGAGTGACTCGTATATCACACGGACAGTGCGTTTCCAGCCTAAATGTGATTCTGGGTCTCGCTGGTAATCGATCAATCAGGCCTGGATCCGCCTTCAAGATGCTCCAGTGTCTATTTAATATCCTATAGACCTGCTTATGCCGACTGTCGAAGATGCCAATGACATGCATGACATCCTCCCCCTTGTTCTTATTACTAAGGTTCAGGAGAGAGCTCCTTTCCTGCAAACCTGAAAGTAGCCTCCACTAACCCCCTAGGGTATCCCTTATCCTGAAACCTTGATTTCATCTCATTCGACTGATATCTGAAATCCGTAGCAGTTTCTCCTCAATCGGAGGATCTGCCCTTTTGGGATGCCTTTCTTAAGAGGAATCAGGTGATGACTGTTCCATCTAAGCAGACTGTTATTCACTGTTGATTCTGCTCTCTAGACTTCCATACTTTTTTTTTTTTTTTTTTTGCAGTTGGACATCCAGGAAGGGAAAGTATTCCCTCTGGATTTCCGATGTGAATCTGAGGCCTATAGAGTTGATATTAAGGGCCTCTACAAATTCATGGAACTCCTCCTCACTTCCGGACCAAATGATAAAAACATTGTCAATAAAACAATACCATATATCGGTGAAGGCAACACACCATTCTTTCATGTCTTCAAATGCAAACGTATCCTCCCACCAGCCCAGGAAGAGATTAGCATAACTAGGGACACAAGGGATTTCCATTGCTGTCCCGCTGAGCTGGTGGTAGCACCTCCCATCAAATAGAAAGGAATAATGTGATGAGAGAAATGCCAAGAGGTCCAAGACAAACTGGTTGTGTCTCTGGCGCTCCACTAATCTCGTTCTTAAGTAATAGGCGACCACTTCTAGGCCTGCTTCGTTTGGGATATTACCATATAGTGCTTCAATGTCTATTGATACAAGAAAGGAACTCCTACAAAATAGATCCCCTCAAACGTAGGGAGGGACATCACAAATGGACGGAGAATTCTGTCAATATATACTCCTGCATTTTGTGACAATCCACTCCCAAGACAATTGGGCGTCTTTTAAGTGGCACTGAACCCCTGTGTAATTTTGGCAACGTATAATGGTCATAATGGATCCCCTGATGAACCTGTTTACGATCAATATGCGATACGTACATGGGGACCTTTGCTAAAGGGAATCTCCTTTCTCTAGGCACTGCAAAGATATTGGTATTTCAGCTAATTGGTATGATATAATTGGATAATTCCTTATGCACATAGGCTTCTGAGATTATATGTGTATAACATGCTCAGATAAAAATGCTGCATTTTTGGGGTGTGTCACTATATAATCTGTGAAACCAATACCCTGTTTAACACACTCAGTTAAAATTTGTATTGAACCGGAGTATGTTCTTATACTTGATCTAATTGATATACATGTTGCCACAATTTTCTATTGTTCTAACACTGGGGGCAGCCATGTAAATTGGGAATATGTGCAATACTGATATATGCTACTAATTAATGTTTGCTGTGCCATCTGTACACCACCACCATTCCAGTTGCAAAATTGCACCTTTTAAAAAAAAAAATTTAGGTGTGTTTTGTAATAAAAGTAACATTTTTTGAAGCAGAACAAAGACTCAGTTTTTTTCTCTTTTGTGCTATGGTTATTTGGAGTCTTGCTATAGACTATACTTGCTATGGGAATTCCCCTGGGGCTCTATAGAAACCAATGGAATATTTGTGTCTAATTTGATGGTGATGTGGTCTTTTTTTTTTTCTCAAGTAACTCACGTGCCTCCCTCTTTGGTGCACTTAGTGTGAGTATAGGGCAACCTAACTAACAAGTATTTGTGAAATATAAAGGAAATGATACATGGTTTTCTAATTATTTTAATCTAAATCTGAAAATTGTGACCTGCATTTGTATCGATCACCCAAGTCAATATTTTGTAGGACCACGTTTTGCTACAATCAGAGCTACATGTCTTTAGGGGTATGTCTCAACCAGCTTTGCACATCTAGAGGTGACATTCTTGCCCAGTCTTCTTTGGAAAATATCACTAGCTCAGTGGGATTGGATGGAGGAATCTGTGAACAGCAATTAAGTCTTTCCACACATTCTCAATGGGATTTAGGTCTGGACTCTGGCTGGGCCGTTCACACACATGAATATGCTTTATTTTAAATCATTCCCCTGTAACTTTGGCAGTATGCGTAGGGTCCTTGTTCAGCTGGAAAGTGAACCTTTGCCCCAGTCTCAAGTCTTTTGTAGCCTCTTAACAGGTTTTCCTCCAGAATTGCTCTGTATTTAGCTCCATCCATCTTTCCATCAACTCTGACCAGCTCCCCTTCTGCTGAAGAAAAGCCTACCCATAGCATAATGCTGCCACCGACATGTATGATGGTAGAGATGGTGTTTCAGGGTGATGTGCAGTGTTAGTTTTCCACCACATATAATGTTTTACATTCAGCCCAAAAAGTTAAACTTAAGTTTCATCTCATCTGGCACCTTCTTCCATTTGAAAACTGTGTCCCCTGCATGGGTTATTGCAGTCTGCAAACATGACTTCTTATGGCTTGCTTTCAAAAATATCTTTCTTCTTGTCACTCTTCAATTAAGGTTGACCCAGATTTGGGGTATATACAGTACAGACCAAAAGATTGGACACACCTTTTCATTCAAAGAGTTTTCTGTATTTTCATGACTATGAAAATTGTAGATTCTCACTGAAGGCATCAAAACTATGAATTAACACATGTGCAATTATGTACTTCACAGAAAAGTGTGAAACAACTGAAAATATTTCTTACATTCTAGGTTTCTTCAAAGTAGCCACCTTTTGCTTTGATTACTGCTTTGCACACTCTTGGCATTCTGTTGATGAGTCTCAAGAGATAGTCACCGGAAATGGTCTTCCAACAGACTCGAAGAGTTCCCAGAGATGCTTAGCACTTGTTGGCCCTTTTGCCTTCTCTGCGGTCCAGCTCACCCCAAACCATCTCGATTGGGTTCAGGTCTGGTGACTGTGGAGGCCAGGTCTTCTGGTGTAGCACCCCACCACATCTCCTCCTCCATGTTTCACGGTGGGAACCAGACATGTAGAGTCCATCCGTTCACCTTTTTTGCGTCGCACAAAGGCAGTGGTTGGAACCAAAGATCTCAAATTTGGACTCATCAGCCCAAAGCACAGATTTCCACTGGTCTAATGTCCATTCCTTGTGTTCTTTAGCCCAAACAAATCTCTTCTGCTTGTTGCCTGTCCTTAGCAGTGGTTTCCTAGCAGCTATTTTACCATGAAGGCCTGCTGCACAAAGTCTCCTCTTAACAGTTGTTGTAGAGATGTGTCTGCTGCTAGAACTCTGTGTGGCTTTGACCTGGTCTCTAATCTGAGCTGCTGTTAACCTGCGATTTCTGAGGCTGGTGACTCGGATGAACTTATCCTTCGCAGCAGAGGTGACTCTTGGTTTTCCTTTCCTGGGCCGGTCCTCATGTGAGCCAGTTTCTTTGTAGCGCTTGATGTTTTTGCAACTGCGCTTGGGGACACTTTCAAAATTTTCCCAATCTTTTGGACTGACCGACCTTCATTTCTTAAAGTAATGATGGCCACTCGTTTTTCTTTACTTAATTGCTTTTTTCTTGCCATAATACGAATTCTAACTGTCTATTCAGTAGGACTATCAGCTGTGTATCCACCAGACTTCTGCACAACACAACTGATGCTCCCAACCCCATTTATAAGGGAAGAAATCCCACTTATTAAACCTGACAGGATACACCTGTAAAGTGAAAACCATTTCCGGTGACTACCTCTTGAAGCTCATCAAGAGAATGCCAAGAGTGTGCAAAGCAGTAATCAAAGCAAAAGGTGGCTACTTTGAAGAACCTAGAATATAAGACATTTTCAGTTGTTTCACACTTTTCTGTTAAGTATATAATTCCACATGTGGTAATTCATAGTTTTGATGCCTTCAGTGTGAATCTACAATTTTTATAGTCATGAAAATACAGAAAACTCTTTGAATGAGAAGGTGTGTCCAAACTTTTGGTCTGTACTGTACGGCTAAGTGTATGCTCACACTATCGTATAACTTGGAGGAGTGCAATGCGAGAAAAGGCTGTGATTAAAAATCATGGTTATTCCACCAAATATTGATTTCTGAACTCTTCCTGAGTTAAAACATTAGTATTGTTTCTAAATGAATATTGAACTTGTTTTGTTTTCATTATTTGAGGTCTGAAAGCACTGTTTCTCTTGTTATTTTGACGATTTCTCTTTTGCTACAAATAAATATAACATTTTTAGCTTTGAATTTTGGAGACATGTTGTCAGTAGTTTATAGAATAAAAGAACATTGATTTAACTCAAAAATATACCTATAAATAGAAAAATCTGTGAAACTGAAAATTTTGCAGTGGTCTCTTAATTTTTGCCAGAGCTGTATATATGCCAGTGTCAACGTACTCTAAGGGTGCCGTCACACCATGCGACGGCCCCGGAGACATCGGCGGCGACGGGCGGGTGTGCGCACGTTTTTGTTACCCCGCCAGTGCAGCCGCCACCGTTTACACGGAGAGACATCTCCGGCGATGGGCCGGCGAGCTGAGAGGTGGCATCGCCGCCGGGGTTTCTCAGAACCCCAGCGGCGATGCAGGACAATGGGAGCCTATTGTAAAGATAAAATAGGGAGGGGGTCAAGAGGCGCAATAGTGCCCTATCACTAGTGACACTTATATACAGTGGTGGTGCTGTGAAGCTGCTCACCTGGTCCAGTTGTGATCCCCACAACTGGTTTGAAGGCGTTTTTGGAAACGATGTTCCAGCTGCTGCAGGACCTCCACCAACCACTGAATAGTGGTATGTATCAAAGAAATGATGGGAGTGCTGGCGTCTCACGGTCCGCGCTGCTTCAGGGTTATATAAACTCACCAAAGAGCCAAATCGATTTCCATCCTTTTATTCCTCCTCTCTCCTACACGTTTCGGCACCTATCCTGGCACCTTCATATCCCTGATGAAGGTGCCAGGATAGGCGCCGAAACGCGTAGGAGAGAGGAGGAATAAAAGGATGGAAATCGATTTGGCTCTTTGGTGAGTTTATTTAACCCTGAAGCAGCGCGGACCGTGAGACACCAGCACTCCCATCATTTCAATGGGAACCTATGACTCCCATCGCCTGTCAGTTCGCTGGCTGCCGTTTACATGGGGCGATGTGTGCACATCGCCCCAGATCGGCCGCCTGGTTTCACATCACTGATGTGAAACCAGGCGAGCTGTCAGAGCCGCCGACATCGCCCCTTTACATTAGGCGACGCAGGGGCGATGTCGCCAGGTGTAATGGGGCCCACTAACTTACCATCCATGCACTTGTCCGAGAGAATTTTTTTTTTACACAAGCATTTACACGACCATCGACCCTGTCATATACTACAGAGTACTAATGTACCCATAAAAACAGATGCCGCACAAACTATTCTAGAGGCATCTGATTTTTTTTTTTTCTCCTCACATCCATAGACTTGAATGCACGAATCTTGTTAGATTTACGCGGCCACACGAGGCATGCTGCTATTCTTTTCCTCCGGCCGAATACAGCTGAGAAAAAAAAAAAAACAGATATGCGCTGCCTCATTGAAGAACATCGGTGCGAGCACAAACCCTTTTTCATGCGTCTTGGCATGCTTTCCACCAGTCTTTCACAATTCTTTTGGGTAAACGTATGCCGCTGCTGGCACAAAAATTTAAGCAGTTCTTTGTTTGATGGCTTGTAACTATCTATCTTCCTCTTGTTTACATTCTAGAGGTTTTCAATATGGGGTTCAGGTCTAGAGATTGGGCTGGCCATGACAGGGTCTTGATGTGGTGCTCCTTTATCCACACATTGATTGACCTAACTGTGTGGCATGGGGTATTGTCCTGCTGGAAAAACCAGTCATCAGAGTTGGGGAACATTGCCTGTGCAGAAGGAAGCAAGTGTTTTTCAAGGATAACCTTGTATGTGGCTTGATTCATACGTCCTTAGCAAAAATGAACCTGCCCAATTCCAGCCTTGCTGAAGCATTCCCAGATCATCAGCGATCGTCCACCAAATTTACAGTGAGTGCAAAACATTGTGGCTTGTACGCCTCCACAGGTCTCCGTCTAACCATTAGACAAACAGGTGTTGGGCAAAGCTGAAAATTTAGACACATCAGAGAAGATTACCTTAGGGCTCGGACACACATCAGTGAAACTCGTCCGAGTTTACTGTGCGGAAAAATCACATTGTTCTCGGACCAATGTTAACTAATGTCCAAGAGCACATTTACGAGTCTCATGCGCTTTTTCCGCATCCGATTCTCGGATTGTGAGTCAATCGCAACATCTTGCGATTCTATGTGAGTCACGGACGAGACTCGCCACTGCAAGTCTATGGGTCCGACAAAAAACTTGGATTGCACTCGGACCACACTCGCACCATCCGAGTGTCACGCTGGGAGTGGGGAAGACCCCCAGCGTAGGACCACAACGGGGGGGGGGGGAATAAGGAGTCCCTAACGCTAAGGGCACAAGAAGGAGACGGTGACCCCTAGACTTCCTAGAGCTGACCCTGTCTGCCCTGACGTCCCTATACAGTCTCCTCAACTGTCGCCGACCACGAACCTCGTCCCTCTCTGATCCTAGCACTCTCTTATCTAAGGATCAGATGGAGAGGTTCACTAGACCCCTCCACTATCAACTAAAGACAAACACCAGGGAAGACAGACATTTGGGGAAAAAGAAACACTTATCTGACAGCAGAACTCAGCAACCTCCACAACCTCAGCCTCTGCTGGAGCAAGGATCATGAGTGCACAAGGAACTATCACCTGCACCGAGGAAGGGTAATGAACCTCCTTATAAAGGTGGAAGGACTCTGCTGGGTCCTAGTGACCTACAATATTGGTGGATAAAACCAGACCGAGCACAAGACCTCCACAGCCGTCCCCTCATAACAGCGCGATCCCATCACACCCTTTCTCCATCTACACCGAAGGTAAATGCCCCTGAAAGAGACGGACCATCCTCCACCATTATGGCTGGTGGGCCACACGCTGGGATCGTCTGCGCGTGGCCTCCACCCTGTCATCCGTGTCACCCGTGACACCGAGTCTGATGCTAGTTTTAATTGCTACATTACCATTCTGTAGCTCAGACAACTGTACAAAATGCACCTGTAAATGATTATACAGTAACTTAGCTGCTGAGGAAAATCTCGGATTGCACTCGGAAAGCACTCGCAAGCCACACTGAGCATAACTTGGATCACACTCATCCGACTCTCGCATCAGTGAATCGGAGCGTTTTTTCACTCTGATGTGTGTCCATACCCTTACTCAAATTCTCTATGGTCCAATCCTTATGGTGTTTGGCAAACTTCAGCCTGGCTGTCCTTTGCTTCTCATTGATGAAGGGCTTTTCTCTAGCTTTATATGACTTGAGCCCTGCCTCTAGGAGCCTGTTACGAATTGTTCTTGCCGTGCACTTCACCCCAGCTGCCATTTGCCATTCCTTTTGTAGGTCACTTGATGTCATCCTGTGGTTGCTAAGTTACATTCGAAAAAGATGACGGTCATCCCTGTCAGTGGAGAGTTGCTTTCACTCTCTACCCGTCTGTAGCTTTGTTGTCCCCAATGTCTGCTGCTTAACCTTGTTGTAATGTACTGCAGTCTTCGAAATTTTAAGGATAGAGTCAACACGACACTCACTCTATCCCTCTGCTAGTAAAGCCAAAATTGAGCCCTGCTTTTCCTCACTCAAGACTTAACTTTTAACAATGCCAAAGGAGTTGAAAAGACATTTTTTCATTCAAATTACAAATAGCCTCAAGGCTATTCCTAGCACTTGTTTTGCCATCCAGCTTGACCTATTGCAACAGGATTGTGAAGACCACAGAAGTGTTTTTTTATACTTTCCTTCGTTAAATAAGATTTGGTTCAGGTGATCACCTAATCAGAAGACCATTAAGTAGAATGAGGTGTACTTTGGTTGGAATTCAACTGACACTGGAATGGAATGGCTGTGAGACATGTAGAGATGATGATTTTTTTTATAGTAAACTGTGCAGTGGTCTCTTAATTTTGGCTGTGTACGTGTATACTTACAATGGTGCCGTCTTAAAGCTCAGCTCCAAAATCTGTACATTTACAGTGCATGCGTGTTATTAGATTTAATAAGCCATACCTTTTGCATTGTGAAATCTCTTAAATGTGTACCATGTAGTAAAATTATTGCAGTGTGTGTTAATCCTTCTCCCATCTTACTTTAGAGACTGATGGAAGTGAATTATTTGGGTAGTGTGTACCCCAGTCGTGCTGTCATCTCTACTATGAAAGAGAGGCGAATGGGAAGAATCGTCTTTGTTTCATCACAAGCCGGGCAGCTGGGGCTTTTTGGTTACACTGCTTACTCTCCAACGAAGTTTGCACTTCGAGGCCTTGCAGAAGCACTACAAATGGAGGTATGTTACATACAACAAAGACTTCTAGACTACTTCACTAATAGCTATTGTAGTCAGTTTGTATGACACCCCAGTGTATAGGGATGTAGTGAAGCACAAGAGGTTTGAGGCCATAATGTGCTTTATCATGATATGATTTCTTATGCACCCTAAGTGACCCTAGCCACAACTAGCTATATAAAATCAAGCCTCTACTTAGCCCCTTAAATTTGAAAGGGGTTGACCGGCCTCAGACTACAGGTCTGCAGAAATCCTCCCATCATGCTGTGAGGCTTCTCCAGTGCCGGCAGTGAACAGTCTTGTGTGTGTGACATGAGGATTCACAAGTCTGCAGTCGCATAGTGATACTTTCTCAGGACTATGTCCCTGGGAACAAAATTATAGCTATTGACAACTTATCTTATTCAATGGAAGATCAAAATCTCATCAGTATCTCCGAAGGAAAAGGGATAAGTATGGCATGAAGGTTGTAAAATCAGAATATGAAAATTATACTCCTCAAATTAGGATATATGAGGATCAGGATCTCAAAATTGTCTCTTATTCAATGGAAGATCAAAATCTCATCATATCTCCGAAGGAAAAGGATAAGTATGGCATGAAGGTTTGTAAAATCAGAAATATGAAAATTATACTCCTCAAATTAGGATATATGAGGATCAGATCTCAAAATTGTCTTTCCAGAATGCAATCCTCATACTTAAAGAGAAGGTGCCGTAAAAAAACAAAAATAAAAACAATTTAACTGTAATATATTGCACATAATGTATTAATGTTTTGCTTTGTTTTTTTAATTGAGTAAAATCTGAAAAATAATTGCAAAATGCTTGAAATTTTCCACTTTTACACACTAGAGGGAGCAGTTGCTGAAATTTTCCATGAATATTAATAATGAAATCCCAGTGTACGGCTATCTCTCATTACAACTGCAGTAAATGTGGGCTGTGGCTTCTCACATGTGTCAGATGTCACCTCTCCTTCCCTTTTGGGTGTTTGTAAAAGGATAAGTGAGGAGGAAGAATGAGATCACAGTGCGGAGCCGTTTTGTTGGTGACTGTAAAGTGATACTGACAAGTAGTGTCACCAGTGGCGTAACTTCAGACCCAGGGGCCCCGATGCGAAAGCTCCAACGGGGCCCCCAATTGTTGTAAATCTTTAATAGAATTAGTCTTTTTCTATAGGCCAAAGGGACATCTGGGGCCCCCCCTAGGCTGCAGGGCCCGGGTGCAATCGCAACCCCTGCACCTGTTGTAGTTACGCCCCTGAGTGTCAGAGGACAGTTGGAAGCACTGATTCTAAGGGTATGTGCCCACAGGATGTTTTTTAAGCAGTCCTGAACGCAGCAAAACCTGAGGATCCTAGAGTCCTTGACAGGAGATTAGCTATGATCTTGTCTGCGTTTTATGTGCGTTTTTTTGTGCGTTTTTACTGCGTTTTTGATAGCTGTGTTTTTCCTGCGTTTTTTTCCATTGACTTTAGCAAAAACGCAGGTAAATAATTGACATGTTTAAGGCCACGTGCACACGCTGATTATTTGAGTTTTTTACCTCAGGATTTGTAGACAAAACGAGGAGTGGAGCAATCAGAGGAAAAGTCTAAGGTGCCTTCACATTAGCGTTCCCCTTTGCAGCGTTCTGCAGAGGGGATCCACAATGTGAACGCAGCACCGCAAGCCCTATGTTTAGAATGGGAGCGCACGGTGCTGCGCTTGACTGCGCATGACCATGCGCACCCATTCACTGCCATATGTGATCTGTGCGCAGATGGATGCCTGCGCACAAATCACACACTCTCGCCCGCACCAGGGACGCAACATGTTGCGACCCTGGTGCGGGCGAGAGTGTGTGATTTGTGCGCAGGCATCCGTCTGCGCACAGATCACATATGGCAGTGAATGGGTGCGCACGGTCATGCGCAGCTCCGTGCGCACCCATTCTAAACATAGGGGCTTGCGGTGCTGCGTTCACAATGCGGATCCCCTCCACAGAACGCTGCAAAGGGGAACACTAATGTGAAGGCACCCTAATAGAAGCACCTGCACCACTTCTGTATTTAATCATCCACTCCTAGTTTTGGCTATAAATCCTGAGGTAAAAAACTCATCAAATACTCAGTGTGTGCACGTGGCCTAACATTCTCTCCCATCCGCACCAAAAACGCAGGTATTTGACAGTTCTTGACGCTTGCAAAACCAATGTGTGGGCACAGTGTTTCTGTGAAACACATTGGTTTTGCTGGGAATCAAAACCACAGGAACAAATTAGCATAAATTACCATAAAACCAATGGTAAACCGCAGGAAAAACGCTGCAAAACCTTCCTGTGGGCACATACCCTAAGAGTGTGCCCACAGGACGTTTTTGCTGCATTTTTCCTGCGGTTTCTGCATGCAGAAAACCATTGGTTCTATGGTAATGTATGCTAATTTGTTCCGGAGCTTTTGATTCCCAGCAAAACACAGAAACGCTGTGCACACACATTGGTTTTGCAAGTGCCAAGAACTGTCAAATACCTGGTTTTTGGTGCGGATGGGAAAGAGTTGACATGTTACCGTATATACTCGTGTATAAGCCGACCCGTGTATAAGCCGACCCCCCTACTTTTGCCCAAAAAATCTGGTAAAACCTATTGACTCGTGTATAAGCCAGGGTGGACCCCAGCACAGGTATACAGCCCCCAGCAGAGTGGTATACAGGCCCCCCCCAGTGGTAGTATACAGCAGCCCCAGTGGTAGTATACAGCAGCCCCAGTGGTAGTATACAGCAGCCCCAGTGGTAGTATACAGCAGCCCCAGTGGTAGTATACAGCAGCCCCAGTGGTAGTATACAGCAGCCCCAGTGGTAGTATACAGCAGCCCCAGTGGTAGTATACAGCAGCCCCCCAGGGGTAGTATACAGCAGGCCCCAGGGGTACATATAGCAGCCCCCTGGGGGTACATATAGCAGCCCCCCCCAGGGGGTCCCCAGCAGCCCCCTGGGGGTACCCAGCAGCCCCCAAATGCTGGCACTCGCCCCCCCTTGCAAGGGCCCCCCCGCTTCTCTTACCATCCCGGTCTTCTGATCAGCGCTGCTCCTCGGCGCTCCGTCCTCGCTGCTCCCGTCCTGCTACATCCGAGATTCCGGATGTAGCAGGACGGACGGACGGAGCAGCGAGGAGCACCAAGGAGTGGCGCTGATCCGAAGACCGGGATGGTAATATAACCAGCGGGGGGGGCCCTTACAAGGGGGGGCGAGTGCCAGCATTTGGGGGCTATATGCACTGCTTCCCCCTGCCGCTGATTGACAGGGGGAAGCAGTGCATATTTAATGAGCTGCCCCACGTGACGGGGCCGCTCATACAGCAGCCTCCCCCCGCCTCCTCCAGCCTCCACAGCCCGGGACACAGCCCCCACCTTATATACCGTATATGACCCGTGTATAAGCCGAGGGGGAGACTTTTCAGCCCAAATTTTGGGCTGAAAAACTCGGCTTATACACGAACATATACGGTAATTATTTTCCTGCGTTTTTGCTAAAGTCAATGGAATCAGCATCAAACGCAGTAAAAATGCGCAAAAAACACGCGCAAAAAACACACAAAAACGCAGACAAGATCATAGCTAATCTCCTGTCAAGGACTCTAGGATCCTCAGGTATTGCTGCGTTCAGGGCTGCTTAAAAAACGTCCTGTGGGCACATACCCTAATGGTGCCAGGGATGTGGAGTCTGTATAAGGGTGCGTGCACACGATCAGTGTGCGCAGCGTTTTGGACGCAGCATCTTGCCGCTGCGTCCAAAACGCTGCTTAGTACAGTACTAGCATAGTGGATGAGATTTCAAGAAATCCCATCCTCACTATGCGTAACCCGCCCGCAGTGTCTTTGGAGCTGCGGTGCGGGTTGTCGGGAGTCCGCCTCTCCGCAGCATGTTTATTTCATGCTGCGGAGTCGGAAGCGGCTCCCATCGGGTGACTGCAGGGAGAAGCCGCTCTGCACCCACCGCACATAGTGAACACAGGGCGGCTGCGGTCTCCCTGTGGCCACCCGCGTCTTCCCTCAGGTCTGGAGGAGCTGCGTCCAACACGCAGCTCCTCTGGACCGTGTGCACGCACCCTAAAAGGGACAGACTCTGACTCCTAAACATATAATGAATTGGGTATGCAAAATATTATTAGTTATGTTCTATCTAAATATCTTGCTTATTGTATCATAATAATGAATAAAGCCTATGTTCACATTGTGCTACAATAAATTTAAATTTATCACTTAAACATAAGCTATGTATGAAGGAGTCAGAGTCTTGGAGGCTAATTCAGGGAAATTGAGGATTCAGAGGTTTGGCTTACTGACTCCACAGGCCTGCTTAGTGCTGCTCCCTGTATCATAAGCCTGGGCTAGATAGGCTTAGAGTAATACTACGTTGGAATTATATGCAGCGCTCAGTGGAGTGTATGACACAAAATTGGATTAGACTTGGAGTATCTAATGTATGTATCTTGACCCCCCATTCCGTCCACTATATTGTTACTTGTATGTAAGTGGACACAGCAGGGTCACGCGTTATACTACTGCTCCCTTATAAATGTGTCACCCTGCTCTGCCCACTTCTGTACGACCTGTGGTGTAATGTGTGAAACCCCACTCTGTCCACTCCTATGGGAGTGGTAGTGCTGTGTGATACTGCTCCATCCACTTTTTTGCGAGCAGTGGTGTAATGTGACCCCTGCTCTGTCCACTTCTGTGGGATCAATGGCATAATGTGACACCTCTCTGTCCACTTCTATGGGAGTGGTAATGTAGCGGGCTGAGCAGGATCACACATTACACCACTGGTCCATTACAAATGTCACCCTTGTACTGTATAATTCTTTGGGAATAGTAGTGTAATGTGTGATCCCAATCGGTCCACAACATTACTAGTGCCATAGAAGAGGATGGAACAGTGTCATACATTACACCACTGGTCTCAAAGAAGTGAACAGAGCGGGTAACACATTATGCCACTGCTCCCATAGAATAGGCCGAAACGGTAGGTCACACTTTACACTTCTGCTCCCTTAAAAACATCTCCCTGCTCTGCCCACTTCTATGGGAGAAGTAGTGTGATGTTGACCCTTTTTGTCCACTATATTACTAATCCCATAGAAGTGGACAGAGCAGGGTCACACATTACACTAACACTAATACTCCCTTAGGAATGTGTAACCCTGCTTTGTCCACTTCCATGGGACCTGTGGTGTAATGTGTGATCCTGCTCCGTCTACTCCTGAGGAAGCAGTAGTATTGTGACACTGCTCCATCCACTTCTATAGAAGTAGTAATATAGAGGATGGAGCAGGATTACACATTGCCGTACTGCTCCCATAGAAATGGATGGAGTGGGAGGGTCACACTTTACACCACTGGCCCCTTAGAAATGTTGCCCTGCACTGTCTACTACTTACGGAGCAGTAGTGTATTGTGTGACCCTACTCTGTCCACTTCTATGGGAGCAAGGGTGAAATGTGTTCCCCCCTTCATCCACTTCTATGGGAGCTGTAGTGTAATGTGTGATCCAGCTCTGTCCACAACATAACTACCCCCATGGAAGAGGACTGAGTGGTGTCACACATTACACCTCTTTTCCCAAAGAAGTGGACAGTGAGGTCACACATTACACCAAGCTGTTCCCTTAGAAATTTCACTCCACACTGTCTACTTCTTTGGGAGCAGTGCTGTAATGGGCATTTGAAACACAGCTCTGGGAGTTATCATATAAATCAAGAGGCCCCATAGCGAAAATTCTAAGCGCCCCTTCTTGCCAAGAAAACAGATTTAGATTTAAAGGGATCCTGTCACCTCCAAAATGCAACCTAAGCTTCAAAATCATGTCCCTGCAGCATCCTATCACTAATCTCACACTCCTTATGTCTCTGAAAAGCATCCTGTGAAAGTGCAGAAAAACGTTTTATAACTTACGGTACTCATTAGTGATGATAATTAGCAGGGGCTATATTCTTTAGCCCTTAGGGTGTGCCCTCTTCATCATAAGATCACGCCCTAATAGGCGTGATCTTCTATTCATGGTCTATGTAGGGCCTCCCTGCTCTCCACAGCGCTGCCTGTGCTGTAATGATGCGAATCGCGTCATTTCCGGTCGGGTGAGGTCAGTACACCCACGCCGCTGTGTACTGCTTTAAGCACCGCATGCGCAATGCGGTGCTTGAAGCCTACATTGAATACATAGCCCATCATGTATTAAATGCCAATCGTGCGTGATACCCCCTATTGAACAAATAAAACCAAAGAGCCAGCGCTGCCTGTGTTTAGCACGCAATACAAAAAGTGCATATGCACATTTTAATTTCTAACTGTACTTTAAACTGAGATTTGTGGTGCATTAGATTAAAAGCTAAGCTATGTTAGGGTATCTTCCTGATGAGGCTGTACAGTGGTATAGCAAAGCTGAGTCGGTGTTCATCGTACAGCAGCGGGATGATTATACTCCTATCCGCTTAACTCCAGACGGACAGTGGTGGTAGCTGTGATCCGCACGACTGATCCCAGGCTTCTGATCACTGCTGCTGCAGGTACCTGCCTTATCTTGGACCTCTGCTGCTCACATCTCCCTCCTGTCTGCCTTGCATGCCGGCACCTCGTCTTGTCACAATGGAGTTCCAGTGCCTCCCGTCACTGCACATACTGAACACTCTGTGCGGCGACTGGCAAGGATTTTCATGTGGAATATGCTCCTTATTTTTTTTTTTTTTAAGTGTAAATGTATAAAATGATGACAGTACTATACATTCTTAGTTTTATATTGAAGAATTCTTGTATTTTAAGTTCTTAAAGGGATTGTCTACCACTCTGATAACCCCTACTCAATTGCTATGTACATCCATATAAAACAATAACCCATTCTCCTCACCAGTGCCAATGTTGTTCCAGGGATGATTTCACTGGCTTTACCAGGGCTGCAGCCAATAAGTCGCTGATTCCTTCTAGCTTCAAATGTGAATGACATTCAGAAGAGGTCATAGAGTAGCAGCTCTTTTCACTTCTTCCGAGTGTCGGTGTCGTCCGAAGGCAGTGAGAGCGAAGCGGTCGGTGATTGGCTGCAGCCCTGGTGGAGCCAGTGCAATCATCCCTGAACACCATTGGCACTGGTGAGAAGTATAGGTTATTATTTTATACTAGATGGGAGCCTGATGCTCCTGCATCGGGTGGGCAGTGACATTACGATGGGGGTGGGTACAGTGTTGCTTGGGATGGTAGCTGTCTCCTGTTTTTTTTTCACCCTCACTCTCTTTAACCCTCACGCGCTGCCACTGTGCTTCCTCTCTGCCTTCCCCCCGGTGGTCGCACTCGGGGCCTCCCACCCGGTTGCTCTCTGTCCCCACGTGCTGCCTCTCTGCCCTTCACTGCACTGCTTCTCTGCTCCACGTGGTCCCTCTTGTCCCCCCCTTTTGGTGCACGCTCTCGGGTGTGCTCCCCCTCCGATCCCCGTGCGCGCTCTTTGCCCCCCTGTGGTTCCTCTCCGGCTACTTCATGTGGCTGCTCTCTGGGGAACAGTTACTCATGGCGGGCTGTGGCTACGGGGCAAGTGGTGAGCGCGTGCAGGCTGAGCGGGTGGGTGAATGCAGGCTGAGGGGGGTTAGTGAGTTTGGGCGGAGAGGGGGTGAGTGAGGGGGAGGGTGAGTGAGTGCAGGCTAAGGGGGCGTGCGTGAGGGGGTAAGTGAGTGGGTGCTGAGGGGGTGAATGAATGCAGGCAGAGTGGGGGTGCAGGGTGAATGAGGGTCAGGGTGAGTGCTGGCTGAGGGGGGTGAGTGAGTGCAGGCTGACAGGGGCTTAAGGGGTCAGTGCAGGCTGAGGGGGGGTGAGTGAGTGTGGGCTGAAGTGGTGAATGCAGTCTGAAGGGGCAAGTGAGTGCGGGCTGTGAGAGTGCGAGCTGAGCAGCCAGAGTACCTGGCTGCTCTGTGCTGCGGGGATCTGTGGGCAGCGTGTGCAGCGCCAGCTTATGTTGTCGGTGCCTGCTCCATATTCACATACCCGTCACCTAGGTGTCTTAATACGGAGTGTGGAGTGCTTCCTGCACGCTGCACGGCATTCTGGGATTCGTGGACATCAGGCTGGAAGCTGATGACACACAAGATTAGGTAATTATTTAATAGAAGGGGGTACCATGAAATTGAGACTGTGTTGTCCGAGTAGTGGCCTTTTAACCCCTTCACGACCTATAATGTACATCATGGGTCGTGTTTGCTGCTTTAACGCGGGCTCACACACTGAGCCCGCATCTGTCCCCACACGTCGGCTGATCTGATCAGCCAGCGTTTGCCTCTAACAGCAGCAGGCAGAGCAGAGATCTGCCTCCCACTGTTAACTTGTCCTGTCAAACTCTGATTGCGGAGCACCGATTAGTTGTCATGATAGCCAGGGGTCAACTTATGACCTATCACGGTCATGATGTACTTCCTGTGAATGCTGTTTGAGTGCCGTCGTTACTGGAGATGATCATTTGTCCTGTGCAGAGCCATGCAACAGCACAAGTGATCAGATGGTGGCATATTCAAGTCTCTTAAGGGAACTAGTAAAAGCAATAAAAAGTGGGAAAAAAAAAACCCATAGTACAAATCGCCCCTCTTTTGACCCATTGATAATAAAACAATTAAAAATACACGTTTTTGTATCGCCGCTGTCAGAAACACCCGATCTATCAAAATATAACATTATTTTTATGTGTGAAGGAGATAATTACAAAATGAAATTAAAACTGCTAGAATTACCGCTTTCTGGTCACTGTACCATTGTAATAGGAGGCAATCAAAACCTTGTATCTACCCAAAAATGATGATTCTAAATACGTCAGCTCAGGGATTAAAAAAATAAGCCGCCACACAGCCCTAGATGCTTTTTTCCTTTTTAAATTTGGGGGGAGGAAGGGGTTACCACTTGAACAATAATAAAATAAAACTGTACTTGGTTTGTATCTACACATTCATACTGTCCTGAAGAATTATCAGGTCAGTTTTACCACATATTGAGCTTGGTAAATTGAAAAAATTTTGCAATACTTTTTAAATTTTTTTTCCCCCTGCTTTTCAGTACATTATCTGGCAGAATGATGTTATTCAAAAGTACAACTAGTACCACAAAAAACAAAAAAACAAACTCTCATATCTCTATGTTGACGGAAAACTAAAGTTATAGGTCTTGGAAAATCGCCAAATGGTGAAGGGTTAAAGATTGTTGAGAATAGTGCCTTGCTGAAATGATGTATTGATGGTGGTTAACCCCTTCTTGACCTATGACTTCGTGGGACGTCATAGAAGTCAGTGACTTCCCGACCTGTGACGTCCCATGACGTCATGGTGGGATCGCACTCCTGCAGCTTCGGTGATGGGTCACTGAAATGTCAACAGAGCTGCAAGTACGTTGGGACCTGCAGTTGACCCCAGGGGATGGCATTGCCCCTCCCCCTTGGCTACGCTCGCTCTGATTGGCGGTTGAAAGTGAAACTGCCAATCAGAGCGATTGTAATATTTCACCAATGAAACTTGGTGGAATATTACAATCCAGCCATAGCCGATGCTGTAGTAGTACCGGCCATTGGCTGGAGCAGTTTGATCTCTCTGTCACCTTCCCCCAGATCTGATTGGAGCTAGCGCCCATGTGACACTAACTCTCCAATCAGGTGTGGAGGGTGGTGTGACCGGTGAGTGCCCTCCCCCTCCAGTCCTGATTTCCCAAATCCCTTCCCTCCGCACCTACCCACCTCTGATCCCCATGCCTCCCTTCACCTGAGGATCTCTGGAGTGAGGTGTGTATAAATGGATGGATAGGGTGCATGGATGGATAGAATGGATGGCTAGGATGCATGGATGGCTAGGATGCATGGATGGCTAGGATGCATGGATGGCTAGGATGCATGGATGAATAGGGTGCATGGATGGATGGATGGCCTGCATGGCTGGATGGATAGATGGATGGATGGATGGAGAGCCCGCATGGGTGGATGGATGGAGAGCCTGCATGGGTGGGTGAATGGGTGGGTGGATGGGTAGGAGCCTGCATGGATGGAAGGGGTGCAAGGATGGATGGATAGGGTTCATGGATGGATGAATGGATGGATAAGGTGCATGGATGGATGGATAGGGTGCATGGATGCATGGCTAGGATGCATGGATGGGGGTGCATGGATGAATAGGGTGCATGGTGGAATGGATGGCTTTCATGGCTGGATGGATGGATGGCTGGATGGATGGATGGAGAGCCTGCATGGCAGGATGATGAGAGCCTGCATGTGATGGATGGATGGAGAGCCTGCATGGCTGGATGGATGAATGGAGAGCCTGCATGGCTGGATGGATGGATGGAGAGCCTGCATGGCTGGATGGATGGATGGATGGAGAGCCTGCATGGCTGGATGGATGGATGGATGGAGAGCCTGCATGGCTGGATGGATGGATGGATGGAGAGCCTGCATGGCTGGATGGATGGATGGAGAGCCTGCATGGCTGGATGGATGGAGAGCCTGCAAGGTGGTGGATGGATGGATGGAGAGCCGCATGCCTGGATGGATGGAGAGCCTGCATGGGTGGATGGATGAGACCTGCATGGTGGGTGGATGGATGGAGAGCCTGCATGGTGGGTGGATGGTGAGAGAGCCTGCCTGCGTGGGTGATTGGGATGGATGCTTCTATGGATATCCGGTACAACAAGGGATTGAGTGTCCACTTGTAGTCTCGGGGTCACGGTCATGGTGCTCTGTATGGCAATGATCTGCCGTACTGTTCACCATGACTCTGACCCCAGAGACTACAAGTGGACACTTGATCCCTTGTTGTAGCCTCTGGGGTCAGTCATGGTGCACGGTACGGCAGATCATTGCCATACAGTGCACCATCAGTGTAACCCTGGAGACTGTGGCAAGAGGATACGTGCTCCCTTGCTGCAGTCTCTGGATGTAGTAGAGACAATCGAGCATCGTGGGACCATCATTGTAGACTATGTTGGAGTATGGAGTAATAAAGATGGGAGTCTCAATTTGTGTTTGTTTTTTCTTCTAATAAAAATATTTTTCTCTGTGTGGTGTATTTTATTTACTATTTACTAGAGATTCCTAATGGCTGGGTCTAACATTGGCCTGCCATTATGAATCTCGGGCTTAGTGCCAGCTGCCAATAAGAAAAGCTGGCATTAACCCCTTTATTACCCAGTTTGCCACCGCCACCAGGGCAACTGTAAGAGTCTGGGTGCAGCGCCATAAAGTGGCTTCAATGAATGCGCCATTTTCTGGGGCAGCTGTGGGCTGCAATTCGCAGCATGGGGGGCCCAGAATGCATGGACCTCTCCATGCTGAGGATTCCAGCCTCCAGCTTCTTAGTTGTACCTGGCTGGACAAAAAATATGGCGGAGTTCCACGTTGTTTTTTTTCCCAATAATTAAAAAATAACTCTGGCTTCGCTGTATTTTTGGTTCATAGCTGGGTACAAAAAGGCAGCTGGGGATGGGTGGCAGTCCGTAGCTGCCAAGTTGTACCTGGCTGGCAACAAAAAATACGGCAAAGCCCACTTCATCGTTTTTTTTATTTCTATAACAAAAAAAACATGGAGCTTCACCATATTTTTCTTAATTTTTGCGTTTGTGAAAAAAAAAATCGACCTAAATTTACTACTAACATGAAGCCCAATATGTAATTAAAAAACAACCTCAGAATCGCTAGGATCCATTGAAGCATTCTAGAGTTATTACCTCATAAAGGGACAGTGGTCAGAATTGCAAAAAATGGCCAGGTCGGTAAGGTCAAAATAGGCAGGGTGGATGAAGGGGTTAAATAGGACAAAGAAACTGTCTCTGTTTTAACCTTGATCTGTGGAGATGACAGCCCTGTACTCATATGGGGGACATTCGCCACCATGCCCAAGCAGCACTGCATACAACTAGGATCTAGGAAAAATATGGAAGACATCATTAGAAAAAGCAGGATCTGGTCCAAAAAGTTTTATACTACACAGAAAAGCAGGGATCATATCTGGACTTAAAGCAGGTGTCATCGGGGAAAAAATAATTTTGGCCACATATGTTGGGGCACTAGAGCATGAACTACAACAAAATGATTTGTGACTAAGGGCGGTTGTACGCCAGAAATGCGTCAGACAAGATGGAGTGTTTAGCGTGATTTTATATGGCTTTTAATTGATATTAAATAAAGAGCATTTTATGTTTAAAATCACTGGATTGAAGCGCTGTGGATCTTTTTCCTGATACTATAGTGAGACTGGTCTGCTAATTCCAGGACCATATTTTTCCTCAAAAGACGATGCCAAAATAGAGGCCATACTTTATTTAAAGCATGACTCCAGTATATATATGTGTGCGTGTGTGTGTGTGTTCGTTTGTTTTTTTTCTTTTTGTTTTTTTTTTCTCCTTCGCCTCATTGATGGACACTGGACCGTGGTTGTTATGCTGCTGTCCACTAGGAGGCGACACTAAGCAAGATCTGCAAAAGATTTACAGTGGCTCCTCCTCTGCAGTATACACCCCTGGAGCAGGCACTGCCTCACCAATTTTTGCTTAGTGTCGTTAGGAGGCAGACATCCTTTTTATTGTTTTAATTTTTTTTCATGATTTTTATCCAATTTTACTAAATTTTTCTCACGAAGAGGATTTGAAGTGACGGGCCTTTGAAAACTACATCGCATCCGAAGTGCCTTCAGGCCCTGACATGCTCCTTCCTCTGCTCCCCACTGTTGGGGTGCTGGGTCAAAGTTGAGATACTTCCACACATGCCATGCTCCTTTCTCGGCTCCAACACTGTTGGGGACTTAGGTTGAGGTTGGGTTGTACCAAGACTGCCCTACTACCCTCCACAGACCCTCTCAGCAGAGACTCTGGGTTGCAGAATTAAGTCCTATTACAGCCAGAAGACCCGAGCCTACAGCTGCCCCCCCAATACACCCAATCTGGATCTTGGGTCGAGACACCACATGCAGGTAACCTCTGCACAGCTCCGTCCAGCACTGGGTTCCCCTTAAGGGTTCCCCCCTTTGCTGGTGTTGCAAGGTACCTCATGGCCTGGGGCATAGGGATCCACCCTATCTCTCCTAGTCGCTCGCCTTGCGGATCCGGTGGAAGTTCTGGACCTCCGCGCCGGTCCCCCGCTATTTCCGGGGCCGCAAGTCACGCTAGGCCCCTGCTTCAGGCCTAGCGTGGAAGGTGACGCCCCCCCCGCCAACCCTCCGGATGACGTCAAATTACACCGGGCCGCATCACAAAGAGGTTCCTCTCAGCACTTCTCGCCTGTCGCGAGATGTCCTTGTGCGCCCATTACAGCAGTCCTGCCCCCTTCTCTTCCCAGCGGCGCCACTGTATAACTTCAATGCACTCTGGGTGCCATTATAGAGTCCCACACTTCACCTGCGGGACAGCTATACGCTACAGCCACAGGAACACCAGATGGCACAGTTGGACACAGCACACTCGCTGTGTGGCAGTCTCTCCGCTGGCACACACAAGGAAAGCCAGCAGTGATATACTCTCTGCTGCAGCTCTTCCTCCTCCCTCCGTAAAACCATACAAGGAGCAGTATAGGTACAAAAGCAGCATTGTCTAAGATCTTAACCATGTCAGGTTTAAGAAGCAAAACAGCTGCTAAGGTTTTTAACCTTTGCTATGCCTCTTGCACAGCATGCAGAGCCACTCTGCCTAGGGCATATACTACATCACACACACTGCAAGGATTGTATTCCTACCACTGTGTCAGAACCCCCCATTGATGCCGTACCTGCTAGTGCACCTACTACTACACCCACCTATGTCTGATGGATTTTACAAACTAAGCCCAGATCCAGTACTTGATGCATCTCTAGTGAAACTCCACACCTACTTCAAAGCGCTAAACGTCTGACAGATATTTTGCAGATCACCCTGAGTTTTCAGGAGATACTTCAAAAACACACACAATTTGGTAACCACAAGGGGTTAGAAACTAGTCACCCCTTTTTATCTGTGGTAACCCAGGACTGGGCTGATCCCCCCCCCCCCCCCTTGTGTCTTGCTTAGTTGCAAATACACTGCTCTCCCTACCTGATAGGTCTTCTATTAAGGACACAACAGACTGTTAGGTGGAGCAAATAGTATGATCAGTGTTTCAAGCGCCAGGTTCGTCCTTAGCCACCTCCTTCGCTTAACCTTAGCCGCCCCAGACATATCATGTCTTGGACAAGCACTCTGCATACTTCCCTACGCAATACAGATGCTGAGCTAGACCTCATAGATCTGGCGGCACAAATTTTTGTTGCTGGGGAATATCTACTTCACGCAGCCCTACATACAGCTACTTGCACAGCAGTGGGGGCGTCAAACGCCATTACAATCAGACGTGCCCTATGGCGGTGTGAGTGGCAAGCAGATGCAGCCTCTAAAAAGCCCCCACGAGCCTTCCTTATCTTAGCGGCTCTGTTTGGAAAAAAATCAGACAAACTAAATTCTGATCCTACAGGAGGGAAGAGCTCTCAACGCAAACAGAAGCGTCTCTTTAACCACCGCTAACAAACATTGTTTCGATCCTTTCGAAACTCATTTGGCTGATCGATATCCAGGCCAACACAGGCTACCAATCGTTCACCATGCATGGAACGAACGCAGACTTCCCAGAAATCAAATGCCAACTGGCAATCCCATTCTTGCCAATCTAAACCTAAGGGATCCAGATCCCATAGGTTCTCATCCTCATGACTCTTCAACCCAAGAAGACCCCTTACAAGTAGGCGAATGACTCTCCCGCTATCATCATCTCTGCCTCGCTGTTACAGACGACAGTGGGTCAGAGTTGATGCTTCCTGGTTACAGTATAGAGTTTATTTCCCACAATCGGTCCTTCACGTCCGTCCCCCTAAAACCACCAGCCAAAGCTCGCTCTTCTTCTGGGCCGTCGATTCTCTCCCAAAAAGAGGAGTCTTTGTCCCTGTCCCTCAAGACGAATGCTTCCAAGGCTTCTATTCGAACCTGTTTGTACTTCCCACAAAGGGGAGGGTTAGTCCCGCCCTATCCTAGACTTGAAACATCTACACAAATTCATTAGGATTCGTCATTTCCGCATGGAGTCTCCCGCTCCATAATTTCATCCATGGAGGAAGGAGAATCCTCTCTTCTATAGATATTCAAGATGCGTACTTACACATCCCAGTATCTCAGGCGCATCCCAGATTCCTGCAGTTTGCAATCAACCACATTCACTATCAGTTTGTGGCTTCCCTTTCGGACTCGCCACAGCCCCCATGGTATTTACCAAAGTCATGGTGGTTGTCATGACCATTCTCCACTCGAGGAGTAGTCATGACCATTCTCCACTCGAGGAGTAGTCATACTTCCATACTTGGACGACTTGCTCATCAAAGCTCTTCCAGAGCTATCGGGCCACCAGGCCTCAAGTAAAGACATTCATCCAGGGGTTTTTCCGTCTGGTCCCCCCTTACAAGAGGCCATTGGATGCATGGGATCTCAACCTGATATTGAATGCATTGCACAATCCTCCGTTTGGGCCTTTCAAGGAAATTTTCCTCCGTTTTCTTTCTCAGAAAGTAAAGTTTCTAGTGACAATTACCTCCATCCGCATAGTCTCGGAGCTTGCAACACTCTCTTCAGGGAGCCTTTCCTAGTGTCTCACCTAGATAAGGTAGTGCTCCGTCCAGTACCATCTTTTCTTCCAAAAGAGATCTTATCGTTCCATCTTACTTAGGAGATATCTTTACCATCCTTTTGCCCTGCACTGGTACATCGTGTCGAGGAGGCTCTACCTACTCTGTATCTTGTGCGGGCTCTTCGTATATACGTGTCCAGAACGGCACCCTTTCCGAGGTCTGATTACCTGTTCTTCCTTCCGGATGGCAGCCGCAAGGGTATGCCAGCATCAAACGTCACTGGCCAGGTGGATTAGATCCACTATTCAAGAAACTTACCAGCTGAACAGACTGCCGATTCCAGCAAGTATAACACTTGTGCGGTAGGGGCATCCTGGGTCATTAATCACCAGGCATCTGCCCAACAGGTGTGTAAGGCAACCACTTGGTCCAGCCTTTCACACATTTGCAAAGCACTACAAGGTGCATACCCAATCTTTGCCAGATGCGAGTCTGGGTATACTCATCCACCAGGCGGCAGTAGCCCACCTGTAGGTGCCTGTGTTTCTGTAAATTTTCTATAAATTTGTTCCATTGTTCTTTCCCACCCAGGGACTGCTTTGGGTATATATATACAGTGGTGTTCAAAAGTCCTGCATAGGCATAGAAATAGATTTTTTCAAGTTTTAAACGTTTTCTGTCGAATATCTTTGGTGCTAATATGACATATTATATATGGTTTTGTTCAGAATACAATTTTGCATTCTCTCCCTGTAATATTTTTAGCTTTTGAAGCAGTTTTGCCTGAAATTATTGCAACAATATGGAATTGAAAGCACAACTAAATATTGTACAGCTTCAGATCCAAAATTAGCCAATCACAGATGAGGTTCTTGTGACCAATCATAACCTGGATATGGTAGCCAATCACTTTCCATTACATTGCATCACATCTGCTGCTTTGTTTGTTTGTTTTATCTCTTGGTCTATCTAGTGAATCATACTGTAGAGCTTTATGATGGGAGCCTTCAGATTTTTGTCAGCGGAGGATGGTGTGCGAGTTGTGGTGCTACATGAAGAGGGTTATAATGGCCCCAGATCGCAAGGAAGGTCGGTTGTAATCAGAGTACAGTCGTAAGAATTTTGCAGAAACATAAGCAGCTTGGAATTACCCAGGACAGGCCCAGAAAGTCAACTAAAAGAGAGGATAGAGTACTGATAAGAACATCCCTTGCCAATCGAAAGCTCACCTCTCCTCAGCTTCTGCGAGAATGGCAAGAAAAGGGCAATATTGAGGTAGCAACATCAACTGTTAGGAAGAGATGTTTGGAAGCAGGATTGAGAGGGTGCAAGGCCAGAAAGAAGCCATTGATGACAGCCATACAAAGACAAAGGCGAAAACTGTGGGCATTGAAATATTCAAAATGGAGGAAGGAGGAGTGGAAAAAAGTGGCTATTTAGTGATGAAGCACTTTTTGCATTTTAGAAAATGATGGCAAGTCTTATGTGAGAAGGTTTCCACATGAAGAGTACAAGCCAGAGTGTTTGAGCTTCTCTGTGAAACATCCGATGAAAGTAATGGTCTGGGGCTGTATGGCAGCCAATGGTGTTGGAAGGCTTCATATTGTAGAGGGTATGGTTAATGCAAAAAAATACATAGACATCCTTAATAAGAAAATGCTGCCTTCTGCTCAACACCTGTTTTTAAGGGGATTATATCTTCCAGGATGATAATGCTCCTTGTCACAGAGCTAAGACAGTAACGGAATGGAAAAAAAAAACAAGATGGCTACCATTGACTGGCCAGCCCAGTCCCCGGACCTCAATCCAATTGAAAATTTGTGGCACAAGGTATCGATAGAGATATCTAAAAAACAGCTAAGGACCAAGAGAGAGTTGATTGAGGCTCTGATACAGGCCTGGAACCACATCATCACTCAGGAACATCTGCAGAAGCTTGTTCACTCAATGCTACAGAGATGCAAGTTGGTGCTCAAGAGCAAAGGCAGGCCAATAAAGTATTACAAGCTAAAGATGCATCAAAAGGCCCTTTTCAGGACTCTGAATTAAATAAAAATAATAAATCTTAAAAGTAAAATTTAAGTCTGTGTGAACTTGCATTGGAAGTTAATGAACTTAGAAACCTTTCACACATTACTGTCAGTATGGTTGCGTAAAAATGTTAAATGGATAAAAAAATTACAAAATCGGGACATTACAAAAATTATAGCTACAGGGAATTACAAAAAATATATATTCTACAATTATGATTACAAGAAACAAATATTCCAACCATTCATTGTAGTCTTCAGATATGAAAAATGTTTACACCCTGTATACATTACAGGATTTTGAACACTACTTATATCATTATACTACTAAAAATTGCATTAGTTTTTTTTCTCTTTTGCCTTCTCGTAAATTCCTGTTTTTTATTACGCTGACGCCATTCCAAACTATGCTGCCAATGGGCATTTCACGGTATTCATAAAATGTAAGGGCCGTAAAATAGAAACCAGCGGTTAGCCTGACACAATAATGCATTTTTAATGGGTAAGTTCCGTAAAACCTATAAAATGCGTCAGGCCTTCAAGAGTCGCTACGTCGGCACATATGCGCTTTCTCCCAACTCATGATGCCCAATACATTGTGGCATTCCTTGCGACTCGCTGAATAGCAAGATTTGCAGTCACTGTCCCTTATCTATCATCACAACAGCATACATGTTATCTATTCGTTGCCCCCGGTGTGATCATTCCCGACCACCGAAAGCCGGCTGACTAACCACCCCAACCCCCTCATCCACCGGATACAGATGCCCCTACTGTAATTGACCGCATCAGTGCTCCCCCATTTGTTTCCTTGACATGCCAATGGCCTAAGGCCTTAACATCACCCCTTTTAGCCCATGCAACTGGCCAAAACATAAGCAAACAATGGCCCACAAAAATCCGTTCTTACACCTATGAATGGCCAATGG
This sequence comes from Allobates femoralis, assembly GCA_033576535.1. Taxonomy (NCBI): domain Eukaryota; kingdom Metazoa; phylum Chordata; class Amphibia; order Anura; family Aromobatidae; genus Allobates; species Allobates femoralis. The sequence goes on from JARQOC010000005.1 coordinate 252,264,474, forward strand.
AAAACCCCCCCCTCATAGATTGCCTCAGTACCCATCTATTCTCAATGCCGCTACGGGACCACCACCTTAATATGGCCGCACCCACCACCTCAAGGGCAGGACAGCCCCCCATGAGGCCTGCACAGGGTCTCCCCCTCCTTCCCTCTGCGCTCCACCACCCTCCATTACCCCGGTCAATGCCACACAGCGGGCCCCCCCCCCCTCTCGCTATTTCCCTAAATCCCGTCCCCCTGCACTGGCCCCTTTGCGATCTGGCTCCCAACTCCCATGATGACGATCACTGTTGCTCTATCCTTTGACTCCACCCGTGCCTCTGCTCCTGTATCTTCTTTTCACTTCTAACTCAGACTGGCAGCTTCCAGGCCTGCCAGTTTTCAGCTGGACAATGGGCCGTGGTCAATCAGCGACCATTTGTACACCCATATAGGGTGCCAATTGTTGACCGCACTGTGACATTCTGGTTTCCGGCATCCAGAGCGATTCAAAACGTATAACACAAGCCAATTATAAGTATATAAAGTAGGCCAAAAGTATTACGGTCATCATTATTTAAGTTTTGAGAACCAACACTTTCCAAAAATATTTAACCCAAATAATAATGAAAAACTTGACAAAATGTTGATACACACCCAATAAGTATTGAACGCGTCACAATAAGTATTGAACGCGCCCCAAAAAGTATTGAACGCGTCCCAATAAGTATTGAACACACCCCAATAAGTATTGAACACACCCCAATAAGTATTGAACGCGCCCCAAAAAGTATTGAACGCACCCCAATAAGTATTGAACGCGCCCCAAAAAGTATTGAACGCGCCACAAAAAGTATTGAACGCGTCCCAATAAGTATTGAACACACCCCAATAAGTATTGAACGCGCCCAAAAAAGTATTGAACGCACCCCAATAAGTATTGAACGCCCCCAAAAAGCATTGAACGCGCCCCAAAAAGTATTGAAACACACCCAATAAGTATTGAACGCGTCACAATAAGTATTGAACGCGCCCAAAAAGTATTGAACGCGTCACAATAAGTATTGAACGCGCCCCAAAAAGTATTGAACACATCCCAATAAGTATTGAACGCGCCCCAAAAAGTATTGAACGCGTCACAATAAGTATTGAACGCGCCCCAAAAAGTATTGAACGCGCCACAAAAAGTATTGAACGCGTCCCAATAAGTATTGAACACACCCCAATAAGTATTGAACGCGCCCAAAAAAAGTATTGAACGCCCCCCCAATAAGTATTGAACACACCCAAAAAGCATTGAACGCGCCCAAAAAGTATTGAACACACCCCAATAAGTATTGAACGCGTCACAATAAGTAAAACGCGCCCCAAAAAGTATTGAACGCGTCACAATAAGTATTGAACGCGCCCCAAAAAGTATTGAACACATCCCAATAAGTATTGAACGCGCCCCAAAAAGTATTGAACGCACCCCAATAAGTATTGAACGCGCCCCAAAAAGTATTGAACGCGCCCCAAAAAGTATTGAACGCGTCCCAATAAGTATTGAACGCGCCCCAAAAAGTATTGAACACACCCCAATAAGTATTGAACGCGTCCCAATAAGTATTGAACACACCCCAATAAGTATTGAACGCGCCCAAAAAAGTATTGAACGCACACCAATAAGTATTGAACGCGCCCCAAAAAGTATTGAACGCGCCCCAAAAAGTATTGAACACACCCCAATAAGTATTGAACGCACCCCAAAAAGCATTGAACGCACCCCAATAAGTATTGGACCCCCCCCCAAAAAGTATTGGACCCCCCAAAAAAAAGTATTGGACTCCCCCAAAAAGTAGCTATAACTACTATAATCAAATTAATGCACGTTCTAGAATCCCGATGCATTTGCATCGGGCTCACAGCTAGTATATATATATATATATATATATATATATATATATATATATATATATATATATTATATATATATATAAATTTATTTATTTTTTTTTTACTCTTTTAGACCTTTTCATTCTTTAAATTTCTGTTTTTTTTATTTATTTCACCCCACTTCTCATAATTTTGGCTGCCTATAATTTGGATTTTCACATATTCACATAAAAATTGAAAGGGACCTTAACTGCTAGAGAAAACACCGTTTACCTGCAGCTATAATGATCATCTTCTATAATGGTAATCTCCTGGTAAATAACCTTATTAAAATCTGTTCAGCTGTACAAGGTGCTGGTGTGCGGACAATATGCAGTTCTTTTCTCCCTGAAGCTGCAGTGATGCCCAATACATAGTAGTAGCCAGTCTCCCTGCACCTTGGCTGAAAGCTTGTTTTCCACCTATCTTTTCCCTTATCTACTCTACGAACAGATGGAAATGGTTATATAATTGTTTGTTCCCGCCAGGGTTGTGGAGTCTGATTCAGGGACAGTGAGAAGCCGGATGTTTGACTTACCAACTCCACAGCCCTCGACTCCCACCGTGATACATGAGTGCCCGTACTTGGTTTGAACAGTCATTCTGTGCTGTCAGTCCCTTTAGTTTTCCTTTTTGTACATGCAAATGTGTCCTTAAAGTGACATTTTGAATATGCAAATAGTCTGTGGAGCCTCGGTTAGGAGTCTCAAACACAGGACTAGCCATATATATCCCTCCAGGGAAGGACCCAGCCAAGGGGTGGCTCCTTGCGGAGAACACCATAACCACCAAATGAAGTGGCCCTTTAAGTCAATATCCAACTCTTTTACAAGTTTACAGATACGACAAGGGAATACCAAGGCCAGGTATCCATCCACATACAGCTGTTTCGGGGTGTTGCCCCTCATCAGTGTGGAGTAGGATTCTGGCTAGGTGGGAGCAAGGCCTAGTAGACCAAGATTGCAAAGTATTCACTGATCTCAGGGAGACCAGTCCAAGAAAACACTGCGGGCAGCTGGCTAAAGCGCTCAAACACAGTGAATTCCTAGGCACATTGCCCCCTGGGAAATATGAATATGCAAATAGAGTCTGTGGAGCCTCGGTTAGGAGTCTCAAACACAGGACTAGCCATATATCCCTCCAGGAAGGACCCAGCCAAGGGGTGGCTCCTTGCGGAGAACACCATAACCACCAAATGAAGTGGCCCTTTAAGTCAATATCCAACTCTTTTACAAGTTCCCTGGAGGGATATATGGCTAGTCCTGTGTTTGAGACTCCTAACTGAGGCTCCACAGACTCTATTTGCATATTCATATTTCCCAGGGGGCAATGTGCCTAGGAATTCACTGTGTTTGAGCGCTTTAGCCAGCTGCCCGCAGTGTTTTCTTGGACTGGTCTCCCTGAGATCAGTGAATACTTTGCAATCTAAAGTGACATTTTAACATTCTACTACTATTTTTTAGCCTATGCAAGCTTGGCCTAAAACATAAGCAAAAATGTTACTACAAAAATTACTGTTCTTTATAAGCCTTGAAATGTGCTCAAAATGTGTAAAATAATGTACCAATTAAGATATGCCTTATGTATACATCTATTATCAGATATGCTTAGTGTGTACACAAATATTTAATACTAGATGTGGACCCGATGCTATCACATCAGGAGGGCAGTGACATAACGATGGAGGTGGGCTTTGTGGCACTGGGGGTGGTGGCCATCTCTTTCCCTCATGCGCTCTCACCTCGCTTCATTTACCCGGTGTGCTGTCTTTACCACACGGTGCTCTCTCCTTTTGGGCTGTTTCCCCCTACTCCACTACCCCCTTCCCCCATGCATTCTCCCCCTTGTGTGCTGTCTCTCTCCACTCCCCATGCTATCTTCTCCCCTTGTGTGCTCTTTCCTTTGAGCTCCACCCTGTGCACGCTCTGTCTCCCCTGTATGCTTTTCTTTTATACTTGCAGTGAAGTGAAGATGGGAGCTCGCGGTGGTGGCACAGATGTTTGTTAGGGCGTGACGTCATGTGGTGGGTGAGCTCTGTGGTTGTCCCATACTGTCAGCCTGGGCCATATTTTGTACACCCATTATTTGGGTGTGCCAATATGGCTGGCGCTGACTCTTGGAACTCTGGGATTCCTGGGCATCCTGACGCCGGAAGTGCATAACGGTCATCACAAGGCAATTATATAATAGATAAGTAAAAGTAGGATGGAAGACTACCGGTATTTATTTTTTAATTTTTCATGAACTCAAAACTTGTTCACTTTCTTTTATCTCCAAGAGTATAACTAAATGCAAAAAAATTGACAAAATTGCTTGCACATACAAATGTTGTCAAGAGTTATTCCCTGAAATTTTACAAACAAACTGGGCCCTTAAGGAGTTGAATGACTGTAATGTTTATTTCCAGGTAAAGCCATATAATATTTATGTGACTGTTGCTTATCCTCCGGATACTGATACGCCTGGTTTTGCAGAAGAAAATAAATCCAAGGTAAGCAATCTGTGCATTCTCACTGTCGCAGTGTGATATTATAGCTTTCTCTACCACAGGCACTATGGATAGGGAGCAATGGGTGTAAAAATGTACTTTGGGTAAATTCACTTGCCTCAGGATTGTGCATTGTCAAATTTGTAAAGTGATTGCAGTTCAAGGCTAGCGGATGAGCGTTTACTAGTTGGTGCATTTACTAAATTATCATCCTTGTCTTGAGTCCTTTTTGCAGATTGCATTTGCAGATAGTCTTTTCTAAACCTGGATTGCCTCATACCTATCCAACTGCACATTTAGCGTTTCCACTTCTACACTACCTTCTTATCCCGCCCTCTCTCTTTGAATCACACAAGGCTCTGTCCTGGGGCCTCTACTTTTCTCCATCTATACCCTTGGCCTAGGACAACCTCATAAAGTCCCATGGCTCCCAGTACCACCAGTACCCTGACAACACTCAGATCTACCTCTCTGGCCCAGATGTCAATTCCCTGCTGTCAAGAATCCCAGAGTGTCTGTCAACCATATCCTCCTCTTCCTCTCACTTCCTAAAACTCAACGTAGACAAAACAGAACTCATCATCTTTCCTCCATCCCATCTATCATCTTCACCACCTGATTTATCTATTGTAAATGACGTCATGCTCTCTCCCACCCCTCAAATTCGCTGCCTCGGAGTAACTCTCGACTCTGCCCGTCCTTCAAACCGCACATTCAAATTCTCAAGAATATTTCCAGAATCCGTCCGTTCCTCAGCCCTCAAGCTACTAAAATTCTTGTACATGCCCTCATCATCTCCCGCCTCAACTACTGCAACCTCCTCTGTGGCCTCTTTGCTAACACTCTTGCACCTCTCCAGTGTGTCCTGAACTCTGCTTCCCGACTAATCCACCTCTCTCCTCGTTACTTCCGTTTCTCCTCTCTGCAAATCTCTTCACCGACTCCCAATTCCCCAACGAATCCAGTTCAAGCTACTAACTCTGACCTACAAAGCTATCCATAATCTGTCTTCTCCCTATAGCTAAACTAATCTCCCACTATTTTCCCTCAAGTAATCTTCGATCCTCCAAAGACCTCCTCTTCTCCTCCACACTTATCCGTTCCTCACACAACCGCCTCCAAGATTTCTCCCAAATATCCCCCATCCTCTGGAATTCTACGCCCCAACACGTCCAATTCCACCACGCTTGATCCTTCAGACGGAGCCTGAAAACCCATTTCTTCAGGAAAGCTTACAGTCTGCAATGACTGAGCTGCCGTCCCACTGCCACCGGGGCTGCCGCCCCACCGACCTACTTTCTCCTCCCCATTATCCTGTACAATGTAAGCCCGCAAGGGCTGGGTCCTCTCTCCTCTGTACCAGTTTGTCATTGTTAATTTGTTTATTGTAAACTATATCTATATTTTGTATGTAACCCCTCTAATGTACGGCACCATGGAATTAATGGTGCTATATAAATAAATAATAAACCTTTTTTTTTTTTCAATAAGAAATCTGTCTTTTCCTTTCTTTAGCCCTTGGAAACTAAGCTCATTTCCGAGACTTCAAGCCTCTGCCAAGCTGATCAAGTGGCCAAAGTAATTGTTAAGGATGCAGTTGTAAGTATATGATGTACATGTGCTCATAGGAAATTCTCCTCATTTGAAGGCATCCAATAAACTTCTCTAAACAGTGTGTGTGTGTGGACATACTGACGGTGGTCTGTCTGACTATGCTAGGCAGGAGAAGCAAATCACAGTTTCAGTATGCCTATTGTTTGTTTTAATATTGAGCTCATTTTAGATTCTTTTGTGTGTTTTTTTGTTGTTTAATCGGGTACTTAATGCTCTGAATCGGCCCTTACGTTGAAGTGTTTTTGGCTGTCAGCAGCTTTGTCAAGTCTAAACTTAATGGACTCTCTTTAAGATAAATATGCTCAAGAAAGGAGAAATTCTACTTTTTGGCCAGTACCATTTGGCTTTAATTTTCCTTAGCCGTGTGGTGCAGCATGAGAAAACCTGCTGTTATCTACTAGACCGTGGCAGAAGCTTGTAGCCTTCAGAGCATTGCAGACATTACACCAGACCTGTCACTTTATAAGCTATGGGGCTAAATGTGGAAAGGACTACTTCAAACTAAACACGAGTGGCCATATAGTATGAGGCACACAGCTTCTATCATAGCATACTCCATAATATTGGAAGCAATGGCTGCAGGGACTTATTTGGTCATACCACCGTGCTATAGGATTATATGAACTTCCATAAGTAATTGTTTGGCTGCATTTTTAGTTTTCTGTCTGTGTTTTCAATTTTAGTGCGAAAAGCGTGAACTCTGCTTAACCCGGTAACTGACATATTAATGTTTTTGCTCTCTGCTTTTCTATTTCCAGCAAGGGAACTTCAACAGTTCTGTTGGTTCAGATGGTTATATGCTGTCATCACTAACATGTGGAATGTCTCCAGTCACCACTATAACAGAGGGCCTGCAGCAGGTAAGACACACTATAGTTATGGACAATCTGCATAATCAAAAGGTTATAAACACTTGAATCCAGAAGTTTACATACATGTATGTGTGTCTTTTTATATAGTGTATTTCTCACTGTCTGACATGAAATCAGAATAAATCTTTCTCATGTAAGGTCAATTAGGATTATTAAAAATTATTAACCTCTTCACTCCCGGGCAATTTTCCATTTGATATTTTTTTTTGTGTTTTCCTCCCCTTTTTATTTTTCCATCAATATAGACATATAAGGGCTTGTTTTTTTGTGGGACGAGATATACTTTCAGATTGAATAATTTATTTTACCATATAGTGTACAGGAAAATGGGGGAAAAAATTGCAAGTGTGGTAAAATTGCAAAAAAAAAAGTGCAATTGCATGTTTTATTTTTTGGGATTTTTTTATTCACCATGTTCACTATATAGTAAAACAGACATGTTAGTATGATGCCTCAAGTTTGTACAAGTTCGTAGATACCAAACATGCATACTTTTACTGTTATCTAAGTGGTGAAAAAAAATTCAGAAGTTTTTTTAAAAAAAAAAGAATGTACTTTTGTCGCCGTTTTCCATGACCCGTAGTGTTCTCATTTTTCGTGAACTGGGGCTGTGACTATTTATTGCGTTTTGAGCTGATGTTACTATCGATACCATTTTTGGGTATATATGTTATTTTGATCACCTGTTATTGCTTTGTATTGCAATCAGTAGGATAGAGGAGGGCACCACTAATAACAAATTATAATAGGGATCACTATGCATACCAAGTCAAATTTAAGAAAGGAAGATGAGAAAGAAGTATGCAAAAACAAATGATACAACCTTATTGGTGTTCAAAAAAGTACACACTTTTATTTAATACAGAAAAAGACAGACACACACTTAAAAACATTTAAACCTTATTGCAGTGTTGCGGTGGCCAATAAAAACGTAATTTTGGTGTTTGAACCTTTTTGTCCGTTACGCAGTTTACCGATCTGATTAATTGATTGATATGTTGATAGATCGGGCATTTCTGTATGCAGCAATAGCAAATTTTTATTTATTTTTTTTCATTTTTGTAAGGCTACCTTCACATTTGCGTTTGTGTCTGCATGCTGATGGCATGCAGACACAAACGCAGTGAAACGCAGGGTGTAATGATATGTCTGCAGCGGATAATGTCCGCCTGCGGACACATCACTAAGGAGCCAGGGAAGCCAATCGGCGGTGTCCGGGGGCGTCCCGGAGGCGGAGATCAGCGGCGGAGATCTCCTCTCCCCGCCGCCGGTAAGCTCCGGGACATGTCAGCGGGGTTAAACAGCTGATTTGACAGCTGTTTGAATCTCCCGCACCGACACCGAGAGGAGATGTCGGCGCGGGAAGATTCAAACAGCTGTCACATCAGCTGTTTCTCCCCGCTGACATGTCCCGGAGCTTACCGGCGGCGGGGAGGAGGAGATCATGAGAGGCTCAGCTGATCTCCCGGTGGCTGTCGGTGATCTCCTGTGACATCACCGGCGGCCACCGGGAGAGATTTCAATGGGTCCGCAGCGTTCTCCTGCGCTGTCAAGCGCAGAACACTGCGGACCCATTGACGCCAATCCTTTTTTTGTGCGCTTGGGGAAGCTTGCTGATTTTCCAAGGTCCCCGAGCGCACAAAAAATGCAACATGCTGCGTCCTGGGTGCGGACGGGAGACCCTGGAGGGAGCAGATATCTTCCGCATCCGCACCCGAACGCTGCAAACGCAGGAACTATGCGTTCCTATGTTAAACATAGGAACGCAGTGCGCATGCGTTTGACTGCGTATGGGAACACAGCATACGCTGCGTTCACATACGCAAATGTGAAGGCACCCTAATAGTTTTATTTTGATTATATTTGGGGCAAAAGGGGAGTGATTTGAACTTTTTTTTTTTCATATTTTTAAAAGCTTTTTTTAAATTTTATTTTACATTGGCCACTTGAGTGCTGCACAGTCCGATCACTTGTGTTATGTAGAGATGAGCTATAGCACGTCTCTACATAGCACAAATGATCACTTACTGTGAATTATGGCGCTCGCTATGCATCCACAGGAAGTGATCCCAGAGAACTTCATGGGTCATCTTGGACCCCGAGCTCTCTAGGTAACAGATCCAGATCCGTGATCACTTCACGATATCTCCGAACATGGCGGGGAACAGCGCAATCCCTGCCACGGGACTCTGGATCACGCTGTCAATGAATGTCAGAGCGATTAAAAGGGTTAACACAGCCGATCAGATCTCTGATCCGATTGTGGTGTTAGCTACACACCTCAACCGATGATATCCGCTAAGATGTAGGGGGGATGATGGGAGCTCACATCAGAAGGAGGTATCTGGCACATGACGTTCCAGTATGTCATATGTCGGAAGAGATTAATATTTGGCAAATGCCAGAATAATGAGAGAGAGAATGGTTTAAGATGTTTTTACCAAAACTGTCTTTAAGCAGCTAATACAAAAAACAGACTCTATCTCCAGCTGGAGTCGGTCCCGAAATTTCATGTGTGATCCCAATCTTCTGAACACCATCCCACAATCTATAGTTGGTGTATCATTAAAGCTGTGTATCCATGATACGTTTTTAGTGCGTTTTTGTCGCTGTATGCTTTAATCGCATTTGAAAATTGCATTTGAAACCACAGCATCTTACAGTTCTAATAAAGTGGATGGGATTTATAGAAATCCTATGCCCACTGTGTTTTATTTGTTGTTTTTTTTTAAACTCATAAACTGGACATGCATGGCGTGCTTTAAACCTGTTTACAACACATGACTCGTGTCGGATCTCTCACTTTGATGGGAGCTTGCATCCTTCCTCCCACATCTCAGCTGATATTATCAGCTGACTTTTGTGTGGCTAACACCACGGATCGGATCAGAGATCCAATCGATGTTATTAACCATTTGAATCGCGATGTCATTCACTGACAGCGCAATCCTCCGCTTCATGGCAGGGATAGCGCCATTCCCGCCGTGATCTGAGATCTTGTGATGCGATCGCAGGATCTCGAAGTGTCATCTGGATAGCTTGGGGTCCTGTGGTGTCCCTGGATGCTATCAGGGATCACTTCCTGTGGATGCCTGGCGAAATGCCTACATCCACAAGAAGTGATCATTTGTGCTATGTCCCGATGTGCTGCAGGTCATCTCTACACAGCACAAGCGAACAGATTGTGCAGCACCATGGCGCCCTAAGGGACAGTGTAAATAAAGAAAAACTACGTTTTTAAAAATATAAAGAAAAAAGAAAATAAAAAAACACAAGTTCAAATCGGCCCCCTTTTGACCCATTCAAAATAAAACTATTTAAAAAAAGCAGAAAAAAAAAACATATTTGGTATCGACTAGTGATGATCGTGAAATACTCTGCTTCGGGAGATTCGTAACGAGTAGTTATTATTACTCGCATATTCGTCCGAATAGCGAGTGCAATGTTAGTCAATTAGTGATGGGTTCCACCCACACACGTCCAGCCTTAAAACGAGTAATTCCGGGACAGGACTAGAGGGTGGGCGTTTTTGTGTTTCTACTGCATAAAACACCTTGTTGCGCCCCCCAGAGAGCCTAACCTCCAATCTGGTCTTACTGGGGTGCCAGCTCCTATTGTTTATTAAAGGGAGCTGGGAACATGTGTCAGATAATAACAATCAACACATCACTCACGAGCAACAGCGTTACTCACCGAGGAACGAGTATCTCGAATACTGTACTATCTGTGCGAGTAGCGAATAGTAACTATCACACTTGCTCATCACTTGTATCTATGCGTTCCGAAATGCCCAATCCATCACAATATAAAATCAATTAATCAGATCTGTAAACTGCGTAAAAGTTTTTTTTGCTAATCAGTTTTTGTACCCAAAACCAGAAGTGGAACAGAGGAAAAGTATAATAGAAACAAGGGCACCACTTCTGTAATTAATCACCCACTCCTGGTTTTGGCTACAAAAGCAGACCAAAACACAGTGTGAATGACGTCTAAGGCTGCTTTCACATCAGCGTTTAGTGCCATATTCTGGAATGCTTTATATATGTCCCTATTCCGCTCTGCAAGGCACAAAGAGCATTTATCATACTCGAACAGGTTGATTCGATGGATGTGTCAGTTCTTGTGCAATGATTTTAACCCCTTCCCGACCTATGACGTTATACAACGTCATGGGCGGGAAAGGGGTGTTTGATGTGAGCTGCGGCGCTCACATCAAACAGCCGACATCTCAGCTGATGTGATCAGCTGAGATGTCGGGCTGGCAGCTCTGATCGGATCCGGGATCCGATCGGCGCTGTTAACTCCTTGGATCCCGCTATCAATCACTGACAGCAGGATCCAAGGCGGCCTCAGCGGGGAACACGCTGTTCCCCGCCTGCTGCAGAGATCCCGTGATAGTATCACGGGATCTCCGGCGCTCACGTGACAGCCCGGGGTCCTGGCTAGACCCCGGAGGCTGTCACAGAGCAGTTTCCTGTAAGGAAAAAAAAAATAAATAAATAAAATATATATATATATATATATATAAGTTCAAATCGCCCCCATTCACAATAAAAGTATTAATGTTTGGTATCGCCGCGTTCAGAATTGCCCGATCTATCATCCTATTAAATTCGTTAATGAGAGCCATGAACTCCGTAACAGAAAAAATGGTCCAAACGCCAAAATTCTGTTTTTTTGGTCGCCACAACATTGCTATCAAATGATGAAGGTGCCAAGAGGGCACCGAAACGCGTCGGAGAATAAAGAAGGATCTGATTAACTCTTCATCTACCAGTGTATTCTTTGATGTGAGTCACCCTGGCAGCGCGGACCGCTGTACACCTTTTTCCCAAGTACCTTGACTGCTCAAGTTTGGCCTTTATGAAAGAGTGGCAAGAAGAAGGCCATTTCTTAAAGATATCCATAAAAGTCTCGTTTGATGTTTGCCACAAACCACCTGGGAGACACACCAAACATGTGGAATAAGGTGCTCTGGTCAGATGAAACCAAAATTGTCAAATATGGTGATGGCAGCATCATGGTTTGGGCCTGCTTTTCTTCAGCAGGGATAGGGAAGATGGTTAAAATTGATGGGAAGATGAACGGAGCCAAATACAGGACCATTCTGGAAGAAAACCTGTTGGAGTCTGCAAAAGACCTGAGACTGGGACAGAGATTTACAGTTGTGCCCAAAAGTATTGACACCGCTGCAATTCTGTCAGATTATACTCAGTTTCTTCCTGAAAATGATTGCAATCACAAATTCTTTGGTATTATTATCTTCATTTAATTTGTCTTCAATGAAAAAACTCAAAAGAGAATGAAGCAAAACATTGATCATTTCACACAAAACTCCAAAAATGGGCCAGACAAAAGTATTGGCACCCTCAGCCTAATAATTGGTTGCACAACCTTTAGCCAAAATAACTGCGATCATCCGCTTCCGGTAACCATCAATGAGTTTCTTACAATGCTCTGCTGGAATTTTAATCCATTCTTCTTTGGCAAACTGCTCCAGGTCCCTGATATTTGAAGGGTGCCTTCTCCAAACTGACATTTTTAGATCTCTCCACAGGTGTTCTATGGGATTCAAGTCTGGACTCATTGCTGGCCACCTTAGAAGTCTCCAGTGCTTTCTCTCAAACCATTTTCTAGTTTTTTTTTTAAGTGTGTTTTGGGTCATTGTCCTGCTGGAAGACCCATGACCTCTGACGGAGACCCAGCTTTCTCACACTGGGCCCTACATTATGCTGCAAAATTTGTTGGTAGTCTTCAGACTTCATAATGCCATGCGCACGGTCAAGCAGTCCAGTGCCAGAGGCAGCAAAGCAACCCCAAAACATCAGGGAACCTCCGCCATGTTTGACTGTAGGGACCATGTTCTTTTCTTTGAATGCCTCTTTTTTTCTCCTGTAAACTCTATGTTGATGCCTTTGCCCAAAAAGCTCTAATTTTGTCTCATCTGACCAGAGAACATTCATCCAAAATGTTGTAGGCTTTCTCAGGTACGTTTTCGCAAACTTCAGCCTGGCTTTTTTATGTCACAGGGTAAGAAGTGGGGTCTTCCTGGGTCTCCTACCATACAGTCCCTTATCATTCAGACGCTGACGGATACTACGGGTTGACACTGTTGTAACTTCGGACTTCAGGGCAGCTTGAACTTGTTTGGATGTTAGTCGAGGTTCTTTACCCACCATCCGTACAATCTTGCGTCGAAATATCTCGTCAATTTTTCTTTTCCGCCCACATCTAGGGAGGTTAGCCACAGTGCCATGGGCTTTAAACTTCTTGATGACACTGCGCACAGTAAATAGGGTATAATGGTGTGCACACCGCGTAGGTGGTGAGTGGAGGTGCCAACTAACAGGATTTCTTCAATCCCAGTAAATACAAATATGGATACAAAGTTGCACACTCCTTTAGATGTTTTTGATGCAAGGTTTATTATGAACAGTTAATGGCCACAGATGTCAACTGCGCACAGTAGACACAGGAATATTCACGTCTTTGGAGATGGACTTGTAGCCTTGAGATTGCTCATGCTTCCTTACAATTTGGTTTCTCAAGTCCTCAGACAGTTCTTTGGTCTTCTTTCTTTTCTCCATGCTCAATGTGGTACACACAAGGACACGGGACAGAGGTTGAGTCAACTTTAATCCATGTCAACTGGCTGCAAGTGTGATTGTTATTGCCAACACCTGTTAGGTGCCACAGGTAAATTACAGGTGCTGTTAATTACACAAATTAGAGAAGCATCACATGATTTTTCTAACAGTGCCAATACTTTTGTCCACCCCCTTTTTATGTTTTGGTGTGGAATTATATCCAATTTGGCTTTAGGACAATTCTTTTTGTGTTTTTTCATTGAAGACAAATTAAATGAAGATAATAATACCAAAGAATTTGTGATTGCAATCATTTTCAAGAAGAAACTGAGTATTATCTGACAGAATTGCAGGGGTGTCAATAC